>JAODKC010000001.1:40759960-40774229 GCA_026777985.1 Mormyrops attenuatus
AGCTACAAGGGGTGAAATCGGTGGTAAACACAACCTGTCCCTGATGCAAACAGCAGGGCGTGACACTAGCTTAACTCCAAGCCAATGTGGATTCGGGAATGCTTTTTTTCCATCACTAAATTTTTCCTGTTTTTTTTTTCTCAAACAGATTACCTCAGATATTACATATAGACAATGGTCTGTAGCGGTGTTTCCTGTCAATTCTGTGACCTCCTGCCCATGTCAGCAGGGGATCTCCCTGTCGCCATGGCGCTGGGAGCTCGGCCCACACACCCTTCTTCCTCCAGAAGCTCTCCCTGTAGTAGACCATGCACTTGATGACGGAGCCAGTGGGCACACGGTGGATCAGCTGGTTCCTCAGTGGGGGTAGCGGAGGGTTGAAGTGCATCTTCAGGTTCATTGCCGGCGCCGTGGCGATGATGGCGTATTTGGCCTGAAAAACGACGGGGGGGGGGGGACTCAGATCAGGGTGCAAAACACAAGCTCCTCAGCAGAGGAGACATGCGAGTACACAGGTGCTTCTAGGATACAAAGCCCAACCAGTCAAACCGAGCTAATTGGTAAATACAGTTACAGTAATGATTAACATAAGCCACTTTTTCAAATATAACTTAATATAATTTAATTTTATTGAACTTATTTTCAAATTGTATTTCTGTCTGACCTGTAGGGGGTGGAATTGCACCCCTGGTAAATTGCCTGTGGATGCAAATGTGGCTATCTGAGTTCTGTCTGGCAGGATGAAGCTTATTTATGTCCTTCCCACAAATGTGCCGACAGTCTGATTTAACATCCCTGTAATGAGCAGTTCACGTTACCTGATTTCCCACACGCCTGACCTGCCACAGCCTGAACACGCTCAAGGATACCAGAACACGGCCCCCCCAGGCTTGGTGAACCTGGCCTTACCTCGTACGTCTCCTTGCTGAGAGTCTGCACCACCACGCCGTCGCCGCTCTGCTCGATGCTGCACACGGCCCTGCCCAGCTTGACCCGCTCACCCAGCCTGTCTGCCATGCGCTCGCTGATCTGGCTGGAGCCACCCACAAACTTTCTCTCCTGGTGGGGGTCGATGGAGAGCGCGGGGCTTAGAGGAAAAGGGGGCTCGGAAACTTGGGGTTGCTGGTTCGCATCCCGGCAGGGACCGATATGCTACAACCCTGAAGAAGTGGGTAAACTTAAAACTGAAGACCATATATGGTAAGAGTGTAAAAGTGACTGTGAGAATGCTGCATAGATATCTGGCTGCCTCTTGGTGACCCAGCATGGACCAGCTTCATCCATCCAACCCCCGGCATCCCTGAATCATGCCCCAATCTTGTTGTTGATATGATTCTACCATAAATAGTCATCCAATGACTGCAGCTGTCACGCTATGTTATTTAATCCGTTACTGAGGACTGCATCTCCGTGAAGGAACTGATGCCAATTCAGGTAAATACCTGGTATCTCTCCAATTTCCTTTGGTGTATCTACTCCATCAAACCACTGAGACCTTGGCTAGCGCTACCTGCCGCAAGCTCAAGTCATTCCATGTTTGAGAGAGTCTACATCATGCCACATCCATCAGTTCCACACTGCTCCATCCATGGGACCCTGACCAGCTTCCTCGGACCCAAAATGAGCATCTCATACAAAAAAAAAACAACAACCCTTCTGAAGCGAGCAAAAAGTATGAACTCTGTAACACCACAGTAATACTCCACTTATCTTTTTAAAGCTACAGTCTTTCAGATTCTGAAACACCAACTCTGCTATTAGCCTGAAGAGCAAAAACATCTCCCAAAAATAACATCATAAGAAGCTCAACAATTGGTCCTTACAAGCCCTAAGCCCAAAATGATGATTTGCCTATAGCGTAAAGCCTGTTTTTGGTATGAATCTGTGCAAGGGCCTGAACATCCAGCAGCAGCGATGCTGAACACTGTGACCTCAAGGCTGTCTCTCACCTGCATGTGTGTCCCATACAGAGCAGGATGGGATAGGTGAAAAGAAAATTTCTCCATGGCATGAATAAAGTATCTCTGTTCTTTTTAATAAAGAGATTTCTGGCAAACTACTTCTGTTGTCCACCAGGGGGAGCTCTAACAGTCTGCTTCACCACTGCCCTGCAGCAAGCCACAAAGGAAGTATACTGGTGGAAATTGAAACCGGAATTCCTTTTGAAAACATGGTGGGCATGAAACTTGTCACTCTATTCGCCACCCCTGTGTTTACTGCCTGGGTCACAGTGACAGAGGCAGGAGTCATACGGTGAGACACACAGACATCAACAGATGTTTTGGACACACACGTTCAGTGAAGCTACTTAGCAGAACAGAGTGTCCTCATTGGCATCTGGGTCCATCCCCCAGGAAACGGCTCCAAACCTCATATCAAGTGCCATTTAGTGTTTTTCTTGGGGAGGGGGGGGCATTGTAAACAAATGAGACATGGCCTCACTACCTCCAAATCACCCCTCACAAAATCTATCCAAAGCAGAGGGAGCAGAAACAGCTTGGCTGCAGCTGCACTGGCTGACCCCAGCAGGTCTCGCCCCTTTTCTGCTGCCCCACTGGCTGACCTCAGCAGGTCCCGCCCCTTTTCTGCAGCCGCACTGGCTGACCCCAGCAGGTCTCGCCCCTTTTCTGCAGCCTCACTGGCTGACCTCAGCAGGTCCCGCCCCTTTTCTGCAGCCGCACTGGCTGACCCCAGCAGGTCCCGCCCCTTTTCTGCAGCCTCACTGGCTGACCTCAGCAGGTCCCTCCCCTTTTCTGCAGCCACACTGACTGACCCCAGCAGGTCCCGCCCCTTTTCTGCAGCCTCACTGGCTGACCCCAGCAGGTCCCGCCGCATTTCTGCAGCTGCACTGGCTGACCCCAGCAGATCCCGCCCCTTTTCTGGAGTCCCACTGGCTGACCCCAGCAAGTCCCGCCCCTTTTCTGCAGCCACACTGGCCCCTATTTTCTGCAAGGTCGCTGGACTTGCTATTATGCAGATGATGCCACCAATTAGTGCGTGTTCTTCAGCTGAGGTGAACTTTTGCAGAACCCACGGCTGAACTTTTCAGTCTATGCACCATGGATCCCCACCCATCCCCCGGGCAGCTCCCCAGGGCATACCTGCCCTCCGTTGGAGGTGGAGAAGATCCGCATGGTACCCCCACACTGTTTGACGTACCACAGGAACCAGAGAGCTGAGACCTCGTGGGGCTCTGATGTCACATTCACGTTCACAAAGAGTTTGGCAAACTGAAGGGCGCTCCTGGGGAGAAAGGAGCAGAGGACGCCGTCAGCTCCGGGGAGATCACTCACCAATCATCAGTGCCAGAACCTGCTGACAGCACTGATCAGGAGCACATCAAGATGGTCTGCCACAGGCTCTACCTTGTCCAGCAGAGCTTGTCAAAGAGCTCCTTCATGGTGATCTGGTCCCATTTTTCGGCATGCGGTGCTCTCCACGGCGCATCCTTAGGAATCTGAAATGCATGCGACTGACATGAAACCGTTCCCTACTTGCTGAGCAAGATTGGCGCCTCTCGCCAGCGACGGTGGTCCTACCTCCTTTCCCATTTCATCCATCGTCCTCCACAGGTTGTTGTAGTCCATGTAGGCTAGTGGGTTCCACATGGGGGGAAATGGTCCCTTAAATGGGTACGATTTTCCCTGAAAGAGTGCCCAAAACAGCAGTTAAGAGCACGGATTTTCAACAGACTCTTCACATGCTCAGTGATGGTCCTGAATTCTACCCCATTCCCAGACTGGCCCATTTGTTTGGCTCATTTAGATTCCCTGAACACAAATGAACAATATGACATTTTGTTATAACTGGTCTGCAAATCTATAATTCAGCTGGCTGACCGTGGTACCACTGCATAACCATTTGCCACAGTGTACACTGCATGCCTCTCTTATTCTATCTATCTATTTATCTAGATCCGAGCTGAGGGCCTAGGCCATTTGGCCTGGCCACCTGCTTCCCTCCTGTGAGTCTCGTCCAGCTCTGAGGTAACCTTTTCCAGAAATCATCTGATGAAAATACTGGACCAAGCGACCTTTTAAACCAAGTCAAAGCTTGAAATGTCATGGTTTGTTGAATGGAACAGGCCACCCAGAGCACACACTTGGCTCTCCTTGCTCAAGGCTCCCTGTTCACCCGTCTGGTGTTTCGGCATCTCAGCGGGGAGTGTTTCTCAGCTTGCCTGCACCAACTCAGACTGCATATTTGGAGTGGCGGAGGTGAGGGGGCTGTGGGGGGCAGCTCTTACGCAAGTCGCAGGGAGCACTTAGTGGGTCATGTCAACAGGTTTGCCTTCATTAAAGAGCCAAGCTACAGCTGCAGAAAGTGCTGGCTAGGGCAGACAGGAGGGACATCCACATTTGGCTAAACCCCGCCCTTAAGGCTCAGTGCAGCCTCGACTGTGTTGAACTTGGAATGGATTTCTGTGGAGGGGAGGGGCCTAAAACAGCCACATTATGCAATTCAACCCAGGTCCAACCAACGCCAGCCTCGAGAAGACACAGCCCACTGGAGTTACAGGGCAGAGAAGGTGAAAAGCTCTTCTGTGTGCACGTTTCACTCATGTATCTTTATCGAGAGGAACGATGTCAAAAGCAGATGATCATATATCGGGAGGGGGCACCAGGCCTGGGTAGCTAGCGACAATCACCCAGAATGGGGCAATTGGGACCCCACAATGTTTTGGACCCGGCTGAGCTTCACCCTGTCAGTCAATGCAGTTGTTTGACATCATCTACCGCATCACGCCCCAGATAACACACTCTACATCTATCTGGGGTCCATCTCCTGACATGCTTATCGCTGGGAGACACCAGCGATCACTAAAGCGTAGATCTGTGGATAGCAGGATATGAAGGACCTTCAGTGATTCACGCTGGTGCTGTTGTACGCTTCTGAAGTGCAGGTGTGTTTCCAGGGGGATCCCCGGTCCGCCACGTCTCCCGACGGCTGGTGCGCAGGCAGGCCATGCCCGACAGCACCACAGACCAAAGCGGCGACAGGACCGTTTCCATGACGACTACTGCCCAGGCAAAACATGAGGACATGCTCCGCCGTGATTATAAAAAAAGCCTAAGCTGCCTTTGTGCAGCCGCTCTGGGGAATGAAAATAAAAAAACAGCACAATGCTGGGAGGGGGGTCACCCTGCAGAAAGTGGGGCTCAGAAAAGACGGGAGGGGGGGCCACCCTGCAGAAAGTCGGGCTCAGAAAAGCTAAGGGGGGCGGGGGGTCACCCTGCTGAAAGTGGGGCTCAGAAAAGCTGTCTTTAGCCAACAGCATCCACCCAGATCACGAACCGACTTGCACTCCCTGCGACGGTTTTAAGCGATACTTGAATCTGAGGATGGTCACGGACTTCCCGCACTTCACTTGGGTGTCCTTTGATCGTCTTGTCTGCAGCTTAACGGGTCATCGTTGCTCTGCACTGGAGGGTCAGGTCGACACTGGGCCCTCGTTGCTAAACCGTAAGTTGGGCTGTCGTTAACCACAGACTCCTCTGATAATCTGATTCATCTGCATCGACGGCTGCCTCCTACCAGGCTGCCTGTCACTTAATTAGCGGCCACTGATAATCTATGGTGATTAGAAGGCCAATTAGAATGACACCCTCCCCCACAAGATTTGGCTGTGTTCTGGTGTCTCTTATGGGCAACGACCCTCTTTGCCCTAAAGACAGAGCGATACTCTCCTCCGCTCGTTTCAGAGGAGACAAGACAAACCCAGGGCTTTATAAAGATCCGTACATTCAGGGCCTCCCGGAGGGAATGCTCCCACCCCTCACCCCCAAGGCTATAATGAGCTGGACCTCCTTATTGTGGGTCTTTTATTATGGGTGGTGCCATGGCAACAGCCAGGGGAAGCAGATGAGAGTGGCAGAGTCTTGCCGCACGCTCCCATTTCAGGAGACTCCACGAGCCGAGCTGCGCCACACCTCAGACTGTCCGCGTTCCCCCTCCAGAACTTTCCAGGTGGCTGGAGACCCACAGTCTGACCGAGCCCTTCTTCTTGCCGTATAAGCGGGCAAAATCCCTCTGTAGCAGATGAGAGCCCCCCCCATAATGGGTCTGCGAAGATTCCTAAGCCCAGAGATGCACCTGCAGCTACTGCAAGCATCCATCCTTTCCTCTTCACCATGTGACACTAGACCCCACTGCCCCCGGTGCTTGTCTCCCAGACACCCTGGAACTGCCTATCCGGTACTTCCTGCTACACTTTCGCTGTTGTCGTTCCCCTCAGACAAAAAGCATGCTGATAAATTATGAATGCTAGCGTGAGGCAGCGCTGACAGCCAGGACAATGGCAGGTGTGTTTGCGGGGCAGCCACATGGGGGTGGGGGGGGGTACCCTGCATAGACAGGATCACTAACGCCTGCGAGGCAGCAGGGCAGAGACACAAGCCAGGGCACTGAACAGGTAGCTGCTTTGATTGACAATAAAGATAAGAGGGACCCGGCGATGCTGGAAGGAAGTCTGAAGCTAAACCCAATAAGGGGAGGTATGGTTTGCCCCTGGAAGGGTGGGGGGCTCCTGCCAAATTGGATACAGGTGGGGGGGAATAGGCGGCAGCTAGCAAAACGTCTTTGGGCCCCTGAGCACTCAGGCCAGCAGATACCCCAATACGGCCTCTGGCGGGGGCACGTTAGTGTCCCCAGGAGCCACATATCCAGCTCCATTAGGCCCCCAGGGTGCGGGAACCTCGCCGGTCATGTAACAGTGCAAACCACCTCTGGAGCTGACCCAGACCATCGAGCTGCTGTATCTGTCAATGGCATCACAGATGACGTGCACATGAGTAGAATGAAATGGCTTCAGATTCATGAAAGAAGTTTCATTAGGCCTCATTTCACTGCTGGAATTTACTGTTGTTTGCATTTGATAAATAAACGTCGATTTGATTTGAGGGATTCCTGTCGCCATTTGAGCATAGCTCACGGCCCGATGACATTAGGAAAAGCCGACATTACTATAAATTTAGTTCTTACGTATGCTGGTCCTATGCTGGTCCACCTACAGCGCCGCATACAGCTACTAGCAAGAAAGCCAGTATGCTGCATCGCACTCTCATGTCTATAAGATATTTATATGGTGAATCTCTGCATGCAAATGTTTGACACCCAGTTCACACTAGTGACAGTTACAGATAATTTCACTTCATGGGATGAGGTGACAAGGCGCGGTATTTCAAATGGCAAATTAAATTCTACAAGGCAAATACGTAAATAAACTGAAAATCAATAAATTGCATTCTGTTCATGCACGGAGCAAATCTTCTCACCTTGATGTAGTGGACCAGGTTCTCCTTCTCGTTGACCTTGTAGGTCTCCACACCGAACTCCTTAGCCACCCGTAGGATGCGGTTCTGCGTAGGGCCGATGTAGGCCCCCCCTAGGTCCACATACTTGGTCTCTTTGTTCTGGGTTCAGAAAAGACAAGTTCAGTGCTGCCTACATGCATCACCGCAGCTGCGGTGTTGGTCTTTGCAGCCGCACATGGAGTTTCACTTTAGACATACCCGTGTTGCTTCTAACGCATAGCTATCATTCCGATACTTTTGGAGGTATCGAGTAATATAACAAATGACCTTTGGCACTTAAAATGGGCTCACTGAAAAATTGAAATGGGCTCATTACTTGTTCATTTTGTCTTGTGTGAAAATACAGATGCTCCTCTACTTACGAACATTCAACTTACGAACTTTCAGACATACGAACGAAGAGGGTCTTTAAGTCCAAGTTACGAATAGCCGTTCGACAGTTATGTTGTCTGGCACTGTACCACAGCAGAAACACTAAAATAATATAACTATATGTATACATTAATAAGAGAACTGAAATAATACAAAAGTTGCTTTCCCTAGTAAATAATTACTTTTATATGCAGTAATTAGTAAAGTAACCAAATTACTGCTGAAGGAAGTAACTGCAACTAATTACTAATTTGCAGTTACTTGGACAGCATTGATACACACCAATGCAAAGATTCCTCTTAAGCAACATGCATGAGAATACACGAATGGAGTATGGTGTATCTGATCATGGCGCCAAACGACCTTATAAGGAAAGACTTTGGGCTAAATGCAATCACAGGCCAGGAACAGGTAATGAAAGCAGCATGGCTAAACGCTGAGCTCCTCCAGTGTCAGGGAGTGTAGTAATCAGACAGGGGGGTGGTGGCGCAGTGTGCAAATGGAGCCACACCTTCCTGGATCCCCTCCTCCCGCAGAGCCCTTACCTGTACAGTGAACGTACGCCCCCCCACCCGGTTTCGGGCCTCCAGCACGACGGGATTCAGACCTGACTCCACCAGCAGCTTGGCTGCACACAGGCCTGGGAGGAAGACAGAGAATCTTTGGAGGGGGGCAGGGCCAATGCTGAATGGGAACGGCCATCACTGACTGCGTACAGATCCTGCTTCTGTCAGCACATGGCGGTTTCCCCGCGTGACATGGATGGGGTCATGTGGTACACGGACAGGAACCTAACCCCCAGAGAAACTCCACGGGGCTGGGGGGGGCACCAGTCTGACCAGGATGTGAAAGATGCTGTTTCTACCACAGGAAAGTCAAGAGGTCAGGGGGCGTGTTTGAAAATGTGGCCAAGGCTCAGTTAAACATGGTTAACCATGTCGATTCTGGAAAGGGAATGCTTGATTTATATAATGCAAATCCGATCCAGACTAATGACATTCACTAGTAGAAAGCAATACCAAAGTATTCCGCAGGAACTGATTGCCGGAGGTGGGAAATATGAACATTCACCTGTTTTACTGAGCTGATAAGGACCTTCTGATGCAGGTTCATTGTGAATAAGGCGTGTCCATTAATGTGTACAGGAGTGTCACTGCGATGGAGGCAGCACAGTGACGCCTTCTTTCCATACTTCCCTTCGCTTGGCATTCCCACAGGATGCGGCTCAAATTGGCAAGAGGCATGGCGCCCCATCAGCAGAAAATGTACAGGAAAAACAGTGCGCCACAGGAATCGGGGAAGGAGACCCATGCAGCAGAAACCCACAAATCACAGTGCCCCCCTGGGCTGTTTTCTGCTGCTTCAGAGAGCATGACAGGAAGCTGGGACTCAGTCAAAGTGGAGCTGTGTGCGTGCAGCAGTTAGTAAACAATGAAAAGATAAGCTCGTTCACATTGTATGAACTCCAGCTACAGAAGAACTTTGAAGACCCAAAGCCACAGGCCTGGAAAGGTTTCCTTCCAAGCTATTCCACCGCATCACGGCCCTTTCGATGTGGTTAGCTATTCATTTACCCAGAATCCACTACTGTCCTCTGTTCAAATATTATATCTTGCATTGTAAAAGGAATGGAGCTGAGGACGCTTCTTCAGAGGATTTCCATAGACCCATTCAGAACCTGCACAATATCTGACAGAGGTAAACCTTTATCTTCCACACTGACTGCAGCCAGCTTCCACAGAGTGTTTCATTATCATTGCTATCATCTGATGTTCGACAGCTGCACTCAAATGTTTTCAAGACCCAGCCAACACTCAACTGAGAGCCAAAGACATAAGGGGTAATTACTCTAAAGAATGATGTCCAAGACAAATAGAAGGTCATTACTGTTTTTTGGGGGGAATCCTTCTAACTGAGTTTGGACAAGTTGTGAAAATCTGAAGGAGGGACCAATTTTACTGTAAACACTGTGACACAGATAGATAAATAAGAAGCAGAACTGAACCTTGGGAACCTCGGTAATCCATAAAGCCCAACTCCCTACACAGCTGAAGAGCTAAACCACAAGTTTGTTTGAGAGATTGTTGCGCAAACACAGAAAAGGCAGCTGGAGACCAAATCTGAAAACATTTCTTTCCCAGCAGAACAAGGCGAGCAATAAACAACCTTCTTCAGCCAGAGAAAGGCTGACAAAGATGGAAAAAGGACAGAAATAAAAAGCACAGCTTTGGGCTTAGTCTATTGAGCACTAAGAGCCTCTCCAGTCTGCCTGGGAGCTCCGCTCTGTTCCCCACCTCATAGGACACCCCGCCTCACAGGACACCCCGCCGTCACAGGGCACCCCACCTCACAGGACACCCCGCCTCACAGGGAACCCCGCCTCACAGGACACCCCGGATCACAGGGAACCCCGCCTCACAGGACACCCCGTGTCACAGGGAACCCTGCCTAACAGGACACCCCGCGTCACAAGACACCCCGCGTCACAAGGAACCCCGCGTCACAGGGCACCCCACCTCACAGGACACCCCGCGTCACAAGACACCCCAAGTCACAGGGCACCCCGCCTCACAGGATACCCCACGTCACAGGGAACCCCGCCTCACAGGACACCCCGCGTCACAAGGAACCCCGCCTCACAGGACACCCCGCCTCACAGGGCACCTCCGGCTCTGCACATCCCCCACGGCCTTCCCCAGAGGTCGCTGGACCATGGGTCACATCCCTGACATAGTATGTCACATAAGTACCGACCCAAACTGAGGATTCTGGCGATCACCCTACAAAACTCTGAGGATGCCACAGCAACCGTCACATTTCTCATAGTGTCTACAGTAACTGGAACCATTTGGGTTGACTGGCTGCCGCGGATTAGGCAGACGGCCGCCCTGGGTCCTCACCGGCGATCCCATCGGGGTACCAATTTCATTATTGCTCCTTGAAGCTCTGATTTCAGGTCCACTTTCATCTTCGAGACAGACCACAATAAAACCATAATAATTTGGACTTATTGCCTTTAGCTTTCAAAGGTCTGAGTATTAAGTCTGCCACGGGCATGTCAATTGCATTACTATCACGCTTTAATCAAATGTCGCTTGACTTTTTAAGAATTATTTCATTCATCCACAGCGAGCACCGAGGTTCCCTCTAATGCTTCCTGCTCTTTGAAAGCCTCCTGAGGACTAAGTAGCCACGCATAAAGGGCACTGTCCTTAAAATCATCTCCATCTATCACATCCCTGAAAATAGCACAACGAAGCATATCATCATGTGTAAATGACGTTCTTATCTTTTTTATCTTTGATAGAGATTTTCTTGAAGCAGATGGCGTTGTATCATGAGCACATCCACCCAGCGACGTGAATGTAATTCCAGCCTGCCCCAGCTCACTGATACATCAGTGATGAATGACACACTCAGATTGTAGGCGGGGGGGGCGGGCGAGCAATGGAAAGAAAAACATGGCCAAAAAGCACAATCCAGGAAGCAGGTGGAATAGTATTTCAATACACAGTAGTACACTGTATGATTGTGTACGGGACAAATAGAACCTGAAACATGTGAAAGCTTCTGTAATGTGTATGGCCTGGGGGGGGCTGCGGGGGCCTAGAGCGGAGTGGCAGGTCTCCCACTAGCTGGGCCCCTACCTGGGGGCCATGCCTGACCACTGGCAACACCAGGCGGTGGCCGGGGGGGGACCATGGCCCCCCTCATAAATTTGCTGGCCCCCCCTCTCATCGGTTGCATATGCATGATATGCTTCTATGTTCAATTATGTGTTTCAACAAATGCACGGTCAGCAAGGCACTCTCAGAATGGGGGGGGGGCTCACAGAAAGCAGCAGCTCAGCACGTCTCTGGTCATCGTCAACAAACGCCGGTCACGCGCGGAGTTAAATAAGAAGACTACCGCTGAGTGAGTAAGTCATAATTTCTAAAAAGAAGAGTGGAAATTATTTATTCAGTAAACTTTGGTGGCTGCAGTGACGTGTTTTTTTAGTGCCCTTTAGTGTAAATTGCTAACGTTAGCTGGTACTATATGCTATTTAACTTGCTTTTTGGCATGATAAATTTAATTACTTAACTAACGTTAATTGGTGCTATAAGGTGTTTAACTTGCTTTTTGGCATGATACATTAAATTACTTAACTAACGTTAGCTGGTGCTGGTATATATGTTATGTCAGTTTGCAGACAATGAAGAGAAAGTCTACAGACATCTCTTCTTATTTTAAGAAGAAAGTTAGTGCAGGAGAGAGAGAGCCAAGAGGGGAGCATCGTCCTCTTAGTGAAGAGGAGGATGCAGAGGAAGAAGCAGAGGCAGAGCATGATAAAGATATACAGCATCAGTAAGAGAGCACAATGAAGATGAAGAACATCAGACAACAGCAGATCAGGAACAGGCAGCGCCTATGGTTAGAGAGGCGAGGCAGGACTCAGCAAAAGCAGGTGTTGATCTGTTCCCGGACCAACAGGTGAAGTGATGACTGTAATGAAATGGATCACTAGGCCAGATAGTAGTATCCTCTGTAACATCATTTGGATAAATGTATGGTTAGAGTGTGTTTCCATTAAGTTACAAGTCATGACATAATCACTTCTGCCTTCTGATTTATATTTTTTAGTAGTTCCGTTTGATTAGTTTAAGTAGAATTGTGTATAACACACTAAAACAGGATTATTGTGGAACTCAAAATGTTAGTTGTACAATGTAATTGTAAGTCTATGCACATGTGATCACTGGAACATTAAATGTAACACAAGAAGCCAAAGTATATCAGTAGGCGATCCCTTAAATCTTTCTCATAGTTTTCAACTAGCTATATACTACAACAGCATAACAGAGTACCTGAAATTCGGCTCGCCTTTGGTTTTGGTGTGACCCCCAAGATTTTCAGTCTGGCCACCCCTATGAAAAATTTCTGGAGGCGCCACTGTGCCTGACCCAGATGCAGAATGTCTCTTCCAGGGCAAAACGCTCCCTGCTGTCAGTGAAGCATACACGTCTCTGAGGGCAAACAACCCGCCCCACAACTTCCCATTGCCTTCTCCTGGGGGTCAAATTACTGTGACCTGACAGGGTGGTTGGGGGGGTTCGAGCTGGCTGGGTGGGGCTGCCTGTCCCTCATCGGAGGGGGGGGAAATCAGGATTTGGGGCCCTCAGTGCCGGGAATGACACCTGCTACAGGAGGGTCAAAACAAATGGGAGCCAATTAAACACTTGTTGCATATGGCTATGCTACCTCACACACATGCGCAGATAATACGCAGAAGCCCCCACCAGAGCGTGAGACCAGCATGTACGAGGCACTGAGGCAGTTTCCGTGGCAACTGTAGGGGCAGGCACACACGTTGTGGCCAGCAAGCCGGAGTAAATGCGACAAATCCCCACCAATCTGCCCAGATTTTCTGCTTCTGAGGACCTAAGAAATGCACTCGCACTATGCAAGTCTCGCAGGCAGCAAACCTGACGCCCAGTGCAGCGAAGAGGCCCCCTGAAAAAGGCAGGCGAGCCGACACCAGACACGCACCGGCTTTATCATGCACACTGCACAGTCATGCAATGAAAATCTAAATCTGTAAACAAACATTTACAACATAAAATAACAATTAATGTGACTAAAACAGAGAAGATACAGCGATTTTGCTTTCGTCTAATAGTTTTCGACATCACACCTGAATTTTGTTGTGTTTCGGTTGGAGCGTAAGGAATAACAATCACAACTCAAAAATATTATTTTGCTGATATCTGGATTTGAAAATTCACTGTCACACCACTGTGGTTGGACAGGACACGAGAGCCATTTTCAGGAGATTGCAGCCATTATCGGCTTAATGAGGTCTGATGATCCTACAGCCATCATCTTCATCATGACTAATGCAAGGAATTAGATCAAATGAGACACTCGATCTCCCGCTCCCCTGCTTCCTGTCCTATGTAAGCGACTCCAGGTTCTGCGCTGCGCTCTGCTCGCCCACCTGCTGCCTGCTTTGAAAAATGGCCCCCAACACTTTTCTTGGAAACCCTGATACAACAGAACATTTTATTGCATTAAAGGCATTCAGTGTCAAGCACCCCCCCCCGACATCCCCACCTACCCGGTGTAAATAAATAAATAGATGAACAGACAAATAAAAATAAATCTCGTTACTGCCCAAGCAATGGGAAATTAGCAACGGCAGTAGTTACCGTTCGGTCTGAGGGTGTGACCTGACTGGAACTGTGTCTAAATGCTAATCTGTGAGCCGTCATCCGGGCTGAACCACAGGGGAGGAGGAGGGTGAGATGCGCCAGCTATGGCACCGATGGCACCCTACGATCCAGCCACTTCCCATTCCCATGGCCTGCTAATCGTGCCAGACCGCCTGAACATTAAGGACTGAATGGTCTCAGAGCCACAGTCTCCACTGTTATGTAGCTGGATCAGAACACACCAGGCCCCCACAATGCAACTTGGTGTATTCCAGGAGATCCCATGGCAAGTGGCTAATGCAGTGATCAACACCGGGGGGGGGGGGGGGTGAACATGTGACAGGTAAAATTTTTGTGGTGTTTGTTAAAAAACAGGGGCCAAAGTAAAAAATT
>JAODKC010000001.1:40780954-40795497 GCA_026777985.1 Mormyrops attenuatus
TCATACGATAATTAGGGTATATATACAAACGTATGACATATTCCAATCCAAATGTGAAAGAAGCGCTAAAATCTCATAAATCTGTGAAGTTTACACATTAGTTGTTGTAGTCAAACCATTATGTCTTCGCAAGGCTGCCATAGTCACGGAGCGGAGTTTCAAATTGGTCCTGCCCATCCACGTACCCATATAAGGCCACTGCGTGACATCTCGCTCCGCCCACATCTCGCCCCGCCCCATCCCGCAGGCTGCAGCGAGGACCTTCTCACTTAATTAGGTACACCTTGTTAGTGCCGGGTCGGACCCACTTTTGCCTTCAGAACTGCCCAAATTCTTCGTGGCATAGATTCAAGAAGGTGCTTGAAACATTCCTCAGAGACTTTGGTCCATGTTGACAGGATAGCATCACGCAGCTGCTGCAGATGTGTCAGCGGCACTTTCATGATGCAAATCTCCTGTTCCGCCACATCCAATAGGAGCTCTATTGGATTCATATCTGGTGACTGTGGAGTCCATTTGTGTACAGTGTCCTCATTGTCATGTACAAGTAACCAGTGTGAGATGATATGAGCTTTGTGACATGGTGCTTTATCCTGCTGGAAGTAGCCATTAGAAGCTGTGTACACTGTGGGTCAGAAAGGGATGGACATGGTCAGCAACAATATTTACCTACCAAATGTGTCAGTCTTAAATTAACACTGCATGGTGTTTATATTGGTCCATACCAATACCAACTTACAGAGTGCACTTGGTGTTGTTTTTACAGGGTTATACTACATTAACTCATGTAGTGTTGAAGTTACACCATGCAGTGTTTAATTACTGTGACCCAACCCCTACCCTGACTGCAGGTCAATATGGGTGGCACACAGGTACAAAATGGGTGGCCCATATCTGCCCCACATTAATGTGCACCCAAGAAGTCAAATGAGGACCATAAGAGCCCCCCCCCCCCAATTTTACCCACCGTCATGAGAAAGACTCTGACCAATATGGACCTTATGACCTTTTCTCTTTTTTTATTAAAACTTTGCCTTTATGAGCTCAACTCTGATAGTTATTGAAGATTAGGGGACTATCTTCTTGTGAGCTGAACAGAAACAGGTTCTTCTTGGCTCTTGCCTTACTTTTGATTTTATGTTGGTTGTGAGTCTGAGAAAGCCCTTGGAACCTTATGAAGGTAGCCCCCAGAGTGGCATACTAAGTATTTCAGTGGGGGGTATATTTGTAGATGTAAGGCCATTTTTATTACCAGTCATGGCCTTGGGTGATGCTAATATATGCGGAAAGGTGTTAGGAGAGCTGTGACACCCTTTACTGTGCACCGCCTACTCCCCCTTAGACCAGCGGTGCTGCATGTATATCTGCATAGCATGACATGGTAGTGCCTTTTGATTCAACAGATTTTTTAAACCTGCTGCAATAGTGTTGAATACAGAAAGAGTACAAAAAACCCAGATGTAGCTAAATACATTTCCAGTAGATTGCAGCCACAGCTACTGGTTCTCGGTGGGGTCTGCTCACTGGCTGGGTGAGAGATTCTGGCCACCTCGGTGGGGGGGGACTCTGGGGCTGCCTGGGTGGATCTAGGGAGAGTTGCCATGGCTGAAAAGGAGCCAGCTGGCACACACCAATAATCTCAGGCAACCCAAAGGACCCTGATGAATAAGTAACAGTAAAATGTGAGACTAATATATCTGCGGGGTAGCATCCTTGGTCGTGGCGGGTTTCTAAATACTAAGCCAGGTTTCTAAAAATGAAAAATCTGAATCTCAAGATGGTTTGATTTGTTCTTCTATCCCAAGTTGCGGTCTAAAAGCGACGAGGCTTTTTAATTCTCGGACTGGGGCTCGGAAATCTGATTGTGGATCAGATAGGAGTTTGCTGGTTTTAAAATGCCTACACACCCAACTCTGCCTCGCGACCGTTTCAGAACTTGCTGCATCCAAATTTGGATCATGACGGGGTAATGCCCCGCCCCATTATTTAATTTGGCATCATTCATCCCCCATCTAGCAGACCATTGTATGCGTATTTAAGTTATGAAGTGCCCCCATAAGTGCCCCAAAACTCTCTCCTACCCCATTGTTCAGCTCCCATATTTTTTCTTTCATTACCCCTGGAGAATATTATTCCTAACATAATTTACTAGTTTGTCCCCTGTTCTTGTAGGCCTTTACATTCCATACCATCCACTGGGTATATTTTACTGTGGGGGGACCCTCCCTCTCTCAAATTTAATTGTGGGGGACGACTCACTGCTCAGAAGATTTTACAGTGGGGTTCCTAGGGTGGTTGACAAGGGTGGCGTTCCATATTTTTTCACCTAAAGCCATAGGCCACTGCCTAGAGCGGTAGTTTCTGAAGGGGTGTCGACTTGCCAGCCAATATCATTTTGCCTTGGTCGGAGGGTGTTGGTGGTGATGCTCGCCTAGGCCGCCATCAGCCAGGACCAGTACTGCCCAAGACTGTGTCCTATCACATCTCCCTATTCTACGTTACACGCTTAAAATTTGCTTGAAATGTGATTTACGAGTCTAGATTGCCCTCTTGTGGACGTCAATGTAAAAACACTGCTCCTGAAATAAATAGCACTAATGATGTTTCTTTGTGTAATGGGAATGTTAAAATAGGTGAACCAGCTAACAACGGAATCTGCAGACTGTGGTGAAATTGAAGCGTTTAATTGCAGGAAAGTGATAAATGGAGAAATATGCAAAATTATAAACACGACTACCTGGAGGATGCCGCGAGGCAGCTTAAATAGAGAAGAATCAATTACTATATAAATAGCCCACACTACGCATTTTGATAATCTTACCTGTTATTTTATATTTATATTGACGCACTCTAGTTGGGGGGTAAAGTGTACTACAGTACTATATCTATGTTTGTCCTTCAAAGTCTTTTCTATGTCTTCCGTGGATCTTTAAAAGTATAATTTTTGGATTTGGAAAAAAAACAATAATTAATTTACAACAGTCTTGAAAGGAACCCGCGATTTTCTACTCCGTAAAAAGGACGAGCAAATTGATACTGTTCGGACATTGGGGGGCGCTGTCGTAACATGCTTCCGTTGCGTTGGCCCGAAGTAGCACGCAATTCATAAAAGTGACGTAACAGCGGGTTGGGGGGCGGGGACATGCAAAGTCCACCTAGCCCCCTGGTTTGTTCCAATTAAATATAAAATGATAGGCAGATCTGTAAAGGTGTGTTTGGGACTGTTCAAAGACGAGCATAAGCAGAAGGTCAATTGAGTGAGCACTGTATTTAGTATGCTGCTGACACTGTGGCCTCACTCCTGCCAGACCTGTGCTTCAAGCTCGCCTTCTGCTGAATGTGTGTGGCCTTAGCGTGCTCTGCCATGTTGCGTGGGTCCCACCCCGCCCCCGGAGTCCAAAGTCTCGTGTCTCGGAATATTGTATGTGTGAGAAAGAGTATATGTAGGGGCATGCCTAGAAATTGTGGGCCCCCTAACAAAATGTCACCTAGGTCCCGCCAAGTGAAACTGTTTGAAGGTCCTGTGAAGTGCTGGGCCCTTTGAATCTGCCAAGGTATCCATGCCCCTCTGATGCCCTCGTCTATGTATTCTGCAATGGACTGGCCTCCCACCCAGGGTGTACCCCAGCCTGATATACCCCTCCTGCAATCCTGCCCAAGATGGGTTGGTGTAGCACTCCACCTGTATGATGCTTTCAAATTTAGGAAACATTCACCTGTGTTCCCATGTATTAAGACATATTTGCATATGTTAAATGGTAATGATTGCAGTTTTAAAGGCGGGGGGTGTGGCTCATATGTAGACATGTCTGGAAGCCATATGGTGTTAAAACGTCACTCAAAGAATTGACTGAAAAATTGGACCGACAGTATAGGTGCCAGACAGATAAACGAACACAGAATAGTAAACTTGAAGCAGATTTTCTGTAATTAAAAGAGTGTGTTTAATGGTATTATTACACAACCCCACATACTGTACATACCACTTTAGCACATCTTTGGACACGTGCTGTGTACTCCGTTCACCCGTGCATTTTAAGTGACAGGCATTATGTTTAATCTGTTGTGCTGTCAGATCAGCTGATGACTAAATTATGCCCCCAACCAAAGCCATATTGTATTAGAGAATGTGAGTACATTTTAAGTTGACAGCTGACACAATGAGGTGAAATTTTATGCAACAAAAGTATGTCTGCAGGATTCTGGTTATTTCGTTGCATGCTGCATTTGATTGAAGTTGCTTTGCACAAACAAGTCAATTTCTGTGCAGGAATTTCACTGCAGTCAGAAAAGTTCGGAGAAGACTGCAAGGGCATTTGTGTCCGGAGGGTTTTGAAGCCCCCCAGCGGAAAGACTTTCATTCCTGATCACCTGTAATAAAGTGCATGGATATCCTTTGATGAAAAGTAATGCTCGGTGCAGATAATACATCTCGCATTGAGGCGACGGAGGCGCATTAACTGCATGCTACAGATTATTCTTTTAATAGCTCAGTACAGTCTTTAACTCATTCATTTGAACACACAGGTTCACTCACCAACACCCTTCGAGTAACCGGGTAATAATATTTGTAAAGTTATCACTTATAACAATAATTGAAATGATAACAAAACTAACAATAAAAATAACAACAAAAAAAATCATAAGAGTTGTGTGGAATATATGTTCGAGGCGTTGGACTGCGTGAAAAACATTCACAGTTGCGTCAACAAACAGCTGCTCAAAAACCACTGTCAAGACCCTGTACCCACAATGCACCCCATCCCTGCCAGCAATGTTCCAGCATTTATGAGGCCTTGCACAGCGATTAGGTCACTTCCTGGGCGGAGGGATATGGTGCCACAGCGACGTGATGTATGATGGCAGGGTGTTCATTGCCAGGCTTCATAATTCCTTCACTTGCGCAGATCAAAGCATGGAAATGCATTAAATATTAATGGGCTGGCAGAGAGACGAGTCACAGATGCAGCCCAGTGCTTTTTACGTCTCAGCATTCTTCTGGAAATTTTCCGGAGTTCTCACCGGCACGCAGAATGCCGAAGATGCACGTCGTGTGGTTGCCGCAGTGGCAACGTGTGGTTGGCGGACAGCAGCCCGAGCAGAGTAACTCGAGCAGGTCTCCTGCCGCCTTTTCCTCCTGGGACAGGACGTCCCTCCCCCCTTCTGGAACTCAGCTGCAGTCCTCGCAGCGGCAGGCCAGGATGTAGCGATAGGTGGCAGTAATGCGGGAGCCGCCGGCGCAGCGCAGGCGCACAGCCTTCAGTTTGGATGTGTTGGCCCGGCAGCAGGAGCAGCTGTTTTTGAAGGGCTGCTTGAGTACAGAGCTGAAGGAGACCAGGGGGTCTGAGCGTGATGTATGGCTGCAGTGGCCCTCGCAGCGTGCCAGCAGCACCATCTGGGAAGGGGACATCAGGGAGAAGCTCGTCACCATGGTCAAACCTGACATCAGCTACGAAGAGGCCAGCATTCTATGCCTCACACAGCCAAAAATGTGTTACTTTACTGATTTATTGTTGCTGTGTCCGCAAATGACTCATTTCTTCACTTTCAACCTCCACAAATTTTGTAATTTTTGGTGTGTCGAGCAGTGATGGACAAAATTATGCTTCATGAACCACTTGCTGTATTTTTTGACCCCAGTAGATGGTGCTCTCTGCTCAAAAAAAAGGGCACAAAATATGCCCTAAAGTAATCTCAGAGCACAGTCTAGTAATGTGGGAAAATAAATAAATTAATTAATGAAGTAGCCTATAAGTAAGAGAAGTATTGTTAGCTGTTATTAAAAATAAAGAAATAGCCATTCGCTGTAACTGCCCAGGGCCCAGGCAATTAAATATTATTGTATGCTACTGAACTTGAGCTACCACTTCAGTTTAATTTGTTTCAGTTTAATTTATTCAAGCTACTTTTTAATGTTACACATAATTTTTTTTTGCAACAATAACGTAATATCTAATTTTGTATGGAAAGAAATAAACATTGGGGTCCAAGTGTAGGGTGAGGCCATTTACCCGGCACCCCATAGCACTTTGACTTGTCCTAATAAAGTAATCAGGTTCACTGGATCTGTACCTGTTCATTCATGGGATTCTCTGATGCAAAACTCCATTCAAGAAAAATACCGCAGCATAACTAAAATATTACTGCTGACACCTACCGTATCTCGCTCCAAAAAATCTCACACAAAAAATTTTGCCTAGTTCCTCAATGTAAATTTCGCTGACTAGTTAACAGACTGCTACCGATAAAATTTGTCGAACATGGGGGGGGCAGGTGACAAAAAAAAATCTTTATTTTTAAATATTCAGAAGATAATCTTGTGTCCCACAGTTTGAGAATCACTAACATAAGAACATAAGAAATTTACAAGAGGGGGCCATTTGGCCCACACAAGCTTTTGGGGAGAACTTAACTAATAGCTCAGAGTTGTTAAAATCTTATCTAGCTCTGATTTAAAGGAACCCAGGGTTTTAGCTTGCGCTACACTATCAGGAAGACTATTCCATACTCCATAAAGAAGTGCTTTCTCAAATTCATTTAAAAATGTTCTCCCGCTAATTTCCACTTGGCCACGAGTTCTAGTATTTAAACTAATACTGAAATAGCCTGTACAATGTTCTTGGGAAGTTTGTAAAAAGATTCATAAAATTTGTGTCGCTGCAGAATCTGAATCAACTGTGGAAATAAGTCGCACGCACACAAACGATGAAAAGCAAATGCAAAAGCAGCTAAAAACTGACAAAAACTAAAAGCAAACAAAAAAAGTACATGTCCGGGTCCCGCGAGGGGCTTTGAAAGCGTCAATACAGACAATTAAAGGTCACCAGCCATTTTATGAAAATTTATGCAAATACATGAGGCGGGCCTTAACTTTCTGTAACTGGTAAGGATACAGGTTTGGCAGATGGTATAAAGTCCTTAATTATTACTTGAATAGTTTAACACGGTTGACTTAAATAGTGCAGGGCATGCGCAACTCAAATCCACGGTCGACTCAGATCCTGTAGTGACAAAGACTGTGTCCGAATTCAAGTTCTGCATCCTCTTCATTTGAAGGACGAATATGTCACATTCATTCATTGCACGGTGGTAAAGTAGCTGTGTTCTGTGTGGCGATTGGAGCGACGCTTTGTGACTCCAAGGTAAGGGCGGGAACAGCTGGTGATGCAAATAGGAAATTATCCTTAGACCAGACCATCCCGTTTGACCTTCTGTTTGACCTCCATAGAGCGCAGCCTGCGAAGGCTACACCTCCACTGAGCGCAGCCTGCGAAGGCTACACCTCCATAGAGCGCAGCCTGCGAAGGCTACACCTCCATAGAGCGCCTCCTTCGAAGGATGCAGCCCCGGAGTTCAGACACAGCCAGGCTGCGTTCACAGGATGGTGCCTGCAGCCTCCCATTTCACCCTTGACTGCCTCCTATCGCTGCTGTTTCAATTTTGGGGGTGATTTGTCTCAGGTGTATCAGGTGTAGATTTTCAGGTGTAGATTTTCATCCATATGATGTTTTTTTCTGAAGTGGTAATAAGATCCATCAAAGATAACTAGAGTAATCATTTCAAAATCAAGTTATCCTGTTCACAAGGTCATGCGTCTTATCTAAGTCACCCTTCCCTGTGCTGTTACGAAGCGCCATTGCTTCAGTTTTGGTGTGATTTATCTCAAATATTGAATGAGCAGGTCCAGATCTTCACTTAATGTAACAATAAAATAAGATTGCAAAATAAGACAATAAAAATAGAGTGCAAGGCTGTCTGTACTCTGTAGCTATAAATCAAGATGTACAGTTTAAGTGTGGGACGGTAATGCATACAGTAAAGTGGCGTGTTAGCTATGGATAGGTGCCTGTCTCAGTCATCGTGCCCAGTGTGTGTTCTGGTCAGTGTGCTCAGTGCCTATCCCGGTCTGTGTGCCCAGTGCCTGTCCTAGTCAGGGAGCTCAGTGCCTGTCCCGGTCAGTGTGCCCAGTGCCTGACCTGCTCAGTGTGCTCAGTATCTGTCCTGGTCAGAGTTTTTATTGGCCAGATATGTTTGAAAGGACGATTCACTGAGTGACTCCAGCTCCGTATGTGTGGACCTGTGTCACCATGGCTCACAATGGTCAGGTGGCAGACAGTTCCAGAGTTTAAAGGGATGGACTCTTGAGGGGCCAATGCCTGTGTATTCAGATGGTTTCTGTAGGGATTTGAAGATGAGGCAGTCTTTTGACTCTCAGAGCGACCCAAGTCCGTCCTCATGGGGTTATGCTGACTTGGGAAGTGGTCTCAGTTTCGGCCAAGAGCCTGTACATGTGGGGGTTGAGCCCCTTTTAATGCTGAGTGGGTGAGACTGACATGACAGGAAGGACCACTTGAAGGACCAGCAGCCTAATCTATTTTCCTCTCCAATGAGAGGAACTGACAACTCTCCCGTTACAATAAAATACACATCAGCTGGATATGGTTAAAAATAGGCTAAATAAAGCGCTCAGCTAACCCAAAGCCAAGTGTAGACAGCTCTTTATGATCGGTGAGGGACCAGTCTGTCGTGTACATACATGTTATCCTAAAATACTGCTGCATGGGCTGCTCCACATCAAAATCAAGACTCGAACCTTGAAGAGTCTCCCGTGAGAGAACTGGGCCTCTGAGATAGAAGGGCTCAGTACCCCCACGGGGGAGCTCATAAAGTTCTGTGATCTCCAGAAAAAAAGCAAGGAATGGCGGAGGAACCCTGGTTGTGGAGACCTGAAGTGGAAGACCCATGGAGAACCACAGCTGAGCAGCAGATGTGGGCTCAGATCGTTGTTTAGAGGAGTCCGTGCACAGGTGGGCCACATTTCGAGGCTGGCCCGGCACTCGGAGCCTGTCAGCCCCCATAAAGCCAGCACTTTGCATCAGTTTGATCTGCAGCTCCAGATTCTGGGGTTCGTGACTTAGCTGGGGAGTGTTTTTGGGTCCAAGGTGCCATACCCCATTCCGATCCAATTTGGGGTCAGTCTCCTGACCTGCCGTGACTCCAGGCACCTGACAGCTCCTTCTGACAGTCAGACAGGCAATTACCAGCAGTTATTGGTGGCCGGATTTTAAAATATCGATAGAGAGAACAGGAATAGCAAGAACAGCAACAGGAACTGAACCTGCAAGCCATTCCTCATGGGCTGTGATCTTAAAGGGGAAGTCAGTCATGTGACCTTTAAGGGGAAGTCAGTCATGACCTGACAGTGGGCTGATCCTGCGCTGCACCAGGTTCTTATTTACTCTGTTTGTTGTTCTTCAGTCCCCTTATTAAAACAGACGGGGAGCAGCCACATGTGTGTGTATCCGGAGGGGTGGTATTAGAAGAGAGGCAGCCCCTCACTGACTGACAAGGGTCCCCACCCAGCACGTTACATGCTGATGAATCCCAGCTGGGAGAGCTGGCTGGGTAAATGAGGGTCTCTGGTTTGCAGACACACAGGCAGGCAGACACCCCCCCCCCCCCCGAAGAGCACACCTCCTGGACCTTAACAATGAAGGCTGAAGATTCTGTCAGTCACTGACACGACGTTTCGAGGAATCGCCATGCTGTCGCTTCCCTCAGGGCGAGGAGAGCTGGCTTTGGCCGGGAGGGGGGGTAATAGTTACAGTTACCGGGCCAACTAAAGAGGGACATAAAAGGAAAAGGCCCCCCATATGGGCACAATCACTTTGGTGATATTTTTGTCCAAAGCCGGGGGCGGTGCAGGCAGGTTGCACTCTGGGTAATTAGCCAAGGTGTCATTCCAGAGAGGAGGACGGTCGCTAACAAGGAGGGTCGACTCCTGAGCCTGAGTGGGTTTTATAGCATCACCTACATGGTATCCTCGGGGGAGGATGGGGTGTCACTGTGTGTGTGTGTGTGAGTGTGACATGATGAGCAGCGTGGCTGTGGTTAGCGGGTTAGCGGTTAGCCCCAGGGGTATGGTGGCGTCAGAAGGACATTATTAGGCTGAAGGTCAGTCGTACAGAGAATATAATCGTAAAGCACAAAGAGGATATTTATTACAATATTATAACCTCTCACAAGAATCAATTAAATTAGAACAGACATGATATCAGAATCGTTCTTTTGTAATTTAACCTGTGATGAAAACATGCTGTTTGTTTTCTTATAAATAGCCCTGCTGTAGCTGCGAGGAACCAGCTGAAGACGTCATGTTGTCAACAATTTTATAGGTAAGAAGAGTAAATATAGAAATGTTAGTAAGTACAGAAAAAGCAAGAGAAGCTTCTGAGATGCAGACTCCCGGTATTACATGCCAGGTCCCTACCTTGGAGTTGCACTTGTAGATAGGATGGGTGATGGTCTCCACAAAGTGGTGTCTCATGCACCTGTCCGGGTCGCTCTCCCCATGCCGCCCGCCCTCGCCCTTACCGGCCACACCCTGTACCATGGCCAGCAGGGGGCAGGTGACCAGGAAAAGCAGCACCCTCAGTCTGGCCAGGTGGCTGGAGTTTCTCATTTTGACCCCGAACTCCCCGCGAAGTCCAAACTGTGGGAAAGCTGTTTGCACGGCAGGCGGGCGGCTGGGCAGTCGGCCCCCCAGCAGATGGCAGTGCGGGTCCCTCCGCTCAGCTTGTCCCGGTGAGCAGGCAGACGCCATGGCCCCCGCTGGTTTGTGTCTCCATGGCTCCCACGAGATCCACAGTCCGTCTGTGATGGGCAGGGGAAGAGAAACTGGATCAGACAGGGAGTCACACAAATGCTGTGGGGTTGGGATCATGGCCTCCTTGCTCAGCCATCACTCGGCTAGAGGTGGACCTCTCCTGAGAAACCTCTGCAGTAGATGGGGCCCCGTGCGGCCTTTGAGACGCTGAGCTGGTGACAGAGTGCGCTGCTACCTGCCAGGTGTCTGGCCTGATGGCTCCAACCAGGAAGTGGCGGGCTGTGACGGATGGGCCGGGCTGCCAGCCGGCCGCCGTGTTATTCTAACAATCCCAGAGCAAAAATGCTATGTTTTCATTACATGCAGGAGAAACCCAATACATTAATAAACAGCCCGGGGCAAACGGCTCCCCAGGAATGAATTTTTCATTAAAGGAATGGTCACATAACAAGTCCCTTCATGACAGCAAGTGAAATGCTAACCAGGGGATATGTATATACACTATATGAAATGCTAACCAGGGGATATGTATATACACTATATGAAATGCTAACCAGGGGATGTATATACACTATACACATATAAATTTATCTTTTCCCAGCATGCTTTGCCCGACAATGGTATTCATGGTTAGCATGCCACCCTAATAAGCTTTTCCACTGGCCAGTGTACCTCAGGCCCGGCTCTCCGGAAGTAATCTGACCCGGGACCTGCGTCTGGCTCAGTTTCATGCAGAGGAAATTTTCATTTGCAAAAATGCATATGGTTTTTTGAACACCCGCGATCTCTTTAGAGGTCAGAAGTGTATGCCGGTCATTTGAAACTTTCCCTTGGCGTCTTCCCTTGCAAGCGAACCTCGAAGACTTGCACTGGAAGCATTCGCTTGTTCAAATTAATATTCCCTGTGTTTTAACTAGTAAGAAAATATCTTTCAGGTTCACGTATCATTCCAGCAGACATTAAGGGCCGTTTTTCACAGAGGGTGTGAGAGATGCTGGACCTCTCGTCTTGCTTTGAAATCTGTTATCAGCTACCAGGAGGAACGTGACTGATGTGTTCCAGCCGAAGCTGAAGTTGCACATTCAAAGCTTATAGGGACTGATGGGACCCCACAGCAAACAGGATACAAGAGATTCACATTGGAGTTGTAACTACAAAGCATCAATGTTTAAAAAAAAAACATGTGGTGTCTTTACGGCACCTGTTCCTGCTGACAGCGCCTCTGGTGGTGTAGAAATTAAAGAGTGTGTGATCATAACCCCCAGGTTTCTGGTTCGCTGGGGGTTCTGCTGTGTCTCCTGTAGGCGAGTCATCGAGCCTGAACCGTTCCAGTAAAACATCCATCTGTACAAGGGGAAAATTGCTTGGGGTAAGAATGTAAGCTAAGACTAATTTTCTATTTATAGAGCCGGGTGCTTCAGAGGAGTCATTCAGGTTAAGCAGTGCGATGAGGTGTATCAGCAGGGTCCCCTCCTGGGACTCGAACCCTCGCGTTCGGCTTACAGGCCTGCACCCCAACCCCCCCATTTTTCTCTGTGCTGCATTCCTCGCCAGGTACTGCAAAGCCACAGCGAGTCCCGGCCTGATATCGCCCCAGAGGTATGGGCGAAGGGGTGGAGTCTGCCTCATCACATGTCATGGGTCTGACAGCCAGCGCTCCACCCACCATCAAGGGGGGGGGCTCGTCAAACCCACCTTCACACCTGTTTCTCCCACAGACTTTTATTGGACCCCTATAGAGTTGCCGGAACGCATCTGGGACAGCGACACGTGGCATTTGTGTGAAAGCAAGCCCCCCGACACCCCTGCTTGAGAACTTTCGGGTTAGGCTTTCAGCTCAGCCTCTGTGCATGGCAAAATCGTTGGGTCTGTTTGTAGAGCTGGGAGACAGAAGGCCCCCTCACCTTGCAGGAATCCGAGCGTAATCCAAACCGAGCAAAAGTAAACAGTCTGGTTTTATTTAATTAGGCTTTACTAGCGGGTTATAATTTCAGCCAGAATGTGTGTGTGTGTGTGTGTGTGTGGGGGGGGGGGGTTAATCAATTGTGTCCAGCTCAGGGATGTTGACATTAAACTGTGGCAGGATTTCAGGGAAGGTGTAAAAGCCAGCCCAAGAGCGAATGATCCAGCTGCAAATGCCGGCGTCTTCCTACCAACCCAAGCTGTAAAAACACCAATGGAAACGGACACTAATAACTAGACCTTTCATGAAAAACCAACAATGATGTTCACTTTGTTCTTGTATAGAAATAGAGGTTCGTCTTCCACAGAAAAAACTGTTCAAGTAGCTTGCTGGAACAGGGGAATTTCATCATTCTGGTGACCGATATGTACTTCAGCGTATTGGCCAGTCTATAGCCATCGCTATAGAAACAGGCAGTCCCCCATCACACTGGGCTGGCTGTCCTAGTAGGACAATAAAACTGGAAGGCTGATGTAGGAGGAGAAGAGGCACAGGCCATCTGGAATCAGCATGAACTCGGACCCATGTCAGGGGCTGCTTGAAGGGGCCAAAAGACTCTGCATGTGTTTATTTTCTCTGCAGGCTGGAGTATCTGATCATAGATTGACCCCCACTCCCCAAGTCATAGGGTGAATGATGGTGAAACATGTCAAACCAGGAACAAGACCGGCCCAGTGTCATTAAGGTGACATTCCACACTCTGGAGGGGAAGAGGCGTGACCCATCCGGAGGTTCTGGAGATCTGCCGGCTTCCACAATGCGTCTGCCCACTGAGACATGAAAAGCCACAATGTCTGAGCTGGAAATCCCAAAGCAAACAGTGGTTTGTCGGCGTATGCAGTTTGATAAGATGACAGGTTGATTTGCGGAGCAAACCCACCATCTGAGAGGCCGTCTTTGGCGTCAGTAACCCCCCCCAGTCCCCGGCATCCCTGCCGGGGATTTATCGTTGCGCCTGCCTGCTTTCGCGCTCACCTCTTTCGGCAGCTTTTAATAAACCAGAGGGCAGATTCCTACAGGGATGGGTTATGATCCCCACCTCCCCCCACATGCCAGTCCTGAGTGCGTGTGCCGGGAGGGCGGGGGTGTCCGACGCCACCCTCATCATGGCATGGCTAAGCCTGTCTCTAAATATACCCCATCCGGTAAAAGCTATGAGGACGCAGCGTGTGCACCCGCTGACGTTAAGCAAATGTTAGCTTTACCTCTGGGGCAGCCGACATTCAATCTGCTGACCCCAGATGGCAACACTGCCATCTGCAGGTGAGTGATCCATCTGCTTGGTCTGACTGCCAATACCCAGAGGTGCTTAGTGGTGCATTGCTGAAATGCAAGATCCTGAATGGCTCTTCTGCTGTTTCTCCAAAATCAGACTTCTTGTCCTTTTGATTTCTTTTTTGGTCATCATTAAAATGTGGATTGTTGACCGGTGGGAAAAGAGGCCACTCATCTTTTACAGTTCTCACAGGTCTCTGTCTCTTTCATGGGTCTTTGCCACAGGTCCCCTTCACTGATCTCTGTCTCTTTCATAGGTCTCCCCTCTTTCACGGATCTCTCTCGCTGGCGCCTTTCACAGGTCTCATCTCTTTCATGGGTCTCTCCTTCACAGATCTCCTTCATGGGTCTCAGTTGCAGGTCTCTTTCACAGGTCTTTCTCTTTCATGGGTTTTTGATCTTTGTTTATTTAACAGGTCTCTTGTGGGTGTCTTACATGGGTCTCTTCCTGTTCCATGAGTTTCTCTCCCTGGCATCTTTCACAGGTCTCTTTCACAGGTCTCCTTCTCTTTCACAAGACCCTTTCACAAGGCTCTTTCTATTTCATAGGTCTTGTTCTGTTTCCTGGGTAGCCAGTATCACTACCTTAAAGAGGGGCTCCTCTCTGTGCACCTGAATCCGGCAGTTTGGGTGGGGGGGGGGGGGGGGGGGGGGGGGGGGGGGGGGGGGGGGGGGGGGGGGGGGGGGGGGGGGGGGGGG
>JAODKC010000001.1:40798923-40811598 GCA_026777985.1 Mormyrops attenuatus
AGCAGACGTCTACTCATGCCCTTTGCCTACCGATCTGCCCCCCTCCCTGGCGAGTTATAACACAGTCCAAGGACCCCCCCCCCCCCCCCCCCCAATGGCCTTCAGAGAACGCAGCTTTTCAGTGCCACGGGCGGACGTGAGTCACCAGAGCTCTTCTGGAGTCGCCGGATTCCTGTAGACGGTCCAACATTGTGGATTTCAACTTGATACCTGCACAGTGAGCGTTCTCAGACGCCTGCGCGTTTTCTTTTTTTGCCAAATAGTTGGAAATTTTTTTTCCCATTGACTTGCGACTGTTTTTCTGCCTGTTTTTGGGTTTTGACTTTTTATATCTCTCATACACACACACACACACACACACACACAGAGGTTTGTAATTATATCTTTGTGGGGACTCTCCACTCATTTCTATGGGAAAAACTCTAATCCCAACATGACGACCTTAACCCCTACCCATCCCTAACCTTAACCATAAGTAATCAAACTAAATACGAGACTTCTGGCATTTTTACTCTTTTGATTGCATTCACAGATCTTTGTGGGGACCTGAAAAATGGTCAAAATAACAGGTTTTTATTACATTATAGGGAACATTTGGTCCCCACAATGTAATATAAACATAATACACATACAGATTTGTAATCATATCTTTGTCCATTTATTTCTATGGGAAAAACTCTAATCCCAGTATGACAAACCTAACCCTACCCAGCCCTAAACAATCCACACACACACACTAAATGATCTAAGGCTGGTTAGGTTCATCCAGACGCAGTGAGCTTGGAGACTGATGAATTACGTGCAATATTTGATCATCATCTATGACATTTTGCCTGAAGTCCAATTCCCCTTAAGAAGGTCTGCGATTCAGGACAAATTATGTCCGGTGGTCTGCTCCGAAAAGCAGGCCTCCCAGATTACTCCCAGCGGGAGCACGGGCCGGTGTACAGAGTCCTACGGATCTAATTTACAACCCGTGTAGAATAGATATTCTTTGTTTTACCATCGAAAATAATGTTCTCTTTATAGCCTGCCAAAAGGCAACAGCGTATTGATTGCCACACCAGGTCCGGCCGGCTGCGTCCCAGGAAACTCATTTAAAGGGAACAAGTGCTTGAGAGGACAGAGTAGATGGGTCATATATTTGGTGCAATTTTCAGGACTGATTAAAATCTGGGCGAAAACTGAGGAGAAAATGGAGCCGATTATCTTCCCGGCGAAGACAAAAAGAAGGTTCTCTCTCTCAGACAGCCGTGGACGGAGACTTGGGGGAGAGTGAGAGCTTTCCTACATGGCGTAGAGAGGCTGACCCTGAAGGGCCATCAGAAAACTGCTTTTTATTTATCTGATGACAGGACTGTTTACAGCTTAATGGGTCGATTTCACTCCCCCACGCTCTTAATGTACCATATATTATTAGCATCATAAACAAACTTTCCTGCCATGAAGTTCTTTTTAAGCGGGCACCTAATAAATGATACTTCTGTGAGTGTCATCCAAATGGTTCTTCATCAGACGCCATGTGTGCATAGCCCGTTGATGATGCTTCCTGTTAATTAATGGGTTTATTTGTTGCAATTGGAACACGTCCGTTGGGGCCCAACGGTGAAATGTTCACTGGTTTATTTTAAATGCAGGATGGATGTAATCTGGCACTGATTTAGCACTTTTTCGGACACATGTTTGAAGAGAAGCCTTCAGGCGTGTGTTCTGAAGAGAGAAAGCAGTGAATGTGATCCAGGGAAGCCATGAAAGTGAGTGTTAGCGTGAATCTCCTGTACCTTAATGTCCGATAACGCAGGGGGTTGCGTTTGGACCTATATTTTTTTAATTCCATATGCATGTTTACATCATCAGTCATGGTGGTGCCAAGCGGACCTTTTTTGGTAACCATGCTGCTGGCGTCTCTGCACATCAGAGCCGGGTCTGGTCCGTGTTTTCCTTCGAATGGACCTCCATCGCTATGGGTCTGAACCATTGAACAGGAACAAGCTATTGTGGCTAATAGCCCCAGGAGCAGGAAATTTCCACAACCTTAGCTGAAGTCAAGCAACTAGGATGAATGGGCTTTGCGTAAGGGACCATTTTCCCATTGATTGTGAGAAACAAGGTTCAGCCTGGCATAGGGGTACAGGAGGCCACAGTGCCTCCTGTCTGTCACTGGAGGCTTCACATTCAGAGGGCCAGAGCAGAGTGTGGATGTACCTTCAGCCCCACAGGCCTTGACACTGAACAGACTCATGAGTGTGAAAAAAGGAATAGGTGACACCCCTGTGAAGTCAGCCTCTCACTGTGAGGCAGTGGCCCTGATCACTGGACCCAATTATAGTATCTTCAGATTGAGGTGGGATCTTTATATTAATTGTTACCATGGCTGATGGCCCAAAGGAGCAATAGACTGTGATAATGTCCTGTTCCATATGACATGCCGTGAGGGATGAGGATACTAAGAGATCTGCATTCTGATTGGCTGCTTCTCAGAGCGCTGCAGGTACAGCTTTTTTATTGGTTGGATTATGATGTGGAGACATCTCAAGAAAGCTGGGAGGGAGAATCTGGAATCTCAGCAATAGCAGAGAGATATTAAAGCAGTAAATGTTTAAATTCTGTTGTGTCATTGAAGTAGTGAAAAAAAGGGTCTCGGGAGAGATGAGACCTACACTTTGGAAATATGACTAAATGGATATATAAGGTTTCCACCCTTTGTTTACTCTGCACACCACCCATAATCACATCATACTGTATTGTTCACATCATCAGGTGCCTGTTATTATTAGTTATCAATATTTCTTGGATTTATATGTGAGGCAACCAGAGACCATGCAAATTATACGGTGCATGTACATGACTGCTGGGAATGACAACAGGACATCTGAGCTGTGTCTTCCAGGAAGGGGGTGGGTGCTGAGGTCTGTGGCCCCCCCCCCCCATTACTCTCGATGCCCAAACACGTCCTCCAGTAAGGCAGGGTAGTTGATGCTCTTTACTGGTGGGGCCACAGCTTGGTTGTCCCAGACAACATTAGCCTGAAAACCACAAGTGAGTGGTTAGTGGGCGGATAACAGCAGACTGGAGCTGACTGCATTTACAGCACATCCCTATAGATATATAAAGAGATCTTTTTTTCAGAAATGCTCTACAGTATTTGTGATTTGCAAAATTTCACAGCAAAGCAGATCCGGAGGAACAAAATCATTTATGGAGGGGAGTAACATGAAATTCTGAGTCCCGTGACCAAATGTCGCACTAGGGCCCCTTGGTAAACTTTGCTGATCTGGCTGGGGTCCCCTTCAGTAAATTTCAGTAAACCAACCTGGTCCCCGAACTTGTATTTTGGGGCCTTTATTATGTAAGCTGCTGGGTCCCCTAAATTTGCCAGGATGTCTATGCCCCTCCGACACCCCTAATTACGTAAACAACATCACATGGCGTGCCAAATGGCAATACCCTCTGGCAACAGAACAGAAGCTCCCTCTGCTGGTCATGCCTGGAAACTTTCCTGCATTGTGTGTGTCCGCCGCACGTGGTTTTGGTTAGGCTGTTATGTAGCATGGTAATTTATAGCCCCATAATACAATAAATACATCTGAACAAAAAAAAAAAAAACTCTTGAATGCCTTCCCGAGGGCTGATTTTACAAACGCTGTGTGTCAGAACACGAAGTCTGAGACCTCCGTTTTCCGGGAGGGATCTCCCATGCCTCGCTCCTTGCAGGAGGCCACATGGGGGGATCCCTGCGGGTGTTCCCTCACCTTCATGCTGTCATCAGCAAGGGCTGGGGGGGCAGGGTTCTCTCTCCAGTTGAGCCCTGATACAAAAGCATGGTAGTCTATCTCTCCCGTCTCCGTCTCGTACCTGAGGATGAGACCAGCTGAAGGTCTGAGACAAGTACCCGGCAGAACCAAAGTACGCCACGGCAAAACATCGACTTATGATTCACTTATTTCCCTCTCCCCATTTTATTCTGCCTCTCTATTTAAAGTTCATATGTTCATCATTTAAAAAGAACCACATTTATAATCTACTTCTGGATAGTTTACTGGAATCATTTAGGTAAAGTACCTCGTGCAAAGCTACAACAGAAGCTGGGCGGCAGCCTGCCGCCTCTTGATTACAGGCGTATATCCTTAAACATTCTGCTGGCTCGTATACTACAGCCCCCCCCCCCAAAACAGGGTCTGAAGCGTAAAGCAAGAATGTGGGCTCCTGCTCACAAGGGTACCTTCCAACAACTGTCATCATCAGGTCGTCGGGCAGAGGGAGCCTGAAGGCTTTGCAGATGGTCCTGACCTCCTGGGTGGACAGACGTCCTGCTCTGCAGAGAGCCGACACAAATTCCAGAGCTTAACCCCCAGGCAGCACTGATCAAAGCAGGACAGACCGCCGCCTCCGGAGTAGAATTAGCACCATCGCTCTCCGATGACATCAGAGCTAGCTTGTTCTGTGTGGGAGTTGCCCAGTCTTTTCCCAGTACTGAGAAAGTCGAGGTGACTTTACTGTTGGTAGGACACACAGACAAACACAGGGCTAACCCATCTGTGGATGAGTCGTGCGGATTAACCCATTAGGACCCAGAGCCACCATTTCTACAGGCTGCTGTTTTCATCATTTAGAAAGCATCTGCTTTCAATGCTACACCTAAAGCTTTGGAAGTAAACCTCTGTGGGGTCTGTATGCATGCAATGCTAATCGCGTGTGCGTGCGAGCCGGTCTGTGTAAAGCGTGAGGGTCGGGGTACCCGTGCCGGTCCTCATGCAGAAAGGCACTGGTCATTTCTGGAAAGTCTTCAAAGTGATTCTTCCGCAAGGTCTCCTGGGCTGCACCAAGGGCCGAATTCAGGCCCGAGTGGGACGGCGCTGGTGCCGGCACACGGTAGCAGCGGCCCAGTGTCAGGATCTCATGCTCCGACAGCTGGCAGTCTGCCTCCAGGATCAGATCCCTGTGGCGCCCCCCGCAGGTCTGTCAGCTGACTGCAAGGATATTTTTAACTCTGACACTCACACATTGGGTCTGGTCCCTGCCCAGCCCGCCTCGCCCACCTCAGAGGCCCGTATGACATCACTCCCGTGTCCTCCGGATCGCTGACGGCAAGAAGGTGCTCGATCTCCCTCCGCTTGTCCTCGCTAATGGATTTCAGCTTGCTCACAATTGTGCCAATGTTAGCCCTGGGAAACTAAACGAGATCATTCCCTCAGAAAAATAATCGAAATTCGTGTCTTGGGTAAATAAAAATTAACCTAAAAAAAGAAAAACAGTTCAAGTTATGCAGGTTACAGGCACCATATTCAACAATGTTTTGTGTTAATGTGCTTTTAGCATTATGTGGAGGAGAAACAGCTCAGTTGGAATGTGCTTGGCCAAATAACCGTAAAAACTGCAGCGGTGTCATGACATGTGACTGGGAAAAAGCACTAGCGTGCAGTGGAATTAAGGGCAGATTGTTTACGCTGCAGGAATCATGGTCTGAGGTGGACTTACACTTAAACCAGGCTTTTAAAAGCACTGAGGTTTTAAGGGGTCTGATCTCTGTGGTTTGACTCATGCACAGAACCGCGGTGCAATAGAGGCAGTAGGAGATGGGGAACTGGGGGAGACGAGACAGCAGGACGCGGGGCGGGGGGGCTGGTGTGGTGTCCGTACCTCCTTAGCGTGCTCCTCCATGTAGTTCAGTGTGAACTCGTCGGCGTCCACCAGCTGGAATTCGTACTGGTGCAGGCAAAGCCGTGCCCCCACGTACAGGTCCTGGGTGCCTACATACAGGTTCTGGGCCCCCATGTACAAGTCCTGGGCCCTGAAGCACTCAGACGCCTCACTCTTTAAGAGCTCCTGGTCTGGCTTCTTCACCCGCCTCCTCTCCAGGAACTTACCCCCAGTCACACCTTGGGGAGCCGCCACACCAAATATCTGGTTCTTACCGCTATTATAACCATGTCTGTGAAACCACACCTATAGAGTTACGGCACATTCTGCTTCCATGCCAGTCTGCACAGTCTTTTACCACTGATTAGGTGGTTAACTGTGTTTCTTGCCTATGTCTTAATGTCCACGTCTTAAAACGTAATGGTTACATTGTTTATATGTCATAGTATTTATATTCTGTTTATTACTTTCTCATGGTTACATTGTTTATATGTCATAGTATTTATATTCTACTTATTACTTTCTCATTTGCACTGTGACCACCCGGAATGATATTTCATCTCAGGGAAGAATGATGCTCAAACTCTCATTTCTGATTAGCACCCAACAATGTTCGACTTTGCTTGTTCAACGGAGTGTTTTAGTCATGCTGTTATCACTTTTAAGACTTCTGAGCTTAAACAGCATTTAGAACTTAAAATAGCAGCAAAAACCGTTATGCTGTCGGAATCTATTACACCTCCACTGGGGCCCAGATGTTATACAAGTAAGAGCAGACTTCACACCTGAGTTCCTCTGGGGTGGCTCAAACACGGAGATGGTGTCATCGCTCAGGTAGAATGAGATTATGAAGAGTCTCTCCCTGTCGATGGGATCCTCGGACACCATCTTGCCCTCAAACCTGAGCACGTTACTCACCAGGCCCTGTCTGGAAGGAGTGACAGGAACAAGTGCAAATTCACACAAAACATGTGTGATATATTTTTCACACTTCAAAGAGAATACTGAGCTGACCAACTAGATGTCATGTGATCTCTACTCCACAGGAGCAGTGGGGTACTATTGGTATGTGTGATGTCATGTGGTTGCCACCTCACAGGAGCACTGGGGCACTATGGGTATCTGTGATGTCATGTGATCTCTACCTCACAGGAGCAGTGAGGTACTATGGGTATCTGTGATGTCATATGGTTGCCACCTCACAGGATCACTGGGGCACTACTGGTATCTGTGATGTCATGTGATCTCTACCTCACAGGAGCACTGGGATACCATGGGTATCTGTGATGTCATGTAGTTGCCACCTCACATGAGCACTGGGGCAGTACAGGTATCTGTGATGTCATGTGATCTCTACCTCACAGGAGCACTGAGGCACTATGGGTATCTCTGAGATCCCTCTCAGTTTACCTGTCTTTTTCCATAAACTTCCGGAAGTCTTTCTTGGGGGGCTTGGGCAGGAGTCCCTGACAGGAGGAGAGGGAGTCTTCCTCAGAGCCAAATCCATTGTAGGGGGGCACCTGCCTGGTTGGTTTAGGGGCTGGGCGGGGTTTGTACGGGACTGGAGTGAAATCCTCTACAACACCCCCAGAGACAGGTGCAGGAGTGGGGGAGGGGCAGGGGGGTCAGAGGGAGAGACAAGGGTCAATCGTCTGTGTACCAAAACAGCAGGTTCATCAACAGAGACAATCTTATTGGCCTGTCAGAGGAAACTGTGTGACTAATGCAGCAGGGTACTCAGTCAGAGGGGTACACAGTTAGCACGATACTCAGTCAGTGGAGTATTCAATCAGCTGGGTACTAAGTCAATGAGGTAGTCAGTCAGTGGGGTAGTCAGTCAGCAGGATACTCAGTCATTGGGGTACTCAGTCAGTGGCATACTCAGTCATTGGGGTACTCAGTCAGCGGGGTACTCAGTCAGTGAGGTACTCAGTCAGCGGGACACAAATAAGCCTACTGTGCACAGACATGTAGGTCTTCTCACTTTACACACCACAGCATGTAGGACAATGGGCCTACGCGATCACCCCTCAGCCTTTATCTGTGCCTGGAGAGACGTGGCTCCCTCTCACTCCCTGTTCCCTGCTACCTTTCATACTGGAAATCTGGAATGGTGGATGTATCTTTTACATCCATCCATCTATCCATCTTCCAGGGCTATGACGAGCAGGGACTCTGCCAGGAAGCTCAGGGCAGCCAGCCCGCTAACATTGTTCGCAGCTGTGTCTTCTTAGAAATCCAGAGATCCTCGTTGAAGGATATTACATTGAAAAACAAGGTCCCTGAGACTTCTAACCGTATAATAGATACACAGAAAACTGTGTTTCCTGCTCAAAATTCATCCCATTTGTCATGTTGATAAACATTTGGATTAACAGCTCAGTGAGAAAAGAGGGAGGACTTTGGCTTTGACATTATAAAGTAAATTGTTGTTTTCAGAAACCCACATGGATTTAATTTTTGGTTTCATAGCCAACAGTATTTAAGCACTGAATCACTGAAAATGAGTAAATTAGCATTAATGTGTTAACACAAATTGGGGGGGGGACTCCATGTACAGCGAAGTCTCTGTGGCAGGGATGGCAAAACACAAGCCGGCAGACCTGAAATAAATCGCCTGTGATCAGGGGCAACGGAGGGACTCGGACACCCTAGCAGGTTCAGGGCTCCCACACACAACACGGGCCTTTGAGTACATCAAATTATACAGAAAATAGGGCAGGGGTGCCCAAGATGACGTTTTGTCAGGGGATCCAGAATTTCCAGGTACATTGCTGCCAGTGTGGTCAGAAACCAGCATGCAATACCTGAGCCCTACACTGATGGGTGAAAGCTGACCCTTTACTGACATCTGGTGGGCAGGCATAGGTACTGATGCTGTTCTCATCATGAAACCCTGTCGTGCCAAGATCAGGTCACTGATGGAACAATTAAATAAAACAGGAAGACAGCTGGCCACCAATGAGCTCATAAAGACACCATATCTTGCTATGTCATCTGAATCTATGGATTACCTGCTTCTCTGGTTCATGCCAAGTTCATTTCTACATTAGTTTGGGATTTTCATGTCCACTACGCCCACGGCTTACCTATACCATATTTGGAGCGGTAGAACTCCTTGGTGAAACTGTCACAGTCACAGAGTAGCACCTTCCTACCCCAGACATTGATAACTGCTCCCAGGGCAAGATCACAGTCCTTGTAGAAGTCTTCCTGGATCGCACCCGTCTGTATAAAGCAGCCAGAGGCGGACATTTCAGGTCCAGAAAGCAAAAATCCATGCCAGGATTTTGTTTCAACAATGAGTCTTCAAAATCTGTGGTGGGTGGCCTTACTGTGTGCTGTCAATCAATACCGAACCCAATTAAAGTGAGTAAAGTAGCCAATGAGAAGCGTATGATAACCACGCCCACTGTGGGTCAAGGTATCTTATTTCATACCTTATTTCCATGCATCACTCCTTATAACTATGCACAGAAATTTAGACAGGGGATGACAGTCTAAAGAACAGAAAAAGGGACACAGAACTTAACACAGAGTATTGAAGACTGCCTTATATCCCACAGAAATCATACACATAATAGAAAACATTGATCCCCAAGTAGTCAAACTTTACCTACTTTCAAGCTATCCAGAATGTAACGTCCCCCCTGTCCCACTGGCCCAAAAACATTGAGGACTGTGCGATTGGTCACTTCTCCAGGCTGCAGATTGGGGGTGGGAGCGTGCTGTTCAGAGACAGAGATCGGGAATAAGGGGATCAAACATTTTGGCACTTTTTTCCATGTGCGTTAGTTTTATTTATCTCTAATGTTGCAGTCAGTGACAAAATCTGCAGCATCCCTGGATATATCAGTTGATGTGAAAGCTCTGGGTTTTGTCCAAGGACATTCATCCAAAAACAAATCATTACTTACATAGTTAATGATGTTTTTGTCTGGTAGAAATGAAAACCAGAATAAGTTTTGTTAGTAATAAAATCAGCATTTTGTGGTTTTTCTGCCGTGTGGATCACAGCCACGTTGTTGGCACGTTTCTTGCCCTGTTGGCACGTTTCCTGCCCTGTTGACACATTTCCTGTCCGGTTGGCACGTTTCCTGCCCTGTTGGCATGTTTCCTGCCCGGTTGGCACGTCTCTTGCCCTGTTGGCACGTTTCCTGCCCGGCTGATGCCCCACCTTGGGCAGCTTGCTCCTCTTCAGGAATTTAGGCACAGCATCACGACCTGAGTTGGGGCAGAAGATCTCCCGAATCTCGATGGTGTCGTCAGACAGGAAGTAGTGGAGGGTGAGCTCACGGCAATCCCCGAACATGGTCTCCGAGTCGTCCCACAAGCAGAAGAAGCGGAGAACCTTGTGGTTGTGTTCGAGGAACTGCCTCAGCGTGTCCTGCCTCTCGTATGGCCGCAGAGGCCGCATGCTGGCCTCCATCTGCAGCACACAGGACATGATCTGTTGAGCCCAGCGGGCTGGACACCAGTACAGAACCGAAAAAGCTCTGGTTCAATGTGATGGACTTGCTCACCTGCCTGCGAAGGCTGCTGTACTTGTCTTCTGGGGTGGGAGCCGGCAGGTTCAGCCGCACACCAAGCTTCCTCAGGAAGTTGTGCGTGAAGACGTCGCAGTCGGTGATCCTGAAGGTGCGGGAGTAGACCACTATCTCCTGGTTGATGTTGAAGTGATGCACGCTGTAGAATTGGTCATCTTTAGGTGGCGGAAGAGGTATCCGGTGGCGACGGATCAGGGTTCCTGGGAGAGGGATTGCAATTAAAGTGGATGGCCATTTCCACTGAATAAAAATCATTGGGTGTTTCTCAATATGCGTACTGGACCGTATTTGTGTTCTTGTGTATCTGTTTACCTCCCCTTCCATTGCCGAAGACCCGTTCCAATACTAAGAACAGAAGTTTCGAGAATGATAAAAATCCGCCGAAGTCATTCTTGCCTCTCCCCAAATATCAGTGGTGCATTGATTGCATCCTTTCCAAATGAGACCAATCCCATGATTCATTGTTCCTTAAGTTCGTTCTCTAGGCAAGTTAACAAGACCACTCTTGCCAAGACCAGAAGTACGATCTTTGTGTTCTTGGTATTGAGAAACATCCATTGAGTTTCATTGGTATTTATGAATTAATTAATTCCAAGTGCCGCTGCCCAGTACCTTGTGGAATGCCACTGTTTTTGAATTCTGGCTCTACCACCTGAATGGTGTCATCCTCCAGGTAGAAGTATATCTTACACTGCCTGACTCTCACCGACTCCGCCTTGTTCTCAGTCACGGCCTCTTGGAAATACGCATCAAAGCACAGCACCTGCAAGCAACACCAGATCTTGCTGTTCTCATGTAAAGGAACCATTTGTGGATGCGCAAAATTTTAACTTTACCCAGTTTGTATATTTATCCTAGAAAACAGACACTTGGCAGGTTACCCTTCATCAGAACTATTCACAAAACAAATGATAAGTTGGTCTATGGTTTATACATGTGATTATGCCTCCAGAGGGAATTAAACACATTCGTTACGAATGCTATTTTCTTTGTTATTGAAGAGTATTTTGTTCTCAGTTGTTCTCCATGGAGAATGCTTAATTAAAAATCACCAAAAGGGTACACTTAATGTTCCCAACAATACCAAATTAGCTTGCATGATATAACCCCACAAAGCCTACAGGAACATTTTGTAGGTCACATTTTGACTAATGATTGCACAAACCTGTTTGTCGAACGTGATCCATAAGGGTCCCCCTCGTACCGATGGGATCGTAGAGTTTGTGGAGCGGCGCTCCTGACCCGGGAGCGGCTCCCTTCCGATGCCTGGCTTCTCGGACCCCACCATCATGGCTGCTCCATTGCGATAATCGAAATGCTGCGGTTTGTGAAACGCCTCCTTTCCCAACTTGGAAAAAAAATATGCGAAATCTCACCGGTAGAATTGCGCACACCCGTTAGATAACTAGCTGAATTTACTGTCAATCAGAAATAATTATTAAATAAGACTTGAAAACTGTTACAAAGGAGGAACAACTAAAGCAGCGTTTATTCGGATTTTGAAAGGTTATTGTCTGGATACAGTGTTCCGCAAAACTACTCCGAAGCCGGCTGAACCAGATAGCCTACATAGCCGTGTCGGCAAATCATGAATCATGCCCGTCCGCTTTCATTCGGGAAAACTGATGTTGCGGGTTAATTTGCATAGTACTTACGGTTTTACTGTAAGAGCTGTCCAGAAGCATAGGCAGCACCATGATAAGACTCGGCTGGCGAACGTCGGGTTAATACGGGTTACTGTTTACCGTTGCCAAGATACGGAATGAGAAAATGAGACGAGTCAGTCCAGTAAAATACGACTATAGACGGATGGATGACTGGATGGATGAATGAGCAGGCAGTCAGAGAGACACTAACTCTAACCTGTAATTTACCATTAATTTACAACTACATTCACAATAAGAAACTATACTAAAAAGCCACAATGGCTGCCGTATGTACTCAAGAAGGCAAGACACAAAGACAGGAGGTTTACGTTTTATTTTAGATGTCCACATTCAAACTTATATAGCCTAAGTAAAAGAAACTGTTTGGTTATTTTGGCACAAATACAAATACATTGCACTGAACCTTTACAATTAACATTGTACCGTTGAAACGGCAATTCATAAATCATTTGTAAGTGAAAAACCTATTCACAATAGCTATATTATTTTACGTACCTACAGTGTTTAGAATTCACATAATGGAAATGCTGTGTTCTATGCAGCACAATAGACAGGATTGTGTAATCAAGTTGCCACAAACATACGCTGTTGCTGACAAGTCAACCTATAGAGCTAATAATCAGAATGGGAGTGCAATGGGCAAGGCCCATCCGACATACAGTACATTAGTTCAATTGTCTTGCATTGCTTTGTTCTTTTAATACCTTCCACTGGTAGCCAGCTACAGACGCATAGTTTGGCGGGTACTGCAAATTGTTACCATGCATGATTTAACATTCCACTTATTCTGGGTGATAAAATGATATAACAGGACGATACTA
>JAODKC010000001.1:40811698-40830418 GCA_026777985.1 Mormyrops attenuatus
CCCCCCCCCCCCCCCCCCCCCCCCCCCCCCCCCCCCCCCCCCCCCCCCCCCCCCCCCCCCCCCCCCGCCCCCCCCCTAGCAGATCATCATGGCATAGCTGTGGGGCCGTGTTGCCCGCCTGTGCAGATGCAGGGCACCGTCTCCCGTCCGCCAGCGCAAGGTGGGAGAAAACACTTCACAGTTGTATCAGCGTCCCGTATGTAAACTCCAACGTGAGACCTTAGGACGCCAGCCCAAGCAGAAATCCTCCCACAAATCCACTAGACAGCACAATGTTCCTCTTCACAAACTCTGTGGACTACAAAGTAACAGGCACAGTCAGCAACACAGCATGAAACACCCTGGCTTCAAAACAAAACAAAACAAAAATAACTACATCCTTTAATGTGATATGCAATAAAACGAGTCACTGGATAAAACTGAACTGATACAGGATATGTAATACTATTCTATTGTGTTGTATCATTCCTCTCTCAAACAATGTTCAGTTGTTTGTTGGGGGTATTTATAATTGAGGGTGGGGGGTGTTCCACAAAGCGGTGGCCTGTACTACAAAGCGGGGTTACTGGCTTATCGGGGTTACTTGTCGGATTTAAGGTAGTCTGGGCAAAATGTAAGTGAACGAATATGAAGTCCATATAACTGTGGCACCTTAAATCCGACAAGTTACCCCGATAAGCCAGTAACCCCGCTTCGTAGTACAGGCCACAGGACTCCTCAGTTAGCTGGGTCAACTTAAGCTATATGTCATGATTGTCCAATATGTTTTTTTGATAAGGAGCATTCCTATTGGACAATCCTGATTGTCCAATAAAAGTTTTGTTAAGGAGCATTCCTGTTGGACGATCATGACTTCTAGCTTAAGTTAACCCAGCTAACTGAGAAATCCCGCTCTGTGAAACTCCCCCAAAGATCTCCAATTTCCTGTTTCGATTTTCATTTTAAAGTGAAAATTAAGACCACCAACTTAATTATTCAACCTTAAAGGCATCACAGCCAAAATCAATATTCAAAGTTATGGATATATGGGAATTATGAACATTTCTGAATATTGACCACTGCAATAACATTAGTTATGTTACACACAAAGCTTCTTCATAAATTTAGATGTGGGCAGCATTAGATTCACCTCTTCGATAAACGTGCTGATCTCGGGGGCTGCTCTGTCGGCCCTCTTCTTCAGCCGTTTCTTGGCTTTATTTACATCCTTCTCCACTTTCTTCCAGTCGACTTGTACGTAGCCACTGTGGTTTGCGATCTGCGAAAAGTGATACCACCACTGTGCCATGGGTCCTACTTTCACAAAAAACCTGATACACAGTCCAAGACATCTTATATAATCAAAGACTGATTCCAGCAGGATTCCTTTAAAATCCCTTAAAACTCTGGCTGGATTTGCTTTCCCCATGATTATCTGTTGTATGATTACCTGTAATAACAGAAATCCTCCGCCAACAGCTGTCGCTGCTATTTTCCCAACCCTCTGAAAGAGATAACCTGCACACCTTTACATACAAAACAAAAAAAACATGTAAATCACCTGGGTATGAAGATTAATAAACGATCATAATGCAGTGTACCTGGTTGCTTGTTATGTAGTAATCCTTTGCTACCAACTGTGTACCAAAAACTAAAATGACTGAAACTGAAAGCACACTTTGTGCCTAAACGCAATCTCTGTTCAGGAAATCACTTCTCATTCTGTGCAGACCACGTACCAGCCAGTCACACCACCCATCATAATCTGCGTGGCCACCGAGTACTTCTCCGCGATCGGGCCCGAGTTGTTACCGAAGACGCGGCTCCACCACTGGTGCCGCCTGGCGTAGTCCGTCAGGTCCATCACCTCGAAGGACTCGTCATCACTCTCGGGATCTACTCCAGACAGTAGTGAGATGTTAGCAGTATCCTCATGCCTGCTTTGCTGACAGTGTCAAATTGATAGCCTACGTATGCACGTCAATCTTTCTGGCAATGCGGGCGCACTAATGAATAATTTATTGATAATATAAAATCCATACTGTATGTAATGGAATGCATTATGAAGGTCTGTAATTTTTGACATATTATAATAGCTCTTCAAATTCGAATGATTCCGAATACGAATACAGCCATTTAAATATTAATATTACATCATTTTGATATATTTCTTTCTGAAAAACAGCCTGTCTATGGATCAAACGGAGAGGCAACTAACACGATTTGGAGCTAAGCATTAAACGGAAGACTTTAAGAAGTATTAACAGACGTTCCAGTTACAGACAGTTTGCTTTTGGACAAGCGGACTAGTTAAGGCTGGAGTCCTTTCCCGTTGAACACCTCGAGCTGTGTTTAGCTCCGCAGCTAGTTAGCATTAGTATTACCCATGCAAAGGTAGGTGCCGCCAAAGGTATCAGAAACCGTGTCGAACAGCATTAATTCCTGGCTAACCGATTCGTAAACCTCATCGCGGCTTGTACTGTTAAACCGTGTGACCTCTGCAGTTATATCTGTGACTCATAATACATGTGAGTAGTAATCAAGCAAACAAACAAACACTCACTCACCTTCCCTGCGCTCCGCCATTTTGCAGTAAACAGTGGGAACCTGGTCAGTCAGTCTCTCAGTAAGCACCGCCCATCGTGTGACGTCATTTAAAGGAGCAGCAATTGTTATTGTTTACAAATTAAAAATGTGTACACAGATATACAGAAATACGCTACGCCAGGGAAATATATCTCAGTGCATTGCTAACGTGATGCCAAGAATTAGTCGTCTTCAATAAACCGTAATTTCAAGCGTAATTTATTATCTAACAAATTTAGATAAATGATTATTTCAACTCAATAAAAATAACAATAACAAATTAATGAATTTAATTTCAGCGAACTGTGCAAAATTTGAAAAATAATATCTATATAATTTAACAGTGAGTGTACGATTATTTTCTTGTGAATTCACGTTGTTTTATTTAAGTTAGGCTGGAGATGAAGCTGAAAAACCGGATGCTGGGAGGAAGCCAATGTCCTGAATTGGCAACTGAGCTGGCATCAGCCCAGCGACACTGATAATCTTAACATGGCTGAAACCTTTACCACAGCGGAGCTTGCTCAAAATAAGCCTTTACCGTTAACTATTACCCATTGTGCCTTAAAATAAGGACTGTAGCTGAATGACATGGTAACCATGCAATCTGTTAGGAGACCTGTCTGGGTAGCCGCACTGGCAATCCGTCTTTGGGCTCTTCATGGCGAGGAAACTCAAATTCATGTTTCCATTGTCGGCCATCGATGTGAGACCCTGCGCTCATTTGGCAAAGTACAGCTAATTAAAGGCTACCGGGATTATTATATTACTCACTTGAATATCTTGATTTAATCTCGCTCCCATGTAAGACCAGCTGTACCTTTACTTAATCTGGAAAAGCTCATCAAAAATGACAGCAACAAGCAAAATGTTTAGTTCTAAAAAAAATGCCCTGTGACACAATTCTAGCAAAATGCAAAATTTAATAAATATTGCCCATTATGTATAATTCTTTTTTTTATGACTGAAGAAAATAAAGTCGTATTTTTTTCTCGGACCAAATTTCAAACAGTGAAACTTTAAAAAATGTGTTTCACGCAAGTTTTAGCTTGGAGTACTGAGGATGAGGACAAAACTGATGCCAAGTGTCATGCAGTGACTAGAAAAGTGACTGGAAACCAACTTCCTCTGTAACTGTGTTGGGAGATTTTCATTTTGAGGGGTGAGAGGGTTTGACTATTTTTAGTATACTCTTTGGAAACACAGCAATACAGGTAGCAGAAAAAATAATTTAAACCTATACAACACATATACACCAATCAGCCATAACATTTAAACTACTGACAGATGAAGTGAATAACATTAATCATCTTGTTATTATAGCACCTGTCAAGGGTGCCATTATATATTACGCAAGTGAACAGTCAGTTCTTGAATGTGGTGTATTGGAAGTGGAAAAAAATGGGTAAGCGTAAGGATCTGAGCGATTTTGACAAGGGCCAAACTGAAATGGCTTGATGACTAGATCAGAGCATCTCCAAAATTGCAGGTCTTGTGGGGTGTTCCTGGTATGCAGTGGTTAGCACCAACCAAAAGTGGTCAGAAGAAGGCCAAATGGTGAGGAGGTTATGGGCACCCAAGGCTCATTGATATGTGTGGAAGAGCGAAGGCTAACCTGTCTGGTCTGATCCCACAGGAGAGCTACTGTAGCAGAAATTGCTGAAAAAGTTAATGCTGGCTATGATATAAAGGCACCAGAATACACAATGTATTTCCACTTATCGGGCTGCATAGTCACAGAGTGATCAGAGTACCTATGATGACCTTTGTCCACCACTGAAAGTGCCTATAATGAGCACATGGACCATGGAGCAATAGAAGGTGGTCTGATGCGTCACATTTTTTGTTACATCACGTGGGTGGCCGGGTACATGTGCGTCACTTACTTACCTGGGGAAGAGATGGCACCAGGATGCACTATGGGAAGAATGCAAATTGGTGGAGGCAGTGTGACACTCTGGGCAATGTTCAGCTGGGAATTCTTGGGCCTAGGTATTCATGTTCTTGCTACTTTGATGCATTCCATCCTCTGAAATCACTGCTACAGACCAAGTAACACCTTCATGGCAGTGATATTCCCGGATGGCAGTTGTCTCTTTAGGCAGGATAATGTGCCCTGCCTCACTGCCAGAACTGTTCAGGAATGGTTTGAGGAACATGAAAAAGAGTTCAGGTGTTGACTTGGTCTCCAAATTCCCCAGATCTCAATCTGATCGAGCATCTGTGGGAGCTGCTGAACAAACAAATCTGATCCATGGAGGCTCCACCTTGCAACTTACAGGACTTAAAGGATCTGCTGCTAACGTCTCAGTGCCAGATATCACAGGACACTTTCAGAGGTCTTGTGGAGTCCATGCCTCGATGGGTCAGAGCTGTTTTGGCAGTACAAGCTGACTGGTGTACGTCACAAAGCTAAAAAGTCATCGACTCAAAGTCAGTCAGATTTTTCAAAGGAATATTAGTATTGTCACATAGCAGACCAGTTTCTCCCAAAGTAACCTATCATAAATTATCACATGTATGTCTGAAAAATCTCCGTGACACTTGGGTGGTCGCGAGTATAATATTTTTCTTCAGATGTAACACAAAAACGTTTTCCATAGAAAAAATACCAAAGGGATGACATGTACAGATTTCGTATAGGAATGGTATAACGGCTCATCAGGTACCGGTAGAAAACTGTTCAAATTCTGCAAGCTCGGAAGTTTTTCTTTTTACCATTGTAAGAATTATTCAAGTAAATCGGCCATTTTAAATTTGCACACTGATGTATGGCGCTCCGTCTATGATGCACTGTACATTCACGGGATAGACTGTCGTCAAACGTTTGTTTAGGTAAGCGATTATCAAAAATTACTGATTAATATGCGAAACACCCAACTTTTATTGCGCATCATTTACACTTTAATGCAAATATGTCATTTGCTGCGTGTCGCTAATAAAATGACAACTGTAAAAATCAAATTAATAAATACGGGGGATCTATCAGCTAAGTTAATTTGAACAATTTGGAATTTCTTTGATTGTAGAATCTTTTTTTTAATAAAATAAAAGACTAGACCAATAAATAAAACAAACTACAATTTAACGAAGAAAGGTAATTATTTTCTGAGTGGTCAAAATACAAGCAACATATCAATATAAATATTTCAAGACATAGTTGTGTTGGAAAAAAAAGTAGATATATGTTAACCACTAATTTCCCACTAATAATCACCACACTCAGCTGAACATCACAACAGTTGACAAGTTCGCTAAGAAAATAGGGCATTAGACGCTGCAACTGTGAATTTATATCTTGGAGCAATCTAACGTGATGTCTCACACCCAACTTACACTAATGAGAGTTAACATTTAGCCAATAAAACATTAGAAACTAAATTACATCATGAGAAATGCAGAAATACAACCAATCAAAGCAGATCTTAGAAATGCGTAAAGTTGACTGTGTTTTTTTTGCCCTCCCCCTAGTAAGTTTGTATGAGAACCGAGGCCCTGGAGAAAGGAATCTGAAGACTGGCTAGTCACGTGTTGACGTATGAGTGCTACTATTGGCTGTAGGAGGAAAGAGGGCGTTCCAACGACGGCGGCGTGGGTTCGCCTGTGTGACACAATTACAACAACTTTGAGCTGGTGGTTGGGGGAAGTTTGTGATATTACCAAATAAATCCTGATTAAAAACACCCTGCGAAAAGCGCTGTATGCATCACACGCCATTGACTGCATAAATTATTTTCTACAAAACAAAAAACAATGTGAAGGGAAATCATTCGGAAGGCTTCTTTTTCCTAGAGGATTTACAATTGTTTTCACGTATTAATCCTGGAGGAGGAGGGGGGAAAGTTACTTTCCTCGTATCTGTTTTTTCGCTCGATTTTTAAAGAATCGTCGGAGTCTCCCGCCCACTTTCCAGCCGCGTTTTCATGAAATCGTGCGGAGTGTCGCTCGCCGCCGTCGCCTGCGTTTCTGCTCGGAGTCTCGGCGCCGCTGGTGATGAGGAAAAGAAAATGGCGGCGGGAAAAGCGAGCGAGACCGAGGAGGACTTCCCGAGGCTGACGGCGCAGGAGAGGGACCGCCTGGTCGGGATGGACAGGTCAGAGTCGCCAGGCGACGCGCTTTTCTCGCGCTTTCGGCCGCGCACCGGCGCCTGCGGCCGCACAGCGTTACCGCGCGTCGACTAACGCCGAGCCGCCTGTGTTTGTCTCCTCTCTGCCTTGCAGCTCTCTGTTTGGATTTCAGAGGCTTCATGAAGATGGCGCCAGAACGAAGGCCTTGCTGTTAAAGGTACGTCAGGGAGCCGCTTCTCTCCCGCAAACACTCGTGCCCCGTGCGTTTCACACCTCGGGTGCGGGAGGGGGGCGACACTTTGCACCTGGGCGATCGGGATAACGTAAAGTTGTGCAGAAAATCGGCCATCTGCACTTCGGGGAAGGCGGAGGGTGATTGTGCGCATAGCGGTCCCGCTGCATTTACATCGCCTTGTGCAAGATGCTGGCTCTCCACAGTGGTCTCAGTTTGTTTTCCTGCAATGGCCGTGCTATCGTTGGGATTTGTGCGCCGAAACGTGCAGTTTGGTACTCCCGATGAGGCGTAAAATAAACCCGGGCGGAGCGCTTGCTCAAGGGGGAGCCGCATCGGCAGCCAGATAAGGAGCCCCATCTAGGTAATGACAGCTTGGAGGCTGCGAGGCGCTGCACAAATGACGGCTCTGGGTGCATCGAGCCCCGCCGATTCCCCAAGCAGCGCTGCGGATCGACTTAAGATGAAGATGATGGTGATGATGGCGCAAACTGCCTTTTGACGTGGAACTTTTTATTTTTAAACGACGACTTAAGGAGTGAACGCGGGGGCTGTGATCATCTGGGCTGGTTAGTGCAAGCTAATTCGCCTAGCTAGCAGGCTGAATTGTTGCGTGTTTGTAGGTATAAATATGTATTTTTGATAAGTTGCTTCTTCGTTGAAAGCGCCGTGGTTTGGAGCCCGCTGCGTCTGCGGGACCTGCGCTCTTCTGCGCCGCCTCGCCCGCCTCCTGCGGCTCCGGCCTTCGTTACCTCCTGTCAGCCGCTCCGCATTTCGCTATGAAATCAAGTTGCCACGGTTTGTTTTTTTCCCCTCTTATTTTAAACGCACGCAGCTAGTTAGCTGACTAGTAATGGCTGCTGCAGTCGGCCCAAGATGGCGGGACGGGGAGGAGGAAAAAAATGAGTCTAGGTGGGGGAGCTAGCTAAATCAACCAGATATGTAATTTGTCATGCTTTATGTAATGCGACCATCGGATAGCGGTTAGGTTGTTTCCCCCACCGGTGGCTGCCTTGCATTGACCCCCTCTCTCGGGCTTCAGCTAGGGGTGTGATGCGTTTATGAATGTCGGCTTTCTGGGCTGCACCGTCCCTAAACGTAAATCGCGGCCAACAACACCTGCATCAACATCCACCTGTAATCAGACACGGTCAACATCGACATCCACCTGTTAGCAGACATGGTCAACATCGACATCCACCTGTTAGCGGGCACGGTCAACATCGACATTCACCTGTTAGCGGACATGAACAGAACCAGCCTCCACGTGCTGGGACCCATCAGCATCCGCCCGTTAGTGGACATGATCAACATCAGTGTCCCCCTGGAATCCACATCATCACCATTGTATATAAGCATAAGTTTAACTACCATTGCCCTTTGCATCAACCTGAACATCAGATATAACCTGCCTGCCTCTGCTGTCACTGTTCATCACTGGTCGCGTCACCAGCAACCTGTTAGTTGTGCTGACATCACCCTCGATCCATTGTACAAGCCTGGTGTGGGTAGAGTTTGCCTCAGTTAACATGCCGTTTGACTGTAGTTGTCTCTTTGATTGTTAGAGCACATTAAGAAAAGCTTACACTCGCTTGGATGCTGTAGAGTTTGTTAGATTAATAATCCTCGTGGCTAACATTTGTTATGAACTCCTGGTGTGGTTTCTGATTAATTGTAAGCCATATGTTTCTTCTGAATGCTTCATTGGTTTTTAACAGTAGATATTGTGGCCCGCCAAGATGACTATCTTAATTCTGCTATTGAGTATTCTTGTGTTTATGTGTCTGTGTGTGCATGTGGGCATAGTGTTCGGGGGCGAATCTGAAGGGTGACCGAGTTTGTAATCCGGTTTGTTATAAGGAAAGTGCTTCCTATTTGTCTAAGCTGGGTGTGGTGTGTTATCATTTGAATGAATAGTATGTAGTTGGTGCTGGAACAGAATGCTATTGGTGGGTGTCCTCTTTAAGATTGGTTTTAGCCAGGTGATGCGGTTTGTCTTTCTCTTGCCCTGTAACTTTCTGCTCCCTGCTCGATAATCGCCGTTCTGTAGTATTCCAGATGTCGTCACAAGAGGCTTTATGACACGTGTCAGTTGGAGTTTTCCTCCCTTTTCTTTTCGTGTCTGCTCTCACAATGCGGCCAAGAAAGGGGATGTCAATATTTGCTTTGTTTGCTTGCTATGGGTAGTTCGTAATGATATGCCCCCTTACCTGTGCAGAAAACCAATTTTGTTCATTAAAACAGCATCCGGTCTATTGTCCCCACTAACCTGCTGATGAATTATTACAGGACAGATTTATCTAGAATACATGTTTTAGTTGTTTTCCTAGCAGTGTATGTGCCTATTTTTCTAGTAAAATTTCTTGGAATTCCAGCTGTCTAATACAAATTCTGTTCAGTTTCCATGTTGTGTGTGGACTGCTTGGTCCCCGCCGTAAGCTTCCGCTTAATAAGCTATCTTTCAAAATGCATAGTCAAACTCTGTTTTATATATGAATTTTAAGAGTTTAATTTGCTGAAATGCTACTTTTCCTTTACCCATTGACCCTCAAGGCCCTCGGTGATGTCAGGACCGGCGGGGTCTGTCACAGAATCACACCTGCTTTATATTCCAAGCCTCTGATATTTTTTCCCTAAGTAGACCTTGCATATGCATATGAGTTGCCATCATATGGGTAGAATTTGAATCCAGCTTTTTACAATGCGACTCATCGGGTATCGTTTTGCGCTGGATCATTGAGGTGACGTCTCCCTGGGGGGCATATGGACAGCCCTCCAGTGCGGTTTGCTGAGGAACGGCCTGTTTCTGACCTGGGGTGGCCGTGCTATCAGTGCTGGTGGGTGTAAATCATCCTTGAATCTTGCCATAAGTGATATATACGGCTGTGCCTCAAATGTCTGCAGTACAAAGGTAGTCAGTGTACCTCTGTGTTATTTAGCGATGGCCCCCATTAGGTAGGTATCGGCTTGGTTGATGAACAGTTGTCTGTCTTGGGCCTCCTTGCAGGGACAGAATTTAGATCGCCAGTGTAAGATGCAACTGGCACTGACTGAATGCCCTCCCCCCCCCCCCCCTTTGTGCACCTTAGTGCCACACTTGTGAACCCGGGACTAAAGGCTGCTCTGTCCAGATTTGCTTTGCTCTTGGTGTCCGTCATGGGCATTCTTGTGAACTTAAGTGCCGGGTGTTTTCAAGAGGAAACCTGTGATATCGTGCGCCCGTCTGGGGAGGAGCCGGCCATTTATGTAGTTGCTGGTGATGATAGGAATATCCCTGGGGGGGAAATGAGGCCAGTAACTGCGGGAGGGGGTGAGCAGCCTGGCAATGCATTTATGTTGCCATTATTTCAGCAGTGTACGCTTTGCACACGACCGAGGCATGGTGTGTCAAATTTGGGGTCCACACACTACTCCTGCAAGTAGGTCATAGGAACTGCGACTGGTGACGCCTGGCCGGACGCGGCACATGTGTTTTGGCGTGCCGCAGATAATTTAGATTTCCTGGAAAGGTTGTTTCATTTCCCATAGTGTCCGTCTTGTGGGACAATTACACCCGGCATAGTAAGGTTGTAAACAGCCCGCAGGTTCTAAGTGAAGCACCTTGAGCGGCTCTGTGGCTCTGCAGGAGCGACGTGACTTACCCCTACAGGGTACCTGATGTTCCCCAGCCTGGCCATGTAGCCGGGCCTTCCTGTGAGCTGGGCCGTGCTTAGGGTGGGGAGGTGTGCTCTGTAGCAGTTCCAGCCTGGGGATATATCTGCTCATGGTGACTATTTCGGTACAGTTGTGGTGTTTTGGTTGCTGCTTAGTCAGGAATGTGTAAGATTGAGTCTTCCCACCAATCAGCAGCCATCCATAGCCTCTGAGCCCGCGTGCTGCTGTTTGTGTGCTGTCTGCTCTCGGGGCCTCGATGGCCTGCTCACGAAAAAGGCTGGCCCATGATTCCTTAATTTCTGAGGGGCGTTCTATTTCCGTTCACTTACTGTTTGGGTGCTCGGATTCTGCTGAGGAAGGCCATTTCTCTGCTCCCGGGTCGTCCCAGTCGAGTTGAGTCCTGGGCTCTACTGATGGTGTTCAGGCTGTACTACTGTCGTCAGACGGGTTTCTGGTGACCACAGCTTTGCAGCTTGGATGCGGCTGTAGGAGAGGGCTGTGCTTTTTCCATAAATTGACACGTAGCGCAATAAGTCACACGGTTGCCTCTTTGTCTGGTGTGAAGGAGCTTCCCTGTTGGCTGTGGACCAGGCCTCCAGGTTTTTTTTAAAGGCATCTCTTTGTGGGGGCCCCGAATTGTATATTGTTCACCTGTGATCAAAGTGTGATTTTTGGCCATTTTTAAAATTGAGAAGCTTGTCCGTCCCCCACCCCCGCTCCCCAATAGTTACACACACTCTTGGTGTTTCGTGAATGTCTGCATTGTTAAACAGCATCCCTTGGAGTGTGTGACCCAGGAGCCGCGGCGACAGGCTGTACTGTGTGTGACACTTCGCCGTGCGATTTCACATTTATCCTCCTCCGTGCTCGTGGCTTGGCAACTGCTGATTCAGCTGGATGAGGCTGGACCTTTGGGAATCTGGCGATTCCCTAGAAAACCCCTCTGCCTTTCAATGTTTATTTGGCTGTTTTAATATCGCCTAAATGGCTGGATGTGACTTTGTGCGCCTGCAGTGGAGTTTGCATGTTGGGCGATTCAGAGCAGAATAGCCGGTCGGCTGCCGTTTCTGCTCTGTTTGAGCGTCGGTCTGGGGAATCGACTCCTCCACCAACAGAATTTACTCCCACTACCAGGATCAGGGGAACGCTTTGTTGTCCAGTATGTATTCCTCGTTTTTGAGACTGATTCTAAAAATGGCCGTTACTCCTGGAAATGTAGAAACTATAGTCTTGTTGACCTTGTATGTATTTTGAAGCACAGTTTATAGCGTGGGCTTTGTATCGTGGGTGCCTCCATGTTGGCTCACAGAAAGACAAGCGGAACACGGCTGTGGTTATTTCAGGTTTACCTGTGAACGGTTCCCCTGTCATCTGACACTGACTTCCCGCTTGGAACATGGATGGATGGGAGTTAAACAGCAAGGGCAGTAAATGTAATTATTTGACGCATGCCTGGTGGTTTGCTTTCATCACTACTTAAAGCAAGGTGCAGTCATTAGACGGACGAAGGTGCCGTTGTGTCGGTGGGCCCTCAGGCTGCAGCTGTGTTACTCAGTTCTCGCGTACCTATCTGCAGCTGATTCTCCCGCCTAAACGTTTGCTGTGGAGTCTGTGTTGCATGTCAGCTGAGCTGAAGATGCTGTGATGTTCTCCCGTAAATGTTGCTGTGAGTGGAGGGTTTCTGGATGATGTCGACTGTAGATTGGAGTCCAACGCTTTGGCTGTTCTCTCTTTACCTTTCTTGCCCCATCTGGCTGGTCCCTCGGAGCACCGCTCTGTTACTTAGTGAACAGGAAAGCCCTGCTGAATTCTGAATTGGCCTGAATTTGCCCCCTTTGTGGCTTCCCCTTTTTACGCAGGTCACCAGTCGTACGTGTTAGTCAGGTACAGTGTGTTTGGGTGGGGGGATGGGTGTATGATTGGAGCTGTAAACGGTAAACTAACTGCGAGTCCTTGTCAGAAATGGCAGCCCTACTTGGCGTCTAATTAGGGTCCATGCTGTCGGGGTGTGGAGGCGCCTCCTCCTCCTCCTCCCCCCCCCCCCGTAATGTGACATGCCCACCCACGCCACGCCTGGAATGATGGCCGGCAAAAGGCGGGAGCGGTCTCTTCAGTCTTGTGACGGGCGGACCACTGATCACAAGCAAGATTATTTGCGTACAGATTTGGGAGCTGATATTGAACATCTGACTCTCGTGAAACTAGTTATGTAATAAGCAGGGAGTCACATGATTGGTTTAGTAAGCAAACAAAGTGTATGAGCTGCTGAATTATTTGGGGGGAGGTCTGTGGGCTTACTGCACACCCCCACGGTAACTGGTGCACAGGTCAGTGCCCTTCCCAGCTGCTTATGACAATGTGTTGTCCTGCAGGGTTGGATTCTGCCAGCAGGAGTTGTGTAAACTTTGTTTGGTTGCATTTGGCATTGATTGATCTGTGGATGTTTATTGGCTTGGATATTAAGCGTTTAATTCTGTAGTGTTGTCATTTCCATCAGCATGCAGCCCAGTTTTAATTAAACTGTGAGGATTGGAAAGGTAATTACAGGTAATTCATTTGCTTCCATTTGGTGTTTCCGGTTCGGATGAGTTTTGTTGGAATTGTTTTCAGCAAACCTGCTTTTGCATGCAGTTTATGGTGAAATTAGCCACGTCCGCCTCATGCATCTCGCTGTGGCATAACAGACGGTGTCCATAACCTGCCAGCTTGTTCAGTGGAGCATGCACAGCCCCCACCCTGTCCCACCATGCACCAGTGGCGTGGCAGCTCTGATTGGAGAAAATATCCTCAATTACCTTCTTTGTCACATGACTGAAAATAAAAACTTGAGCGAATCCTTCCATCCTCCCAGTTGACGTCAGACGGCAACATCTCAAAAAGATCAGGCCGTTTAATAACATACAAACAGAGCCTAATGAGTAATGGTTGGAAAAATTCCCGCTAGAGTAGCTGGCCAGCTAGCGTCACTTCTCTAAACCCGTGTGCCGTGCGGAGCAGTTTCTTAGCTCTGTGCCTGAGGTCTGTGATGGCGGGATCTTCAAGCAACACATTCTAATTAGGCTGCAAGCCATGAGATGTTGGAAGCATCTTTCTCCACAGCCACCTTGCGAAGTCCCCTTTCCTTCTGACTACTGAAACAGTCGCCTGTCGCTTGGGCTCTGGGCTTGAGAGCTGACTCTTGCCCCCACCCCCCCACACACACACACCCCGTCTGTCAGTCCTCAGTGGTTTTACCCAGCAGCCTGCGGAAGAGTGACCCTCTTCAGCTTGGCCACTGGGTCATCTTGTACGTGGAGGGAGTCAACCCAGTCCTTAGGGACCCCCACAGTCCACGTTTTTGCTCAGAGTCAATCAAGAACGGCTCACCTGGTACCGCTATGCTGGGAAGGAGCAAAGCTGTGGGGGTCTCCGGGGAGCTCCTGGAGGTCCATGGTGATGGACTAATGGCTCTTTAAGGAGCCGTTCCTCAGTGAGTGGGTTCGTCTCCGTCTGGCTATGTGAGGATGAGGGGCCCTGCCCAGCAAGTGACTCGTCACTGCCAGTGTGACAGGTTTTTTTTACAGCAGCTCGGAGCTGAGGAGTCCTTCACTGGCAGCCCTGCCCATATCTGTGTGACAGGAAGCTTAAAGTCGGGTCTCGCCACACCATCCATCCCGCGCTCATGAGGCAGTGTCCCTTTCTGTTTGTTTTCTGTGCCGGCCCCGGGACTTGGTCCTTCCCCCCAGTCGAGAAGGCTGGGGCTTCTGCGAAGGTGCCTGAAGGTGGCTTGTTCACTTCAGCTCATCCTGCTGTGGTGACATTTCCGCTCTTTGCGGTTTTCGTGTAGTCGGTCTGTTTTATTTTTTATTTTATTTTTTGTTAAAGCACTCGCGTGTGCTTTCCAGGGGGGGGGGGGGGTGGATGAGGCAGGGGCTGCGGCTTATTACTATAATTCCTGCACCGTTTATGCTACAGTGATTGTCAGTGACGTAACTGCCAGTTCCGTGGCAGGCTGGCGCCAGCGAGTGTAAGACGCCCGTTTGCCTACAAAAATATGGACTATGAGAGCATAAAACTGCTACTAAACAATCTTCGAGCATCAGGCAAGTTTTTCTGCGCTCCACACAAGCCCTCGGACAATTAAAGGGAGGATGTTTATCTGAAATGATTCTATGTTAAGGTGTCCACCCACATTAAGCTGGGACTTGGTGTTCAGATGCTGTGTACAGTGCTGGTTGGTGAGGTCAGTTGACCCCTGAATGCCTACTGCAGCGTGCCTGTGTTCAGGCCATTTCGAGCTGAGAACCAAGAAACATATCTATGTGGTAGGAGAGACTGGGTCAGAGAGCAGGGTCTGCGGGGTGGTTGCTGGATGGTGCAGAAGCTGATTTGTGGAGCTGGGTACTTGGTTTTTAATTGCATTAGTTCATTAGCTGTGTAATTTCCTGTGGTCGTGTGTCACGTGTGTCATGTGACCCTTCTCTCCTGTCCCTCTTTACCACAGGCCATTCGCTGCTACGACTCTCTGATCCTGAAGGCCGAGGGGAAGGTCGATCCCGAGCTGTTCTGCCAACTGGGCCACTTCAGCCTTCTCCTGGAGGATTATCCGAAAGGTAAGCCCTTCGCTGTGCCATCCGGCCGGCCGCATCTCCGGGATTCACCGTCTGTCTTTATCTTCAGCTGTGGGTCAGACTGATGTCTGTGTTTTGCGCTGAGAGGCTCCAGCCCCTTCGGTGTCTCTCTGACTGCGTGCTGTGTTCCTGCAGTCGGACTTCTGGCCATGTTATTTTGCGGAGATCCCCGTGTGAAAAGATTAAGGCTTCCCAGCTCCGGGTCTCCGGGCCTGAATGATGTGCCTTAAGCTCTGGTTATGTGTTTTCGGCGATGACGTGTAAAGCATCTGTTAATGGAGAAAAAGGGGGATTCCCTTTATAAGACGGGATATCAAGTGGAAATGGTCGATGCGGGTGAGGAGGGAAGGCAGTTCGCGGGCCTTGTGGATGGCAGTGAGGAACGCCGTCTCCCTGGAGATGCGCGGTGACTGTGGGTAGCTGGGGGAGAGACTGGCTCCTGGTGTTTTCTCATGACGGAGTGCCCCCTCCCCCCACCACAGCAGCATGGAATCGCTCTGGCTGCCCAGCGATCTGTCAGGATGACCTGTTAGAGTGTGAGAGTGCTTCATGGTTGGGGCGGAGGGTACTTTCCTGCCTATAGCACTATAGCAGCAGGAATTTGCCTGTTCTTCAAAACTGGGGTGACTGTGGGTGTAGGAGGAGTGCCGTCCCTCCCTAGCCCAGTCACTGCCCTGTGGCTTTGAGGGGGTCGTTTAGGACAGTGTGCCCCCCCCCCCCCCCCACGCCTGTCATGCATCTGCCAGTGAGTGACGTGTTCAGTTATGACAATCAACCATGCCCTCCCCCGTGTCCTGTGAAGCTGACGGCAGTGTTAATTTAGTTGATGAAAATTATTCGTCAGCGAAGATTTCTCATTGACGACACTCAGGTGATAATGTAATAAAATTTAATCTATGATGCCTAAAAGCAAAGAGAAAATGTACCGACTCGTTCGTCGTATAATAGAAATGAGACAAATGTCTCAGTATTTATTGTAACTGGGCCTGATTGGGTGACGCCTTAAAGTGTGTAAACCATGCCTCTGTAAATGAAGTAGAAACCATTCAGATGTGTCTCAGTATTGGCTATCTGTAAACTCCTGTGGCAGTATGTATGGCCTGGGCGGAATTATGGTATACCGCGGTATTTTGAAAGCTGGTCACATTAGCAGTTCCGGCAGTGAGACTTCTACATTTGGTGAGAAGATTTAGAAATTACAGCCTAGTTGGTTTTCACTAGTCTGACAGTGTAAGTTTTCCGTTTTCCAGTTCTATGCACTGCTGTTTTTTATTATATGAATAAAGATGCATCACATGCAAGTCTCTTGTATATCTCTTCCCCACGGTCACACCGGCCCCTAACCCTTTCCTCTTTGTCCCTTACAGCATTATCTGCGTACCAGAGGTACTTCAGTTTACAGTCGGACTACTGGAAGGTGAGCCTCATACCGTGTCTCTCTTCGGGGAGGGGGGGGGGGATCTGGCAGGCACCGCCTGTCAGAGCACAGTGATGTATTCTCTACAGTCCTGCAAGGCGGCGACATCCTCCGGCAGCCTTGGGGTTAGTCCACACCTGCTCAGCTCTGTCACGAGGCTTATTGACGCCCTGCCTGCTCACACGGTCACTCTGTCATGCTCCTTTACAGTCATGCCCTCCTATCTGTGTGGGGAAACCCCCCTTCTCACTCTCACCTCCTGATTTGAGGTCTGTTCAGACCTGAGGTGGCTTTTGGGGTCTCGTCTGGATAAGGCCGTGTGCCCGTGTGTGTATACATGTTAGTGTATGCCTGTGTGCGTGCCTGTGTGTGTGCTTGTGTAATGGTTAAAGCCATTTTTATTCATCAGATTGGGTTGATCATGTGTTTTCTCGCTGTGACTTGCTTTAGCCACGGTCCCTGGGCCCAATCAGCATCGCCATGATGGGGGGGGGGGGGCGCGGCTGACAGGGTCAAGCCGCGTGGCCGGCGGTGACCCTGTAGACGGAAGAAATGGCTCCATCTGTTATTCTGAGCAGAACATGAGCGGAGTGTGAATGGAGGACAGTGATGGCGGGGGTGGGCTGCCACCTCCCGGCCGACAGGTGTGACGGGCTTTGCGCAGGCAGGGAGGGCTGCTGCAGGGTGGGGTCCGCAGCCCAGCTGTGGCCTCTATGCACATCCCTCAATGTGATGACTCTGGCTGCATGTGTGAGTCAGGGGGGTCACGTGCAGCATGTTTGGAAGGGAGGCCAAGGACCTCTCGCTTCCTTGGGGGCGCCCACTCCCCCGTCCGTGGGGGTGCTCCTGCATTTCCAGGCTGATGCCTCCGTCTTCCAGTGGCACTACTGGTACTGCTTCAGTTCGCTGCATTAGGTCTTTTAAATGACGTGGCTGACATGTAAGGCCTGCACCAGCACTGGGGTTCTGGCTCTGGCTCGGTGGCACAGCCTGGGGGCGTGTGACCTCGATATCGCCTGGCATGTTTGGTGTGTTCCGGGAATTCTCTTCGGCCGGGCGGGACGGACGCATCTCCTCCCCTGTGGAGCCCCCCCCCGTACGTCCCACAGATGTTCCCTCTGGGTCCCTGTCACATGCTTGAACTTTCACTTCCAGTTTTGTCTGTCCCTCTGTGTGCCTTCAGCTGTCACTTGGCTCGGGTGGGGTGTCTCCCCTGGCTTGCAGATGGTGTGCAGATGAGAAGAGCAGGAGTCGACCACTGGCCCGCGATGGCAGGCGTGTGGGCCAGCTGCCCTTTGGTGCTGCTGGCTGTCATGCGCAGCGTGGGGCTGCCGTTTCGCTTTGAGATGTGCGCAGATAGCAAGGCACTGGTGAATCGGCTGTCGTCCCTCGGTTCTGACGTGGCGGTGGTGGTAGCGGGTGAGACCTGAAAAGGCTGTGGGTCAGCGTCACTGCGCTGGGAAACCCCAGCTGCTTGGGGCAGGCGTCGCATGCAGGGAGGTGTCACGTGTCCTTCAGAGCTGTTGGCGGTTTCTCAGTCTGAGTCATTGCGGAGGTGAACGTGTCCCCAGTAGGGCTCTGGATCGAGCTCTATGTCAATACCGGCGGGGCTCTGCGTCAAGCTCTGTGTCGTCAACACCGGTGAAGGGTCTCTGGGTTGAGATGGGTAGCTGCATTATGCTGGTTAATGGTTGTGGTAGCACCCAGTGAAATCTCCCCCATACTGGTGCTGGTTTCGGGTAAATGCGAAGGCGGGTTTACGGTCAGCCTCGCGTTGGTGCTCTTGCGGTTCCTGTGACGTCGCTGCTATTCCCTTGCCTGGCTGGGGTGCTTCTTCTGCTGACTTACCTCTGTGTGCCTCTAACCCATTAATCTTTTCAAAAAATTACGAGTAGCACTTGTCATCGTTTTTGCCAGTTGTCTGTCAGTGACCCCAATGAATGGCCATTTTATGAATGTTTCTCTGAAATCCGAGGGTCTTGGAGGAATTAAAATAACCATCGTTAAATTGCCATGAGAATGCATAGTCCCAAGGCGCCCTGGCAGGTGTGCTGCCACGTCTCTGTTGCTAACGTAACCCCCCCCCCCCCCCCCCCCCGGGGGGGGTGGGGGGGGGGGGGGTGGTGTTGGGGGGGTTTGTGTTGGAATAGATAGAAAAACAGAGAGTTGGTTTTT
>JAODKC010000001.1:40854081-40875200 GCA_026777985.1 Mormyrops attenuatus
CCCCGCCCCCCCCCCCCCCCCCCCCCCCCCCCCCCCCCCCCCCCCCCCCCCCCCGCAGCAGAGCTTGTTGTTACTGATTACATGGGATATTTTGCTCTACTGCTTATTGTTACACTGTTATTTATTATTGTAGTTCTGATTTGTGTATGTAATTTTCCTGTGGTCAAGAAAGTCAATGAAAATAAACAGAAATAATTTATGTACTCACATATACAATTATCCAATAATATCCTGCCTTCATCCGGAATCCCTGATGTGCGTCTCTTCCCTCCGTGGTGTCGTTACCCTACCCCCACTGTGCTGTTGGGTGTGGTCGTTACATCCAACCCCCTACCTCCAATAACCTTCACGTTTTTCAAAGATGATGAGGGCAGACGCAGGCGTTGCCTTGGTGACAGAGACAGAGGTTATCTCTCCTCCCCCATGCCTGGACCTCAGGAAGTGAACGTAGAGCTTGTCTATCAACCGGTTATCCTGAATGTCCGTGGGGAGACCCCTGACTCTGACTGTCCGGTCCTCTGCTGCCATCTGCTGGAGCGGATGTTACCTACTCAACTGCAGATTGACTTATCGGATATGATAGTCATAGACCGCTCACTAATTAGGCACCGAAAGGGCAATAAGGGTAGGGGGAGACGATAGCATTGCAAACACAGAACATTCTTTTCTTTGAGGTTCTGTCAAATGTAAGATGTTTATTACTGTTACAGCATTGAACTGCGAGTTTTCAGGCTTTAAAATTCAACTAACTCTGTTGCACTTTTTCACTCTGATTTCTACAGTTCTGTTTGAGAAGTGTTTTGCGTAAACAACACTTGCAAACATAATTATTCGTGATTTTTGGCGATAGTAAACATTTTTGGCAATAATTAACCATACATAAATTACGAATCCCGATAATATGAGTTTTCATCCCTGCTGAAAAAAACAGCACTGATCAGCATGGCTGGTTACCAGTATGACCATCATAATGCATGCTGGTTATACCAGTATATGTGGTGTTTTGGTGCTGGTGGACCAGCACCATTAATGAGATATTGCTGATGGACCAGCATCATGTGCAGTTAGACCAGCACATCTATGTCCAGCAGCTACACCAGCACTAACCAGTATGATTTCCAAGCTGATCTACGCTGTTTTTTCAGCAGAGATCGTTCATTTAAAATAAGTGTGAGCTGAATGACTGATCATACATAAGTGTAATGTTAATTTCTGATATTAGCTTTTTGTAAAAATTAAAAGAAAATCTTGATATAGTACTACAGGAAAAACGTTTTTGGTATAAGACGAGTTTTCATTTCGCATGATTTATTTTGTAACCGCGAGCGCTTAAGTGCACTTTGCAGTTCAAACTCAGCACTAAAGTTGAAACCACTGCCGGGCTCCACCTTTCGACAACTTTTAACGTTTTAATTAGGAACTGAAATCATAACATACGATACGAGACAAACGTGTGCGTGCGGTATCATGAGGCGTAGTATCCGTGTGACGAGTATTGAGCATTTTTTAGTCAATCTTTTTTGAAAGGAAGCAGCGTGTAATAATTTACTGCAGTTATATATCATACTTCTTATATCATCACTGAAGGAGATAGACAAGTATGAAGAAATGAAAATAAACAGATCAACATTGTATAACGGACGAATTTTGTCTCGGCCAAATAAAATACCTATCTTCGAAAAGCAGGGACAACACGCCTAAAATAAACACCTTTGAGAAAAGGAAAGTGAAATGACTTTTGGTTGGTGTTAATGTAACAGGTGAAATGATTCCACTTGCCTTCGTTATTAATTTGCCATTAATTGCTAGTTTACTTATGCTTTAATTATTGTATTATTTTGTTTGGGCTTATGTAATGTGGGGTTTAAGCACCCCCTAGTGGACATCTGCAGACTTAAGCGGTGTGCTTTTTCTTTAACCAGACTGCCGCACGAGCCCTCGAGGTAGGACGCTGTGTTGAGCTCCATATAAAGTTTTCTTTAAGAAATCAATTCTGTTAGTAATAAGGTGCTATTTATATCAGTGAAATGCTTTGCGTTTCTTAGATATATTTGTGATTAATTACTGATTAATGACAGAACACCGGGAATCGGGGCGTGAAGGGTTAATTTTGTGTCTGTTTCACCAGAATAAAAGGCTGTACGAGCTAAAGTGGATAGGTGTGTGACAATCATTTACACAACGCAAGAAGGAGTGTGTACCAACCACTACATTAACACTAGGTGGCGTAAAAGAACGGGAGGAAATGTGGCCCAAGACGGTTTAATTCGGTGGTCAGCAAATACGTTCACTGGCCACTTTATGAAGTACATCTGTTCAACTTTACGTTGAAAAAAAATATATCTAATTAGTCAATCTTCTGTAAGCAGCACAATATATAAAACCTCGCAGATACAAGTCAGGAAGCTTCAGTTAATGTTCACATTAAAAATCAGAATGGGGAAAAGGGTGATACAAGTGACTGAACGTGACATGATTGTTGGGCTAGACTGGCTGGTATGAGTATTTCAGAAACTGCTGATCTACTAGGATGTTCACAGACAATCATCTCTAGGGTTTACAGAGAATGGCCTAAAAAAGATAAGACATCGAGCGATCAGTGATTCTCTGGTCAAACATACCTTGTGGATGCCATAGGTCAAGTCAAATAGGTCCTTATTGTCATTTTTTAACCATGCACAGGTAGTGCAATACAGCGTTTCTCTCAGACTAAGGTGCTACATAGATTAACACAAGATTAACATATAACAAGAGTGCAAAGTGTGCAATCTGTGCAAAAAAGACAAGACAACTGACACCGCCGAGTACAAACAGCACAGTAAATCCAATACTGATAAGGTGCAGTTTGGCTGTGCAATGAGGTAGCAATAAGTTAATAAATACTAGTAAACATAAATAGTAGTAGTAAAAGATAACATTTCACCAGAAACAATATCAGTGTGCAATGGGATACTGCTACGTTAATAATCAGAGAAGATTGTCCAGATTGGTTCAAGCTCACAGATATACAGTAACTTAAGTAACCATTTTTTACAACCAAGGTATGCAGAAGAGAGTCTCAGAATACACAACACGTCAAACCTTGACGCAGATGGGCTACCGCAGCAGAAAACCACACCCGGTGCCACTCCTGTCAGTTAAGAACAGAAAACTGAGGTTACAGTGGACACGGGCTCACCAAAGATGGACAATGGAAAACTGGAAAAACATTCCTCAGTCAGACGAGTCTCGATTTCTGCTTCAACATTCAGATGGTAGGTCAGAATTTGGCAAAGGCAACACGAAAGCATGGATCCATCCTGCCTCCTAGCAACGATTCAGGTTGTTGCTGGTGCCGTAGTGGCTGGTGCTAGCAGGTGGAGTCATGCTATATAATTGGTGATTTTGTTCTCCTTTTTGGGTCAGTTTCAAGGCCTTAACTGCTGTTAAAGTTACACCTGCTCTTCTCTTTTTTTTTCAAATTGCAGCATCTACAAAGACAAGGGCACCTGGTCTCAGTGTATTTTTGTGTCGCTGTACGTGAGAGCACTAGACATTGTGCTTTCGCCATCAATCCACTGCACCAAAGCTGCCCTTTTGCCTGAGATTTTTAGAGTCGTCACTGCAGTTGTGATACTCTACCTTCACCCCAGGGCCTTCTGGGAAACATTCCTAAAATTCTTTAAACAGGTACATACCAGTCAGGAAATGACATGTCTTGCAAAACATAGTTTAGCTGTCCATAGTTGCAGTTGTCTCACATACTTACAACGCTGGCATGTTCTTAGCAATCAGTATGTTAAATAAATGTAACATTTCTCAGTAATCACACTCATATTCGTGGTTGAGCCATTGGGCACCACGCGTTCGGGCATTGTTAGCCTTGAATGCTGGCCTTGTTGCACCTGGGAGAAGCTGATAACAGCTTGTATGGTTGACTTGCCAAGTTAACCGCATCCTTACAACATGATAAGCTTTCACATGTTTCTCCAGTCAGTAACTGGTTTCTCAGCCAAACAATACACCTTTCTTTACTCCTATTTAATCCTGTGACTTTATACCTGGAAGTGGAAAGGTTTACAGTCACTTGTATTATCTTTCTGGGAAACTTTGCTGATCTTTCCCTGTAAGTTTCCCTGAATAAAATATGGGGAATGAATGGTAACTTCCTTGTGCAACCAGTAATCAAAGATTTAGGTGAGTGGAATTAAGATGCATTTTTTTCTTCCTCTTAATACAGGGACGGACGCGCCTCTTTCTCTAGGGCGAGGCAGACGTCTGTACAGGCTGATATATAAAGGTAACGGAGAGACCTTGCTGCTAGTTTTTCCGCAGACACACCAAAAGGAAAGAGATGCATGCAGGCCAAGGCTTTGCGTTAATTTGTTTCTGGGTGGGACTGGTGCGGAGCGAGGATGCAGGACGGTGTGCAACTCTGCTGGACACTGGGGGTTTGACTTCTGAGTTGTGCAGCCTGAGATCCCGAGTGGAGCAGCTGGAGAAAGACCTGAGAGGTTATGCTCTTCTACTTTACTTATGATTTGACTGACATTTCATTTTCTGCTCTTCATGACACAACTCCTATTTTTCTTTCAGCTCTCCCAAGGGTGGCATTTTCTGCAGCCCTAAGGGAATCTGGATCTGGGAATATCGGACCCTTCCAGACAGACACAGCTCTCCAATATGCAAAGGTGTTTACCAACATTGGTAGCAGCTACAACCCATCAACAGGTAAGTTCTGAACCACTTTGTTTGCCTGCCTGTGTTTGGAAGGTCGCTGGTTTGAATCCTTTGGTTGGCAAACTAGTCGCATCTCTGGTGGGACTTTGAGCAAGGTCCTTAACCCTTCGAAAATTACTGGATGCCCCCGTGCTGACATTGACACTGTTTTTCTCTCACCTCTATAAAGCGCATCTTTAAAAGGGGGAGGGGGGCAAAATGGGATGTGAAAAAACAGACTCCAACGTACCTGCCCTTGTATATGCGCAATTGTTCCATTTCAATGTGAAATAATTCTTAAGTACTTGTGCTTCTATTATTTGCATAAGTTTCCTCCCGTATTTGATTAGGTGAATTGATATCACTAAATTGTGAGGGTGTGCCTTCCCTCATGCCCTGAGATTCAGGAGAAAGGCTCCAGACCTCTGGATAAGTGGTTAGAGAAAACGGATCAATGTTTATTGTTAAAAATGAGAACCAATTAAATCTATGACATGTACTCGCTTAATTTGAAATTGTGCTTTTTTGTGGGAAATAACTCACACTTTAAAGGTTTCCCTTCCTTCACTTTTCCCTCCCTGTCTTCTTGTGATCCTCACTCCGGACAGGCATTTTCACGGCCATGGTGAAAGGGGTTTACTATTTCCAATTCACCGCTTTCAACAACATAGACGGCACACCCAACACCAACGTAGTCCTGATGAAAAATAAGGAGAGGACGGTCTCCATGTGGGACAAGACGGGACAAGATTCCAATGACAGCGCCAGCACCGCTGTGATTCTCCAGCTTGAGGTTGGGGACAATGTCTATGTCCAACTAAAGGCAGGCACCTACGTTTATGATGATCTGGGATTCTACAACTCCTTCAGCGGTTTCCTGCTGTTTCCCATCACTGCTTAAAGCCAGTTCATCTAATGCAGTCTTTCCCAATCCGATCCTCAGGGACCCACAGACAGTCCATATTTTTGCTCCCTCCCAGCTCCGAACGGAGCAAACGTGGACAGTCTGGCAGGGAGCTCAGAGGGAGCAAAAACATGGACTGACTGTGTCAGACTGGGATCAGATTGGGAAACAATGATCTAATGAATGCTTTCTTTAACGCAGTTGCATTAAAAGACCTTCAATGACCTTAGGAGTATCTTCTTTGCTAATGCCTTTAGCTAAGTTATATACAAATGTATGGTGATGGTCAATGCTGATCTTGAGAGGGAAAGATATGTGGGGAAATGGTATTTGATTCAAATAAAAGCTTTGTAGAAGTACTTGTTGATACACTTATTGTGTTTCATTGTTTTCAGCTTTATTAAGATAATATAATTAAGGCAGCAGATCTGGGGACGCCAATGTCTTGTGTCCAGTGTTTCCCGGGATAGGCTTCAGACTCACTAGGATCCTGCACTGGTTATGAAAAATGGATGGGTGAGATATTAAGTAGTGTTGGACAAATGAAACTTCATGAACCATTTGCTGTATTTTCTGACCCCACTAGATGGTGCTCTCTATTCAAAAAAGGCGAAATACGTGCCCCAATGCAAACCAAGAACACCATCATGAAGCTTCATTTGACCATCAATAGTATTAAGTGGACTGATTACATCAAACCTATTTGTTCATATTGTTAAATTGTCTAAAACAAACAAAACCAATTTTGTAAAAACAGATGTATTCCCTTGTTTTCTTATATATTTCATTAAAGCCCCTCTTCAGGTCACTATACATACACTATATGGACAAAAGTATTGGGACACCTGGCCATTACACCCACAGGAACTTTTATGGCATCCCATTCTAAATCCATAGGCATCAATATAGAGTTGGTCCGCCCTTTGCAGCTATACCAGCTGCCACTCTTCTGGGAAGGCTTTCCTCAAGCTGGGTCGATAGAGAAGAAATCCGGGCTCTTTGTGGGCCAGTCAAATTCCTCCACAAGAAACTCACCTAACCGTGTCTTTAGGGACCTTGCTTCGTGCACTAGAACACAGTCATGCTGGAACAGAAAAGGGCCTTCCCCAAATTGTTTCCACAAAGATAGAAGCATAGAATTGTCCAAAATGTCTTGGTATGCTGAAGATTTTAAAAGTTCCCTTCACTGGACCTGAGGGGCCCAACCCCTGGAAAACAACCCATTACAGATGGCACACTGCAGTCAGGTGGGAAACGTTCTCCTGGCATCCATCAAACCCAGACTCATCCATCAGACTGACAGACAGAGAAGTGTGACTCATCACTCCACAGAACACATTTCCACTACTCCACAGTCCAGAGGCAGCGTGCTTTACACCACTCCATCTGACACTTGGCATTGCGCTTGGTGATGTGAGGCTTGCATGCAGCTGCTCAGCAATGGAAGCCCATTCCATGAAGCTCCCAGTGCACAGATTTTGGAGTTAATACTAGAGGAAGTCTGGAACTCTGCAGGTACTGAGTCAACAGAACGCTGGCAGCACTGATGCACTCTGCCCCACATCACTTGGTGACCCTGCTCTGTCACTTTACTTGGTCTAGCCACTTCATGGGTGAGTTTCCGTCGTTCCTAAATGCTTCCACTTTGCAATAATACCACTTACAGTTGACCATGAAACATCTATCAGGGAAGAAATTTCACACACTGACTTACTGCAAAGGCGGCATCCTGTGACAGTACCACCCTTGAATTCACTGAGCTCTTCAGAACGACCCATTCTTTCACAAATGATTGCAAACCTGAATCCGTGGCTAGGTGCTTGGTTTTATACACTTGTGGCGATGGGTCTGAATGAAAAAAGTGCATCCCAATACTTTTGTCCATACAGTGTAGTTCCTACATTGTTTTGTAAGTAAAATTACTTTTTAAAAATTAAGTAAACTTTGAGAAAAGTGTGCTATTGGCAGTTTGGATGCAAATTAATACTTGTTCAGTTAGGTTATAAATTATTATTATTATATGTAAATATTTCTTCAGTATTCCATGTACAGTGTGACAGAGAACTGTGCAAATACGATGGCTTTTCAAAAAGAAAAAAAATGGATGGATGGATTTAATTTGGGAGCTTCACCGTGACCCCCATCTCTGAGTCACCTCATTGCGAGTCCCCCCGCATTGTGGTGTGCAGACAGGCTACTCAAGCACCTTTCATTCCTGTGTACAGAGAAAATGAATTCATCATGCTATATGTTTGCAAGTGGGGGGGGGGGGATTGTGGCATGTTTTATATTTTACTTAAAAGACCAAAAATTCTGAAACAGATGTAAAAGATATGTAAAATTTTACATGGGTGGGGGGACGCAAGGTAACAGAATTTATAGGTACGTCCCTGGTTGTCAGTCATTAGAAAATGTACCAGCGATTATTCCCAAAAACAGTTAATATTTGTAATTTTAGAGCCTCTGCAATTGTCATGACTCATTTTTACACAAATTAAAAATCGTAGTTATTAAGACTGTGATTCTTACTTAAATGGGCGAGGCGAGGCCCTGTAAAATTTTAAAACATTAGTCCGTATTAAGTTATTTTCATTAAAATCTTATTATTACAGGCTTAAAACATTTACTATACATTTTAAAAATCCGATGAACACATTACCCATCAGCCCTATATCCAAATAATTAAATTACCACCTTATGGCTTTGGTTCGTTAGCTCTTTTATAATTGTTTTACGTCGTAATAAGCTAAATTAATTTCATACACTATTGAAAAAACTATGAAAATACAGTCTTGTGACCTTAATCATTCTCAGAAAGATGTGATTCTTCGATTTGAAAAAATAATACTATGTTTAAAGAGATCTTCCCTAAAACTTATCTACTGCATTTCCTGATTTGAGAGCAATATTTTAATTTAGCCTAACATATCTTTTATGTTATTTTTACGTTTAGATAATACGCTTTTAATCGTCTTTTTACGTTTTATGGCTCTCGTTCGGATGTTTCTGTTATAAACATACCATTTAATACTTTTGTATGTCTTTGTTAGGCCTAATATCTTGTAGAATCATTCAGCACGAAGGACATCGGCGGAGGCTTACGAGCGGGAAGAAGGGTGAAGAACCTCTCCACTACGCAGCCACACGATGGCGCTGTTGCTTAGTTTCACAAGGGTACGTATTCGTTTTTTTTTTATGGGCGAAGCTTTTCATAGGCACTTTTTAAACCACTGCACCTTGATATGTGACTTAATCATGGCATATGATACGTGGTTAAACCAATTGTCATATAGCCGTATGTAATCTGTTCCAATTTCAGATGGAGAAGACTATTTATAATGTAATACAAATAACGTATTTATAAACTTATTTCACATTTTATTCATTGTTGCACATTTTATTGTATTAGCAAGATAATCACAGTACTATCTTATAAAAACTAACATATATATATATATAAAGTGAGACTGGAATATCCTGCCAAAGTCCCATCTTTTCAATCTCTCGAGTGAAATCTTGTTGATAATCTGGCAAGAATCATTTGCTTGGATGTGGAGTTTACCCGACGGGAAAGCCAATGTAGACATGAAACTGATTACCGCCGTCACTCATAAAGTCATTAGATGACCGCAAAGTGGATGGCTTGTTGAGTTGAGCATTAGTAATCGGCAGAAATGGAGGGAAAGGATAGAACAATTGGTCGATATTGAATTACGTTAATAATATTTTAATCACCTTTTATAGTTTCAAAGGGACGCTTGGAAAGCACACCAGTGCTGGATAAACCCAGTGTCCTTCTCAATGTCTGTCATAATCTAACCTTTAAATTTGGGTTCTAAAAAGATTTATGAAATCAGAATTTTGTGTTGTGATAATTAAATATCAGTTCACCAGCCTTAGTTTCTGTTTCACAAAGGAAGTTAGCATTAGTTTCCTGTTTATTTGCCCCACAAATACACACTCATACGCTGCGGTCACTACTCACATAAAAGCGATTGTTGCTGTTTCCTTCTCCTTTTATTGTCGAGTTCTGTTTCAGTCAAGCTGCACAAATCAAGTGTCGGGCCCTTCCTGCAATTGCTTCTCCCAACTCAATTGTGACTAAAATGATGTTGTGTTCAGCACACTGACATAAACACAAAGTATTCACCTGGGGCTCTGTGGTTTTGCCAGTTGAAGTGTGAATTATGAAAGGTTATAAAAATGTGTGTATGGGGGCGGACTGGCATACTGGTATGATCTGATTGCACAGGAATGTAGTTGTTGTGGGTATGCATGTACGCGGTCATCTGAAGATCTCTGTGAGCTCTGCCTCAGAAGATCCGGTGCCCATAAGCCAAACGGTGCCCAAAACGTGAACCTCAGCAGCCATTGATGTGATCAAGCGCTTTGTATTCTGGTCTGCTGCATTACATACACCCTTGCCTGCTTGACCACAAAGATGCTATGCAGTCCCAGTTCCCCATTTTTGTGAAGTCAGGTTCCTTCAGATGGTAGCAGTCTGAATGTACAGATGAGAAGTTAAATGTGATGTCAAAGACAGCCCCAGTCTCAAACTTGTGCTTTTCACCGTGGAACACGTGCAAAGAGAAGTCTACAAAAACTCTTCATATATATATTGAAATTTATAGGCTATCAGAGATCATTGGATATTTAAATTTTAACACATATTCATCACCTAACATAGCTACAGAGAAAAGGGTAACAATTTGTACCTTTGCTTGTCACTGGGGCTGTACCCTCAATTGTACCCTTAGCTGTAGGTAATTGTACCTTTTAAGGTACATAAATGAGAAGACTCTGAGGAACATTTCTGTACCATTGATGGTACATTAATGCTGTTTATACCTTTGGGCTGTTCCTCTGAGTCCATTTCTGTAACTTAAAATGTACAATTACAAGGGTACAGCCCCAGTGACAAGCAAAAGGTACAAATTGTTACCATTTTTTCTGTGAGTGTGGAATAGGCACCAGGCCCTCCTTTGACCCAGACAAGAAGTTTAAAAGATAGATGGGTCATTTGGATGTAGCTATGTTGGGCAATGAATATGTGTTTTTTTTCTGAGAGTGCACATAGAACTGGGCTGTGGCACACCCAGATCACTAGTGATTAATTTTCTCGTAGGGTAGTATACTTCTCTGTGACTAAGCTGACTTGTACATCTAATTTTGCTCCCATATTTTGGTCCCAGAGACGAGTTACCAGGAAAAAAAAACAAATAAAACAATTATGAGAACCAGTCAGACCTGCTTTATCAAGTGACACAGACAAATACTTGAAAATACTGTGTAAACTGTGTGAGCGAACGTGGGGCTTTCACTAACCACGGTAAGTTACATGTAATTTAGACTTGGATATGGCTGGGCAAGTATGTGCAACGAAATGTTCACCTGATTGATGTTTTGTTGTGTGATGCATAGACTTGCTCTGGATAATCTTGGTGGAAGGATGTGCTGTACACAATATATGAACAACAAATTCACTCTCACTTCTTCACATATTAAAAACTATTTTTATTTTTTTTACTCAGATACTCATGCATATTATATATAAAGCTTAAATTACCAAGCCATAGCGCTGCATTTGCTATACGCACACATGTCGGCTGCAGTCAAATGTTCTGTTGATGTTTAGTTACCCATAATCTAACTCGTGTTGGAAAAATTATTGATTGGTGTCAATAGCCCATATATTGGGGTGCATTCCTTTGCCCCCACTCCCCCCTCAATCTCTGCAGACCTGTAAGGAAGTTCCTAAAATTCTCCAATGCTTCACCACAGACCTTTCATGATGTGGGTGTGATTTACTTGGAAGGTATGTAGTGCCAGAAATATTTTCATAATCTTTCTACATATATTTATCTTGTGTATTTAGCTGGATTTAAGGTTATGAAATGTGCAGAACTGGCATGCCTTTGTAACAATATGGGCCTTATGCTTTTCTAAATTATTAATTTAAATAGAATCTGTTTGTACGTGCCCTATGATTGGTGGGCATCCTGTCCAGCTTTTTCTCCTACCCTGTGTTGCCTAGGATTGGTTCCCGGTATCCCAGAAGCCCAGATCAAGAAAAGAAGTTGGATGGATGTATTTGTATGGTACAACTGTTTGAATTGTCGTTTGATTTCAATTTCGTAAATACAGGTTATATACCTTATATGTAATGTGTTTGTGTTTAAGCAGTGTGCATACTTATTCAAAATTTGGAAATCCAGTCAAGCGCAGCAGTAACCCGCCTGAGCCTGAACCTGTAAAACGATCCCTCTTTAATTCGGAGAAGGCTTTAAACATTTTTTTCTGTGCATCATTTAAATAAAAAACGTTTAACATTATAGTAATTGTGGTTTAGGAACTTGGCCATTTTTTAATCCAACACCAAGGTTTCGCTTTCAGACTCTCCCCCTCCCTTTCCTCTCTCTTCACCGCGGGTACATCCACGTGCACGCGCGTCGCGCACCGTCTACCTCTGGGGGGAAGGGGGGGCGGAGAGCCTCGGCACAGGCGCGCCTACGCGGCCCAGACGGCGGCCCGAGCACGGGAATGAGCGCGGTGCGCTGCGGTGCGCGACACCAAGGCCGGCCACGTAGCGATGCGGCCGAGGGGCTACCGGCAGTCTCTGCGAAAATGTGCGCACGCCTGTGAAGACTGAAAGCGGAACGCGGAAAAAAAACCACACAACGGATAGCGAGAGAGCGAAAGCACCACGGACGCCGTGAGGGGAAAGTGAGTCCGGCTGAGCAGGGAGACTGTTTGTCCAGCTTTTACGTGCTCAGCCCCCAGAATCCCTGCACCGCTGCTCGCCCGACATGAGGAAGAGGGCGCTCTCCACCACGGTAAGTGGCAGTCTAGCGGCTCAAGCTCTACTTGGCTACAAAGTTCATTTTTCCTAATTACGGAGCTGTCACATTTGCAAATAACAAAAAACGAGGAGTCCGCTGTGAAACTGCGAGGCACGTGCGGTAGCGCCGTTTTAACGCGCGATTGTCGCGCGCCGCGGCCGTTTGCAGCGGGGCGGCTGATTCCCAGGAATGTCTGTTTTTTTTTTGTTTGGCCGAAAAGGAAGCTTTCCTCCCCCCCTTTTAAAAAGGTATGTAAGTGTCTCCCCGCTATAAACCCCGGGCCCGGGTGTTTTGGGCGCTCGCTGCCCGCCGGCGCGTCCCCGCAGCCGGACCCGGGTCTGCGCAAATCTCAGGGCAGCCAAAACCCAAATCCTGGCGGTTTCGACTTGACAAAAAAGTGAGAGTGGTTTCGCGATGAGGGCAGCCCCGTGTGTCAGGACGCCTCAGACCACCGTCTGGACCCTTTTTAACCCCCCGTTTTCCTCACTTTACTCCCCACTTAGGCATGTTTTGCGTGTTTTTCGCCAGCATTATGCGGCTAACTGGCTACGCTTCTGTGGCTTAGCTAGCCGTTCAGCCACACGGCCTGCTTCCCGTCGCTTCCTTTTAATTAACCCTTTACCTGCAACACGAATTTTAAAACCGTTTTCCTTCGCTTCTGGGGTGAACGTTTGAGAGGCAGCTTTTAATATTTGCCTTTCTGGGGGTTAAGAGGTTATTTTTCGGCCCCTGGAAGGGCATTGTGGGCTAACTAGAGGTGTGCGTTTTAAATATGATAGAGGCCCGCTTGTATATCCTGTGCTCGGCACAGATAACCTGGCGTTTCGTTCTTTTTTGACGAATAATAAGGGGCAAAGTCTGAGTTTTGGGGAGCTGCCGGTCTCTTCGGTGTTCGTAAATGTTAACATGGCCATGTTTTACTCTTAGTCTGTTCGCTACCGTTGTCTCATTCGTTTAATCCATTTTCAATGGCCATGTTATTTATTGGTGAAGAATCACCCCATTCCCTCCTCCCTCCCTTCCCCTTCCCTTTCGTTTGCCCTGTCATCTCTATCCATTTCTCTCGGTGATAGTGCAGCCCTGGCCGTCGTTACTCTTTCGAGGTTACATTGTTTCTTACCGTCACGCACGGGGGCCGGTCCGCCCTTTTACTCTATAACATCGGGCTGCAAAAAATATCGAGCTTGTCTTTCGTATCATTTACTCTTCTGAAGCACGTAATATCGAAATGCAGCGAAGCCAGCCTTAAACCGCCAAAAATAAAGTCTTTGTTTATCGTTGAGTTTTCCAACTTAGCCCCGTGTTAAAGGCTTGATTTTGGGTGGAGGGGGGTTGTATTGTCACAAAGGTATTTGGTTTAGGAAAACGACACTATGGGTTGAAATTCTACACTACCCAAACCTATCTATACAGATTATGGAATATAATAGTTATGCTTCTTTTGGCTCTCTTTTAAAGCCGTGTTGGTCCCTACTCACTAGACGCACTGCTATCTGTTTGCAGTCAATGGAGTGTATGCCTCCATTGGGTGATGTTATGTCACTCTCAGCATTCCTGCCACTTACTCTTTGAATTGGTACAGGCCTTGCACCTTGACTGTTTGCAGCAGTCTGGCTGGTGGATGGCTGTGTTTCCTCAGTACTCAGGGGTCTGCGTTTGCCTGGTATTGGGGAGTAGATTATGAGTGCCCTTCTTTTCAGATTTCTGGTGTATTGTAGCTTATTTTCACTTGTTTCTGTTAAAGGCATGAATGTAAACACTACATATGTTCTTAGCTTTTCTTGTTAGTTTCATTGCTGTGTTCGTCACTTGCACTTTTAAAAGTTTTATTGGTTAGGGAGGATTCTGCAGGTTTCTCCGTGCTGGAAAAGGTGATTAAATATGGATTTAGTGCAGATACTTTGCATTAAAAACAATCTCCTTTTTTTGCCATTATTCAGTTTTAGTGCTATTAAAAGATTACTGCACGGAAATGGTTCGTTGAAATGTATTATGGCATGTATTTAATAAGCAAACAAGGAAACATGGTTCTTTAGTTGTATGACAGGTAATACAGTTGAATAAGGTGGTTTGCAATGGGTCTGTGCCACGCTGTAAAGGATAAAAAAAGAGAGAGAGGGGGTTTTCAGAGTTTGCAGCAGCAACACGTGCAGCCAGCAGCAAAAAGCCGGGATGTGGCTGAGCATGTGTCTACAAGGAATTTTATTCATGGGTATGGGGAAAATGAGCATGCTATACCGCAGCTTTCTCAGCTGCCATGGTGACCCACGTTGGCACGGCTGGCATCAGTGTGATCGTAGAATCCATTTTCAGGTCGGGATTGTGGCCATCCAGATCCATTCCAACACACTGAGGTTGGGACGGGGATGATCAAAAATGAGGTGTTGGGTTATTGTAATGCCTCGTGCAAGCATACTGGAAGCTTTGGGAACGTCATGGGAAGGTGGGAAAATGTGTAAACTCCACCCACACCTGGGGCAGGATTCAGGCCCCTGAGCTGTCCTCTGTGACATGCACGTTTATACTGCTGAAGATGGCCTGGACATAGATGGCGTTTCGTGTCAGCCTGAGTGTATATATAAGCACTTTGAGTATCACTCACGATTCTAGAAATGAATGCCTTACTTACCTGTTAAGGCATCATGGTTTTGAAATTCTCTGCAAAAATATGGACGTCATGATTTTTGACCTTTTTTGCCCTATCCTGGGATTTTCCCTGCATTGCAGCCATAGTTATCAGGATAGGCTTCAGACCCCCGTGATTTTGTATACGACAAGCGGTAAAGGTGAGAAATGAATGGATGTTCTCTGATTTGATGTGTTCCTTAACTGTTTGACAGTATGAGCAGCAATGCATGGTACAATATTAGCCTGAAGCTGATAGCGGTGACACTCACACTAGGGAAGGGAGCCTATTTTCATCATGTCAAGCGAATAATATCCATTTTTATACATGTTTTCTAGTTGCCAGTGAATGCCTGATTTATTTTGCGCGTCTTTTTTTATTACTTAATTAATTTTGTGTAATTAGTGCCATTGCCGCTAGCTGCTTTGAATGATTTGTTGCCTGTCTCTTTCAGTTGTTTTATGAGACTGCAGTAGACATTCTGTGTTGGTGGAAGTGTGGTGGTAGTTATCAGAAAATACAGCCAATTATTACCCTTTCAAACCTTAAAGAAAGCACATTTTAGTGGTGGTTCAGCAGAGAATAATTCATCGTTGTGTATTTATTTAGTTAATTCCTTCAGTCTATCCTGAAAGACGATATCGGGGGTGCAGTTCACCTGAACGTAGGCCACATTAATCGCTTAATTACTAATACCATGAACTGACGAGGAGATGAAATGTCGGTCCTTCCACATCAAAGCGTAGCGTGTGTGCTGCTTGCGAAGTTCGAGATGAGTCACACCTTTGAGCGTTTGATTGGGGGGGTGCACATTCCAACTAATGTGGCAGCTTCAGCAATTCTCCGACAGTTAGTGCTGCGATTTGGGGCATGAGGCACGGCTTGAGTGGCAGGGTCCCATCGAGGTTTGTGTGAGTGAACGGGACCCGGTTGTTATGAGTTTTGCTGGGTGGCATTTTTCCCAAATTGTTCTTTCTATGGCTCTTCTATAGCTGCCATATTTCTATAGAATTTCTTAGAATTTTGTTTTCCCGAATGGAGTCCGGCTTCTGTTTGTCCCCATTTCGGATATGAGGTGCCCAGCGTTTTTGTTGGGTTTTCTTTCTTTTTTTTTTTGCTTTGTTTCACCAAACTGGTTCAGAAGTGACTTTGGTTCCCCTGGGCTTGATGGTAGGCCCATGCGTCTGCATTTCCTGCCTGTTTGATGGTCCACATTGTGGAAAGCTTTGTTTTGTAGGGCAAACAGATCTCTCTGGTTAATCTGGCTGGTCTCCCAGGGACAAAGGTTGTGTTTTTTTTTTTGTTTTTTTTTTATACATTTTGTTTGGCTATAGAGTTTATTAGCAGCCGGGCTTCCTTATTAGTTGCGTAAAAATTTTTAAAGGATGGCGCTGCCTGAGCTATGGCGATTGTTGCCCTGCTTGTGGGTGCTTGGTGTATTGGTTGTCCAGTAAGCAGATTTTAGCGGGTTTAAGGCTGGCTCGATGCAGTTCGGTTGCTGCTTCCCGTCGACAGCGAGGCAGCTCTGAGGAGAACATGTCGCTTTGCCAGATGCAACGACATTCCTGACATTCTGGGCTGTTTCTTCCCCTCCTTCTCCTTTGAACCCCTTCTTGGTCCAACAGTGTTTCACACAAATAAGTTATAAACTTTCAGATGGGTTTCCTGGATGGAGCAGTACCGTGGCATCTACCAGCACACTTGTGTTTTTTTTTCTCCAGTGGCTGAAAATTGGGTCTCTCCATCCTTAATTGGCTAAGAGGACTTAAATTCTTTGGGTATATGAAAGCTGCCCCTGCCATGTCTCTGATGTCCTGCAGCAGTTGTGTGTCAAATCACAACCACAGTGCTTTTCACGGTGAGGGTCGCTTTTCAAAACCGGCTGAATATTTGTATTGACAAAGCGCCATAACTGATAGGAGTGTTAGTTGCTAATTGGCAGCAGGTAGGGGAACTTTACAAAGTTAATGCTGTTTCCAAACCACCTGAACGGCGTCTGACAGGGAGGTACATTACCGTTGTAAAAGGATGTTTCACAGAGCACGGCGCCCGGGAAGTCGGTTGGGGTGCACACACAACTGAAACGCATCTGAGATGCTCGCACTGCTCTTTCTGGGCTTAGCGGATATACGCGTACAGCTCTCGGCAAGCAGACTTCCTGTGCAAGAGATGGTCTCTCTGAAGGCTTTGACAGCGTCTCCCTCTGACACTGGAGACAGGGCAACGTGCTTCGGGGGGCTCACGTCCAGAGGTGGGTAATTCTGGTCCAGAGTGTATAAGTCCAGACCAAGATTTTGTTTCAACCAACCAGTTGAGGATTCATTCAAATCTTCGTCTAGATTTTTACTCTCTGGACCTGAACTACCCACCTCTGATCACGTCTTAATCATGAGCAGCGAAAGCCAGGTCAGCCAGAATAGCCCCACGTAGCTTAGCAAGTGTCCCGTCGGTCCCCGTGCAAGTCTCACCCGACTCCTACATATGGCTTGCGTGCACAGCCAGTCTTCCTGTCCTGCAGAGAGGGCTACTTTCACATCTCATGCCCACGTGTCACGAGACAAGCGCCACAAGCGGAAGCGAGGCCACCCGGAGACGGACACGCGAGATGAATCTCCGCGTGTCTGTCTGGGTGGATGACCGTTCCCAGACCAGCATTGTGTGGGAAGCACACCTGTGACACCTTTGCATGATGGTCCAGTGAGCCTCTATATTCAAGTGGCTGGTGAGGGGGGGGGGGGGAGTTAGGATTGGAGCACCAGCCAGAACCTTCTTGTTTCATTGCCGCTATGAAACAGAAACCATGCCTCACCCACCAGCCAAACCCACCTTGAGTTTACGACCTCTGTACCAGTAGAGTTGTTGTTGTTGATGATTTTGTGGGTGTTTTTCTGGCTTGTGCACCTTCGTGCACTGTTCTTTGCTAATCGATCGGCTTGTGGGTGGGGGAGGGGGGATGTTCTCAGGCTCGTTTCTTACACCTCCGGCCGTTTGCCGCCATCAGAGGAAACCCAAGCACAGGTTTCTCTCAGAATTACTCTCATGGCGTTTTACTGCAGCTCCTCGAGTGACTCCTGCGGTGAGCTTCCAACGGCCTGTTTACAAGAGTGAAACCGGCGTCCGGGGCGGGGGGTTGGGTTGTGGGGGGGTGTGCGGGTTCAACCGAGAGGAGCGTGTGTATGAGAGCGAGTATTAAAACTTTGACGATGCTCCAGGAAGACTCGAACCCCGCCGTGATTTCACACTTCTGTCACCATCAGTCTCACACAAGGGCAGTTCGCCAGCGCAGAAGCGCTCGGGAAAGTGTGAGCAGGAGGTGAGAGCAAATTGGATCTGGAGAGACGGGACAAGGATCGTTAGCTTTAACTACAGCTGAATGGGTCGTAATGGTGGATTTGAGCCTGGTTAGGCTGACAAGTCTGAACCGATGGGTCACATGTTCACTGCCCTCTCCAGATGACGATCTAAGCCCAGCTGTTACACCCTCCCCCAACCAGGGTTCGGCATGCAGCCATCTTGTCCAGAAACACCACTACCAAGTGCAAAACAAAGGGAGGAATGTAGGGGGTGGGGGGACACGTTGATACAGACAGGGGTATCTGTCGACCATGTCAGTGCATCACCCACCAGGACGAGGCATTATTTTCCATGACTTTTCTGTGTCGAGTCCCGGGGCTGTCATTTCTCAGTGGTCCAGGTTACTGCCTTCACCCCTCCGGCAAGTTGGTAGTGAAATCTGGTTTTAAGCTGAGCCTTACAAGAGTCCCCACCTCCACTGTAGTAACACTGAACGATTGTGTCACTTTCCTAAGAGCTTTGTCCTGGGCAGCACTGCACATTCCGAAAATTGACTCCAGTGTTATGTGTTGTCATGTCATATTATCACAATTACAGACGCTCCTCTACTCACGAACGAGATACTTTCCGAACGGCCGTTTGCAACTTGAAGTGTTCATAAGTCATTATTCAACATCATTTTAAGGGCATACGCAAGTACAAAGAACTAGGATGCCAGGAGTACCCACACTATGCTGCTGCACAGCGGGAGTAGCAGCCAGAAGTCGTACTAGGCAGAATAGGCGTGCTGGAAAAAAAAATTGCGAACAGGAAACGGGAGCCCAGTGAACACAATTTGGACTTACAGTCCTCTTCGTTCGTATGTCTGAAAGTTTGTAAGTTGAACATAAGTAGAGGAGCGTCTGTATTGTTAAAAGTGATAAAGGAGGGGGGCGGAGTGCATTTGAACATAAAGGTAGTGATTTTATTACTGTGCTTTGTGTCTGGTTTCCTGTTTTGTTCGTTAGGTGGCATGACAGCCAGGCCCATGTCTTGATGGGCCCCTTCGTTGGTGCCGTCGGTTAAATGTGTTTTTCGTTTTCTTCATTTGGACCGTTAATAACGAAAACCCGCCCCATTTCCACGTTGAGTCAGCACCTTCACCTGGTATTGGGGTCAGCCCTAGGTCACAGGTTCCCAGGGTCTAGGAGGAGAAAGAGCAACGCCTCGTCCCCTCCCCGATAAATGCCAGACACCAGCGTCAACGTCAGTTCAGTGGTGAGTCTTTGGGAGCTGCTTCGGCGTTCAGAAGAAAGAGTCGCATGACACAGAGTTTCGGTGGACTACCTCACGTGAGTTTCATCCTTAAATTAGTGGGGGACACAGCAGGGATCCTACACGTGCTCTCCCTTGGCTTGCCGATGAGCTAGGTGTGCAGCAGAATCGGACAGCTATGGTGGAGCCTCCGGCATGTGCGGACTGCAGCCACTGATGAAGAGTGTTGACATACTCCAAAACGGTTGATCTTCTCTATGTGGGAAACCACCAATAAATTGTCCTGTGTCTGAATAGGTATGTGGTAGAAATAATGTACAATTCTGCTCGATTTCCTGCGAGCAACCAGATATGTTTATTTGAGAGAAAGTGATCTGAAATATTTGTCTTAAGTTCTGGAAGGGGACAGCGTTTTCTGTGTGAATTTTATGCTGAAATTTGAATGAATGAGTCTGTTGTGCCGAGCGCCGTGGTTACAGTACGATTTCGAATGCCGCACAGTTTCCTGTGCCCCGTGGGAGTAGCAGGAGGCCCCGCTCAGCTTCTGCCTCCGAGAGGTCAAAGGTCAAAGCCTTGGTGTGCATTTGCCATGGTGAGGGGTCCATCTATGGCCGCCATCACCCCGCCGCCAGGTTGACACTTGCATTATTGGGACATCGCCGGCAGAGCAAGCCGCCCTGCCCCGCTCCACCGCGTGTGGTTTTTCTGTTCTTCTTAGCGAGCGCAGTGACGCGAACAGGGACGGAGGGCGGCTGTGGCGAGGCACGTGGTGGAGATTTCCATCTGAGCACCTTGCCAACCTCAGGTTTCGCTTCAGGCTGCCCCCGCACTGCTGGAGAGCGCTGTTGGGGCGTGGGTGCACACACATTCGCACTCATACTCTCACTCTCATCAGTCTCTCATATCATCCCGCCCCCCCCCCCCCCCCCTTCTGTCCACAGACTCCGGATCACCGGTGGCTGCCCGAACAGGCTGGACGGGTTCACCCGCTCCCCACCCTGCGTTGAGCTCCGTGAGACGGACGCTGGCCAGGCCATGCCCTTGCCATCTTCTCACCGGGAGGAGAAGCACCGCTGAGAAGCCTTCGCCACACGCTGCCCGTGCCCGTCGCCATCACGCTCGGAGGTGGCGATGCCCAGATAGAGGGGCGGGGCTCCTGTGTGCTTCTCACCTTTTTTCATTCATTTTTTTCTACTCTTAGTATTACAGATACTGTTTGAACTCCGCTCTCCGTTCTGCGGGAGCCTGTGCACTTTTAGGTCGGAATAGTGCTTCCCGTTCCGTCGGCCACCTCTTTTGGGGAGGGGTCGGGGGTTGGTGTAACCCCCCCTCCCCACCTCTGTTGATCAGATTTTGCAAGAACAGTAGCGAGAGGGACAAGTGCGGGCGGACCGCCCCTCCTTCGCTTCCCCACCTACGACCCCCAGCCCCACCCCGACCCGGTGGCGCCCCCCCCCCCCCCCCCCCCCCCCCCCCCCACAAACCACACCACAGGCACAAACAA
>JAODKC010000001.1:40891278-40904239 GCA_026777985.1 Mormyrops attenuatus
TTCAGTAATTTTGTTAGCTAATTTTTCCCACAATCCCTGGTTCAGTACCCCCCCCCCCCCCCCCCCACGGAGTGTCCACAGAGGGGGCCAATAAACACAAGGGAAAGGAGAGCCAATCACAGAGTCACTCGGTGTAGTAAGAACAGAGGCGGCCAATCATGCGGGATTCTGTATTCAACTGCTGCTTTCTCCCACCCCCTCCCCCAGGCGAGGTGGAAATCTTGAACCGGCGACCTGGCAAAATGGCTGCCCCTGCCGACAAGCGCTTCCTGATATTTTTTGACTTCGATGAGACCATTGTGGATGAGTGCAGTGATGATGTGGTGGTCCAGGCTGCTCCTGGCCAGCGGCTCCCTAGCTGGCTGAAGGATACGTACCAACCCGGGCACTACAACGAGTACATGCAGCGTGTGCTGGCCTACATGGCGGAGCAGGGTGTGACGGAGCAGGCCATCCGCTCCGTCATCGAGAAGATCCCCGCCTCGCCCGGCATCCTAACCCTTTTCCAGTACCTGCACACCCGCACCCAAGACTTCGAGATCGTGCTGGTGTCCGACGCCAACATGTTCTTCATCGAGACCTGGCTTCGCCGTGCAGGTGCCCGCCAGCTCTTCCTCAAGATCTTCACCAATCCCGCATCCTTCAACGAAGATGGCCGCCTTCTCCTGGGGCCCTACCACGCCCACAACTGTCCCCGCTGCCCGGAGAACATGTGTAAGCAAGTCATCGTGCGAGACTACCTGGCCAGGCGGATCCGGGAGCGAGGGCGCCCCTACCAACATATCTTCTATGTTGGCGATGGCGCCAACGACTTCTGCCCCTCGCTGATCCTGGGTCCCCGCGACACAGCCTTTGCTCGCCGTGATTACCCCATGCACAAGCTCATCATGGAGGTGCAGGCCGACTTCAAGGCTACCGTAGTCCCCTGGGCCAGTGGGGAGGATGTGGTGGCACGTCTGAGAAGGCTGCTGGAGGAAAAATAAAGCTTGAGGGCCAAGTGGATGGTGTGCAGTCACTGACTGGCACAGACGCTCATTCCCAGACAACCTTGACTCACAGAATACATTATGTATTCATACCAGAGTGGCAGACAGCTATTCCTGTAATGAGATTCCACTCTCAGAAAAAAGAGTAAAAATGTGCCTTTGCTTGTCACTGTTGCTGTACCCTTGTATTTGTACCTTATAAGGTACAGAAATGGACTCTATGGAACATCCCAAAGGTATGAACAGCATTAATGTACCATCAATTTCACACAGATATTCCTCAGAATCCATTTCTTTACCTTAAAAGGTACAATTACCTACAGCTAAGGGTACAATTGACAGACCCTTGACGGCACAGCCCCAGTGACAAGCAAAGGTACAAATTTTTACCCTTTTTTCCGAGACTGTAGCAAAAATAAGCACAAATATATAACTCAGGCAACCAGCTAAATCTGCAATACAACAGCACTGCCTAATCAGCTGATAAACCCCCACCACCAAGAAAATGGTTGCCTGAAATTATCAGTGTCTAAATGAAAACTCACAGAGTCAGAACCCAATATGATCTTGGACCAAGTTTCTGTTGAATAAAAACAAGTTTTGTCACACACATCTAGGCCTCTTTACATAGTCAGTGTCATAAAGCCAGCAAACTGATTAAACTAATCTTTTATCCTGTCCTCAGTTTCAAATACTGATATCTTGTCATTTACGCATGAGTACTGTTGGTAACCACGTTTAACCTCATATGTCTGATACTGCAATATCAGACAACAGCATTAGTGGTGTATTGCTTAGATTAGGAATGACTAAGAATAGAAATTGAAATCTAACCAGCTAACTACCATAACTTTGTAGTTTTATTTGTAATTATGTAATGTAATTTAATTACAGCAAAACAAATATAACTTCGTGATTACTGGATGTCATGAATCTATGAATCTCTGTTAGTTGTATTATTATTATTACTTTGTTGTTGTATTACGAGTAATTATTTCACATTTTTATTTTATTATTATTTTACTGATTGTCGACCAAATTCTCTTTTCTTCGATGAGCGCCACCTGCTGCCTTACATTAGATCGCGGGTCTTCCGTCGGTCATGTCAGGTTTATGATTTTTATTAAATGAACTATCTCGATCTCTTTTCTCAAGATAATGTTTTCTATGTTCTGTTATTATTATTTTGTTCTGTTATTATTATTTTATTAACTGGATTATCACGATTTTCTTCAGGTGCTTCTGTCTTGTTCTGTGTCAGTGTTTTTTTAATTCAGCGTGTGTAATTCAATTCGTGTTTTAAAATGTACATGAATAAAATATATCTGTGCATTCTATTATGACCAAAAGGAATACAAAGCCATTAACAAAAACGAAGGTTTCCTCTTTTTCTGGTGGTTTTACTTATTTTACATTTGCATCTCCGGTTTAATTAAAGTTTTCAAATGGACGGCATTTATGATTTACGGCCTATATCTCCTTTCAGCACTTAAGTGAGGCTATATTTCATGAATGACGGGCATAATAATAAGGAATAATTAGATATTTCTGTCACACTACAATCTATATCACTAAAAGAAATACACAATCACCAAATCCACAAAATATGGATTTCGAATAATGGAAATCAAATGCCGCACAGACATTTCGGTTAATTCGTTGAATCACAAAAGCAACAAACACCTTACAGAACAAAATAAAACCCTGATCATTTTTTCATGGAAAACAAAAAGACCACCTTTTTATAAACTGAAACATACCGTTCAACACCGCCATGTTCTGTTACATTATCACAAATAAAAGTAGTCCGGGTATTTAGTGGGGTACATTTCAATGTATTTCTTTATTTGTAATTTTGAGTACAACACTTCACCTCTATGTGGTAGAAACTTGAAATACAGTATATTGGTTCGATTGTATAGAGGTGAGTTGTACTCAACATAGGCCTAACTGGAATCCAATTCTTTGACAAAAATCATAATGCGTCAATATGTCAAAATACATATTTCCCTTAATTTGGGAAAGCTAAGGTGCCGTTTTCAAAACTGTAATTAAAAATAGTTTTACCAAGAAAAAAATACAAATGACATTTCCTACAATTAATAGTGGGACCTTTACGGAGGAGTAGTCATCTCCAGCCTCCGTTTTTTAAGATATAGCGCCACATAGTGGCTGATTCACAGGTTGTAACAACGCAGCTCTGTTTACACTTCCGAATCTATTTTCATAGGGAACGCGCTTTTGTCAAGTGTTTTGAATGCGCATGCGCAACATTACAGGGAGGGCAAGAACGAGCCTGCTAGCAAAGCGAGTCTGATCGTTTTATTTTTATTTCACCTATATGTTAACATTTAACGTCTTGCTAGTATTATGGTAAAAAATTGATGGTTAGTCAAACATCATTAAAACAAAGAATAAACAAAATAATGTAGCTTGTTTTTGAAAAGGCAACGTACAGGACGCCAAGAACCTCCCTCAGTCGACGCTCAACTTGCGTTTGCCGAATGAGGGGTCCTTGCGGTGCATGGCTGAGGGTCGGAGTGGAAAGTGACTGGTTTATTGGAATAGAGTAACAACATACGCGCGCCTTCTTACAGAGTTGTTTTCAAAGAAGTGATAGTATCAAAATCAGGTGAGAAGGCTGGGTGTATGTATTTCTATATAAGTACAATTTGTTGAATGCCTATTGCTTTTTTGCGGTTCATTTTTATTGAGGATAACATTAGCCAGCAATCTAACATTAGCTAAATGTGACGGATAAGTTGTACAGCCATATATTATTGTTTATTAAGTTAAAACGACGTAATGAGCAGAATATGTTTGCTTGATTGGCATGACCGACTTTAAACTGGAGCCATTCGTTTCCATTCATTTAGTTTTCAGTATGCAGTGAGTTCATTCTTGTGTTTGTTAATGGAGCTTAAGTAAACGAGACCACTGGAACTTTCAGATTTTTTCCATCATGGAGGCGGACCTGTACGACGAGTTCGGGAATTATATTGGGCCAGAGCTAGATTCAGACGAAGATGATGATGTGGAAGCCGAGGATCGCGACGCCGATGAGGTAAAAATCTTGGCGGTCCCGCGACTTTAGTCGGATGTTAGTCAAAATGCCTTTCTTGGATACTGTTTATGTGTCACTATGACTGGCTAGTTTCGCTTGGTATGTTATCATATAGTCCGCCATGTAACATTTTATATGTGTTTTGTCTCTAGGCAGATGAGGATGACGACGATGAGCAGGGAGATGCTGACGAGGATGTTCCAGGGATGGAGGTGGTGCTGCACGAGGACAAGAAGTACTACTCCACAGCAGAAGAAGTGTATGGGCCAGAGGTGGAGACTATTGTCCAGGAAGAGGACACACAGCCCCTCACAGGTCAGCTGGACACAATCAAAAGTCAAACCTTATATAGCAATGATCAAATGTGATACAGTGATGAAAAGAACACATTTTGCAGATCTGTGATTTAAGAGTGAAGTTTACTCACTTTTCAGAGCCCATCATCAAACCTGTCAAAACCAAACAGTTCACCCTGATGGAGCAGGAGCTGCCGGCTACAGTCTATGAAATGGAGTGAGTGCCAAAGAGATGGTTCCTCTGCCTTTACTCCAGTAATATGTGCATTAACCACTAGTTCAGCCAAGCTCCCCCTAGCTAGCTTTCTGGCACTTTTACCCTTTTGTAATTGCTGTCTAACCTGTTTTTCCATTTGGCAGATTCCTGGCAGACCTGATGGACAGTCCCGAACTGATCCGCAACGTCACGCTGTGCGGCCACTTGCACCACGGCAAGGTGACGAGCCTGTCTACGCTGCTGGCTTTTGGGTTTTGCCCGCCCGGCTTTCCCAAACTTCGCTGTGCGAGCCCGAAATGCACTGACGTGTCTTGTTCCCTGTAGACTTGTTTTGTGGATTGCCTGATCGAACAGACCCACCCGGAGATCCGCAAGCGAGACGACTTGGATGTGAGTGTCCTGGCCGTGCTTCAAACAAGCGTTCTGAAAACGGACCTCGCTTCCTCAAGCTGCATCATTTTGTCCAACTTTCATTGACTTTGCTGATCGGCTTGATTGAAATGAACGTTTGAGCTCTGAGTTTCTAGTGAACCCTTCGTTTTTCTGTTTTACCCTTATTTTAGCTGCGTTATACGGACATTCTCTTCACTGAGCAGGAGGTGAGCCTTGTACAAATCAGAATGTCTGACTTGATAGTGTACAGGTTGTGTATGGTGTGGGAATTAATGTTGTCTTTTCTTCAGCGTGGGGTGGGAATCAAGAGCACCCCTGTTACCATGGTGTTGCCGGACTCCAGGGGTAAATCCTACCTCTTCAACATCATGGACACTCCAGGTACAGAACACATGGGCTGGTGCAGTGGACGGGATTCTGGCAGCGTGTCCTTACATCGTACAGAGTTTTCCTTTTTCTGAGGGCTTGCGGTTAACGTCTTGTTCATTTGTACAGGACATGTCAACTTCTCAGATGAGGTCACCTCCGGGATCCGGATCTCAGACGGCGTCGTTCTCTTCATCGACGCAGCAGAAGGCGTGAGTGGTGATCCAGGTTTCTGCTATGTGAAGAGGGCCACTTGGGTCATGAGTGTGTTGCTTCAGTCTTGAGTGTAAAAAGTGATAGTCAGCAGGGTGTGCAGTTGTTATTCATTCAGTTTGGGGGAGTGTGGGTGGTTTTCACGTCCTCCAACCCCATCATGAGACACACTCATGTACAGACGCTCCTCTACTTACGAACGAGATATGTTCCGAACGAGATGCGTTCCGAACTGCCGTTCGTAACTTGAAATGTTCGTAAGTTGTTATTCAACATAATTATAAGGGTGTACACAAGTACAAAGAACTAGGATGCTGGGAGTATGCGCGCTACGCTGCTGCACGGCGGGAGTAATGGCCAAAAGTCGTACTAGGCGGAACTGGAGCGCAGAAAAAAAAATTGATGTTGCAGACAGGAAACGGGAGCCCAACGAACACAATTTGGACTTACAGTCCTCTTTGTTCGTATGTCTGAAAATTCGGAAGTTGAACGTTCGTAAGTAGAGGAGCGTCTGTATATACAGGTGGGGGGGGGGGGGGTTGGTGTCGGTTTATAGCCCCTGGAACATTTTGGGGGGGTCATGGGCCTTGCTGAAGGCCTGGATGGAGATGTGATGTTGCTAAGACGGCCACAGTAGCCTTCCGGGCATGAGCTCCTGTCTTTGAGCCGCATTCTAGAGGCCTTGCGGTCATTCACACGTGTCACGCGCCCCCTACAGGTGATGCTGAACACGGAGCGGCTGATCAAGCACGCCGTGCAGGAGCGACTGGCCATCACCGTCTGCATCAACAAGGTGGATCGGCTAATCCTGGAGCTGAAGCTGCCGCCCACTGACGCCTATTACAAGCTGCGGCACATCGTGGATGAGGTCAATGGCATGCTCAGGTACTGGCCATGGAGTCACCCCCCCCCCCGTCGCCACCTAGTTCGGGCTTCTGGGCCAAGCTGACGATTCTCTCCCCCCCAGTACATACTCGACGGACGAGAGCGTGGTGGTGTCCCCACTCCTGGGGAACGTCTGTTTCGCTAGCTCGCAATACAGCATCTGCTTCACCCTGGGCTCCTTCGCCAAGATCTACTCGGACACCCACGGTGGGGACGGCCTCTCCTGCTGGCTGCTCGCTTTCCACCCGATTTCCCCCTCCACTGCCATGTTATAATCGGCATGTCACTCATAGGCACTCTATTACTTTCCAGGGGACATTAACTACAACGAGTTCGCCAAACGTCTGTGGGGTGACATTTACTTCAACCCTAAAACGTAAGAACCCGTTCAGTTTTACAATCTCTTTTCATTTTGTTAATTCGGTGACAGACTTAATGAGTCTGACTGGTCCACTTCGTATGCCCCCCCCCCCCACCAGGCGCAAGTTCACAAAAAAGGCTCCCAGCAGCAACTCGCAGCGAAGTTTTGTAGAGTTCGTCCTGGAGCCCCTCTACAAGATCCTATCCCAGGTGAGCTCTCAAAGGCGTCCATCGAAAGGGCAGTCGGGGTGACTGACATTTCTGCGTGAGGAGCCCCACGGAATATGCCATCTTTACTGCCCCCTCCAGGTGGTGGGGGACGTGGACACCTCACTACCGCGGGTGCTGGACGAGCTGGGCATCCACCTGACCAAGGATGAGCTCAAGCTGAACATCCGCCCGCTGCTGCGGCTCGTCTCCAACCGCTTTTTCGGCGAGTTCACGGGTACGTTTGCCGCAACTCTGGCCTCCAGCCACATGGGGGCCCCGCTCCATTCTGACCAGATTTCAAACTATGTACCCTCTAGTGCCTGACGTGACAGAAGACATGACAAGGAAGCTGAATGTCTGTTTGTTATTAAAAATGCGTAAAATGGTAAACTGATGCATCAAAAAGTGATTAGAATATGTTTTACAAGAATGATGAGGCAAACCTGTATTCATGCCTTTCCTGAAATGTTTCTAGGAAACCCCTTTGCTTATGAAGTAGGAATGTCCTTATGCTCTTGGTACAGTAGCCCCTCAGTGGTGTTTAAAATCCTAATATCTATGTTTTCACAAACCGACGACCCCCCTTTCAAACAGGCTTTGTGGATATGTGTGTACAGCACATCCCTTCTCCCCAAACGGGTGCCCGGAGCAAAATTGAGCACAGCTACACGGGAGGCCTGGACTCGGACCTGGGGGAGGCCATGCTGGAGTGCGACCCTGATGTGGGTGGACATGGGGGGGGGGGCCGTCAGAGTAATTGATATTACATCATTGCGGGTCTCGCGTTAGGCAACGGAGATGTTACAGGTTGTTAATGTGAACTACCCCCCCCCATCCCCAGGGTCCCCTGATGTGCCACACAACCAAGATGTACAGCACCAAGGACGGAGTTCAGTTCCACGCCTTTGGCCGGGTCTTGAGTGGCACCATCCAGGCCGGCCAGCCCGTCAAGGTCCTAGGTGAGAACTACACCCTCGAGGACGAGGAGGACTCACAGGTCTGCACCGTGGGCCGCCTCTGGATCTCCGTTGCCAGGTAACCAGAAGAACAGCCGGCACGCTGTCCAATTAACTTCTCTTATCGTATGACCCCAATTGTACAATGGGGCTCTTTTTCTTACCTACTTCTTGAACCCAGGTACCAGATAGAAGTGAATCGGGTGCCAGCAGGAAACTGGGTTCTGATTGAGGGATGTGACCAGCCCATCGTCAAGACGGCCACCATCACAGAGCCACGTGGCAACGAGGAGGTTGGCGAGCCCTGCCCCCGCTGAGTTTCCCAGCCAATCCCCAGCCTGCCCCCCCAATTTGACGTCACCTCCCCACCCTGTCCCCTTCCCCCAGGCTCAGATTTTCCGGCCTCTTAAGTTCAACACGGCGTCTGTCATCAAGATCGCCGTGGAGCCAGTGAACCCCTCTGAGCTTCCCAAGATGCTGGACGGCCTGAGGAAGGTCAACAAGAGCTACCCCTCCCTCACCACCAAGGTACGGGCTCCATGTCAGTTTCCAAGTTCCTAGCACGTCACAGCTGATCCATGCGTGCAGAATGCATCATTGCAGAGCCACTCTTGACTGGCTGTGCTCTCTCCTCACTTTGATGCTTAGGTGGAGGAGTCAGGTGAGCACGTCATCTTGGGCACAGGTGAGCTCTACCTGGACTGCGTTATGCATGACCTGCGTAAGATGTACTCCGAGATCGACATCAAGGTGAGCACTTTACCTCCTCGGTCCTCCATAGCTTCTCAACTCCCGAAATTGTTCCCGTCGACGAGAACGATCAGTCACACAAGTGTAACGACGCAGCCCCCCTTGTTCATTCTATGTCACTCCACAGCTCTAGTGGGCACAGAATGTTTTTGATATGCAAGACCTACATACCGAACACAAATAAACACATTGTGGTGAGTTTGTGACTCATTTTAACAGACAGCTGTTTTAAAATGGAAGTTGTTCTCTTTATTAACAGCTACTATTGGTTAAATATTAGCAGCAACATAGACAGGGAAGCCAACAATTGACACAATACTCATGGTTATACACTAATACGCGAAGCACACGGCAAACATAACATAGTTACACCATTTGTAAATACACATATTAATTTAAACTATGTTAAGATATACATGGTGGGGTGCAAAGCATGCCGGTAACTACATAATTAGTCCTGCTAACTAACCCCGCGATGTCACATTTACGTCAGAAAATCGAGCACGGTGGGTGGGATCAGAACAAATGAAAAATTTAGTCTTGGGGACCTTGCATGGGCGGTGTGCTCATACAATGTTTCTCTAAAACGATGTCAATTCCATCTATTTTTGTCTGAAGTACACAGCTAGGTACATTCTGCCTGGTCTCCTCTCTGCAGGTGGCCGACCCTGTGGTGACGTTTTGTGAGACAGTCGTGGAAACTTCGTCCCTGAAGTGTTTCGCTGAGACACCCAACAAAAAGTGAGGGACCGAACCTTTATCTCTCCCTGTCTGCTGGTGTCTTACTGGAAAACGTTACGAAACCCCCACAAAGCAAAATGATTGAAATATCGACCTACGTCAGTGTTATTCATTTGTACAGTCTTTGGGTCTTTCCTCTACAAAGACAGACATGAGGAGTTCTGTCGTCTGGAAAAAGTGGTTTTAATTGTTACCTACTGATGACGTTTTTTGTGCCAGAAATCAACTTAAGGATTTTAGGAAGCAGACAGGCCATTTCCCAGGTCTTTCCAGTTGAAATATCCTTTTTTTTTGTGAGATGCTTTCAGAGTTGGTCTCATGAGTTAGAATCTCGTCATCTCTGTACTCTGACCCGTCTATTGTCGTGGACAGGAACAAGATCACCATGATCGCAGAACCTCTGGAGAAGGGCCTGGCGGAGGACATAGAAAACGAGGTCGTGCAGATCACGTGGAACAGGTGGGTGTGGTGCTGTCTACTAGTGATGGCCAAAGGAAGGTTCATGGAACCATTTGCTGTATTTTCTGACCCCACTAGATGGTGCTCTTGGTTTACTTGGGGTATGCTTTGAGCACTTTTTGGAACAGAGAGCACCATCTAGTGGGGTCAAAAATACAGCAAATGGTTCATGAAGCTTTGGTTGGCCATCACTACTGTGTGCATTTAAAAGGCTGCACCTGACTATGGTAATCTGATCCATGCTTTGTAAAGTGACATTACAAATGGCCTCATTGTGAACTGTCGGCCCTTCCCCAGGAAGAAGCTTGGAGAGTTCTTCCAGACGAAGTACGACTGGGATCTGCTGGCTGCCCGATCGATTTGGGCCTTTGGTCCAGACACCACTGGGCCCAATATTCTGGTGGACGACACGCTGCCCTCAGAGGTCAGGATCTTACTCTACAGAATCCCCCATTTTTAGACTCTCTTATTGTGCCCAACTTTCAGTATCATGGGTTCTCAATGTATGCGTGAGTCCAAATGACACCTGGGGCTGATGGCGCCATCTTTAATAGTACTGAATGCGACCCAGTTGAAGATATAATCCATAGGCCATTTTCTTGCCCTGAGTTTGGTGTGTTGTACTTTCTGGTTGCTGAAACTGTTGTAAATATGGGTTGATATGGAGTTTTTGTAGATTAAGGCATGATCAGCCAACCAGTTAGTGGATTATATTCCTCCGTATGGTGGAATATAGAGGTGCAGGTGGCTGTAAATGGCTAAATGGACTAACCAAAAAAAATCATAGACTGATTGTCAGTAGGAGATGGATAGAGGGTAGCAAAATCATTTTGTGATCTGGAACTTAGTCAAGTTCGGTCAAATTAGATTTGAATCAGTTCCATCACAGATTCATGTTACAGATGGTGTACATTCCTGGGCAAAAAAATTGGCCAAAGCTTAATGTTGTGTAGGGTTTGGCCTATGTTTTTTGCCCAGGAGTGTGTGCATCTACAGGTGAGTGAGAGAAATATTACTTTTGCTCCTGTATTTGTGTGTCAGTGCGCACTGGTGCTAAGTGCTGTGTTTGTGTGTTAGTGCGCACTGGTGCTAAGTTCCGTGTTTGTGTGTTTTGATGGCAGGTGGACAAGGCCCTTCTGGGCTCCGTGAAGGACAGTATCGTGCAGGGATTCCAGTGGGGCACTAGGGAGGGCCCGCTGTGTGACGAGCGTAAGTGACTTGTCTGATGCCCTGCCCTCTCGGTACTCATGATCCCACCTCTTCACTTCAACCGTTTTCTAAACTCTTCTCCCCAAACTCCCGCCCGCAGCCATTCGCAATGTGAAGTTCAAGATCCTGGATGCAGTCATCGCTCAAGAGCCCCTACACCGTGGGGGTGGCCAGGTCATCCCCACGGCCCGCAGAGTGGTTTACTCTGCTTTCCTCATGGTCAGCCTCCATCTCTTTTTCACATATTATAGATCTCTCAGCTAACCTTAATAGATGCCTTAGATTTGTTCTGCTGGCTGCTTATCCACCCAGTTGACATTAGATGTCACATGATGTCACCTAATCTCTTCTGCCATTGGCTGTTTCCTGTCCAGGCCACTCCCAGGTTGATGGAACCCTATTACTTTGTAGAGGTGCAGGCTCCTGCTGACTGTGTATCTGCGGTATATACAGTGCTGGCCCGCAGGAGGTGAGTCTGGGAACTCCCTTCCTATTAGGGGCACCATATAGGACCTATGGGCCCTAAAAAAATTAGTAACATAATTGAATTGGTCTGGGCTGGGGGCCCAGTATGATATGCTGTCATGGGACCTAAAATCTCTAGCAACACCCCGGTCCCCCCTTATAAGGGTTCTTAGAAGGCCCCTAATTTTCTGTTTGGAGTGCACATTTATACACTGACTAAATGGCACATTTCGATGACCAGAATTATCACTGTACACATCAGACTCTGAAGTGACCTTGACATTTCCCCGTAGGGGTCATGTGACGCAGGACGCGCCCATTCCGGGCTCCCCTCTCTACACAATCAAGGCCTTCATCCCGGCCATCGATTCGTTTGGCTTCGAGACCGACCTGCGCACCCACACCCAGGGCCAAGCCTTTGCCCTCTCCGTCTTTCACCACTGGCAGGTAGGGCCTGTTGCCATGGTGATCCCCACCCCTTCAACATTACCGTATTACATGTAATAGTTCACTGATAGATAAATCGACCTACAAGCAGCATGTGATAAATGTCCCTGGAGAAAATTATGCTTGAGAATCTGAAATTTGTGTGGGGTGTGTGTGTGTGTGTGGCATAAATGAAAAATGACAGATTCCAGATCCTAATTCTGTTGTAATTCTTATATATAAGGGTAGCGTTGAATATTTGCCTGATACTGGTGTTGGAAGGATTGCTCGGACAGATCTAAAAATTTGATTAAAATAATTGGTAAGGCTGAAGTTATTGTTGATTATTCATATTAGTGTTCTACAGTGTAGTCACAGATGAGTCTTTTTACTTGAACATGGCAGCCCTTAGTGGAATCTGTGGACATATTAAGAGGCATGACATTTGCAAAATAGACATAATAAATGTACCCCCAGGGGTCTGAGCTCGACGCAGCCTTATTGGACTCTGCGCATTTGCTCATTGGCTGATCTCCGATTTCCCTCTCATCCAATCACATGTCCGCATGCCTTTTTCCACTGAGAAACGCGAACTCTGGCACATTCCCTTAATCGTGTGAGCTTCATAAAAGCAGACATTGTGAGAGGATTGATACCATTCTGATTCCTGTATTTATATCTAGAGAGGTGACCTTCAGTCCGCAGGTCTGTACCCTTGCGCCTTGCTGGGAATTTGGATTCAGCTGCCCCCGCATCTTAGCTCTCCAGATTTCAGTGGCCTCAGTAATGAGATGAGAATGCTTTCAGTGTCAAGCGCCTACCAGACGTAACTAACTGTCACTGTTTCTTCTAGACCTGGATCTGAGTAGCTGTATCTACTGAAGTGCTGAATTCAGGCTTTTCTCTTGATACAGTTGGATTGTTGAAGTACTTGGCAGTTAAATGACTGGGCCATAGTTACCCCC
>JAODKC010000001.1:40925353-40952264 GCA_026777985.1 Mormyrops attenuatus
CAGCACCAGAAGCATTGGCGCAGGGAATTTGACTGTCTCCTATTTGCTAGTATAGAGCAGAGTCTACCCCGGGTCAGACTCTGCTTGCACGGGGTGATTATGTCATCGTCCGTTTCGCCCTTCCGTCTCCAGTTGACCCTGCCTTCCAGGGCTGTACCGTCCTCTCGCTGGATCAGCTCTAATGCGTGACAGCAGCCGTGGGCTTGGGATGTACCTTTTGACCTTCGCCTGCCTTTATCCTCTCAGATTTTGCCTAAACCGGCCAAGAACTTGGCTGGATTGAGGTTCACGTATGCTTGTCTCCAGGTTAGAATCAGAAACTCAGAGAAAAAAAGCTTTAAACACCAGGATGGTAAAGGAATGATACACGGCACGCCAAATGCTGTAAACACAAGGAGACCATGCTAGGAGCTCTCAAGGTTGTGCTGGTATCGTGATAGATGGATCTAATGTTCTTACACTAATTAATGCTATAGTATGTGGTGTATGATGTGAAAACAGACTTCTAATAAGCATAGTAATGATTATTATAACATAAATGGTGATTTCAGATACAGTTATCCAAAGAATACTGTCACACCAAAGCGCAATGGAAAGCGGCAGATGAAAGGGTTGTGCAGATGTCATTTTGCATACATTTCTGCCCATCGACAGAATGCACACTTGGTTATACATGTTGCACGTTGCCCGTTGCCCTACTAAATCAGTGGATCGTGACGACATGGGGTCTGTCACTTCTGGTGCTTTGGGCTACAGCCAGGTTTGCACGTCCAGCTCATTAAGGGCGATGACCCACCTGAGATTTTGCCCCGAACTTGTTGGATGAGTGACGCAATTAGCCTTTCCTTGTTGTGACTGCCAAAGGGCATCCGTGACAATGCAAATATTCCCGAAAGGGTCTGCCGTTTATTTTACACCTCAATCAAGCTTTGGGCACTGTATGCCCAACGGTGTCTGTATTGTGTGCTTTCGGAATTATGGGAGTTTTGTAGCAAAATTGAAAAAACTTTGGCAAAGCCAGGGATTAGACCTACAATAATACATAGTAATTAATATAAAAGTAAACTAACCAGAGGGATGTCTGTGGAACGACCTTGTGATCTGGTGGGGCTTGGTGGTGGCCACTCATGAGGAACGGTCTAAACAGGTTTGTTTACTGTAGACTCTCTTCACTTTATATGTGTATTTTTCATGTCTTCATATGTTTTAATATTACTTGGGTGCTCTCAGTACACTTTCCTTTTTTATTCACCTGCAGGGCCTGTTTTTAATGAGTTAGCTCCACTTGTAGGAAATCTTACAGGAGTATGTTTTTTCCCTCCCTGGCTGCATCTGCTGTGCCGGTTGGAGGCTAATTAAAGTGATCCATCGAGCTGCCAGCGAGTAGGTCTGGTTGCTTGGAGCACCTTGTCCTTTCCTGGGTGGGATGGCGGGACTCGCATGGAAAAGTCAGCTCAAGGGAACCTTCAAGCAGAGGTGGTCCAGTTCGTCCTCTGCTCGAAACCTCGATTCCCCTCAAGGCATGTTTGTGATGAAAAGTCTTACACTTTTACTCATCAAAGCAGGTATTCACTAGATATAGAATCTATTCCATTATGCCTCCCCGTTACTCTCACTGGTAACTCAAACATTCCCACACCATCTGGACTTGCCAGTCCACCGATGAGCATAACTCTTTGAGAGATACTTATGCCAACTTGTTTGACAAGACTTGCCCAAACGTTCATCGTTTGTCCGTTTTCGTCCGTTTCTGAACTATAAGAGCACATGCGACTAACTTGAGGAGCACAGAGAGAGAGTCGGTCTCAATCCTTGTCATTTTTAGATAAGCCACGTTCCTGGAATTCTGCCCCCCCGGCCAAACCGCACCCTTATATGGAGTGGGATTTCAATTCCTCACAGTGATGTTCTGCTCCAAGAATAATGGCGACTGCAACTCTAGTGTTTAGTTGGTCAGGTTCCAAGCTAAAAAACTGGAAGTGAGCCCCTGCAAGACTTGCAGTAGCAGCTACACTCTAGGATGAGCAGGGATGGATGCATTGGCTAAATTGGTCCAAAGCTAGTGCTCAGTTAGCTTAGACGGTGATGTGCATGGGTGGTATCCTGTCTGTGTGCTGCACGGAGAACCCCCTTCCTGGACTCTAAATTAATATTTACTATCCTTCAGAGGTAGATTGTTCAGGACCAGAAAGTAAAAATCCAGACCAAGATCTTGTTTCAGCCAACCAGTATAAAGAGTCACAGTCAATGAGTACTCTGTGACTGTGACTCTTTATACTCAACTGGTTGGTGGAAACAAAATCTTGGTCTGGATTTTTACTTTCTGAACCTGAACAATCTACCTCTGCTGTCCTTTCTCCTAAAGATGGAGTTTACCAGTTTGGAAATAATGGAATGATAAAGTTTTAGCTGCCTATGGAACGCAAGCCTGTTAGTTTGGGTAAAGCACACTGTGTGAGATCTGGACAGACGTGCCACCTACTGCAGTCATACCGGTGCACCAGCAGGTCAAGCGGCAGCCGGCGTGTGTGCGACACCTGCTCCTCATCTCCCCCCGACCCCCACCCCTCCTGTGGCCAGCTCCGGTGCTCCTGGCTCCTTCTAAGTGTGGAGTCGGGCACTCAGCTCCAGTGCCAGTTCTGCCCAGTCAGCCTCCGGGACCCAACTAACCCACATACTGTCCTTGCTCCAGAACGGATGCTTGTGCTGTTTTGCTTACTTGTTTCCTGTTGTTTTTTTTCCGCCTCTTTAAATACTTAAAAACAGTGTTTCGTTACCCAGTCCTCAGGGACCCCCAGCTGGTAAATGTTCTTGCTCCCTCTGTCTGGCTGGGAGCTGGGAGGGAGCAAAAACGTGCACCGACTGGGGTCCCCGAGGACCTGGTTTGAGAAACGCTGCTTTAGAAAACTCTGAATCTTTATAACATTACAAGAAGGGAGTAGAAGAGATTTTAGAGCTAAGTAAAGAAGCACCACTTCAATGGTGAAGAGCATCAGAGCATTAAACAAACTGACACCACATCAAGAAGCATAAGGAAGCATGTTATGCAAATGCCTCAAGAGGAACCGGCTCGTTTTCATGGTCAAATACCAAAGTACAGGTTTTCGTATCTATATATTTATCAAAAGAATTTAAATTTGTGAAATACCAAAACAAGTAAGAACTGTGAAGAATGTCATTTGATGTTCATTGAGGCTAGGATAAAGCACTTTATGTGGGTTTTTTATGCAAAATACTATTTATGAAATGGAGAACAAATTCTTTCATTATGCTCTGTCATGGTAGGATAAATAGAGGATAAATGTTGAGCATTTATCGCGCTTGTCCTTTCTTACTTTTAGTTTGGGCTTTTTTAAAAGTGATTAAAAGAACAAATCATAAATAAATAGAAAATTGGCTACAGGAAGTCACTGAATTTGCTGGAACTGCATGCTGGAATTCTGGTCCTGGGATTGGAGGTCTGTGAGGCTCCGCTTTGCTCTAATAGTTTAATGGCAGCTGACCATCACAGATGGCTTCAACTGCTGCTGCAAACAGGCACTCATCTCCTCGCCCCAGCAGTGGAAAGGAGCCTAGGTTACTGGCCTGTTAGAGTAATGACGTCTCTGACTTTGGCTTTATGGTTTATATCTTAGCAATTGCTGTTTGCTAGACATTTGACAAGGATCACTAGGTCTGAATTGTCATTATATATTTTGTTTCAGTATAATTATTGTTTCATGAAGTGAGTTTTAATGGTGTATTGCTTCGGTAGACCTGATGTTGGTTTATCTGAGCTGTGGTGAGATGGCTCACACGTCACAGATGATATGAATGTCTTTTCTTGCAGCCCATCTGTTGGCGTGAACAATGCGTTCTGACTCTCCTTTGTCCCTGTTTCTCTCTCCCACAGAGTCTGTGAGTGGGCCTCCGAGGGGTCCCATCCATCCCACCATCCGCCGACATCATGAGTTGGAGCTTCCTCACCCGGCTGCTAGAGGAGATCCACAACCACTCCACCTTCGTGGGGAAGCTGTGGCTGACGGTGCTAATTGTCTTCCGCATCGTGCTCACTGCCGTCGGCGGGGAGTCCATCTACTATGATGAGCAGAGCAAGTTCGTCTGTAACTCAGGCCAGCCGGGCTGCGAGAACGTCTGCTATGACGCCTTCGCACCGCTCTCGCACGTGCGCTTCTGGGTGTTCCAGATCATCCTGGTGGCCATGCCCTCCCTCATGTACCTAGGCTATGCCATTCACAAGATCGCCCGGCTGGAGGAGGGAAAGGTGGGCAGCGGAAGTGGCGGCTACACACACCGGAGGCCGCGCAAGATGTTCTTCGGTGGCCGGCGGCAGCACCGTGGGCTGGAGGAAACAGAGGACGACCAGGAGGAGGACCCAATGATCTACGAGGTTCCCGAGTTAGAGACACGCAACGAGCCACTACGGACAAAAACCAAGACCCGCCACGACGGGCGGCGGCGCATCAAAGAGGACGGGCTGATGCGTATTTATGTGCTGCAGCTGGTGTCCCGCACGATGTTGGAGGTGGCTTTTTTGGTGGGCCAGTATGCCCTGTATGGGTTCGCTGTACCGCCAGTCTTTGTTTGCTCGGGCAAACCCTGCCCGCATAGAGTGGACTGCTTCGTGTCACGACCCACGGAGAAGACCATCTTCCTCATCATCATGTATGGCGTGACCGTGCTATGTTTGGTGCTCAATGTGTGGGAGATGCTGCACCTGGGTGTGGGTACCATCTGCGACATCCTACGTCGTCGTCGCTGTCCACCACAAGAAGAACAGTATCAACTGGGATCCTTGGGGCCAGGAATGGCCGTGAGGGGTCCTGGTCTGCCTGGGAGTGAAGCCGGGGCAGCAGGCATTGATGGAGACTACGGCAGCTACCCCTTTTCCTGGACTGCCCCATCGGCGCCACCTGGCTACAACATCATAGTCAAGCCAGAACAGATCCAATTCACAGACTTGAGCAACACCAAGATGGCCTGCAAGCAGAACCGGGTCAACATTGCTCAAGAGGAGCAGCAGCAGTTTGGCAGTAATGAGGACAACTTCCCCTTGGGTGAGGGACGGGTCTCCATTCAGAAGGAGATGCGGCAGTCCCAGGATCACCTGGAGCCCACAGTCCAGACCTACAGCCACCAACATCATGAGGAGGCTGACAAGCACCAGAGCAACCTTGGCCAGCCCCCAGTAGAGCACAAGCACCACCCTGGCTCAAAGCATGCGGGCAGTAAGGGCAGGGCAGGTAGGGGCAGTAATAGTAGTGGTAGCAGCAGCAAGTCTGTGGAGGGTAAGCCCTCAGTGTGGATTTAATGCCTTCACACTAGCTACGCTTCCTATCTCTGGACACTTGAATCTTACCTTAGGAGAGTGTCCTAATGCTCTTGGCTACAGGGCGGAGACCTGTCATCTCCAGCAGGCTTGTGTATCCTCACAGACGGGAATCCAGCGTTTTCATATCGGAAGATAGAGGTTAAAGCGATGGAAATAGTGCCTGCAGAGGACAGAGCCCATAGGAGTAAATTACTACAGCACCACCATCAAAAACAGACCGATACTGTACACCCAGATTTTTTGATGACGAGAAGATGACAGATGAGTTTCCATGCTGCTGTCTGCTGACAGTGTACCTCAGTGTCACTCACAAGAGAGTCATCTTTTCTCTTCAAGATGCGAGTATCTGTCTTGGACTTTTCAACTTGTGGTTTTTGGATTTGAAATGGCATGATCCTTTTTTCTGATTTCGTATTCTGTTTGACATTCAGTTCCATGATGTTATTCAAAAAGTTGGAGATGCATTTGGTAGAATTTTGTGTCAATGTCTGTGCTGACATATGCTACTTCCCCTGTAGGAAACAAGTAAATAATGCATATTAAACCCTCTTCAGCCTGAAGGAGGGCATATGTTTATGAGAAAGAGTGATGGGAAGACAGGATTTCAGTGGCAAACAAAGTGCCTTGAAGTGTTTCAGGAGGTCTGGTTCCTCCCTAGGTTTTTTTTTCCAGTCTCTGAGGGAGTTCTTCCTTGCCACTTTCACCTCAGGCTTACTCTCTGGGGACCTCAGGCCCGGGAATCTGTGCTTTGTGACAAATGCTCTTTGGTAACCGAGGAAGGCATGGAATCACTTGGACTGGGGAGAAACGATTGTAGGGAACAGTGTCCAGAAGATTACCAAGAGCATAGAGGTGCTGTTTTTGAGGCGGCGTATTGAACCTGGGAATCGAATGATGATGCCTTAGTCTCTGGCTTCATCTACATGCCTATCCTGTTCATCTCTGTCTTGTTCTGGGGAAACCAAACACTTCAAACTTTCTTCGTTCTCAAAGAGGAGCGAATTTCAGGTGGATGTGGATTCCATATGGCTACATCACTTGTTTCACGATCTACGCTCGGTGACCCTTTTTCCTATGACCCTACCCTCATCACTGGGTATTCTGAATACTGTGTGGTAGCAGATGGATGGAGGATCTGGGCCAAAGCCTGTGTTATCTTATGCCTGTACCATCTCCCAGGGCATGCTTTCCAGCTTATCGCATTCATTCCATGAGGAGGAAGATGAAAAGATTAATTAACAAAGAAGTTGCCTCAGGGATAGATATTTTATCGTGCATGTGTCAATAGAGCTCCCCTTCAGGATTTGGAGTTAAAATATCATTTACTTCTTTTCCTCCCTTTGCATTACTTCTTTAGTTTACAGCGCTTTCAGTTGTGAGTAGAACCGCTCTCTGGCTCTTGACTGCCCCCTAATGGTCAAAGACATTGATGCAGACATTTTTATGGATGAACTCGGAGGGCGGTCTTTGTTATGCTTAAAAAACAGCCAAAAGTAGTAAATAGAGATGATAAAACAGACAAAAATAAGAAAATGAATGAAATATCATTTGGTTTAGATCGGTTTTGCAGTGGGTTCGATCCCCAGTACTTTAAATGCATCTGCATTTAATGTACAGTGAGCAAAGGTCTGGTTTTTTTTATTCCTGATTGTGGCCATTATGTGTTACCGATATTACTCTTCTACGCGCCAGTCACAGTCGTTTCAGGCCTAGCTAGGGACTGATACTTATCATTGTGGCGAAATGGACTGATCTTTCTTAAAACCCTTTTTTAGAGTGTTCAGTCAGGCCGTAAACGGTGTGATGTCCTTAGTTAGCTGGTACTGTTAACGCCGACGAGGCCGGCGGCTCGTGTCGTCTCCATCTGTGGCAGCAGGTGGCGCCGCTTCTTTCGCACAACGTGAAGAGTCTTCCTCAATTCAGGGCTTCTGGACTTTCCGGATCTTCCACATGATGTCTGAAAAGTGAAGACCACTGAAATGACGCTGTCTTCAGAAGTGTTCCGTTCGTTTTTCTTTCTTTTTAATTGTCAGGGGTCATTGGAATCTCTGACACTGAAAGACCAGGCACTGTTTTCATTTTAACAGCTTACACCGCAAGGTAATGAACTTCTGTGAAGCTCCGTTGTCTTGTGGTTTGGTAAGAAAAGCTGTAGCCATAGTATTATAGGCTTAAAATGTATTCTATTTCAATCCTGTTTTCATTCAGTATTTGCTAATGGTTTAATTGTCGTGGATTGTGCATTTCAGTGTAGCATGTTTCAGAAACGGTTTCTGAAAGGGTTGCAACAAAAAGAGTGTGTTCGGTATTAATGAAGGATTACATTAAGATTCAAAGGAAAAAAAAGTATCAATAAATGATGTCGGATAGATCTTCATAAAAATAGTTTTCATTCATATTGTATGCTCAGTTTGGTATGATAAATTCAGTTTATTTACAATGGTTTTTAAAAAGTCCCAGAATGCTGTGAGTGTGTGTGTGTGTGGGTTCAGCCTGGCTTTCATTGTGACACCAAAGACAGTAGGTGGTCCAGTGAAAACACAGCAACAAGGTCATGTTATTAGTTTGGAAACTGGTGTCCAAGATATCATGCAGTGCTGACACTGGCATTCGCAGTTCACTGTACCGTTCAATAACCAGAGCTTAGGGATGCTACTGGTCTTCAGACTGGTACCTGGTGGGCCGACCGCCACGGGCCATAGGCTGACTTTCTCTCAACATCAGCTCCTATTTCCTTAATTGGAATTATTTGGATAGCAAGTCGTCTAGCTTTCAGGTGTTTTAAGAATCAGTCAGGTGTTAATTAAGCTATTAAAGTATTTGATCAACCAGACCCTCAGCCCTGGAGGGAGCTGGGCTGTACATTCTGGCCTTAGAATAAAAGCCGAGGTAACAGATGGTGTTGACTCACTGAATCACTGTAAGCAGTGAAAACCGTTAATGAAATGAAAACATGCAGGCACTGGACCAGGCTTGGAGAGTCATGCTGCACATTGTTTGGAGTTAGTCGGACAGTTGGGTCATTTTTCTTTTTTGATGGGTAAGAAATGAGAAGCTAGCGACACTCCTATAAGGTGGGTCGGTCGTGCTGCTCTGTTGCTGTTGTTCAGGGCTCAGCCGGCCCACTTTGTCTCCCGTGGAGCTGCAGAACAGGTCTTTGGTGTCGACGCCTAATTCACACAGGAGCTCTCTGCCTGCGAGTCTCTCTTCCCAGCAGCTGAGGCCTTCGAGAATTAGCTGGGGGTCCTTAAAGTTCTATGCCAAGGCCCCTGTTTTCGGTTCATGGAGAGTACAGTCAGGCACACCTGCATATCATGGCCCAGGATATCTTTGTTGGTCTCTGATTTTACAACAGATGGGGGGGAAAAAGCCCAGTTTCAAATAAATAATTATATACAGTGCGAGTCAAAAATCTGGACACACCTACTCTTGATGCATTTGTCTCTAATTTTTTGGTTACGTTATTCCCCGAAGAGTAAAAAGCCTTGAGGAAATGAAGTAATACATATCAAATATTGCAACAACCTGGAGAAGTGTTCAACATCTTAGAATTCTCTCAAATTTTAAACTCTTCCAAATAGTCATCTGTCAGCACTTTATCTCTTTCCTTGTTCACAAGATAATACTTACCACACAACCTCGAGATGTGCTTACGGTCATTATCTTATTGAAAAATAAATGATTTTCAGTAGATGTGTCCGGACTTTTGACTGGTATAGTATATATGTCCCAGTACCTGAGCAGTCTTTCCAGCAGTATGTTCCATCATCACGACTGTGGCCTCTCCTGTCATATTAATGGACACTGAGTTTGCTCTGATAACAAGTGTGAGTCTTTGTTACCGTGAGGCTGTGCAAGCATGGAGCTCCATGAGCCCAGTAGCTACAACCCCTCCCCCCTCCCCCACAAATGATACAATTTCATGCATTCAGGGGCCCCTGTAAAGTGCTGGGCCCCCAGAATCTGCCAGGGCATCAATGCCCCTACTGCTCCCCTACTGGTGAGTCTTTGATTTCTGACACGTCAGCCTTGGTTAAAATACTTCACAGGGTGTTTCTTACCAGATTAACTGAATCCTCATTCCCTCTGAAGACTGTGCAAAGTAGGTGCAAGACCAGTCTGCGGTCTGGACCTCCTTCACACAGTCAGTGTGGCTATATGAGCCAAATTTGTTTACAAACAATGGGGAAAATGATCTGGGGGGTATTCTGTAAAGCAGGATTTTCTAGTTAGCTGGATAACTTAAGCCAAAAGTGAAACTGTCAAATAGGAAGTGAGGTAAGTGACATTCTTATTGGACAATCCTTACATTTGGCTTAACTTTTCTGGCTAATAAAGAAATCCTGCTTTGTGGAATACCCCCCGGTTTGCCAGATGAACAGTGCTTGTCAATTGATGTGTTTGTTCTGTGTTAAGGTATGAACAGGGATCTGACCCTAACCAGCAAGTTTACTGTATGTGTGTTTGAAATACCTTTCCTTTTATATTGTTCAGTGTCATGCTGGAAGACGTTTCCACTTTTTGACAAATGTTTCCACTTTTGAACAATTTTTATGCGTTAAAAAAAAAAGATTCCCAAATGCATGTTCAAAGTTATTTTGCTAAGAAAATGAAAAATAAATGTATCCTTCTGGTACAATCCAGATGATTTGGGTTTTTTTCCCCCATTATCTCCTGACTTCTGAGATGGTGATCCAGACTCGAGCGATGTCCATGGCGCGGGTCAGAATATGCTGCGTGTCTCTGGTGATGTTCCAGGAGGGCAGAGCGCCTCCGTCCCATCCTGTAAATTCGCAGTGGTGACCGGATGAGACGGGATCCCCAGAGACGCCTGGATCCTGGGCTCATGTACCTCACTGTCAGCTCTGCTTCATTTGTTCCTCTGTCATCTACTTTGTAGATTTGCTGGACTTGAAGAGTCTGGTTCTGAGACATTTTTGTCTCAACCAGCACCGCTGGTTAAAATATGTAATTTAATGATTAATACTAATCCATAATATAAATACGGTTTTGCATTGCTTTGTACAGGAAGTAAATGCTTCATATATTTAAAGTCTTTTATTAAATGTAAAATGTGTATGCACATATACATGACACATAAATGTACATAATTTTCTGAGTTCATTTTTGAAAATTTAATTTTCAAGTGTTTGGCTCAACAAGTTGGGACACTCTGTCCGTAACTGGAAGGTCACAGGTTCAAATGCTAACATTGGTAGAGTGATTTCACCTTTGGGCATTGAGCAAGACCCTTAACCCCCAACTGACAGCAAAAAATGTTACTTTGGATAAAAGCATCTGTGACACAAGTAAAACATCAGTACAACAGAAAAACTAATCGCGCTAATTAACGAATGAATTAATATTCTGGGGGAAGAAAGAAGTGATGTGAAAGTAGCCCACATCAAACCTGAACAGGCCAGGTAGCCTTGGATGTACCCCGAGTGCCGCAGTGGTGTTAATTAATAGTGCAGCAATGGGCCCATGCTGACAGCAGAGGGCAGCATATAGATCTCCTGGAAAGAATGCAAGGTAGTAGAACTAAGCTTACTGTTCACAGAAATATTCCCTCCAATCCAAGCTGCGAGAGAGGGGGTTTAAATTTTTTAAAAATAGCTTAATATTGATGCCCGTAGTAGGATTGCAGACGATCACCGTATGTCTGATCACCCCGTTAAGTCATATTTTTCTGATGTACACGTTTTCTCAAGTGCTTGCAGATCTCTGCGGTCTTTCTGTAGCTCTTTTGCAGTAGTGTGAATCAAAAAAAAACACAGGATTAAGCTTTTCTGTATTATCCTGCTTTATTTCTGCCAAAGCCATATGCGGCCCATCCTATCATCCACCCTTTCTGGGTATGCAGACCCTAGCATGATTAGCTGCAGGTCTCAGGCCATGATCCTCTCTCTCACCCTTGGCACACAAGAACAATGGGCCCATATCCCTTCCCTTTACTAAGCTGTGTATCTGTTACTCAGCCCGCTTAATATGGGACACCATGAAGTCTACGAGATTCTCCAGCAACCGACACCAAAATGCAGAGGATACCCATTTGTTGCGCTCTCTCTCCCTAGAGCCATGTTGGCAGGAAACGAATGATCATGGTTATATTGCAAACTGACTGCAAAACATTTGGGCCTGTTCTCTTAACACATACGGCCGTAACTGGATGGAGTACGCTCTCGAATCTCGCTCAAGCTGTTTCCGTTGTAGAGGTGAAAGGCAGGCTATGTTAAATATGAAGAATGAGATTCAAATCCAGCACTCTGTTGATCAATGGCAATACTGCCGGTCTCTCTTCCAAGCCTTCCTGCTTTCTGGTAGGTAGAAGCCTCCCCCCCTCCCCGTATGATTCCCACTGCTTCCACCAGACAGGGCAGGATTAATCCAGCCATCACTAGCAGGCTTTCCAGGAAGCAGCCAACAGGGGCTAGGCATTGCCACTCCATTACCTGCAATCTGCTGGCTAAAATGCTCTCTTGTTGGAGTGTGTCACTCTCTGAATGTGTGCATAAGTGCGTCACCTATTGATTTTTTCAAACTTAAAGGTTTTTCCACAGATGTGCCAGTCACTGCAGACCGTAATTATGCCCCTGTTTAATACCTACCGTCCCCAGCTAAGACACACAGCCTCCGCATGTCCTTGCTGCCCCCTTCTGGCCATACAGCCACAGTGCATACAAAAACCCCAGGTAGGTGTGTCTTTATTCTTCGTCTCCTTCGGCCACAGCCCCGTTGACCCTGGATCAGAAAGCTGCCCAGGCTAAGAATTACTTAATTGTATCAATGTTTGACTAAATTACTTAATCCGCTTTGTGCTCCTTAACACATATTGGATAAAGTAAGCTTAATTTATCAGAATGGCCTTTGTAATGGTTAACCTGTCTAATGAGTAACGATTTAAAGAAGACGAGAAGCAAGAAACGAAACACTCACGGGACAATTAGTCATAGCTGTGTTTAAAATTATTCACAATATATTGCTTATTCTAATTTATATTACATATAAAATACAGCATTTATATATATATGCATACCGTATGTACTCGTATATATAGGCTAGGTTTGTGTGTAGCATTATTTGAGTTCTAACGTGAAATGTGGAAGATGAAATGCCCAGATGAAATCCAACAATAACGGAGAACCAGTAGCAGGGACCAGCAGTTTTGTCAGAATGGTACAGAAATGGAGCCAGAACAATTTCACGGCGATGTCACGTGTCATTTCTCTGCGCAGACATTAAGTACCGGTCTGCTTTCAGTTTCTCTCTGTCATTGGGGCCCGAGAAATCTACCCTGCATCAGTAGTCAGCCCTGCATGTCTCCGAAGCAGAGACTGTGGACGCAATTAAGCTGCTCGTGTAAAAGCCAGAGGAGCTTCGGGCTGTGATGCAGCAGGACCACGGTGCTGATGGCTACGACGCCGGAGCATCGCTACATTAACTGCGATCTTGCATTCCAGCAAGATGTCGCTGGTGGGCGGGGGAGAGTGATCGTTCCCGGGGATCAAATTTATGATGTCCAAACGATGCACTTCCGATGCTAACCAATCCATGAGTCCCTGCGAGCTGCAAAAGGCTGCGGAAACTAATTAGCTCTTGTTGTTGAGGAGACAGTTATTATACCGTTCGTTATACGTTTGAAGGTTCCTTTCAATCCAAAGCTATTTACGTAAATGAACTGTACCTTTTTACACCCACATGGTTGTATATACACGGTGTAAGGCTGTAACAGCCGTTCCCTTTCTGTAAAACCCACATATTAAGCTCGATTAAACCAGAATGTAAAAAGATTTCTCTCGGCCGTATGTTAATTAATAGAATGATGTGTGAATGACTTAGTCCATGGGGACCATAGTCTACAGTGATAGGGTATCTTAGCTGGCAGAACTTCGCTCTTAACTAATACTGACCACTTGATTTTCCTGCGTCCATTCCCGTTCCGGAATCTTCTCATCATTCAGAATTGCATTTTTTGAGGATATTTAGGCCGAAAAAAATCCCAAGTTGTTCTTCAGTCGTGGTTTCCAGAGGTCACCGGCAAAGAGTTGGGAATATGCACCCATCACCACGCCACCTACCTGAGGTTTGCTCTAGTGTTCACCTACCATTCCCTGCTCTGAACACCAATAACATATATGCATCAAACTCAGTACCTTTCATGCGGCAGCAAGTCTACAGGTGCCTGTGATTCTGAAGAGCTCTGGTTTCAGCTCAGGAGTTTCCAAACTTCCACTTGCTTTTGGAAATGCCCATCCAGAAATCCTGGGAATATCATGTACGAAGCTATGGTGAAATTATGTTTGTATGACCCAAATTATAACTATCACTATAATTATTATTACTATTATTAACAGTTGTTTTTAATATTGTTTTTCATTTTGTTATATGGTGCTCTTCGTGTCTACTTCGTGTCTGTCTATCTGTGCAGTTGTAGCAGAATCAATTTCCCTCCGGGATCAATGAAGTTTTTCTGATTCTAGTTGTGTTACAATATAAGCATTTCCCTAACTTCTCTCATTGCTGTTGTTGTAATTAATGGAAAAGAAGAGCCTCTTTAAAGCTACTCATAAATGCTTACGGCATTTAATAATTGCCGAAAGTAGGATTGCTTTAGATAACACGCTCGGCGGCGGAAAAATGTGAAAAGGCTGCAGGCCTCCGGCTTAGTGCCGCCACCGGTTTTGCTGTTATGGGAGGAGACCACCGGAAAAACGGGGAGATGCTACGAGGCAGAAAGAGGGAGGGCGCATCGGCACCCACGTGTTCTCATCATCGCCGACTTAATGCCATTCTGTTCATTCCCTGTCTTCTCCCCCTCCTCCTTTTCCATCACCGGTGGGTGATGATACGCACGGACGGAGGACCGCATGAAACACGCACCGCTTGGCAGCAAAAACATGCCCATGTACACTGCCGTCCCAACATCGTCTCACCATTTTATACGTTATGCTTACATCTTCTTCTATTTATGGATCCTTTCGCCCATTTTGGAATCATAACGATGCTCGATTTATCAGCCAGCGAGCATTTTTAGGTCTAAAAAGGCTTCTAGGGGAAATGAGACTGAGAGGGGATCTCTAAAAAAAAAAAAAAGAAAAAGGTGTAATTGGCGATCGGGTTTTTCTTGCCGCAATCTGCTGTTCATCCGCATTTTTTTTTCCGCATTATACGTTAATATTTCACGCACTTCATACAAATCCAGGGGACTATGTGAACATCATGCTGGCGGTGAGGTGCCTAATGTTTGCTGCAGTGGGTGCAAGATTTGCCATGACAGGTAAGGCTAGGAAGAGGGCGAGAGCGCCTTCCCTTTTCGTTGGCAAATTTCCCTCCCTTAAGACGTATTCTGCGTTTTGCACCTGTAATCACTTTTCCGTCTACAATACTGATGTGTCGGTAACTCGCAGCTGGGGCTTTGCGTCTCTGCCAAGTCTGTTGGGTCGAGTTTTTCACCCTTCTCCTGCTTTGCAGAAACCCTTTCGCCTGCTGCATCAGCAGAATTTTTCCCCGCAGTCTGGATGTTGAGCTCGATATCTGGAACGGTGCTTGCATGCAGTAAATCGCGCTTTGAGAAAAGCAGTGCATATTTTAAACAGACATTACAATAAATATGTCGTGAGCCCGGAGTGCTGTCGTTGCTGTAATAGCGATGCACCCGTTAATTCAAAGTGATCAATCGCACATGCCCTATATACCCGCCGCTGCAGGCTGGACCGGATCCCTGTTGCGGGATGCGGGTTTGTGGGACTGGGCAGCGCCGGCGGACAGGGGGGAGCGCACCGCGGCATCGAGGGAAGCCACCAAACCGAGACGGCTTGTGCATCAGATCGACGCGGAGGGGGAGATGGTTCACAGCCATCTGGACACTAGGATTAAGAATCACTCTGACGGCGAGGCGGTGAGTCTTCTAAAGGAAACGACAACGGCAGGAATTAAGAAGCCTGTATACATATTTTGAACAGGCTAGCAAACGATATTTTTTATTTATAAACCCACCAAAATGTTGCTGCATAATGGTATCTGACTCATTGACTTGTATTTCCTGGATAGTGTGAGCTCTCTCACCTTATCCGAGAAAAGCCACTTCTCCTTATTTAGTGTTGGATTACCCCAAAAGCAGTTTGCAAGTTTGTTGTCCTCATCTTTCTCCTCTTTGCTGTAGTATCTCAATACCACATTGTAGACATCTCTCCTTTCGTTCCCATATGCTGAATCTACACCCTTTCTACCTACCTGTGTAGAGATGACATACATACCACGTTTAATATGTTTACCGCCCTTAATATCTTCTCTGTTGACTATTTATACCATCAAGGGTGTGCCCCAGTTGAACCTAGTCCTGACACCCCACTGCAGAGTATACATGGGTATAAATTATTATAACCACTGGATCCCCTTAAACGGGTGGAGACGCACAGTTATGCCCTTGGTTCTGTGTATTCAGGACCTGCTGCACATCAGAACCAAAATGGTTGATAGCCAGGAGGTCTGGAGGTGGGGAGGTGGGGGGGTGACCATGAGTAATGGCGGACGTGGTACTGGACCACCTATCCATCCCTCTTCTAACCGTATATCCTAGTCAGGGTCAGTGCCTGGTTATAGCCATTAAGGTCAAATCTTACATGCAGAGCCCAGTGTCCTTCATCTACTGTTCCCTGGTTTAATTCCACTGTCATGTAAATTTTGTCAGCACTGACGCAGGACTGGTAGCTGGATAGTAGGAAGTTAAGGGGGGGGGGGGGCGGCCCCCCCCCCCCGCCCGCGGGGGGGGGGCGGCGGGGGCGGGGCCCGGGGGCGGGGGGGCCCGCCCCCCCCCCCCCCGCAGGCCACCTGCCCCATTCTCTGTGTTTTTCTACAGATATGAACAAAAATTGTGATGTTGGTATCATCACCTGTAATTGTAATGTCTCTTTTGGTTCCTCCTCTTTCCACATGCTAAAGCTGAATCTATTTTTTGACTAAATTACCCCCCACCCCCCTTTAACCAAACTGGATCCGGTTCAAACTTTTGCTTGGTGGCTGTTGATCCTTGATAAAAATTCTTTCCTCTCCCTGTCTTTTTCTTTGGGTAAAAGCATGTCGCTTTTTCTCAGTTTAAGTCAGTGGTGCTGCATCCTGGTCCTGCATAGAGTTGGGCTTGTGTTGGCTTGTGCTCATGTTTAATCAGGGAAGGTGAAGAAGGATGAGCCATGAAATACATGTCTCCGAAATCAGAAATGCCAAAAAACCATCGGCCTATATGATGCCAAATACAAACACATCACCTTATGTGCCAGTATGTGATTTACGGCCTTTACTTCTGCATCGAGTTGACGTCATAATTACAGCGTAGCTGTGGACCCTGCGGTATAGAAATGCGGCGACGTAGACCGCAAGAGCTGTGATTGGTCCGCTTGGTATCATTCGTCTTTTTATGGGAATAAAGAAAGCATACATCCCAGGAGCACTTATATCACTGAAGCTGAAGCGCTATTTATATCTAGCATTAAATAGCCCAGCTAGACATCATAGCAACAGGTCTACAAAACACTCATGCAAACAGCAATTTACCTCCACCAAGTTTATCCATGCTTTACAAGACTAAAAAAGAAGCAAGAAGTAGCATAAACACTAACTTTAGAAGGGAAAAGGCATAAAAAGTAACTTTGTAGCAGCTAGACATTTTTCCAAATTTGTCTATGAGAAGTTTGGAGCAGCAAAAATGTATACTTTCTTAAATGTTTGTTTTTTTCTGTTTCAATTGTGCAATTCAACAATTGAATATATCGCAGGGTGGGAAGACAATAAACGCTGTATCCAAAACTATGTATCGCCTAGTGTTTTGGCGGTGTAATTGCTAAGTGAGACAGACACACTAGCGCACAAGTTTAAATGCTCTCAATGGCGTAGGTCATGGTGCAGGCTCGACACAGAAGTGCAAATCAGCCTTGTCTCTATGTCTGTGATGGGACGATCGCAGGTTTGAGTCCCAGCCTTGGCAGAATAATTACATGCCCCGGGGCCTTAAGCAAGGCCCTTAACCCCCAGCTGCAGATGCGCCGCATGTTGGCTAACCCTGTGCTGTGACCCCAAGCTAAGGAGGGGCGAAGAGAAGAATTCCAATGTACCTGTACTCATATATGTGGGCAAATAAAGAATTTATTGTTTATCGTTATGATTGCAGGGCACTTCATAGACTCCAGTCCACATCATCACATGTCATTAGGGTGGAAACCGGAGAACCCAGAGGGAACCAGAAGGAGAGGTGTAACCCTCACATACAGAGGCAGCCATGGGGATCAATGCTGCAAACCTGGGGACGGGACGTAGAGCTTCACTGATACCCACTGAGCCTTCACAGGTAGCTAATTTTCTGATTTTTAAAATTATTATTTAATGAGGTGTTTGTGACAGAAGGTGATGCACCACTGATAAGTCAGGGCAGGGATCGGAGTCACACTTCAGCTCCCATGGGAGGGGAGACAGAGGATCCTCCTGAACGTGTGCAGTAATAAACCCAGTCAACTGCTGCCTCCGCAGCCACCCTCCACTGTCGCCAGGCAGGGTTCGTCTCTTTAATGGGATTTATTCTCCGAGAAGGCTAGTCTTACAAGGTCCCCTCCATATGCCCCTAATTTCCATCACTCATACACAGAACATCAGCCTTCTGCTTTTCTCTCACTTGACGCTTCCCTTCCACTTATCATCTCATTAACGGTTCAAGGTACAATGTGAAAAGAAATAATTGATAGGAGTGCTGTCTGTCTCCCTGTGCCCTGCATTGCTGTGGGGGTGAAAACACCATGCTCCTTCATTACTTAGCATTGTTATATCTCATTACCTTTGCACTTGTCTTTACTTACATCTACCTCATAAGAGCTGGCAGAAGTCCAGCTCCAGAGAATACAATCTCTGAACCTTTCAGCAGCTTTCTAGTGAAGACAAATTGCCAGTTTGTTTGGGGGCCGTGCTGAGTGATCTGTATTAATAGCTGCCTGGTGTTCAATATGTTGCATGGGTAAATCCATTAGCAGGTTAGCTCTGACAGCGTTCGCCTCACCTCTAGGCTCTAGGTAGGACTGGGCAATATAAACAGCATGTTGACTTACTGTCGATTAAAAATTTAAAATAAGAAAATGAAAAACTTCTAATGCACACATATTGCTTGACATCACATATCAACCTATCACATCACAGAAATGAATGCAATTCCAGCCAATCATATGGTAGTGTTTTAAGAATGGACAACCTATGGCCAGCAAACGCCCAGCAAGGTTGACTGGGTTAGTGGAGCACCCCACCTGCTAATGTTTAGGTAATATCATGGAGAGACAAGTGCTCCCTCAGAGGAAACTTCAAGTCTCGGTGAAGAAAGTGACTGCCCAGCAGCCACAACATCTTTTTAAAAAGGAGATAAGCAAGGCAAAAACACGTCAGTGGTCTGGCGGTGTGGCAACACATGACAGAGTGCTGCTGTATATCGTAAACTCTGCTGAAAACTCTTGCCAACTAAAACTAGAAATACTACAAACTTATTTCACCATTCAAGGCACTGCCATTCAGCAGACCATACAGAATCACAGACACCATCAATTACAGTTTCCACTTTTAGGGTTTTCACTTTCAATCTGAAGAAATGCAGTACAAATCGCATCCTGCATTGGTTCAAAATGAGATGCAGCATTTTATTTTTCACTACGGGACAGGTGGCAACTCTGCCAGCATTGTTAAACCCGAGCGGCAAGGCCATCAGAGAAAAAGCACAGCGACAAACCGTACAGTCGGAGTTTCTAGTGTTACGTCCTATGACAAAAATTTTATTTTTGTATGACTTATTTATTAAAATTAGATTTCAGTTTGCAGTTCATTCAATTTACCTTCTGTTTCATATTCTGAATACGTTTAAGGGGAACCTGAATGAAATTTTAATAAAAAATGGAACCTTGCAGTAAAGAAATAATGACTTTCATCATATCGTGATAATTTTCCATATCAACTTATATGAAAAGAAATTATTGTAATAAAATATTTTGCCATATCGCTCAGCCCTAGGTCTAGTGTTGGATGTCAGAAGAAAACCACAGGGATCCCAGCCAGATGGCCACCCACTGTGATTAAATCCCCCCAGACTCCCCACAAACTCTATATGAAAGATCCACATAGTCTTTCCACAACAATTCATATGGACTAACAGTGACACACATGTTGCCTTCTCCATGCTCATATTAAAGACCATCTCACAATAATAAAACAGGAAGTGAATTCCTGCAACTCCAGAACCACAAAGACAGCTAAGTTGGATGCATGGTAGTTGCCACTGGGATGTGTAGGACCACACGCATTTAAGAAAAATGCATCTCCACACACACAAATCACACACACCTGCAAGCACAGGTGCACTTAAGGGCGAACGGAGTACCATCATCCACAACGACACACACATACTTAAGGGAAACTACAAGCATCAACATTTATACTCTTCTAAGGTCATTTCAACTTTAATGACCACACACAAATGATGAAGAGAAATTTGCATATTAACACACACACCGAAACCAGGTTTACTTGCAAAGATACATACAGTTCTGTTCAAACTGCAACAGCTCCCAAGCAGCCCCCTCCCTCATCTCCAACACATCTGCGGGTTCTTCCCTTAGCATTACAGAGCTATGGGGTCTAATTAAGTCCTAGAATGAATTCTTCAGTGACACCGAGTGGACTATAATTGCTATTTATTTGGCACTTGCTGCTGTCACAAAGGCCACAACAATTGTTGACATAAGAGAAAACTGTCTTGGTCTCCCTGGGAAGTTAAAGAAATGGAAGAAAAAAGAACACAGGAGGATATCTAAAAAGATTACAATTACTAGTGTTAATTGTTTCAGGACAATTCATAATATTGTCAATCCATCTAATGTTAAGCACTCTAGGGAAATAATGTTGATTGTGGTACTAAATAAAACAAACGGAACTTAAAAGTGTAGGCGGTAAGTGTGCTTTATTAGTGAAAAGCCCACAGAATTGTGCTGAGTGCCTTCACCGCTGAGACCATGTCAATAGCTGCTGATGACCTAGAAAAGTGCATTAGAAAACAGTATTTGGGACATCAGTAACCAGCAATGCAGCCTCTCTGCCCAGGAGCAAAATCAGTCCCCTAAGGCACTGGTGAGGTTAGACTGTCTAAAAGGTCCCTATCACTGTGACTTCTGGCCAAACAAGACTGTGAGCTAGGAGATTTCCCAGTGGAAATGTGCAGCACTTCAGGACAAATGTTTTACACCTCTGTTGACTCATATATGCCCACCGACCCGGGGCTACAAGGACCCAGGGAGCAGCACACAGACAGAATGTTATGCTCACTCTTGCTTCTTACTCCACACTGTATACTGCGTCTCTAAATAATCGAAAAACTCGAAATAAAGTACAGAATACCCTGAGCTCAAAACCAGAACGATGTCCAAAACAAACCACACAACTAAAGGACTAGAGAACATCAGTAGAACCTGAATCAGAATGTGCTCCTTGTCAAAAAAACTGAAGAATCTTTGAGGGGAAAAAAACTCAAATCTTGCTTTTAACTGTGATCTATACAGGTTTTATATTTATTGAAAGAAAATGCCTGGTCTTCCATAAAACAAAAACGCTCAGAACGACACTACATTGCCAAAAGTATTGGGACACCCCTCCAAGTCATTGAATTCAGATGTTCCAATCACTTCCATAGCCACAGGTGTATAAAATTAAGCACCTAGGCATGCAGACTGCTTCTACAAACATTTGCAAAAGAATGGGTCGCTCTCAGGAGCTCAGTGAATTCAAGCATGGTGCCGTGATAGGATGCCACCTGTGCAATAAGTCCATTCGTGAAATTTCCTTGCTACTAAATATTCCACTATCAACTGTTAGTGGTATTATAACAAAGTGGAAGCAATTGGGAACAACAGCAACTCAGCCACAAAGTGGTAGACCACGTAAAATCACAGAGTGGGGACAACGCATGCTGAGGTGCACGGTGTGCAGAAGTCACCAACTGTCTGCAGAGTCAGTAGCTACAGACCTCCAAACTTTGTGTGACCTTTAGATTATCTCAAGAACAGTGCGTAGAGAACTTCACGGAATGGGTTTCCATGGCCGAGCAGCTGCATCCAAGCCTTACATCACCAAGTGCAATGCAAAGTGTTGGATGCAGTGGTGTAAAGCACGCCGCCACTGGACTCTAGAACAGCATGACATGTTCTCTGAAGTGACGAACCACACTTCTCTGTCTGGTAATCTGATGGACGAGTCTGGGTTTGGCGGTTGCCAGGAGAATTGTACTTTCTTGACTGCATTGTGCCAAGTGTAAAGTTTGGTGGCGGGATTATGGTGTGGGGTTGTTTTTCAGAGGTTGGGCTCGGCCCCTTAGTTACAGTGAAAGTGAAACTCTGCTGCAGCATTCAAAGCCATTTTGGTCAATTTCATGCTCCCAACTTTCTGGTAACAGTTTGGGGATGGCCCCTTCCTGTTCCAACATGACTGCACACCAGTGCACAAAGCAAGGTCCATAAGGTGTGGAGGAACTTGACTGGCCTGCACAGAGCCCTGATCTCAACCTGATAGAACACCTTTGGGATGAATTAGAGTGGAGACTGCGAGCCAGGTCTCCTCCTCCTCCAACATCAGTGCCTGACCTCACAAATGCTCTCCTGGAAGAACGGTCAAAAATTCCCATAAACACACTCCTAAAGCTTGTGGACAGCCTTCCAAAAAGAATTGAAGCAGTTATAGCTGTAAAGTGTGGGCCAACTCCTTATTAAAGCCTATGTATTAGGAATGGGATGTCATTACATTTCATGTGCGTGTAAAGGCAGGTGTCTCAATACTTTTGGCAATATAGTGTATACATCTAGCTACCTTCCATAATGACTTACCAACACTTGGTCACTGTGAGCCTGGCACCTACCCCAGGAGGCACAGGGTACGTGACCTGATGCCGGTCCACTGCAGGGCACACACTCAAACCAGCAACCCTATAGTGCTAACCAACAAGCCACAATGCCACCCCACAGGCACAACTCATTCTAATTCAGGCTCCTCAAATACATTGAATGTGTTTTGATTGTACTGATAGAAGCTCTAAACCTTTAATTATGAGTCGATTATGAGTAGAACAAAGCAGTTTCATTGTGGCTACTTCAGTCAAATGCCTACCACTCACTCCCTAAGAAAAGCAATCTTGATATTTTTGAACTCTTTGCAATTTCACGTTACAAAGCAAAACCTTTTTAGTTATACTGCATCATCAAATCACCCGAAGAGGTTTTTTTAAGGAGATATTAAGGGTATTAAAGAGGATAATGGATATTATCATTGAAGTTAGAAGTTATATGAGCAGAAGACATTACTAAAACAAAGTGCCAAATTTTTAGGGGGGGGTTCTGGAATGGCGCAGTCCACAATTTATTCCCAGTGACCCTGTAGAGTACGGGTTTGCATCCTGCTGATGTTCAAGGATCAGTTTATGTCGTACAAAAATTTGATGGGCGTGTGTTGAAAATGTGTATAGAGCGCTCTGCCGATACTTCCTGGCACGTAAGTGCCGTAGGCAACCGAGTTAAAAAGGGGAAAATGACAAATAAATGGGCAGAAACAGGTGGCGGGTGGGAGTGAAAGCGAAAGCAGCAAGAGATGTTTGATCACGTCCAATCTTTCCAAGACAGAAATGGATGTGATTGTTGCTCCACAGCACTCAATTAAGCGGGAGATGTGATGTAGCGGAGCACAGGGTGAAGTCCATTCTGAGGCCTGCGTGAGGCTCAGAAACGCTGGCGCTGCTGCTCGCTGCAGCTGCCAGCTATTGGGGCTCATGCAGACGGGACGTAGCTGGGCTCCACTAACTAGGCGAAGAGGGACTGTGGTGCCAGCTGTGGGACAAATGGAGGAGACGGGAGGAGACTGAAAACTGACCATGAAGTCAGTGAGGTTTGGTGAGAGAGCCTGCATAGCTTCGTCTCAGCCATCGCTCTGTCTGCTCTGTGTTTCTGGAAGATTTTGAGTGCCACTGATTCATAGTAGTGTTTACACTGATAAAATGGAGCCTGTAAATCACATTGCTCTGCGGCTCACTTGTGCCTTAAGGGGAGACACATTGGGCCACTATACTTGCAGCTATTCTGATATTAGAATTTTTGTGATTCATGCTAACATCTTACGATCTGGGAAATTGAAGAATTTACATGTATTGAGTGCCACCCCAGCAGGCCCCAGATAGTATCTAAACAAGAGACATCTTATATGGCTTAAAAAGACAACTGCTAAAAAATGGAAAGCAGTTTATGTACTTTAGGTGGAGTGGTGGCTCTGAGGTTATGGTTCTGTACCAGCAATTTGAAGGTTGCTGGTTCGAATCCCATAAATGTCCGAAGTGATTCAATTCCGTTGGGCCCTTGAGCAAGACCCTTAACCTACAACTGCTTCATCCTGTGTATGATGTTAATCTACATCCAGCCCTGTAAGGAGGTCCTCCAACTAACTGGGAAATTTTGGGGCTGGTGGCAGGATTGACACTCCAGCCACTGAGAAAAAAAACTCATACAGTTGTATTTGGACTAGTGTGGGGCTGATGAATCACCCACTGCATGGCTGCGCTCAGGCTATCATCCCTAAGGTGATCTGACGTGTGGTGGGTGTGACAACGCGCTGTAATCAGTGCATGCTCCCTTACCTCTTATGTACTTTAACCAAAATCATTTTGATAATTTCATCGTTATAGTGACAAATCAAACTTTTTGGATGTACTATCCAGTGGATAACTATCTTTCCCTGCTATCCTCAAAGGCAAAATTCATATTTTAATATGTATGCAAATGTTGCAATAGAATGCAATACTAAAATAGAACAGCTCAAAGACATGATGTTTGTTCAGTTGCACCATTTTTGAAGATCTCATTAGTCAGACATCACACGCGTGCGCAATGCATGTTTCGTTGACATCAAAAAAGACATCACCAGAATTCCCGAAAAAAGGGGCGCTGCCTCTTTCCCCAGTACCACATTAAGCCGGTTCTCTTAAACCCGGCTTTGGGAGGAACCGCTGTACAAGCTGGCTTCTGACACACAAGCTGTTCCTGAACTACAGTACGCTAGACTGCGATGTCGGCGTACCTGTCTAGATGTTGCATGCATTCAAAGCTAAAAGCAGCAGGATCTTTGTAAATAATACAAAGCGATATCTGTGCCAACAATGACGCTAAAAATATCAGCCCGGTTCCACGGCACTGCTTTCTGCCCCTCAAACAAACCGGTATAAATTTCCATATGAATGACATCACATTATCACGTCCACAATATTAAGCGCTGCCCTCAGTATTGCAATGACTTAACTGTTCAGAGGCTGTTAATCAATAAATATATTTTACTGATTCTCTCAATAAGTCCTTCTTTCCCCTCCATCTTGGCTGAAACGATCATGTTATTCTCGTGTCCTTACCTGATCTCGACTACGACTTAAAAGAAAAAATGTTATCCTCATAAACCTGCAATTCACAGTAACTATATCTGCCCTGTGGATTGCCATCCCGTCCTGAAATGTTCCAACGGGGACCCTGTTCTACCAGCCATATCGTCACTGTCCAATGAAAAACATGTATCTCCAAAAATCTATTATTTCAGGAATGTAAAAAACATAAACACAATTTCTCAGAAACTTTGCAAAATAAACCTAAATGTCACTGAATACAAATGTTATCTAGTACAAACATAAATACTAGTTAAATGTATAACTCCATAAAACCTCTTTTCATTGGCCAATTACATGTCAAATGCTATCAACAGACGGATGAAAATGGGCATATTTCATATACAGGAAAAAGTGACAATCGTTAAAAAAAGGACATCAATGGTTTTCATTGGATAGTAATGGTGTGTGATGTGCTTCTCCATTCATGGCTTATTTACACATGAACTATGACACAAGAATATGTGCACTGTGACATTACACCACTATGTCGGTTATGAGTAGTGACGCATCCCATTGCCCCGGTGGAAGCAGACCTGAGCGAAGTGCCCCGCCCCCTCACCGTGACGGTCTTTATACGCCCCCCGCCCTTGGTGCAGGTCCAGCCGGAGCGGTTGAAGAGGAGGCCGCAAACCTCACCCTCGGAGCAGGGAGCCATCTCGCACCACTGTCGGCTCTTCACGATGCGGGCTGCAGGCAGAGAGAGAGGACATTCAGGGACGGGCACAGAGGGAAGCCGGCTTGGGGACCAACAGGTAGGGACAGCGGAGAGACCGTTGCAGTACACTGCATGTATGTATGAGTAAAGTATGCATGCACTCAGACATACAGCAATTGCCGCCTAGCATGCTACCTGACCCGGATGTTTACCAATGACATAGCCTTACCCCTGTGAGGGGTCAAAAAAAAAAATTCTTTAAAACTATCAATGGAAATCACGTATTTGACCCAATTTATGTAACTGGGTAGTGAGTACTTAGACCTGTACAGAAACGGCACTCCCTGCACAATCTTGACAATAAGTTCTAAACGAGCAACGTTCGACATGTCTGTTTGCAGCTCCAGCGGCCTTGTGGGATAGCGTAGGGTCCATTTTACACGGGCCGGCGAGTGCCAGCTGCCTTCAGTGCCGCACGCAGCAAGGGGCCTGGAAAAAACAGGCGGTGGGCTCCAAGGGGTATCACCCCTTTCGGCAGCAATTCGCAAACCTCTGTTTTCACTTCCCAGGGGTCCCGGGGCGGCTGAGGGACTGAAGGATGATGTCGCAGACCAGCAGAGAATTGAGGAGAATGAGAGGTGTGTGGTGTGAGTGTGTGGGGGGGCACTGCACCAAAATATCTCCCTCTCATCACATGTGTGACATTGCCTCTCTTGTGAGCAAAAGCACTGATACGTTAAAGCTGATCATAGCAGACCGGCTGCTTGAGACAAATCACCTTCCCGTCCCCCTGATTCAGCACTTACGCAGACGGTTCCTCCCAACCAGCTACACCCTCAAATCTCTGTGAATTGCTATGTACAGAACTTACACACAGACATACATTCATGCCAGCACACAAAACCCTCATTAAAAATAATGAGGAAGAGAGTCTCGATGCTCTCATTCATCTGGGTCACCCAGACAGCCTATGTCAGGAAAAGGTCTATTAGGAAAGAGACTGGACCGTATAAATTGCAGGCTCAGTCAAAAATACTTGTTTTTTTCCCTTATCGCAATAGTCTTGCATCATCCTAAAGCTGCAGTAGTTAGTGATCATATATTATATTGGAATAAAAGACGGAGAGGTGAAAAATATGCATTCCAGTCCTGAAGTGTGACTCTCTGCCCTGCTGTGGCATGGAGCCCCACCCAACTTCTGCTGCAGGTGGGTGATGTCACGACCCTCCCCCCCCCACCTGCCTACCCATGAGTGCCTGCCACAGCTCCCTCTCCCACCCTCACTCTGACACGTCCCTTCAGCACTGGAGCCTTTTTTATGGCCAGACAGCAGAGAGGAACCTCGGCCGGGCGATGTAGACTCCCACGTCTCACCATCTTCACCATGCCCCCCCCCCGGGGGCGCGGGCGCGGGCCGGGGCCGCGGCCGGGCGAGGTCGACCGCCAG
>JAODKC010000001.1:40959684-40970746 GCA_026777985.1 Mormyrops attenuatus
CCCGCCCGCCCCCCCCCCCCCCCCGCCCCCCCCCCCCCCCCGCCCCGCCCCCCCCCCCCCCCCCCCCCCCCCCCCCCCCCCCCCTGGAGTTCAGGCTGTTAGGCCACTGTCTGATTGGTCAGTGACTGATTGTGCCAATCCGGAACATCTGGCATCATGAAGTATCGAGGTTTCGGGGTCACCCCAGGGTCATCCTCAAAGGTGAAGCACCTGCCTTAGGTTTGTCCTCCAAGGTAGGCCCATACTATTGACGAAATGGCGGGGGTTGCCCTTTCCCCCCCTCGCTTAGTATGGATCGTCCCAAACCCAGCTGTCCTTCACAATATCTTACCTCCTCCTCGGATATGTTTGCCAAAGGTTGGCTCTCTTTTTAATCAATGTTGTGCAGGAGGGTGCTGTTGGCGTTGGGGGGGGGTGGAGAATTTACCAACATTGCCAGACAGCTGCTGGACGTCTGGGCGTGTGTGGCGCTCGGCAGAGAGCTTTGGCGGACCTCCACCCTGCCGGGCCTCTCTGGACCAGTCGGGTCACCGTTTTTCTTTTTGTTTTTACTGCATGTGTGGTTCTGTTTAAATGTAAATATGTAACCTTGGTTTTTCATTCCCATATACTTTAGGCTGACAACTTGCATGAGGTGTACAAGATGCCAAACATGGAAGTACCCCCCTCTTGTCCAGGTGTGAGAAATGAGACCCGTCCGCCCCCATGGTCTGTCCCTTACTCTTTCTCTTTCTCCCTCTATCTGTACTCCTCCGTCTCCCCAGGGCTCCCCATCTCCTCCTCATCCCCGCCTTCGTTTTTTCCTCGGACTCACTGGTACACTTTGTTCCGTAGCTCGGCTCCTTCTCCACTCTGTCTCTCTCCTCCGTTCCCCTTCACCCCGTTCTCCCCCCTCCCCGTCCACTCTTCTCCGCTTCTGCCCCATCCCTCGCTTCTGTGCTCTCCTTCCTGTTTTCTCTGTCCTCCTGTCACGGCAGTTAACTTCGTTTCGATCCGTTCAAGCATTGAAAAGGTAGGCTTTGCTGCTGGGACTGACGGATGGTGAAATATATTTATTACCTCCCCGCGACACCCCCCAGTCGCTAACCGTCCCATACCCTCCTTGTCATCCAGGCTGTGCCGAGAACAGCAGTGATGTCCAGGATGACCCCCCCAGGTGGAGGCCGTCTCTCCTTGGGGGGCTTAGGCGTTCCAAAAGACAAGTAAGGCCCCACCTCTATCTCCAAACGACACGTTTCGTTCCATTCAGTACAAATAGGTTTAACTGAATGTCGAATGTTTCTTCTTAAAGAAACATTAAACCAGAAAATTATCTTGTTTGTTGTTGTTCATCACAAGAAATTACAGTACAGTCCGCAAAGAAATACATGCCCCCCCCCCCCCAAAAAAAACAATCACCCGGAGATGTTTCTTTTTCTCCCTGGAGTGTAATATTTATAGGGTCGTGACAGCAGAGATTCTGTCTGATGCGTTTGCTTTTAAGTATGAATTTTTCTCATCTTAATGTCAGCGCTTTACGCTAGTACTCCTACTCGTCTTTTATCACTAGTGTTTATTATGTTTTAAAGCAAAATTAATTTACAGTGACATTTGCTTGTAAAGTCGAGTCAGGAAAGAGAAAGTTGAGTTAAGGAAGCTTTGGGATGTTTTGTTGGAAATGCAGATGGTGGCCAATTAAAATTAAATATAACTAAATATAATATGCTAATGACCCAAGATGCTAATGACTACAGAGACGGTATCTTAAAGGTGCGTTTCTCTTTAATACCAGGCCTCTAGGCATTAAATGAACTTACTACCTCTGCTGTCATAGGTACGTCGCCCACAGCACACAGTTCTGAGCGAAACCAAATACATTGAGCTGCTTGTGGTCAACGATCATGACTTGGTGAGTGAATGCCACTGGTTGCACACTGCATGCTTTTGCATGACATTATTTGTATTAATTAGCATTGGGTGTGTAACAATGTCTCATGCAGAATGTATCGGAGTGAAAATCAGTGAAGTGACAGTAAAAGTTGCAACAACTTAAAATACTCAAGTAAAATACAAATTTGGGGGGAAAAAAAACCTCATTAAGTACAGTAATAAAGTATTTGTGGTTGGTTACATTACACCTCCGGATGGAGGCGATTGTAAACTCTGCCTACTCAGCTATACTCGGTTATACTCAGCTATACTCAGCTATACCCACCAATGGTGCCGACCACCAAGACAAAAATTGGTGGAAACGCAGGCCGATTCCTGGTTGGCACCTGGTTCCGATCTGAACTGGTTCACAAACTGGAACGGACTAGTTCTTTGTAGGTGGAAAAGTGCTATGTCTGAGCTGGCTAGCTGGTCCTCGGATGCATGTTGCTTTGGTTAAAATTTTCTGTTAAAATAATAAATAAATAAGGTCATAAGAATGATTTTAATTGGCTCAGTTGGAATGCCCCATTTTTTTGCCTTAGCCAATTTTTTAATGGTGGTTCTTTAAATGTAGTTTAACATCTTACATGATGGCATTGAAGGTGACCAGTGAGAGAACCTAGAGAACCAAGAAAAAAAATTACATCTAAGTGACAGAGGTATATTTAGAGCTTGTCCTAGACTTAGTTATATTGGCCTTCTGTATAACAGGTATATGATATGCAAGCATTTTGAAAATGCCTACAAACTGCCTCCTGGCTTTAGCTTACAGGAAGCCAATGAAGAAGTGATCAACTAATCATGGGTCATCTGCAGTTCACCTACCGTCCCATCAGCAGCCATGGGAGGGGCATCGCATGGCTAATAATCTGCACATGTCTGCAGTTAGAGCATGCTGAATAGTCCAAGAAGTGCTCTCTCCAGCAGAGTTTGACCTTTGTAGTTTGCTAGCAGGATCTGATCTTCAGTTCATCGTTCTGTTCAGTTTTTGCAGCTCCGTGGCTCGACCTCCCAGACCAGGAACTTCGCCAAGGCTGTAGTGAACATGGCGGATGCGGTGAGCACACATTTACCACTCTTCCTTCTAATTTACAGCAATTTTAACATAAGGGTAGCTAAAGTTAAATAACTGAGCTAGTTATTGTGGAACTAGTGAAAAATAAGTTTATCACAGTTTGTAATGGTCTTTTGATCAGTGTGTATTCAGATAAGTGTCTACTTCACAATTGTGTTTGTGTTTGTTGATTTCACCGTTCTTTTAATTGTAGATCTACAAGGAGCAGCTGAACACCCGCATAGTGCTCGTCGCCATGGAAACATGGTCCTCTGGGAACATGGTTTCGGTGGGAGCGGATCCTCTGATGACCCTGCGCGACTTCATGAAGTACAGAAAGGAGAACATCAAGGAGCAGAGCGACGCGGCTCACCTCTTCTCGTTAGTGTGCCGTCGTTAGCATCCCCCTTTGGCGGGGGCGGGGGGGGTGGGGAGTCACACATGCCATGAGGTTGTGCATTCAGATCAGCATTTTCTCTGACCCTCAGTGCATTTGTCTGATTCAGCTGAAGCGGGCACAGCTGTGATTCCTCTCCTGTTCCCTAGGGGGAGCACTTTCCAGAGCAGCCGCAGTGGTACAGCCTACATGGGAGGGGTTTGCTCCCCCACTCGAGGAGGGGGGGTCAACGAGGTGAGGCCTCACCCAGTGAAGGCTCAGTGCTTCTTTTTATACACGCTAGGTTGCGTTCAGAGTGAAATGGGATAAAGGTACATTAAAGGCATGTGTACCGGTGTGTCATGTAAACATTTCCTTTTTAAGTTGCCATATTTTTTTTTACCTTCTTACCTCTTAGAAACCTTTATAGAGTCCTGCTGAAATGGGGGGGGGGTTAGGATGCTGTCCCTATGATTGGAAGGTTTTAGGTTCAAATCCCAGGGATAGCAGAGTAATTGCAACAAACCCCTTAACCCGCAATGGAAAAGTGCCTGCTGAAAAGATAAAATGTATTATAAATGTTCCTGGGTAACCTGGGCTAATTGCGTAGGCAGCAGTGTGTCAAAGGTTAGTTTTGTCAACGCATAAAATGCAGCCAAAACTGTTAAAAAAATATGATTAACTTTGTCCCGTCTTTGGCCACGGGAGAGCCTCTGCGAGATGTGGGCCGTCCCACCTGTGCATGGTGACCTTTTCGCGAGCCTCTGCTTTGTGTCAGCAGCATGGGAACGTCGGGCCCATGGCCATCACTCTGTGCCAAAGCCTAGGCCAGAACATCGGCATGATGTGGAACGTGGATCGCATAGCTGCAGGTACGGAGCCGCGCAACGAGTCGTCCCGCAACGTTACAGCGACGTTCCCGCAACACGCTCCCCTTAACCAGTTCTCGGGGAACGTCCGCCTGCTCAGCGGATGATACTGAGGGGGAAACGCAAGCACAATCCTGGGGGGTTTAATTTTTGTTGCGTCATTAAATGCGCAGAGAAAACCATATTTTTATCTTAATACCTCCACACTAACTGTAAGGAATCCAGCTTGACTGAACTCGGTACCTAATAATAGCAACAATAATAAGTGTAAGGAGGTGAGAATTGGGAGACTCAGTGGATTTGAGTTACAAATAGCCTTATACTTGGCATGAGTGTATTTATCTTTATGTAAATTTATTATAAAAAACAGTTTATTATATCGTCATGATTGTCCTTGATCGTTTTTCATAACACAGCACGCCAAAGTAAATTCCTTGTATGTAAAAGTACTTGGCGATAAGCAAATGATTCTACTGCTGATACCTCCAGGGTTGTGGGTTTGATTCCCACCCTTGCTTTACAGTAGATACGTTGGTTTCTTCCCATAGTCCAAAACAATGTGATTCGATGAAGTGGTGATTCTAAGCTAGGGGTGGCCAATCTTATCCGCAAAGGGCCGGTGTGTGTGCAGGTTTTTGGGATAACCTTTAGGTCACCTGTTCAAACCCAGGTGTGAGGACTTGCACACACAGTGGCCCTTTCAGGATAAGATTGCCCACCCCTGATCTAAGCCCTATTCCCCGATGCTCTACACCGCAGTTGTAATGTACGAATTTCAGGGATCTTTGGAATACATTTTGAACCTGAAAACGTGAACTTGACCATAGTGTGTGTGTGTGTGTGTGTGTGTGTGTGTGTGTGTGTGTGTGTGTGTGTGTGTGTGTGTCCGTCCGTCCGTGGCCTGTGCTTCCCGGGATAGGCTCCCGGTGACCCGATACTGTGAAGACGGATGAATGTGTTGTAGGGAATATGGGTCGGGTGTCTGATAGAGTCTGTCCCTCACAGGAGACTGCAGATGTCCGGACACGTGGCTGGGATGCATCATGGAGGACACAGGGTGAGGAAGGAGGGCCCAGGCTGCTTCAGAACTGCCAGACACTCTGAGCCCCCCGCCACTGTTTATCCCATTTATATAAGTCAATCACGGTTCCAACTGTGGTTCAAAGGCATGTAGGTTGCTAATTTGTTTTTAACACTCAGAGCTGTGTAAGATAATTATACCCCATACCTGTTACATGCTGAGCTTCCTGGTGCCGCAAACTTTTGAGACCCTTTGGGAACCTAAAATGTTCATGACAGGGTGGCCAGATCACTTAAAAACTTGGTGGAGGTTAGCATTACCTTCCTGAACGCGAACGATACAGTTAAAAAAATAATAAAAAGCTGCTTGGAAGGGAGGGGCCACACAAGGGCACACATGTCATCTTTGTTTATGAGGACTTTAACTCTTTTTTTTTTTTTTGGAAATTTGACTTTGCCGTTGCCATGAAGCGGTATAGAAAGGGGAGGGGTTTTATCTTTGCACGCATTAGGATGTTTTTGAATCTTTTTTTCCCGCTGGTAGACCACTGTCAGTCGCTAACTAGACTGGGCACCTCGTGTTTTCCGGAAGGTTCTACATCCCCAGGAAGTTTTCCCGCTGCAGTGTGGAGGAGTACATACGTTTCCTGCAAAGAGGTGGGGGGAGCTGCCTCTTCAACAAGCCCGTAAAGGTGAGGGGCACACTGCACTGTCTCTCTTGACCTGATTTCCACCAGTGTCCTACTGACACTATTGTTGACATTTTCTTTGTCCCTGATCCTCTATTTCCCTTCTTCTCCCATTTGCCAATCCTCCTGTCCCTCAGCTGTTGGACCCCCCTGAGTGTGGGAACGGCTTTGTGGAAACCGGAGAAGAATGTGACTGCGGTTCTCAAGTGGTGAGTGTCCACTTCGGCTCTACGGCGCCGCCAGGTGGCCACATCGCAGGATGCACCGCGCTGCGACGGACATCAGGCTTTGCCTGACTTGTCACTTCATACTCCACGGGGGCAGGGTTTATAGGGTTTGCGGGGACCGTGGCACGTGAATTCACTCCTCGTGTGTCCCGGCAGGAGTGTGCGAGGAACGGAGGGGCGTGCTGTAAGAAGTGCACTCTTTCGCACGATGCCATGTGCAGCAACGGACTTTGCTGCCGGAGCTGCAGGGTGAGTTTCTCCCTCATCTCATCTGTCTCACCATTGTGTGACTTTCCAGCACCCACATTCCATAACAAAATGTTCCATATTAATTCATTCGTATTTATGTTTAAAAAATAATGTTTATTTAAACTAATGTGAAGTTATACATAAAACAGAGAGGGTACATCTAATTACTGAAACGCAACCTACAGCACGGGAGAGCCTTCAACATTAATGCGAAAGTCTATTTATTGGGGTGGGTGAATGAATCCAAATTAAATATTGTGGGGTATTTATCCCCCACGTTGCCATTGATTCCTACGCCCCGGCGTGTGACATTAGCCGCAGGGGGTGTTTGTTATTACACATTTTTAAATATACAGCAAAAACATGCTTCGTCATGCATTTGTTTAATTTATTTTTTTTTGTTGCTGTGAAACATCTGTTGCGGCTGTCTATCGGTAAACACAAAGTGTTACATTTATTTTTGTTTGTGCAAAATGGGCCTGAAATGTATGCATTAAACGGACCATGAAACGGTGTCAAATGGAACGAGACTCGGGTGTGACTTCTGGCTGATTTGTCCGCCCTGCCTCTCAGTACGAGTCGCGAGGGGTGGTGTGCCGGGAGCCGGTGAACGACTGCGACATTCCCGAGACGTGCACTGGGGACTCCAGTCAGGTATGTTGCCCCCCCAACCCCCCTGGGACATTATTAGGTAACGTTTGGGAGATTAGCTAATGGTGTCGTCTTTCACTGCCTCTGCAGTGCCCACACAATGTCCACAAGCTGGATGGCTACCTGTGCGATGGGGGCCAAGTGAGTACATTTGTTAATCTCTCCATGATATGTTTGTGTCTTAATAATTGAGGTAGAGTGTGTGTGTGTCTGTTGGTGGAGAGACTGGTTATGGAGGTGGTTGAAGCCTGTCCACCCCTGTTCCATCCCTGCAACCGTGGCACAAGAATCTCGCCACGCTCCTCCGAACACACGTGGCAATAAAACTTGAAACGTGAGATGTTTGTTAATACGTTCAGCCAAATGGCTACTTCAATATTAGTTTAAATACTAGACCTCGTGGCCATAGGTGGAAATTAGCGGGAGAACATTTTAAAACGAACTTGAGGAAGCACTTTTTTACACAGCGTGTAGTTGGAGTATGGAATAGTCTTCCTGTTAGCATAGCGCAAGCTAAAACCCTGGGTTCCTTTAAATCAGAGCTAGATAAGATTTTATCAACTCTGAGCTATTAGTTAAGTTCTCCCCAAGTGAGCTTGATGGGCCGAATGGCCTCCTCTGGTTTGTAAATTTCTTATGTTCTTATCTTCAGCCAGCTACATCTGCTCACCATGTGCCCCCCCCCATTTCCTCCCCAAAGGGCCGGTGTTATGAGGGCCGGTGTCGGACTCGGGACGGCCAGTGCCAGGGACTCTGGGGCCACGGTGAGTGTGCGCAGGGACTGAGTCGCTCATCAGGCCTGACACCTCAGGACCGGCTCTGCCGTGTGGACGGTTCCAATCTTTCCCAGCACCTTCAGAGCAGATCTCATGAATCACTTTTAGAAATCGGACTATGGGGCCGGTGTCTTGCTCAGTGGGTTATGACACTGTGCCTGCCGGAAAGTGATCTGTTCAAATCCCAGAACACCGTTGAGCTAGGCCCTTGACACTCCAGGGTCTGGCCCTGTCTTTTCTCAAAATGTCCATCATTTTGGATAAAAGGATCTTCTGAATAAATGTAATGCCAATGTAGACTGGATGATGTAGCGCTTGGCCTCTCACTCGATCTCCTGTGGTCCAACAGTCTCGGCGGACCGGTTCTGCTACGAGAAGCTGAACGCTGAGGGCACGGAGAAGGGAAACTGCGGGCGCGATGCTGGCGGGCAGAGCTGGCTGCAGTGTCACAAGCAGTGAGTCCCACGTCACCATCTGTACCCAGACTGTTGCCCGCCGGCCCCCTCTGAACTGCTGTGCATCTACTCCATAACCTCACCTTTCCCTCCTGCTCCCCCTCCTTCAGGGACGTGCTCTGTGGGTTCCTGCTTTGCTCCAACATGACCGTGAAGCCCTCGTTCGGGGTCCTCCAGGGCGAGGTGACCAGCCTGACCATCTACCACCAGAACAAGTACCTGGAGTGCCGGTGAGCGCCCGACCTCGTTTGGGGAGTGAGAGGTAGAAGGTAGAAGAGAGGTAGAAGGCGTGTGGAGGGCAGGGTGCAAGGTTTGGGTGTCAAGCTTGACACACGTTGTGTCAAATGCTTCCCAGTGTTTTCTGGGTTTCTGTCCCATCTCTCATTGATTCAAACCCTGTAACTATATTTGTAAATTACCAATTTTGTGGATAACAAGCATATAGACACTCCCCGGGTTACAGTGGTCTGTGGTATGATATTTCGATGGGTAATTGTTTTTCACTTTCAGTACATCATTCAATAAATGACATGAGATATTCAATACTTTTTTTTTTTTTTTTTTTATAAAATAGGTTTTGTGTAAATGATTTTGCCCAGCTGTAGGCTAATGTAACTGTTCTAAGCATGTTTAAGGTAGGCTAGGCTATGTTTCGTTAGCTTACATGTTTAGTGTTATGATATTTTCGCCTCATGGTAGGTTTATCACAAGTTGCTCAATGGCTCAGTTTTCCTCATTGTTGTACCTATTTGTTTTGTTTTACTAATTAAACTTAAGAATTCTTTCCTAATTCTTCTAATTAATAAAGAATAAAACCGGAATTTGTCAAGATCGGCGTTTTAGTTTTGGCCAAAAGTTGGAAATAAGTTGAAGTGAATAATGTAAAGCATGTGATGGTGTTTTCTTAAAATAGTTATTCGATTTACGCAGATTAACCACAGGGACTTTTGTAGAGCTAAATAAAAATTTAGCCTCTAGCTATGCTTAAACTGCATTTAGGTGTCACCTTCCATGAAGGTTAGCCAGAGCTGGACTTTTCTTCCACTGTCCCCATGTGACTGGCTCTTCTCATTGGTTCAGTGGGGGCCACGCCCTATTGGACGACGGCTCTGACCTGGGTTACGTGGAAGACGGCACCCCGTGCGGCCCCAACATGATGTGCCTGGATCGCCGCTGCCTCCCAGTGGCCGCCTTCAACCTCAGCACATGCCCGGGCTTGTCCGCCGCCCGTACCTGTTCTGACCACGGGGTAGGGGCTGTCGCTGTGCTCTGGGCTGTGATACAGACAGACCATCTGTTACTTGAACAGGATACATCCCATAATGAAACATTTGAAACAGATCTGTGGGATTTCTCATGGACATGTAGATTGACCCTTCAAGGTTTGATGTAAGAAAAAAAATAGCAATGGCTTGTGCTAATCAGTACATATATCTTCCGACATATTGGTTCACCTATCCCAGGCAGGGCAGAGCAAACACACTCTGAAATTTAGAGACGCAGTCTGAGCTAACTGCTTATCTTCGGACTGGAGGAATCTCACACTACACGGGGAGAACGTGCATACGGCACAGAGCAGGGCAGGGCTCATATTCTGTTCATTTATGCTCATGGTAAGCGTCGGGTAGGGGTAAAACGACAAGCATTTCTTTGCTGATATGCTATGTGCTCTGCAGCACATCTCCCTGTAATTTCTGTTCTGTTCTCCCTCTGCCAGATCTGTAGTAACGAGGTGAAGTGCATCTGCGACAGGGACTACACAGGCAAAGACTGCAGCGTGTTCGATCCTATTCCTGACCCCACACCTCCGGGCGCCCCAGAGAAGAAGGGTGTGTACGCCTTTTACCACCCTACACCCCCCCCCCCCCCCCAGTTGGACTGCATCTCATATCCCTTCAGTGTAATCTGGCTGACCTGCTTATTCCCAGGACAAGCAAGTGCTCTCCTCCAAATATGGATGGAAATCATTGTTGATGTTAATGTATCTACCCCCGTTTTGTCGCGTTGGTACCTTCCACAACCCATGAAATATATTGCCTGAAAATTGGACCATACCATTATGATTTCATATCTTTTTATCGTTTTATATTTACATTTAATTATTCCATATTTTAATGTGGAATTGTTCTGGAAAAGTAAGAGTAAGAGGTCTTTTAAGACTTCAAACCCACAGCGTTGTGTTTCTTTAAGTGCCGCGCTATGCTACCCGCTGTCCTGTAAATATGGCTGCTTCTCGGTTCCTGGTGTACACTGCTAGCCCTACACACGGAGTCTCCCTGCAATCTCAGGTTCAGCCTTACGCTGCTATCCTCCCCTGTCTCTGATGGCGCCCCCTACATCCCCCACCTCCTCTGCGGTTCCCACCCCCACCTCACCTCAGAGTGTCTCGCTTATTGTCTTGCAGTCCGGCAGTGACACAGGGTATTTTGGCTTTTGCTATGTGCAAGGCCGATGCCCGCCCCTGAGCAAGAAGGTGCCCAGCCGACAGAGAGAGGGGGCGCCGCGTGCCGAAGTAATGAGCATCTACCCCGCCCTCGCTTTCACCGTGGTCCCAATATCTCCCCTTTGCTCTCGCACCTCCTCTCCTCCTCTGATCCCTCTCTCTCTTTCTCTCTTCCTGGCCAGTTGTTTGACGAGATGTACAGTGTTTTCCGTGTCCCTCTGACGTGTGTCTGGTGGTATTGTCTCGGGGGCCCCCGCCCCCGGGGGGGGGGCGCCGGGGGGGCGCCCCCCGGGGGGGGGGGGGGGGGGGGGGGGGGGGGGGGGGGGTGTGGGGGGGGGGGGG
>JAODKC010000001.1:40981957-40993119 GCA_026777985.1 Mormyrops attenuatus
CTCCAGGTTGTGCCACTTGTCCTGCTCGGGCTCATAGACGCTCACGTCCTTGAAGCCGGGACTGAAGTTGCCATGGCCGCCGATGCTGTAGAGGACGTCTTTCACGCAGGTCAGCCCGAACGAGTGTTTGCGAGTGGTCAAGTTGCTGACCTGCTCCCAGGTGTTGCGGTTGGGGTTGTAGCGCTCCATGGTCTTGGCGAAGCCGGGCTCCATAGAGCCGGCCACGTAGACGTGCGACTCGGTGGTAGCGATGGCGTGGCCATCCAGGTGGTTGTGGATGTGAGGCAGGTTGACCCAGCGGTCCTCGTGGATGAAGTAACCGACGCACTCGCTCAGGTAGTCTCCCCCCTCTGAGACCCCGCCCACCACCATGATGACGTCCATGTTCTGGCCAAAGCGTGGCTGGAAGGAGGCCATGTAGGAGGACCAGAATTCCAGATCAGCCGACTTATGGCTCTCAAAACGGAGGGCGTGACCCTCCACCGCCTCCGAGACGAGCCGTCGGCAGGCCTCCCGGTCGGCCACCAGCCGCTCCGACTTGACCACCCGCGTCAGGTAGGTGGGCTTGATCTGGGGCAGTCGCAAGAGGCGGAAGAGCTCCTCGAAGTGCTTCTCTCGCTCAGCTAGGTTTCTCTGCACCCACTTGACGATGGCCTCGAACAGAACCTCCTCCGAGTCCACGGTGATCTCAGCGTCCGACAGCCAGTCGCGCACCAGGTGGAAGGGCAGTGTGTAAAACTCCTCGTCCTGGATAACCTTGTGGAAGTTTCGCCGAATCATGTCGGCGGCGCGCAGTGCCAGCTGGTCCAATGAGTACATGTGGGCCAGACTGTGCACGGCCACGCAGTTGGTCAGATTCAGCTTCTTTTTCAGGAATTCGCCACAGAAGTCCTTCAGCTGGCTCAGTAAGAACCTGGATCATGAGAGCAGAACATACTATCAACAACAAATGTCTACGAAAACTTCACTTACATAGACAGCCCTCTGTACTGCATTATTCCTTTATGGATGCTGTTTTACTATTAAATTAAATTAATGTCATGGATATTTTTTCCATTAAATAAAATATTAATTCTACATTTGATTAATAATTTGACTGAATAAGTAGCTGGTCACTTAATCAGGGTTCAAAAATTATAAACTATATCCTGTTTTTTTGGATACAAAATAAATATGAAAATATGTACAGGAAAAGTGACCATTTTTTCTTTCAGAAACAAGTTTTAAATGCAACTGGCTAACAGCATAGGGTGGTCATGGCAGAATTTCAGGTCTGGCAAGTTTTTTGCCAGTGGTACAGGGCGTTTTGGTCACTCGTCTGCTACAAAAAGATAAGAAATACTTAACTAAAACACACGCAAAGGGAAGCCCGTAAAGGGGGTTACTGCACGGCTTTACAGACCTCCTTCTCCCCCGGAAAAAATATTCCATTCTGCAAGCTTCAAAATATTACCACTGCCAAAAAAAAAACAAGTGAAAAATGAATCGAGTGGGCTTGAGGTCGGCAGTGTATGGTAAGTAACTGAAATGCAGCGACCAGATAATTTCTGCACACACATTATTTGACGCCTAAACACTTATTTTGTCTGCCAAATCTGTACATGAATCCCCTTGTCCAGCCTTGCGATTAGTTTGCGATCACCAACTAAAATAATCAGCTAAGTAACAACGTCCGAAATCACAAAATTCACGATACAGCCTTATTCACATGTCGATACACACTTCAACATTTTTTATATATATCTATATATATACATATATATATACACACACACACACGTCGTATGTATAAGATGCAATGAACAGCCGCCAGGCTGAAAATCACGATGCTCTTGTGCATATTTCATAGTGTTTGCTGATCGTTCATAACCGTACGATTGCAGGCCAGGCACAGCCACAGATGGTTGCCCCTCACCTGTCAGCCAGCTCCAGAACTTCGTGGACGTTGCAAGTGCTGACCCGTATTTCCCCGGTATACATATACTGAATGACGATTTCCACGGTCTCTGGGTCGGGCCCCATTTCGGAGCTCCACTCCTTCATCTCCACGCGTCTGGACAGCGACTCGGAATACTGCCCTCCGAGCAGCGGGGTGAAGTAGTCGGTGGCCGCCGCCAGCACGGAGCGGTGGGCGGAGAACTCGCAGCTCCTCACGCCACCGGCGGCCCCGCCGCTGCTGAAGGCCAGCGTCACATCGCAGAACAGCCCCTGCTTCCGCTGCTCGTTCTGCCGACGAGACAGCTCCGAGCAATGAGTGGTGGAGTTAAAGCCCTCGGCCTCTTCCGAGTCTCCGTCCCCGGCTAGAGAACTCGTCGTGCCGTTGCCACCGCCGGTCCGGTTTACATCCTCCGGGTTAGGGGCGGCTGCTGCCATGCTGGCTGCCAACGCTACGATAGAAATTGCGGCAGTAGGATGCAGGAGCGCCCACAGGACGCGGACACGCGCGCGTACACACACACACACACACACACGAACCCAAACCCGAAAACCCCAAATGTGGCGCATGCGCATAAGGCGCTAAGTGACGTCGCTGCAGTGACCTAACTGGGCGTGGTGTGAGGAGATCAGGCCTGCGCGACAGCTGCGCGCTTGTTTTTGAAATGGTACGTGGCCCTATGGAGAGTAGGATATGCTGAACGTTCCGAGCCCAAGCTAATATTTTTTGTAGAATTTGTAAAATCAGTTCTGAAATAACATTATTTTTTTATTGCTGAAAATAAAAAAATAATGCTCTGAGTTAAGTAGGATTGGTAAAATAAATTTCTGAACGTGTTCTATGTTAAATCATGCATGTTTATGTGACCCGGAACATAAACACGGAACCAAACAGTATCATAAGACATACATTTTGACTACAGGTGAAATTAGGTGTACTGTGTTCTGTAGGTTGGGGATGTTTAAGGCCGTAGGCTAAAATCCTATGGCGGGCAGCTATACATGGCCTGGTCACGGTAATTAATATATTAGAACGAATAAAGGCGGCAGGATTGCAAGGGCAGGGATTCTGGGTTGAGAAGGACTTCAAGTGCCAATTTGATTTATCTACACGCTTTGACAGAGAGATGCGATATCCAGTAGACCACATGTGAGCTGCTCTGTGTTTAGTCTCAGATTTTTGATTTGACTTGTCCTCTTTGTTGTAATAGTTACACCACGCACACACAGAAATGCGTCTGCACAATTTGGAGAGAAAAAAGCAGCTTGGGGATCTATAACCGGTAAAAAAAAAAAATAATAATTATGACAGTCGGGTCCAAGTGAGTACGTGTTTGTCAGAAATTATGACTGGAAACAAATCATTTAGATAGTAAATATCCCATCTAAGCTAAAATGAAAGTTTGCATAACATGTCTGACAATGCACTTGAAAGGGCAATGCAATCAAATATAAGGCATTAATCCTCGTAATCCGAGAATAGAGGCACTATATTCGTCAGCTCTTTAAATGTTGCCAGTTTTTACATATCCTATCGCCCTCTTCATGAAAGACAAAGACACATATATACATGTGAGAGCGAGTTTTGGGGTCAGAGCACTGTGTCAGCTGGAATTTCTTCTAGCACACTGTTCCCCAATCCAGTCCTCAGTTACCCACAGAGAGTCCATGTTTTTGCTTCCTCCAGGGAGCTGGGAGGGAGCAAAAACATGGACCGACTGTGGGTCCCCGAGGACCGGATTGGGGAACACTGCTATAGCAGACTTGCAGTTAAGGCTAAGGACCCTTCTCAAAGGCCTAATGGTAAATTGACTGTGCTGCCCACTATAGGATTTGAGTCTACGGCCTTAAACATCCCCAACCTACTGAACACAGTACACGTAATTTCACCTGTAGTAAAAATGTGTGTCCTATGATACTGTTTGGTTCCATGTTTATGTTCCGGGTCACAAGCACCTTTGCTTTGTTAGCTGGTACGCCTAAGAGAATACGTCGGTGGAACCAAACTGCCTGCAGAAAATGACAATTGAGATATTTATTTTTTTTAGATTTTATTTTTATTAGCTACAATATAACATTTATTTATGTTCCAGATAAAACACATCTAAATAAAATAGGCAAAATAAATCCTTTAAAAGTGTAGCAAATGGGTTACAACAGTGAATACAGACAAGGCTCAGTCCCAGAATCGGTCATCCAGGACACACAGTCTCACAGATAAAGATAGTAGACTACAGGAAGCCATGAAAAGAGAAACAGGAAACACCTGTTTTTTCCCTTCTGCAATGACAAGCCAAAGTCCACAGTTTGGTTTAGATGGACCCAGCTTTGAACTGACCAGCGTGTCATCTCAAACCACAAGACAATGCTAATAGTTAATGTTTTTGTTAATAGTATTTTTTATTCGAGTGGTATTTACTAATTATGCTTAAAATCACCACACCAGGAAGCATTTTCTATTTTAGACTTTCCAAACTGCAGTTAGCTGGTTGTGCGTAACAGTAGCAACGCAGAGTTTTAGTGGTAAGGAACGTGGTAAATGAGACGAACATCGCTGCACATCTATCTGCATGATGATAGTCTGTTAATTTGAGAGACATACAGTGTAGGACTAGGTCACAATACAGATTTTACTTCAGTCATGCACACAAATGGAAGAGGGACCCAATTAAGGTGTCCACTGACCTAATTTGGTCAGCTAGATGTACGTTTCTCCCTTCTGATATCCCCCGGCTATGAGCTTATAGTCACAGTGTTCACAGTGGTGAGTCATGTATTGGTCACTGTCTGTTAATTAACTACAGTCTTTTTGTTTGGCTAATTGTGAACCACGTGGGTCTTCGTTGTTCTGCCACCATAACATTCACATCATAACAACTCCTAAGTTCCACATATGCTTTCACGATATTTCATTCTCAGCTACCCTTTTCTCAAAAAATATCATCCACACCCTAACTCCCCTCCCCCCGGTCCTGCTTCAGGTGATATTCTGGAATGTTTGGCTTTGGAGTTGCTATGGTTACATGGACATATGTTCTGGAAGCACGTAGGAGATGTCGTCCCAAGGGTGGCGGTACAGGCCCTGTTTCAGCCTCTTCTGGTCCAAATAGTGCCCTGGGAATAGTAAGAAATGGGGCAAACCTGACTCCACTTTTCGTGGCTTGAAATTTAAGCACCATTTTAAATCAACATCTGGAGGTATAACAAAGGCTAACGACGCGCATGTATGACTACTTGGTGTTCCTCCACCACTCACCTATGAAGCCCATGCTCCTACCCAGCACAAAGATTCCGTTCAGAGCCCCAATTTCCACGAACTCATCAGCTTCGTCCCTGCAAGGTACAGACAACAGTGATGCCTGAGTGGGGAAAACACAAACACGAACAGAGCTGTCTACGGACAGGTGCCCGGTCGCTCCCTACCGAGTGAATCCACCACATGTCCTCAGCAGATCCACAAAGGCCACCCCGATGAAGCCGTCCACGTTCAGGATGAGGTTTGGTTTCTGTGTGCGCGTGAGAAGGGTAGTCAGATAAGCCTCAGCATATGGACTCTAGAGCTCTTTTTAGAAGGTCAAGTTAAAATGCCTCGAAGAAGCCCATCTACACTCATTCATGCACATGCTACAAGACCCATGAAGCGAGACTGTGGCACCTTCGAAGTCGTGATCTTCTCCACGTCCAGGGCGTAGTCCAGCAGCTGTGTGGCTGGGAAGTGCTGCTTCACAAAGTCCTTCAGGATCTGAACTCTCATGTCTGGGTTGTTAATCTGGAAATGTAAGGGGGGGGATCTTTGAAGGTGCACCAGTGGCAATGACTGAACATTTATGTTGCCCATCCAGTGATTTATTGGTCCCTACTCGCTGATCTTGCTCTTAGATTTGCAGGGTTATCGTTAGGGCAAGTTTTCGCCTCCCTTTAAACCTCAAGGACCTCAATGCAGACCAAGGGGTGGAATTCGTTTCAGTTAAACAATAACTTATTCAAACGGCACATAAGCTCAGGGACATGCGAGGGAAGACTCAATTTAGGCTGCATTCTGCTGTACATTTCAGAGTATGACTATTCAGAATTTGTTTTTTAATAGAAATTATAATAAAGATCTATTCCCATCAGACCTCTATACTGCCCCACAAAGGCAAAGCAAAGTAACTACGCTGACACTAACCAAGAGAAAGGGCTTCAAAGTTTTTTTTGACTGTTCAGCTGTATGTGTAGTAGGCAGGCAGATGATAGTGTCATCTTCAAAACCAAGCATAGTTGAACTAAGATATTTTGTTATGAGATGAAACAGAGTGAAAGAGAATTTCGATCATAACTGACCGACTTGACCCTGTGCCCGATGCCCATGATCAGTCTGCCCTCCTTCTTCATCTTGTTGACGAACTCCATGGGCAGCAGCCCGCTGTCGAAGGCCTTGCTGAACTGCTTAGCGGCGGCATCCAGAGCGCCTCCAAACCGGTCTCCCTGAAACGCCCCCAAGCAGACGCAGGCTTAATGCACAAGTGTGGTTCCATTTCCATCTCTGTAGAGACCTTCCATTGACTCCCGCTCCAAAGCCTCTGAACTAACAATAACAGGAAGCTGAACAAAACATCACGGTCCGGCCCCCTTTATATAAACGGGGCCGTGCAGCACTGATAGGAGGTGGCACCATTGTGACATCTCATCTGACAAATCAACCACAGGAGTATCCTCCTGAGAACCTCTACCTTCAGTTGATAAACCTCTACTGCCACCAAATCTATGCTTATCCGATGCCTGCCCGTGCTGGGGTATTAGGCAAATCATATTCATACCCACATATCTTTGTATAAATATTTTAAAAATGTCGTTACAAACTATGAAGCAGAACAGAAATCGTCCTAATAAAAAGCCTAGTTTTTGTTCTGTAAAAGCTTTATATTTTGTCATGTGCTGAAACTTTTTTGTTCCATCAGCGGTCATGCAATGGTTTTAGCATTGTTTCCCTGATCTTATCGTGATTTTTGAAAAGTGCCAGGCACAAACAAAGTATCACAATAGCAAGGGGGAAAAGCAGTTACCCTGCTCCATGGTCAGCGGAGGGCTACAGAGACTTTGAAAACAGCCGAAACATAGTAAACAGCCAGATGACAAGCTCCTGTATATAAGTGCTGGAGTGGTGGAAAGATTTATTTTATTTCCACTGACTATGATCCTTTTTTGTTAGGTCACATGATACCATAAATCATTATACAAAGTGGAGCTTTTGCTTTGTTTAGTAGCATTGAATTATTGGTATGACTGTTAAAGAACAAAGAGATTGATAAAGCGACTCTTGTTTAATTTAACAGTTTTGTCAAAGTGAAACATAGAGTTATGGGACTAAAAATAAAAGATGAAATTAAGGGATGTCTGAAATGACCGTCGTGTGGGGTTAGGGAGTCCAAGGAGGCAGCTTACGATGGTCAGCAGCCCGGAAGTCAGGCTAGAGATGAGGTCCTTGCCAGCGCGGGCACAGATGATGGTGTTATGGGCGCCAGAAACGGCCGGGCCGTGGTCCGCTGTCACCATGAGGCACATCTCGATGAAATGGCAGGCGTAGCGAGGCAGCCTGGGGCAGTGAAACACACAATGACAAAAGATGATGAAAGATCTACATTACTAACCATTCATGCCTGTCCATGCCCAGGCCTTGCATTAATTATCTTAAAGGTTTGACATGTCCTACACAGGAATGGGACTGTGGTGGGACACCCACGTCCCCCTCACCTCCTCTGAAACCACAGTAGGCCAAGCACTCCCCCCAGACCCATCTCCTCCTTGAAGACCTCGGTTATGGGCATGCCGGCATAGAGGAGTTCCTGGCCGCGTTCGTCACAGATGCTGGTCATGAAAGAGGCGGGCTTGCGGATCAGTCCAAGTTCCTACAACATAGGGGGTTGCAGCAAAAATGACTTGGCTAATAGGGACCAGTCATACCCAATGAAGAACTGGCGTCCAGGATTGGCGTCACTAGAGCCAAGTTGGTATCTTCCACGCTTACCCGTGCCCATGAGTAGTCCATTGGTACCGTTGGAGGTGGAACTTCCTTAGCAGGGACTATGACTCGGCTGGCTACAAGGTCATCGTAGACCTTCCTGTAGTTCACAAGAACATGGTGGGAAAAGAAAACCATAATAGTGTCCATTTTCACAGTACACACTTCACAGCATGTATAATATTGTTCACATTGTTTTCCACCCTCTCCCTCATGTCTGATATCTGTAACGTGACTGAGTTTGTGGAGTGGATGTATAAACAGGCATCATTAGGAGTCGCGTGTGCTCCTGAGCAGCATGTGGCCGTGGCCGGCATGCCGACTGACTTGATGATGTCGCCGAGCTCATCGAAGCTTCTTGGCACGAAGGCGCCTGCCTCCATTAGGGCCTGGTTTTTGGCGACCGCCGTCTCCGAGGCCTGGTTGGCGCAAGCCCCGGCGTGGCCAAACTGCACCTAAGAGATGAAGGCACAGTTGCGTCAGGCAGGGAGACTCTCACATACCGGCATCACCCACGAGAGCGGCCCATGCCTCAACGGACCCCCAGACCCACCAACCTCGGAGGAGAACATGGTAGCGCAGGTTCCAATGCACCAGCACACCACGGGTTTGGTGATCCTGCCGGACTTGATGCCCTGACCGATCTTGTACTCCTCCGTACCGCCGATCTGTAGCAGAAGAGCCATAATTACACCCATAATCAGCGTCTCCTAACATTTTAGGACTATTTATTGAAGGAGCGTACCTCTCCTAGCACTACAATCATCTTGACTTCAGGGGTGTCCTGGTATCGCAATACATGGTCCATGAAGGTAGATCCAGGGTATCTATAGGGTATTCATGTTGTAAATACCAGTCTTTATAAAGGCAAATTTGTTTTAACAATAACATGAAAGTCTCAAGTTTTCCTATAAGCCAAACAAAGCAAGGCATATTGCCAAGGCATCACCACTGCTCCGAAACTTTCTGATCCTCACCTATCGCCCCCAATGGCCACCCCCTCGAAGACGCCATCAGTGTTGCGGGAGATGATGTTATTGAGCTCGTTGGACATCCCCCCCGAGCGGGAGACGTAGGCCACACTGCCGGGCCGGTACAACTTGGAGGCCAGGATGTTGTCCAGCATACCGCCCGTGTTGCCAATCTTGAAGCAGCCGGGCTTGATCCCACCCACCTGGTCGGGTGGAAGAACATGAAACAGCCCTCAGTTAAGGAAGATCAGCAGATGTTGGTCACTGGCCAATGGGCTGCGAGCGTACCGTGGCTGGGCCAATGATGGTAACACCCTTCTCATCCGCCCTCTTAATCAACCTCCTTGTGTGGGCTTCAGGGATGCCTTCAGCAATGATGGCAATGGTGCGGATCTGGAAGAACATTGAGGAACAGTTGAACTGTCACTCATTGAAATCCCCAACACACTGAACCTGTGTGGAATACTCTGCTTTAGGAACACGGAGTAGTCAACGTGCCATTGATGGGTGTACAGCAGCGGCAAACCTTACCTGGGGGTACTGCATGGTCTCCACGGTACTCTCAAAGGCGGAGCGAAGAGAGGCAAAGCTGATGAGCACATCCACCTCAGGATGCTTCTTCATGGCATCACCCATGTTCTTGTACACTGGCAGCAGGATCTCCTTGTGTCCCCAGTAAAATTTCTGCTTGTGGTCTCCACTAAAAAAAGTACCAACAGGAACACAACATCAGGATGCCGCCTCACCTCACGCCGGCTGCAGACCAGCGGGAGATGGGAACTCGGCCACCTACGTGAAGGGGTAGACCATCGCGGCTACAGAGGGCTCCTCTCTAGAGCAGACATAGTCGAAGTCCAGCATGCCCTGCACCGCCCGTGTCTGCATGCCCCATACGATGGCCTTGGTCTCCTTACTGAAGAGCGTGGTGGCTTTCACTGTGGGAACAGGTTATGGCTATCATATATACAGTATATACGTGCACCAGATTTTCAAAATGCTGCGATGTGGGATGAATTTTGTTGTAGAACACCTTCCTATGAATAGCTCGAACTATTTTTCATTTTACTATTTATTTTATCTTTTAAAATATGTAGCATTAGTGATAAGTACACAGAGTTTCATTGTACATGTACAATAACAATAAGATATTCTATTCTAACTTGGAAATAAACCAGGAGAAAATAATGCAAGCCTATTTTTAGCATACAAGCGGACTGAAATACTCTCAGTAGAAATTACAGGGCAAAAAAACCTGATTGTGATGATGTGTCAGCGGGGGAGTGCTTCTTTGTGTGGAAACAGACTCAGCTGCCAGGACTTCAGTGCCAAAACTGACTAACGGGCTGCTGGAAAGACTGGAATGTGCGATGGGTGGATTCCCTTCCTGCCTAGCTTTCTAAGCGGGGCACTCAGAGGAACAGAACAGAGGGAGGCTTGTTGCCAAGACAACTGGCACAGAGTCAGATAACCTCCAGGCCGATGTAGGTGGGTTGGGGCAGGGGTGGAGCACAAAACTCAAAAACTGGGATGATGTTTCACATGACTTCCGAATATAAACGTCACCGTGATAAATGTCAACGTGTGATCTAGTGCGGATACAGGCTTGGCGCCTCATTAACGTTTCATTCACAGTCATTTAAATTTTGTGTTTCCATTTTGGTTTTTTCAAAGGGAGTGAATTTGTCAGCATTAATTTAACAAGATACACTTGGGCGCTGGGTAAAAGTGGAAATGAGGACACGCCACAGTGACTCTGTAATTCACCCAAAATTGCGGGGGGGGGCTGTATTCCTTCTCATCTAGATTGCAGCAAACTTGAGTTTAAATCTTGCAAGCGTGTGAGTCACCAACCTCACACACCTGACAACCGATTTTCTGGCCGTCTTCTATCACAGTGAGGACTTTAGTGTTCCCCACTAAGACAACGGCTGTGATAGGACCTGGATATACAGTGGGCAGGCCTGCTCCAGAACTTTCTGCATAGACCTCCTCAGAAGTACAGAAGAGAAGGTAGGTAAAATTAAGTTACCTGGAGGGATAGCCGGCTTGGACTTTTTTGCAGGTGAGGCACTGCTGGCAGCTTTGGGCTCAGAGAAGGAGGCTGTTCTGCTGGTCCCTGGGGTCTAGGGGAGACGGACAGGGTTAAGACGGCGCCACAAAGAACAAGTGAGACATCTTTGTGGAGCACTGAGGTCGCAGCCTTGCCAGGGGGGGGCGCGGGGCCCCCGCCCCCCGCCCCCCCCCGGGCGGGGAGG
>JAODKC010000001.1:41003171-41035443 GCA_026777985.1 Mormyrops attenuatus
CCCACCAGCCCCTCTGAGGACTGACTCTGCCAGCTGCGGCCTTGGTGGTGGTGCATCTGTTGCTGCTGCTGCTGCTGGAACCTCGCCGTTTTGTCTGTGATCCCCATGAAGGGGCGGGGCTTGTACTCTGTCCCCCCACTCTGGGCCGCACGGACCTTGTCCCCAACCGTCTTGGCACGCACGTCCGCGCCCTGTGACTTCCCGCTGTCTGAAAGGCTGCTACTGGACGCCAGGCTGCCAGTGGAACTAGAGACCTTCATCATCCCGGCCTGTGGCCCCAGTGCTGCTGCTTCCTGGTTCACTTTTGACGGGCCTGGGGACGTCCCTGACAGCGCGTCCAGGGAGGATGCAGACAGAGCAGAAAGCCTTTCGGATGCTTTAGGGAAGCCACAGTTTTCCCCGTCGTGGTGGTGGGTCGATGAAGCCGGGCTCTCTGCGAACCCTGAGAAATCTGGGGACAGTGGGCTGATGTCAATGCCAGGACTTGGTTGGAGCGCGCCAGAAAGGTGCCGGCTGGGCAGGGGGCTGGAGGAAGGATACTGGGAATGGGACTTGCTCCCTGACCTGCCCCCGGCCTGCAGAGAGTTCATGTGCTGGTTGGTTTTGATGATCTGGGCCTGCTTGGTAGGTTGGAGCACCAGGCCCTGCTGGGTCACGGGTTCCTGGAGGTACTTGTGGGCCGGCCTGCCGGGAGGCGAGGCGGGCCTGGAGTCCTGAGCCGTGGGGGCTGTCGGATCTAGAGTCCTATTTAGGGAGCTGCTGTTCTGCTGCCAGCCCTGCTGGGAAGGTTCCTGTTTATCGCCGTCTTTCGGCCCTGGTGGGCTCTGGCCTTGTAGCTCCCTCTCCGGGGTGCGATCGGCAGAACCCTCCTCATCGTCAGAGTCGTGGCCGGGCGGCCCCAGCTTCTGCTGCGTGCGCTGCAGCTGCCGGCACTCATCCTCCACACGCACCAGCAGCCGACGGATCTCGCGGTTGTTGGGGGACAGCTTGGCGGCCTCGTGTAGGTCAGCCAGTGCGGCGGCGAACTGCCTGCGGAAAAAAACGTGACATGTTCTCGGTAGTCAAAAAGGAGGAGCGACTTCTACAATATTCCCCATGCCAAATCGTAGGTCTTTCTGACAACAAAATGATACCTTATCTTTCCATTGACAATACTGAACAACCGATAACACAATAATCGCAAATGTGCAACTCAGAGGTTGTGTATTTTCGCATGCTTCATTGACTTCAGGAATGTGTTTCATTAAATCTGGCATTAGGACAACACCTTCCACACCCTATTTATGAAATAAGCCAAATCCATACACACACACACACACACACAAGCTACATTAGGCCAATTTGCATTCGGTCGAGAACAGACCATGCAGTGAGACGGCTGAAAGCCAACATGCCATGATTGTTCCACGGAATAAGGAGGCTGCTTCGAGATTCCATCCTTGCACTCAACAAATTTCCTCCATATGTATCCATTGGTGTCACCAGAAGGACCTTAAGTTATGGAACTGTTGTTGTGATCAATAAACAACCAAGTTTCTGGTCACCCATAAAGACCAGATACCAGTAGAGCGGCTACTGCTTTTGCTCTTGGCAAGCCCTCCGTGTAGCACCTTGAATTATGCTTAACTTGACTCAAAATTCAGTGCTAAATTCACTGGCTTTCAAAAGTCACATGCTGAAGAACCTGAAATGCTTGGAATATGGAATGTTAACATTTTAACCGCAGGGTCTTGGGTCCCAAGGAGCTCAGCACAAACTACCCCACAGCAGTTTGAAGTCTTATTTAATTTGGTAAGTAGGTTGAAGTGTGCCATTGAAATGAAGAAAGTATCTACTACTGGATTAAAAAAAAGGGGCCTAACCTTGCTGTGGTGTACTATTTATCATCTGTTGTGAATATTCAATAAATATTCGGAAGAAAAATGAAACCTCAAAGTCTTTTTCTAAGGTACCCTTTTATGGGGAGACAATGGACTAAGTGTCGAGATATTCATGCACAGCTAAATGATTTACCCCCTCAGTGGAGCCTGGAACATCCGTTGGGGGAAAATGAGAGCGGCACAAAGCAAGGGCTGTTTCACTAATAGTCTTACCTGCTGCTCCTTTTCGCCCTGGCTCTGGCATAATAGGCCTCGTAGGATTTCGGTTTCAGCTCGAGAGCCTTTGTCGCAAATTCCTCCGCCATGCCAAAGTCCTGTCAAGAGGCAAAGACCGGCATTATCAACCCAGAGAAGGCAGGGCCGAATGGCCGTCACTCCTCGATTGGCTTTGAGAACGTTTCGCGAGAGAGGGGGGACAGCTTCAGTGACATTAGCAGACCGCCAAATCCTGCCATTTTCGCTCTTCCATGCAAGGGGGGCATGAGATGAGGTCATCAGAAGCTGCTCACTGGAGGAGCCAGCAGCCTTCGTGCAGTGTGACTTTCAACGTATGATTAAAGACTAAAGAATAATAATTTTCTCAAAATCGAGAGCACAGAAAGGAATGTCGAAAGCATGGGGAACGTCCACCTGTCTCCTGTGACATCCATCCCTACCACAGCTTAAAGAATAACTTTTTGTTAATGGTGATACACTAATAGCGGGAACAAGAATGCATCTTTTATGGATATAAAAGCAGAGCCAGTAATGAGATATTTATATTCTGATGTTTCTCAGACTGACTCAAGGCAAACAAAGAGATTCTGTCCTTCAGCGACATTCACAAAAGATCACCATAAAAGGCAGCTGACAGTTTCACAATTGCTGCCGTGATTCATCTGGGCTTGGAATTCGCTGCCTGGGTCAGAGCTCGCTGCACATTTCGTCAGAGACATCCTTGCTTGCCTTTGAGCAAAGACCCTACAGTAAGGGATTTGGGTAAATTCATCCAAAAGTCTAAAAAAGAACAGCAAACCATTCCTTCTCACACATCGGCACTGGTTGATTTTTCATTACTCCACATCTCTTTTACTGAACAGCACTCCCACATATTTTTTTCAATTGACCTTGACATTTTCCCTTACCGCCCCTCTGTATAATTACAGTACCATAAAATTAAACAATACAGAACATACTCTATTGATACAATAGCTGAATACCAACCGTACATAAGGTACAATAACAAAGGGTTCAGCTCACATTGGTTTTCCTGCGACAGCGAGAGAGATTGAGGTACAGCGAGACCCTCAGCTCCTTGAAGGCCTTGAGATCTTCCCCAAACCCCTCCCTGGGGAACTTGCGCAGGGCGTACTGGTACCTCTGTGCCGCCTCCTTCATCTTCCCTTTCTGAGAGAGCAGAACAGGTGGCTTAGGACAGTGTTTCTTAAACCAGTCCTCCCAGATGGTCCAGGGTGTTACTCTCCTAATTTCCTGGGAGCTGCGAGGGAGCAAAAATGTGGACCGTCTGGAGGGTCCCTGAGGACTAGTTTAAGAAACACTAGCTTAGGAGTCTTCAAGAGTCCAAGTGCTTGACTGCACTTCCGTGTATGAATGCCTGAGAATTCATCTAACTTCATGCAACACAAATATTGGTGGCTCCGAGGTCTTGACCCAAAATACATGCCCAACAAAAGGAACTCAAATTGCTTCAATGGTGACTTCAAGTTAAGTAAGATGCCACAATGAAGGAATGAACCTCATTCTCCACAAGGTTGCTGTGAAAGTGCGCTCATCCAATCCAGTACCTTATACAACAGGTTGCCTTCCTCCATGAGCTTCTGAAGGAGGATGATGAGAATGTCGGGTTTGGATGTTGCCATCGCCCAGGCGGCGTTCCCTGTGGTGAGAGGAAGAGGCTCACACCGGGACGACACACATGTCTGAAGGCAATATCGAGAGCTGAACTGGTACGGAGTAAAGTTACCTAGAGATTGTACCTGATCGATCATAAGGAGATGTTCTGTAGCCTTAACAATGCATTATCGAAAGCAGTTAAGGGAAAGAGAGCAGAAGTCATTACAGGCATAGAGGACAGAAGCGATAAGTACCATCAAATATATAAAAGGAGGCCTATTCATACACACTAAGGTCAATAATTTGAAACTAAAATATTAAGGAGAACTGGACAGGTATTGTTAATTTCTTTATCAGATCAGTGTCTAACTGGAAGACCCAAAGCCATGCCTTTGGGGATACCTTCAAACAGGGGTATGCACCCTGCATGACAGTTTGATCCGGCGAGGCATTTCATTAATACAAAATACATAACTAAAAAGAACCAAAAAAAATTATATACAGCTGGTACTGATAAGAAAATATAATATGAGGTATTAACAGGCAACTAATTTGGTGATGCGATCAGTATAGTGATACAGGGGGTTACAATTCAATATACTTCTTTTATTATTTTACTGCAAGGCAATACATTTAGATTTTAAATAGAATTTTGGGAAAACTTGTAGTATAAAGTTTTTATATGCAGTCAGAATAGTGGCATATGCTTTTATTACAGTCCCTTGTAACATTCAACATCATAGCACTACTTCTTGTGCAGTCTGAGCAAAGGAATTAACACTTTTAAAGGAATTAAAAGTGAGCCCACACTTCTGCTCTGTACGCCGCAAAGCCAGTCTAACTGTGTTGGATTCAGCCAACGGTAACGTTACTAGTCAGGTAAGTCAGCGATGTTTGCTAATGCTAACATTAGCAAGGTGCCCCTACAATACTGCCTCAGTTCACCTTGTTGCGTTGGAGTGGAGAAGTCAAATGGTAGAAAAAAGATCACAACACTGCTCTCCAGTGGTGGGGGTTTAAACAACACACAATGAACCACTGACCACCATGCGTCATTACATGTAAAGCTATAAATAAAATGTAATGTATAGTGTTTTTGAGAATCAATACAGTATCACAAAATATTGTAAGAGGTTAGTGTGATATACGAGTTCAATAAGTTAGCATGGTGGCTTAATGGTTAGGGACGCGCATTTGTCATTGAAAGATTGCAGGTTCGAATCCCCGACCAGCAAGGCACCACTGAGGTACCCTGAGCAAGGTACTGCCCCCAAGCACTGCTCCCCGGGTGCTGAATTAGCTGCCTCCTACTATGTCACATTGTTTCATATGGGTTAAATGCAGAGAACACATTTCGTTGTTGTGCTCTGTGGTGTGTCAACAATGACAATTAATCACTAAATTCTAATTAAAAAAAAAAAATAAAAAATGTTACAGAAATTGAAATGGTTCTTGGCAGGAAAAAGGGTCCACAGCCCTGCTATAACCATTAACTTTGAACAGACAAGGTTTAAAAATGGAGGGAAATAGGCAGAGGGCCTCGGTAGTCTAGTAATTGCTGAAAGTCCCATGCTTGGGCTTGACACCCAAGAGAGAGCGACAAGCACAAACGATAGAAGGAAAAACAAGTCGCATGGAGTTTTTTCATTTTTCAATCCAAAACCCAGCAATCCAACTGAGCACAGAATATCCGAAGCCTCCTGAACACGTCAGAAGCATGCTAAAATAAATTCCCTCTCAGAGTCCTGTCTGCATTAATAAACATTTAAGGATGAAATCAGCAGTTCTGTATGAAAGATGTTTGTCAACCCTGATGATGAAAGCAGAAGAAAAACGATTCTTGTGTCAATACAATCCTAGTTCTAGAGGTATGCAGCCAAAACTGTCACTTACAAACGTGTCATAAGTTTTGGTGGTTTGAATTGTGATACGGAGCCCAGATCTCACCCAGCTTTGCCCCCTTCTTCAGCAGGGTCACCACCACTGAAGTGTTCCGGCAGCCAATAGCGCGGTCTAGAGGCCTCATGCCACTGTAGTCCACATGCTCAATCACTGCCCCTTTCTCCACCAGGTAATGGACCTTCAGCAAGACAGGAAGAGCTCAGCTAGGTACTAATGAAGACTATAAAAGCTCACATGACAGCTGGACCAGAATGCTTTTCTTAATCCCATATTTGCAGCGTAGTTGCCAGAAACATCTAAGAATCATTGACAAATTTGCTGAACCTGAGATATGAGGGCTAAGGTAGCTTAAGGTTTTGCCAAATATAAGCTCCTATTTATTGAGGTACTACTTACGATATCTGCATCACCGTAGAACGCGGCCAGGTCCAGCGGAGTACGTCCGTTCTTGTCCGTATGATCTATGACTGCACCTTTCTCCACAAGAAACTGCACGACGCTCTTGTGTCCCTTCAGGCACGCCCAGCTCAGCGGCGTTAATCCCTCCTTATCCACCGAAGTCAAAGAAGCACCTGAGAATTGAGCCAAAACCAACGATTACTACTTGCGTCTACAGCACCTCCTGCGCTGCCCAACTTGCCTAAGTAGGTTAGGCCGAACTTCTGGGTTAATCTGTCCCAAGGTCATGGATGAACGACCGCATCACTACGAAAGATAAAGCTGTGGGGTGCGGAGCTCGTAGGTGTAGGCATTCACCTTTTAAGAGCAGGAATTCGGCAGTGCTCAGGTGTCCCTCGCAAGCGGCCACCATCAGCAGCGTGCGGCCCTGCTTGTCACACATGTCGATGTCTGCACCATGCTGTAGAAGCACGTCCATAATCTGACACAAAAAGAGATGTTCGAGAGGGCCATCAGTCTCTCAGCTTATTGGGTGTGGTGGATCCTTTTTCATCAGACCAGAGGAACCTCCTCCATATTTGCAGCACACAATCTGGGGTAACTTCAATGGACTCCCTCACCTGCCAGTGGCCCTGCCTGACGGCACAGAAGAGCGACGAGGCCCCCCTGCGATTCGCCTGCTGCACTGAGGCCCCTTGATCCAGCAGAAAGCTGCAGACTTCCAGCTTACCGCGGCCAGCGGCGGCAGTCAGGGCTGAGGATGGCGCGGGAGACAAACGTCACTAAAGGGCTCACTTGGTGAAATCTATTACAACTATGAAGGTTTGTAAACATCCACAAAAGGCCGCCACATACTCTTCCCAGTCATCTGCTAAAGAGAATATTAGCATCAAATAGGTAGGGCTCCCTGGGCTAGACTAATAAGCTTAATTAGCTTATGATCCGCTATCTACATACAACCCAATTGCGAGGGATGGGAGAGAGTACTCAGGAGTCAGTAGGTTGTTGGCAAGTTGCAGTAATTTGCACATTAAATGTGTAGACAGCCCATAGGAAAGCTGCCCCCCCCCCCCCCATAACGGGCCAATAGCATAATACACCAACAGGTAATGACAGGAGCTGCAATTATAGGATGCAAAAAAAGACATTTCCTTTAGGAATCCAAGAATACAGCCTACAAAAGCACATGCAAGGTCTGAATGCAGAACAGGATGCTCTACTGATAAGGAGAACAATTACCAATGACCGCACACGTTCACGTGGGAAACCGCTCCGGGTAAGTGGCATTGTTATCCTGCGGAATGGGAACGGCAGCTGCCCTGTGAAATCTTGGAGGTCACAGCAAAAGGAAGTCCGCCTATTGAGCCAGGAGAGGTGCCTGATCTCTCAGATACAAGGCCTGAACCCTCATGTGCTTGACTCGGGACTCCAGAAATACTTTGCGTTAACAGATCAGGATATGACACCGTTTTTAAACAATTGCATACCGGTGTCGGAAACCGAGATTCCGACATCCTATAGACCAGACAGTGAGAATTTACGTGGTCCCTGCAGTCGTTCAGAGCTTTGATCATACACATCTGCGTTGTTTCGAAGCACAACTCTGTCGTTTTGCAAATCAAGTCTGAGTAATGCAATGCTATTTGGTCCTTTGAGGGAAAATTCACGCTACAAAAGAATGTAAAAGCCACTAGTTATTCAGGGCCAGGTTTCCAGTTCTCATGAAATGAGCACAACGGCATTTGGAAAGAAAAAAAATGAGTGCAGAGGGTAACACCATGTACAGCACTGTGTTGTTTTAATTAGCTAACAGTTATTGCTCGTTAATTTTTTTTTTCCTTTAAGGAGCCATCTGGACAATGTTTATGCATGTTTCATGCATAAACATGAAGACTCAAACTATGAACTGTGACTCAAACTTTCTTAGAAAGCACCTAATTTAATCATACATTAACTGCATAACTAATAGCTATCTAGCATCTTTCTAACTAAAACTAATGGCAGTAAAGGAATATCTAGGTAACATTTCTCATGACAAGTTTACCACTGATCTTAAATTTATTACACCAGGATGAAGGATCCCTTTACTTCTACAGTAAGAAAGAGCCATAATTTCCACCACTGGGCTGTGTAGCTACAAACCGATTGAGGCCAGTGTTACCGCATCGACTGCGGTGGATTAAACCGTAACATACATCACCCCAGGCGATAAAGCAAAAACGCACACAGAGCAAATAATCCTGCTCCCAGAGACAACCTGAAGCCTCCCAGCCCCCGAGAAGCTGAGCCGCGCGATCCATCTGGATAGCGAAGCTTTACTTTATAGAGACGGTCTATCAAGACCACTCTCCATATGCTCCCCCAGGAAATCTCACCCACAGCTCTCACTCTGCTTTTTAAACATCTGAGTTCCCATACACGTTTCAAATATATATACATATATAAAAAGGACGATTTAAAAAGCTAGTTCCTCCAGTTCTGGAAGCGATACAGCTCACTGCAAAATGCTATACAACAGCAGAAATACAATAAGCGAAGGTGGTGACCTTTGCAAACTTCTGCAACAAACTTGAGACCATTATAAATAATAATAAATTAAAAAACACTGTACATTGCTCAATAAAATCCTCCCTTGTGAAGCATAACCCAACAGAGGGTGGCCTTGGCGACACGGTGTCCTCAAAGCTCCTGGACAGCATCTTTATTAAAGCCCTAGAGTCCTCTTAACTCACCCCTCCCCCACAGACATGGGCAGATTGATGCTTTGTCGTTGCGCTGTAAGCGAACGCTCCTCCCGCTCTTTGACCGTAATCCTCCTCTCCCAGCCCGGCAATCTTCAGAGCCGACACTGTCCTTGGCCCGACCCGAGGCTCGTAAATCACTGGCCGAGCGATAAAACTCAAATGGTGCACACGCATGGAATCGAGCCCTTGACATTCTCCTCAAGGATGTGCTGCGGCATCCGCTGGACCACTGATGCCCAGAAAACCTGCGAGCTATCAGACTCAGCTGTACATCAGTAGTTCGCGACCCATTTCTCAGCCCACATTTTCATTCTGTCCCACTACCTACACACCCAATTTTGACTTGACTAATTATAAAGCCCTCTGATTACTAGCCCAGGTATGTTGGTGCTGTACTGCAACTAAATTGTGGAATGAGGGACCTGAGGCCTGGGCTTTTAACCACTGCAGTATATAATCTGTATAACCAGGTAAGCAACCACTAATTGTTAAATGAGCCTTAACGACATAGATTTGCATTAATCGTGCCCAGCATCCCCCACGCCTGTGAAGGCATTTGTATTGTAGTAGCTTGTACTTGATGGCTGGCAGAGGCCATGGCAGCCCCTGGCAGCCCGGCGTAAATCTCCCATCCATCTTCCATAACGGCTTGTCCAGTGGAGAGCCTGGAGCCCATCCCAGGAAGCACGGGGTACGAGCTAGATGCCGAATGGGATGCCAAATATCCAGTTAACACGCGTTGCGCGGGCCCTGGACACGGTTGCACTTCATTTAGCGGCTGGCTAAATCAGAGGCAACCTGCCAGGTAGCTAAAATCGGAGGCACGCCATTAATCGTGCCACGGAGTCCCATGGGATTCGGGTCCCCTGTGGCCCTGCGCCGCGCTGACCCACCACGGCCCCCGCGCATTAAGCATGCACACCCTCGTGCGTGATCGATGTTGCGGCCCCTGCGTGTGATGACCACAAACTGAATAATGAAAGAGCAAAACACTTTAGAGCATTAAACACTACATTTATTAAACAGTGCTTGCAAATGGGTGATTTTATCATTTAAAGTGATTCCTTGTGTAATTACAATGGACAAAAGCAATATAAGACTGCCCCCAGGGCTAGTGTGCATTTTATGATATTTTGATTTTCATCACATGCTGTTTATTGCTTCACATAAAATCTTTTTTTTTTTTTAAACATCAGTATTATATACTGAATACTACTAACATATATTTAGAAAATATATACAGCTTGTCAAATACTGAGCACAACCAAGTGATCAAGTAAATATTTTATATTTAAATACACTCTGCATGGCAAAGTTCATAGTTATCCTTGGATATTTTCCCTTTCTTCCATGTCATGTGACTTTCTGGCTTATCTGATTGCATAGCTACCCAGCAAAAGTGTCTAATGAAACAGCCATTCTGTCCTATTAGCATAGATACTGTCCATGGGAAAAAACGAGACGGACTCTCGGCAGACAGGACTGGCTCCCATTGGGAATTTGTGCCTCCCGTTGCCAGGTGCTGTGACATCCTGCAGAGGCACCCTGGATCTTCACAACTGACGCATCACCGAATCCATAAAAATCAGCAACGAAGATTTAAGAACTTCATAAAGTACTGATCCTGGTCACTTTCTATGACTAGATCAATTCAACAGGAAAGGGAAAAATCCTCCCTGATCCTCCTGCAACCCCAGCCATTTAAATTCCAGCATTATCATCTAATTTTTGCCTCAACGCAAATCACATCAAATTCTGTATCAAATAGAAAATTACACATAAGAACACAGAGTACTGCCTCTGTTCAAACCTTTCAGCAATGAGCAATAGGTCCTTTTTTTCCTCCCCCACCCAGTGGCAGCTGAATGGCTCACAATTTATGCTTTTGTGTCTCCTTGAACGCGAGAAGGTTGTTAGTTTTTCTTCCGCCAGTGCCAGATGCGAGCAATTAGCTTTCGGCTCACATTCATTAGCTGCGGCAGCGGCTCGACGGGCAAAGGGACACCTGCCGCTGCTCCAGTGCATGTTGATAAATGATAGGTGTAGTGTAGCATATCAAGTCAACCACAAAGTCAAGGTTAAACTATTAAGCGTACCTTTCCATCAGGCGGTATGATAGTTGAGTCCAATGGCAGCAAGAACTTGTATGGTAAATTTTCACTACTGCTAATTCATTTTGGAAGAATCACTGTTAACCCCCATACTAGGGCCCCCCAGAGGCTGTTTTCTGTAATGAAAATGCCTTTGATCCACCAAAACCTTAGCAGGTTTTTCAGGATGAGCCCATTTGGACAGAAGCAGCGAGCTTCTAACCATTAGCACAGGCTTGGTAGCTAGAAGGTGAGGCTCAACTACAAAAGGCTTCCTTCCTGTTGGGCTGACCTACATCTCAAAGCTAGTTGTTACATAGGCTGCCAGTTCAGCACAGGATGACACTCTAACTATCATTGATATCAGCCATGAATCCAGAACCAGCAAAACCTAATGGACCTTGACACACACATGATCCAGGAAAAGCGATACGGAGGAGTGGAATGTGCTGGAAACGGTCTTATGGTTTTATTGCAGGCTCTGCTCCGGGAACGTGCCCTGACATTTCAGAACCGCCGCCATCGTGATAACCAAGCCCAGACGGTGCCGCTCCAGGCCATGTGACCAGGGCCCAGAGTCATTCCACATACTCAACAGGGCGTTTGGCATTTTATCTGCTGATAACATAATGCCAAAGGGAACTGTGGCCTGACTTTCCGGCTCTGTTTATCTCCCGTGTCCAGCCTCTCCCTAAAAGAGACGGCGGGGCTGACTCCTTGAAATGTAGTGCATGGAAAGAACTACCAGGATAGACCCGGCTGCGCGCAAATTTTCCATTCTGAAGTGATTTTCAGCGTCTCTTCGGTATCTGGTGACATAGCGCATGCCCTTCTTTGAGAAAAGGATCAAAGTAAACATCCTTCAAATCAAGATGTTCCTAATTCCTGGCCACATGCTCCTCTGCTAAATGAGCCCAACACAAACACAACATGACCTTCTACCCCTAGGACTTCCTCCCTAAGGTCCTCCATTTGGAGCAGTCCAGATCACCTCCACTCTCACAGATGTTCCAATGTCATCTCTGGCTCCTCCACCCCTGCTTCAGAGGAACTCGAGGAGCCCCGCAGGACAGATGAACCCCTCCCGAGTCACCACTCGCACCATCGCCGGCTGCCTGATGACTGGTCACAGGTCAGCTGTAGCGTTATGGCTTTAACTGAGGAGCAAAGCTTAGGTTGCATTGTCACTAACAGTTATCCATGTCGTCTGTTAAAGTACGTAACATGAAAGAACCTCGACTGAAAGACACCCGGGAGCCAGTGCCTGGAAGGCACATATGCCTGCAATTCCACTTCAAATTGGGGGGGGGGGAGGGGGAAATCACTCACTCACAAGGGCTGAACATTTAGGGCTGGCGGCTCTCCATTGAGGCAAAGGCTACAGAGGGTTGGAGACAAAGGTGGACTCCCATGCTGGGATGCTGGGGGGGGGGGGGGCTAAAAAGTATCAGAAACAATTTTCCACAACTGTGAAATATTTTAAAAAGATGCAATGCTGCAAAAAATAACACAGCCGGAAACCATCAGGAGGCAACAGGAAGCATTTTAGATGACAACCGATGACAAAACAGGAGGATCCGCACAGCAGTGTTCTGTGACGGGAGGGTAAAAACACAGACAAACCTGTCTCCCCCCAGAGAGTGTCATGGCCATCAATCTGCACGGTGAGCTTATCATCCGACGCCAGCAAGCTCCTCACAACCTGTCAGACGACAAACGGTGATTAATGACACCGAAAGAAAACCTGCATGGGGTGAAGCTGCATTCGCTGAGCGGTACATGCACTCAGCTGTGAATTAAACACCTGATATTAAACTGTACATAACCCTGACATCACCACAACAAAATTCATTTAGCTGATCAAACAAAGTCCATGGTGACAGCAGCTCACACACTACAAATGCGTCCCTTCAGACTACCGCTTGTCCAGCGTGGTTAATTCTTCTTTACTCTTCGTATCTTCTCTCATTACATCATCTCTTTCGCTATAGGTTGATGACAGACCACCAAACCCATCCTTTGCCTTCAATTTGGGGTCATACTTTAACAAGCAGACTAAGGTAAATGCCTATGGACCTTGGTGGATACAAAAACACACACCAATAAACCTTGGGTGTAGCCTTGAGCAAAACAAATACAAGACCCTCCCCATCACATTCACATCAAGGGTCTTTGTATTTCTTCACAACGTCCTCAAGGTCAAAGTCCCATTAGCTTAGCATTCCATGTAGCGGAAGCCTATCAGAGGGCTGTTCAGCTCACCTGGGTGTGGCCCATGCTGGAGGCCGCGATGAGGGCCTGCTGCAAGGCTGTGCCCTTTGCTTCACTATCCTGTTGCTGGCCATTAGGGCTCCACTCCAGCTGCAGCAGGTACTGGATGATCTCAGGGTAGCCCCTCAGGGCCGCGTGCACTAGGGGACACTGACCGCTCTTATCCAGATGGTCAACCTGCATGGGCAAAGCATTGAAGCATATTCCTGAGAACTGTCAATTATTAACTGGAGAATCTTTCAGGAGACCTTAGAGGAAGGTACAGATTAAGGTTAAGTGGACAGTAAACAGGTCGATATACAGCATAATAAAGGTCATCTCCAACGTAGGAGACCGAGTCACTCGAGCAGTCCAGTTCCTGCTCACCTTTCCTCCACGTTTAGAGAGCAGGTTGACGAGGCTAAGGTGTCCGGCAGCCGCTGCCAAGCAAAGGGGTGTCATCCCGTTCTCTGATACACAGTCAACAGCTGCCCCAAACTCCAGCAGGAGGCTGACCATCTCCTGGTGACCCAGGTGCGACTGCACGCACAGCACGGGTGCGTTGCTCAGGGCCTCGGTGCGGTAGTTCACGTTGGCCCCGCCGAGCATCAGAAGACGGCTCACCTGGTGCCAGAGGCATGGAAAGTGGAGCTTCAGGTCATGAAGGGAGATCTGCAAGCAGCATCTCAAACAGGTCCATTCGGACTGTCCCATACATCAGAGTGACCCTACACTGTGTTTTGAGGGAGGGAACCTTTGCCCAGATGCTTCTGTACCATTATCAGTGGGTTCTGGCTCAAATGCAGGTCGTCAGAGGAGATCGCAATGTCTCACAGCATGTCACATTGTAAAGTTTTATCCATTAGATTCAATTCTGCATTATAATCAATGATTATATTAAGTGCCGTTGACTCAATGTTGACCCCTGGCAACCACACAGTCTGCATTACTGCAGAACATCCTGTCTGGATCAAAATCGATACATCACTCAATTTGGCACATTGTCATTTCTGGGCTACAGGTAAAGGACTTGGGAGCTGTTCCAGCAGGACTGGCCAAGGACGTGCAATGATCCGCTTTGAGGGATTGTGCGATGAAACACATGGCACACACCGCAACGCGAGGCCCTTGAGGATCAGCGCCGAGCAGCTCGCCCCGTGGGCTGAAACATCATCGTTACAAAGGAGCCAGAAATCAGGAACTGAGCTGTGCATCAAAGGATGTCTAAGGATCTTATTTTTATTCTATTTGCACTTTCATCCGTTTTAGCTTTTTTTATTTGTCTGTTAATTTATTATCAATTTTACTTATAAGTGCTATATAAAAAATTGCTGTTGTTGTTCTTGCTGCTGCTGCTACCTACAAACCTTTGGGGAACCGGGACAGAACCCAAAGCCAATCCGTTCAGCTGCACCAGCCCATTTGGATGGAAGGAGTGAGTTTCTAACAGTTAAAGGCTTGGTAGCTGGAAGGTGAAGCTACTCCTGGCCCTCAGCGTCAATTTCACTGCTGAGCAGCTCCGTGATTACACCGCCCCTGTCTCTGTGCCCCCCCTCCCCAGCCGGCCCCCCTCCAGGCTTCAAGGCCAAAATGCAGACCACCCACTGGAATCCTCATCTCTCACCCAGGCAACACAGCACCCACTGCTGCCCCACACAAAACAAACCCTAACATCTCACAGCCAGCATGATACCTTTGTGGGCTTTTTTCCCTCTTTTCCTTTCCCTTAACCGAAACGATTAATTCCAGCTTTGAGGAAAATTGCATTTTTATCTTCAGATCCTTTGAGCATGTAGACTGCATGTCATATTTGTCAGATGCTCTGATACGCAGTTTTTAACATGAAAACATATTCTTCCCCTCAATAAGGACATGAACAACAAACGCCTAATCAAAGGACTGCAGAACTGAATGCTAGAGAAAAGCTAGAAAAATAACCATGAGTTTTTACCAGAATATGATGGAATACGATCACTTCTTAACGGCTAATTAATTATTCTCCCTTATTCCATGAAAGTTAACGTCACACAGCATGGTTTAGGAGAAAAGACTCAATGAATAGTCTAAAAATGTTAAAACAAGAAAAAAATCCAAGGGGGAAAAACATTTTTCCTTAAAGCTAAAAATACTTCCACTCAATTTCATTCAACATAAGAAAATCAATCTTATTTCCCACATGCATGCAGAGGCTTTTTTCTGTCAAATTACCACCACTAACAGACCCAGAGGAGAAGAGTTGGTGGAGCGTCGTGGATGTCTCCCTCGTGAGTTTTGTAATGTCAACCCAGTGCTCTTGGACCTCAACTAAAGCTAAGAAGGGACTATTATGAACCCACTGAGGTAGCTTTTATAGGCCCATATGATCCCGTTAGTGGAATATCTAGTGAAACACACGCACACATGTCAGCTCTGTAAAATTTCTCTCTCCTTCTCCCAGGCAATAAAACGTGATGTATATCTGTGCAGGCGTGATTTGGTGAACTTGTGACAACAGCAGAATATTTAACACAGCAGTCATGCAAACACATCTAAACAATGCAAACTAGTCTGTGTTTGGGTTCCCAGTGGTGTGAGTGCAAATTGGAGGTAAGTCCGTCTTTTGTAAATAGGTTGAGCTGCAGACACTGGCTTCAGGGGGCGGGACAGCAGGCTTACCTTCACGTTAGGTGTGTAGAGGTTCCTCAGAGATGCCAGGGCGGCTGAAAGCCCGTCGGTGCTGCAGCTGATCCACAGAGCCTGCAGCACGCTGGAGGACACGCCCGTCTTCTTGCTCTGGCCCTGCAATCAGACCAGCGTCCTTAATATGAACGAGACCACCTTCCCAACAAGAGCAAGGTTACAGAGGGTTCTGTGCACCCATCGAAGGAGTTTTACAGCAGGGGCTTGTCTTTTCCATTCACCCATCCACCCACCTTCCATAACCGCTTATGCAGTACAATGGTTGCAGTGATCCTGGAGCCTATCCCAGACATCACATGGCATAAAGCACGGAACACTCTGAACAGGTTTGCATGCCATTCCACGGCACATACATAATCACACATCATGGGCAATTTAGGGAACCGATTTATCTGATGTTTTTGGGCTGTTCCATAGACAGAACTGGGGGCTAAAACACCCCACCCTGAAGGGCTAAGGGCGTACTCACACAGCACGGTGGCCTTGTACCGTGCCCAAGCATGATTGCCCCTGCTGGTCTGTGCTCACATTACGCTCAACGATCCAGGCCCGAGCACGCCAGGATCACTGTGCAACTTTTTGTGTTGAAGAAAACATAGGAAGGAAGGCGCTATCGCTCAGCACGATGCAATTCCCGATTAATGAATCCCTTACTTTGTGGCTTATCATTTTGGGTGCGATGACAGATTTATCTAGCACGCAATGCAGCGATTTATATTTATTCGTGTTGCACGAATAAGATTGTCCCATATTTTACCAAAGAGTTTTTCTGTGTTGCATCCAGTTGTTCCTGGATACTCTCATTAGCCCAAATTTCCAGTAAGTAGACCAAAGTGATCCTTTGCCGACCTGTTCGTTAAATGACTGTCCCTATCCGATCTGTATAAACCATCTTCTGTCGCGATGCAGTTCTGTGAAACAAATGACGGCATCTGTACAGCTTACCCGATCCGGTTCATGTACAGTGTACAAGTATGCATGCATGTGTCAGTTGCATCATTGATATCATTGTCTGTGTTCCGTACCTGGGCACAGCTAGTGATCACACTAGACGTGCACGGTGCCCGAGTCAGACACCTCTTTAAGTGGTATGCTCAATTGTGTCCGGGCACAGTATGGAGCGATCACACCAGTCAAACGAACCGGACTTCGGGGGTCAAACATGCTCGGGCACGGTAGGGACTGCCTACTGTGAGCATAACTTACAGCACTGAGCCGTCATGCTGCCTTGACCAGCGTCTCATGATCTGCAGGTTTTTTGAAGCCCTGCGTCCCGTAAGACGACGGATACCTCCTGCAGTGGTCGAGTCCTCATACCTTAAAAATGTGTGCTTTAAGGATATGGTGGCCCAGCTCCATCGTCTGCTGGCGGTTCAGCTTCCCCTCTTGCCGGGACAGCATGAAGGCCATCAGTGCGTGCCCACTCCTGTAGGGGACAGGAATCAGCAGGCTTAAACCGAACCTCGTCATAAGATACAGAGCGCAAGTTCCCTTCGGACATTCAGCTGGCACCATGACATAATCGCCAACCACAAGGGTCATATTTTATGACAAGCTCGGCAAATGGCAATGGCCGCTTGGGTTGGAAAAAAAAAGAATGAAAAAAAGGTGTTATCCTTGGGAATGTTCTTTCATCGACACACCTCAAAGATGCAAAGTCGATGTATTTCAGGGAAAACTTGGCAGGACATTCCAGGTCCAGCCCAATGGCCTCCAGCTTTTGCATGAACATCTCTAGCATAATGCTCATCCTGCTTTCAGAAAAATGTGGTTTTTTTTTTGAAAGTGATTGTTAATTTAGACAAAGATAACGACAGTAATCAGTTCCCTGCTTGGAGGTTTGCAACATTTCCTAAGACAGGCATATTAATTCATTCATTAATGCTGTGCCCCTCCGACTGACTAAACTGTGCTAAATACCGTCTAGACAGGCGCCTCACCCCGTGTGGACAAGGGGGGAGGAGGGGAGCGGCGGCCTGGGAATGTAGTTCCTGCGCAGCCCGGCTAGCCTCGCTTGGGTGTTAATTAACGGAGAAGTTCATTAAAGGGCCACACATGACTGGCAGAGCTGGGGGGGGGCGGGGCAGCAAAGCATTTCCATTAAAGTGGCGAGCCATCGCACTCCGGCCTCCGTATAAAAAGCTGCTCTGGGGGCCTCTCTGTCCCCTGGCCTCCGCGGCTCAAAAACCAGGCCTTTTCTTCTCTGTCTAATGATCATGTCTGGGGATTCTGAAATCACACACTGAGACGAGAGGCAGAGGGGGGCCCAGAAAGGCAGAGAGACACCACTCCGACCCCCACAAGACTCATCAGAGGGGAAGGGCATTCAGGCACAGCGACGCTCCTTTCTGATGAGTTAATGAGGAATGTTCTGGAACTCTGATGAGCAGGTGCTCCCCTCCCCCATCAAGGTGAACTTCCGAGCCCCAGTTTCTTTTGAGGAGGAGGAGGAGAAGAGAGGAATGGTGAACTTCCGAATCTGTCCTCCGTGGGGGCCTCCTCTACGGGCCAAATGGTGGAGAGCCATAGAAACCCCCACCCAGGCACCCCTGCTTTTATCCTTGCACGAGTCACTTGTCAGAAGATGGGAGTGACACGGCGTCCAATCAGAAGGAGCCGACAAAGAGCGCCTGCAATCATCATTTCCCAGTTTCCTCTGAGCAATCTTAAGCCAGACGGAGCACCGAAGCAAAACAACATGCTTGTAAAAGTAGCTTTGCTGAATGCATCTGAAATGCCTATGTGGGGTGGAGGCATCTTAAGTCAACAGTTTTTCCCCTCACAGAGACCTTAAATGCTTTCAGCTGAATACATATCTTAAACAAAACACCGTACCCTTAATTTTGCTTCCCACTGTGCCAACAAGAGGAGTACACTTTAAAAGCTTGGGTTTCTGAAAGACAGCAGTGTACCTCTGAAATTTTCCCTGTGGTTCCCAACCAGCTCCAAATAGATGCTCTCCATGAACAGTTTGCCAGATAGCCGGGGTTAAGGGCCCAAACGAGGAATGAAGCCTTCCAGCAATTATACACAGAAGCCAATTCACTATTTCACTAGGATAGTTCATTAAAATATTTCTGCTATGACAAGTAGAATGTTTCTTTAGCCTCACTTGGGTGATGGAAGATGGTGGCGTAGGAGGTAGTGCTGTCGTTCGGCAACCGGAGGGCACTGAGCCCCAAATTGCTCCCGGTGTGCAGGTTGGCACCTTGCATGGTAGCCTCCGCCACCGGTGTGTGAATGTGTGTGTGGATGGGTGAATGTGAGGCATAAATTGTAAAAGCGCTTTGAGTACTCTTAGGAGTAGAAAAGCGCTATATAAATGCAGTCCGTTTACCATTTACTGCTGGGCAGCAAACTTTATAGGAAAGTATGTTCTCCGAGCACATGAGAAGTTCAAACTTAACTCAGCTATTTACTTCTATCTATCATAGATAGATACATAGATCTATCATCACTCTTGTTTATTTGAACTGTAATAAAAAAAAAAAAACTCGTTTCCCCTAAATAGCCTTGGTCCATTGGCACTGCAGCAGGATATCGAGCCAGATCTCAACATCTAAACACAGCATGGAATCCGCCCAACGCGGGACGTAAACAGCCACAATATGAATGGTGTAAACATGGTGGTAATGGTCTGGCCTCGGAAACCACCCCGAGAAATTATCGCATTTTCTGAAGTCCACCATCGGCATGGTATTACAGGCATTACAGAGTTTGATTCGTCGTGAATTCTTACATTCGGTCTTGCGCTTCTGGGGCGTCGTGCTCACCTGGGGTCACACAGGAAGTCGGAGCTCTCCCCATCTGCCCGCCACACCAGCCACTCACGAAAGGACGGGTGGCAGAACATGCGCGTCTTGTCCCTCCGCTTGACAAGGAAGCCAGAGAGGCTCTCCATGCGCTGGCGGAAGTCATCCCACTCGAGCTCGCCGACCACGCCACCCGCATTGATGGCCTGGAACAGCTGCTCATCTGTGAGTGGGTGTAGCGAGGCCAGTGCCACGTTGAGGATTGGCCGGGCGCGCTCGAATGCCAAATTGGTCATGAAGCGCATGTTGCACTGCAGCAGGTAGAGCTCGGCCAGCGAGACAGGCACCACCTTGTAGCTGGCGCTCTTGATGACCAGGTGGCCACGTTCAAACAGGTCCAGGGTCAGCTTCAGGTACAGGTACGAGCCATGGCTCAGCGATACCAGGTGGCTGCTCAGCTTGCCCACCGTGACCGGGTCGGCTTTGCCGTTGAGCGAGATGTTGTTCATGATCTCCTTGTTGTTGTTGATGCGGTGCTGGACGTAGGCGTTGAGGTCGCTGCTGATATCTTTGTTTTCTGGGAAGTCGTCCAGGGAGATTTGGGAAAACGGCAAGAAGCTGGTGATATCCTGCCCGGGATTAATAGGCCATTATATTCACAGTGCGGCAATAAAAACAAAAACAAATTTATTTATTCACACATTTTAATGGTCTGGCTAGGACAAACTGTTACTGAATAAACAATCACATATTCCACTGAAAATGAAAATACCCCCCCTCCCCCACACATCCACCCAACTGAAGCCTTCGATATTTCCCCCAATGGTTCAACAAATAAGGAAGCTAGTTCATGTCATGGTGTCAGCTATCAGATGGCAGCAACAGCTCATTGGGGGCCGTGTTCACCAACGTTTAGGAGGCCAGGAGATGGGTCAGCATGGATACATCTGCTCCCATGGCGGCCACTGCTGAGCATGCCCAGAACTACAGCCTATACGCCCCCCCCCCCCCGAAAAATCAATACACCCTTATGCTATGATCTCCACTCTGCCGCAGATGGAAAACAGAGGGATAAGGGCTACCTCTCAATAGTGCCGGCAAACTGAGAGGAGAAGCTAAATACTCTGAAGCTTATGCGAGGCTTAGCATGACGCGCGGGATACATGCACTGCACAAACAGCGGCTAGCGATACTCGAAAGAAGAGCCTGGAACTTTGCTTGGCTTAGGGCAGTAGACATTCTTCACAGGAGCTGCTCCACCTCATCTGTATACAGATTGCATAAATATAACAAAAGTCATGCATAATTCATAATTTTGCCAAAAACACAGCACTCTTCGTCATTATGAGAATGCCACGCTCTTCAGAGTGGAGGGCTCTCTATGTGGCACTGGCACTAGATGTGACCCCCCCCAGCCTCAAAACAGACCCGAAAATGAAGGGGTGACCCATTTCTGGGTTTCGCTTTTGTTGTCTAGATGAACACAAATATGGGAAGATCACTGATAATAACAGACGGACAAACACAGCGTGAAGGACAATGAATAACTTTGGAGGGACTAACAGGCACGGAAATGGAAGCTTTAGAACATCTCAGCCTTCTCCCCAAAGCATTCTTAGTTCCTCTCAGCTGTTCTGCATGAGGAAATAAGAACTTGAGGGTAACACTTTACTTAAAGCACTCATGTATAATGAATTATAGATACCTTCATAATGCATTATATAATACATTCATAAAGTATTATAAACAAGACATAACTATTTATAAAAAGGCATGACACATTATAGCTCTGTTTATTATGCATTATGAATGCTCTATGAAGCTCTCATCCATAATGCAGCATAAAGTATCCTTAATTCTTATATACCATTGTAATGCATTATGAAGGTATCTATGATGCATTATGATTAAGGCTGAAAACCGAAACACCGAAAGAAATAATTATGCTAATTTTTCGTACCATTGCTGTTATGGCTGGGACTGTGTGTGCTTACGTCACTAAAGTCAAAGCATTGCAATTGCAATAATTAATATTCATATTTAAAAAAATAAATCAATTACAAAACTATGAAAAAATGTATTTAGCACTGAATGCTGACATTTCAACAACGGACAATATAAAATAAAATGGAATTCTACATAAAATGTTTTACTTGGCCCTACTCCTTAATAGCCTACAGGCCTATACCTAACTGCTGAAAGATTTGTAAAATTAAATATCTTTTGTCATAAAACACAACTGCATTTTAACATTCTCTGTAGGACTACTACAACAAGGTGCATTCAGAACACGTGCTGCTGAAAGATATAACGACTGCTAAGCAAAGTAGTTGAAACGGACCACGGAGTGAAAGCAATGAAAGTGCACTCTTAGAGTCTGTCGGCACACGTTTCACTGAGGTCTACTCGGACCCCCTGCACTTCATCGCGACTCTACCTGATTCGCGTTATAAAGATCATTACTTGGATGTGGCGATAAAGCAGCGCACACGAGAATGATCCAGGCTGCGTTGGATATGAAGAGCTCGCTTGGAGACGGAAAAGCACATAGCGCAAGAGAGGGAGCTCAGAGCTTAGAAAAAAGGGCTCGTCTGTCTGCACCTGATGAGGGGAATGTAGCCTTGGTGTCTGATGTTCAATGAGATCCTCCAAGAGAGTATCTCAAATAATAGGTAGGCTACTCTGTTCTGACTTTTCAAAAGCGTCCGCCACAGACGGAGTGGCTGTGCTGGGAGGGACTTTCCTCTTCTGTGCCACATTCGTCTCAATCAGCACGGCGATCGGGATGTTCTGATTTCATATGATAAATTAATCCCAATGTTGACGAAGTATTTGCAGATGCACCCCTCTTGAAATCTCAGCATTACATGCTTTACAAAGTGCTATCCGTGGGTCTTTTTCTGATATTTCGAAATAAGACCACACGGCAGACATGTTGGCTCTAATCCAGTCATGCGCATGCTGGTCGCAGTTCTTGCTTGCGTCATCACAACATCTTGTTTCGGTCGTGTTTAAAGGTCTCTCTCCCGAAAACCGAAAATGCCTTTTTGGCCATTTTCAGCCAAAAATTTTCGGTGTTCAAATTTTCGGTGCATCCCTAATTATGATATCTGCTGTAAGTTACCCTGCTAGCATATTAGAAGCAGCTGTAACTAAGACATTGACTGTGAAATTAGTTTGTTGTGAAAGTATCCGTTAATAAGATATAACTTGCAAAATGAATCCCAGAGACAGCTACCAAACTTTTGATCATCATCATCTTAAGCACTAGGAACAATAGTTATATATTCTGTTGGAGGTCACAGAGGGGCCTTCATGCATTATATTTTTGGCCCAAAAAGTTTGAGGTCGCTCTCACCAGAAGGTTCACTCTCACGGTGATGATGACCTTCAGCCAGATAGGGAATTTGGAAATGATTTTGGTGATGAACGATGCAATGGTGTCTCCATAATCCGGTTTGTGGAACTCTGCCTCGTTCAGGCCATCAATAAGGATGAGGAGGTCATCTTCAGGTATCTTCCTCTCTAGAGAGAAGAGGAGGAATAGTGAGGGAAGGAATCGCATTCTGGGGGGCGGAATGATGCACTGCTTCAGTGTTTACCAGATCACTGCTCTGCAGCATCCAAGCTACACCATGCTAATGGAATACAACTTATTATACTCCTCCATCTTCAACCTCTCTGGCCAATCAACCGACCAATCAGCCAGTAATGAAGCAGTGGTTCTCAACCCCAGTGCTGGGGACCCACTGTCATTGGCTGATTGAGAGGCCATCCCAAAAACCTGCACCCACACCGGCTCTCCATGGAACAGGTTCCCCACCCCTGCACTATGGTAATGACAGAAGCAAAGGTGTGTTTCATTTCAAGACTAGCACTTTTTTATGCTGAGTGAAACATTTTCAAAAATTTATTAGAAATAAAATGGAAACTGTAATCCCAGTGGAGGTAAAAGCCCTGACTTTGCACTAGGAACAATAGTCATATATTATGCAGAAGGTCACGAATGCTAATCGACTGATTGATTTACACCCAACCGTCCACGATTTTAATCTTTGCTGGGGTATCACTGTACCTTATTTTTTTTAAAATTATTTTTGTAACTGAAGGGGGAAACATGACTTTTCCATTAATTACAAATAGACAGAAGCGGGTGTTTGGGGGAGGGTGGTGGTGGTGCTAGAATGCAGATGTATCACACTCCAACCTGCAGGTTCGGTCAGGATAGCAGAGCACGCCCCCGTGCTCTAGGCATGCTTACCACACAGACGTCTGCCATTCTTTCCCATTCACACATACGCACCGTAAGGCCAGTGTGCCTCAGAATTCAGAGCGGCTCCTACAATAGCCTGATTCAATTCCAGACTGGAGGGAGATCCACAGTCACCTTGGAACGCCCTGAATGCGCCTCTCAGAAGAAAGCATCGCGTTCCCCCTGAGAGACCACACATTTGAGGCTGAGATTCTAATTAATATCACTTCAGATTTTCCTTCCACATACTGCGACTGTGATGATTAAAAGTCCAGAAGGTTCCATGGAATTCAGTCTCAGGAAAATGCATTTCACCTATTCATTGGGACTAATCTTCATGATGGAACTCATCTGCTGGATAGCGGGCTTCTGTGAATGACGACTCCTTCTGGTTCATTACGACGACCAGGAGGATAACCCATCTCAGTTACTGTCAACAGATCCCCATGTCCATGACTGATATAACTCATCTAACTGAATCCAAAGTCGCTCTGTAGAAGTATCGGATCTGCTTGTGCAAATACGGCAAGCTGTTGAACTTGCCACTTGAGAGAGCTCGCATGAAATAGCACTAAACAGCAGATAAAATATAAATTAAGACTGATTATGAAAGAAAACTCCAAGCAAGATGGGGAATTAAGGTAGGGTGGGAACCCTGCCGTCTTTAAGGCCTTACCCTTACGAAGGTTGGCCAGCGGCTCCAGCACACCCCTCCGGAAGGCAGCCAGAGGGTCCTGGACGCAGGAGCGCAGACTGAGCATGCTCTGGAGGTGTGGCTCCCTCAGCATCAACTCCCTGTAAGCGGCGAGCTGGTGCGCCCTGCACAGCAGGGCGGCGATACTGTGCACGAACTCAGGCACCAGGCAGGTGTATGTGTTGTCTGCTTGGCAGTAGTGGTACGCCACCACCTGGTGAAAAAAAAAAGGAATAGTAGGGTGTTGAAACTGAGCTCTACTGTGTTTCGGCGTTTAAATGCTGCAGCTGTAAGAGTCTCAAGGCACCAGATGACGCCACCCACAGGTGCATCATGACATCCCGCATTGAAGCAACTCAAACATAAACTCAACATGTGGCGTTTCCTGGATGACCCTCAGCAGCGTGAGCTGGGTTTCATCGTCATCTCGTTACTGGGGCTGCGGTAACCGAGGGAACTTTCGGGGAGTGGGAGCAGATCTCACACACCGCGCGGTAACTCACTGGGCACCGGACACACTGTGGTGTGCCGACAGTATGAAAGATTAGGTGGTGGATGCACATTGAAGGGCCCCCGCATTTAATGCAGTGCTCTAAAAGTAGGCTGTTGGCATTATGGTTAGCGGAGAGGGAGGGGCGGTGGCCCGTGGGAGCTGTACCCATCTCTGTCCTAATTACGCTCGAACCTGGAGGAGCTGACACACTTCCAGAGGCACACGGAGTACAGGTGACTGCGCCACTGTGGCCCCATTTTATGGGCAGGCCACAGAAACACACCCCCACCCCAATGCACCGATGGAACATTCCAGGAGGCCATTCCTATGTTTTGCCCTCCGGGATGACATCCAAAACAGAATCCATTTGCAGCAAAAGAAATATGGACCCGCCCCCCCAAACTAATGAATTAAAAGTAAGCATTTGGCTAGGATGTACTTTAGTGCCAGCTCCTGCTATATCAGAACCATTTTAATCTCTGCCATTCGGGTAATAAAATGTTGCTGAATTTAAAAGCAACAGTGCGCCACTCAGCCGAACACTGACACAAGCAAGCACTTTGAATCACAGGCTTTTGGCTACTTTTAATTTCAATTGACATACTGATGAAGACCTGAGAGATTATGGACCTTTTGCTTTCAAAAAATGGGGTTAATAGGAACTGCTGGCGTTCTGCCCTGTGGTAGATGCCGTGGTCCGTCGTGCACGGGGATTCAACATTATTTGAATGTAATGCTGTGTTCCATTTACCTTTGAGGTCGGAGAGTTAACAGACATTTAGCAATACCATTGTTAGCAATACCAGCTGATAATGCATCATGTGGTATTCTTCACATACAAACACAGTAGCAACATGTCCACAGATAGAGGTTGGACAGTAATGTGTGTGTACTTAAGACACAAATAAGGGCTAGTAAATAGTGACTACAGCTTTCACTTGTGTTGATGATGGGGCAGCCATCTTGAATTCTAAGGTGAGGGTTCTAGAGGTTCCTCTGACCTTAGAGTGTGTTCCAAATGAAATTTCCAATTAGGAATTAGGAAATTCTCACTTCCCAGTTCTAATGGAACGTACCATAAGGATACGGGAAGACAGACATGGCCACCGTGCAAGCTACAGCCCCATATGACATCAAGTAGAGAACCCCATAGATCTGGCATCAGAGTAAACAAGCTAAACAACCAAGGCAACTATACACAACTAAAGACCGTCAACGAATTACTGAATGAGAATGAGACCCATTCCAGACTGATGCAACACTGTCATAATCAGTGAAACGTCATTACTGAAACACCATGGTCAATTAGGACATGCTTTCCCGAGACGATCAAGCGAGTGCCGTCTGAGGACTCTCCAAGCAGCAGGAGGCTCTCAGGAGAAACTGCTCCAAGCATTGTGTGTATGAATCATAGCACTGGGCAACATTTCTGAGACTAAAGGCAACCTCTTCGTCAGGAAAAAAGAACCCGCTGGGCTGCTGGTTCTGGATAAAAACCTAAAGTTTAACAGCAATCATGGCACCCAAGACTATGTCCAGCAAACATTGGAGCATAAGGGAAAAAGCAGGCTAGGAGATGCAGCCTGAAGCATCCACAGTTGTGTGAGACCTAGAATGGGCTCCTTAGCGCTCCAATCCATAGCAACAGTGACCGGCATCTGGCTCTAGGACTGAGCACAGCCCTTATGTACGCGGTACGACCACAAGGCCACTTGAGGTCTTTTATCTGTTTCCTAGAATCCATTATTATCTAAGCAAGGAAGACAATTCATGAGGGAAAATACTGTGGACCATCTCTGAGAAATGGCTACCTTGAGATCACGCTACGAGACAAAAGAAAAGAATGAAAAAACAAGTGGATTGAACAGGGGATTTTCAAAAAAATTCTAAAAACATAATTAAGTAGATGAGTGAGAAACGATAATTGCAGGAAAGGAACAATTAGGGGGAGGCATGAATCCTAGCAAAAACTCCAAAAATAGATGCAGGGGAAGCAGTGCAAAAAGGAAAGAAAAAGGATGAAAATATGCTGGACTTTCATATGAGACCAGGTCTGAAAAAGCAGAGGACCTTCTAAGTGTGCAAAAGCAAAGCAGATACACTGTGTGACATGGCTAGACCCACCAGCTATATTTGCAGCAAAATCGTACATTTAATCTAGTGACCTAACTAGGCAGGAACGCGGTGTAAACGCATCGCACCGGCTGCAAGGGGAAGGGGAGCCTGAACGGTTCCCTTGACGACATGGAAGCTGCCTGCAATTCCCCCCTGGGTGGAAAAGTGGGACGAGTGCGAGCGGCCAAGGGGCATGGCGACCCAGCGAGCTCCATAGGTAAAAGGTCACAAAATGAACCCCCAGAATGCCGGATGAGATACTTCCTGCTCCCGTCTAATGCAGAACGTAAAAGTGTCCTCCTGTATACTTCAGACACGCAGGAACCCTTGACTATTGAATTAGTTCTTGCTTTCCTAATTCCTTAATGCAAAATAAAAACCTTCACTTAGACCAGGAGCGTCACTAGAGATTTATGAGAAGGGAGCCTGTACTGTGGAGGTATGATTTTAATGAAAATGAATGAGAATACGCTATTTAACCTAATTAGTGTACATTTATTTGGGGGCAGCGAGCTAAGCCCCCCCTCCCCCCCAAAACAGCCCTAGTGATGCCCCTGACTTAACCAAAATAATATCTGTATAGGTATGGTATGGTGGGAGGTCAGGAGGGGGGCGAGATTGTGGGCTTGAAATGCAGCCGGTTGCTGAGGTAAAAAGGCGTTTTCTGACATTTAATTTGGACCTAGAAGCAACTTCGGGGGCTCGAACTCCGCTGGAGGTTGGTGCCCCCCCCCCAGGCTGACTTACAAAGCAAAGCCCGCCTTTGTGAAGCTCTTTGGAAGAGATGCGGCACGATTATGCCAGCAGAAAGATAAAGCTTACACATAATAAAGCACCTAATCCCCCCCCACATAAGCAGCTGGGGGGGCCAAAGTCGCCCCACGCGCTTCGACTCTCCTGGGTGTTACTCATTCACATGTTTTAAAAATGCCCCGTACGGTCGATCATCCACTCAAGGTCGTTCGCTTCCTGCCAGCAGATGGTCAGCCATTTTAAACATGGGGAGGAGACGGTTACCTTAGCAGCCAGGCGCTTCACGGCCCCCTCCCTGCGCCTCTGGACCTCGGGGGTCCCGGGACAGCTGCCGTCCCGCAGCGTGCTGGTGGCACTCGGGGGTGGGCCAGGCTGGGGTGGCTGGCTGAGGGGCAGCTCTACACTTGCGTCGCCAACTGCAGGGTGAGAGCGGAAATCAGGGAGTTATAGTGCACCATGACACAGGCCCGTTCTGTGTCATAGCTACAGACTGCATAATTAATTAAATTCAATTATTCAAAAACCAGTAAGATGACATTCCAGAATGGCTCTGTGTACAATCTCCAGAGCTATAATCCTTTCTGTCCAGCAAATGGCAAAGGTCCCTAAAGTGGCAGTTACACATCACACCTGTGTATACGTGCGATCGCGGCGTTCTACAGCAACGGCTAAGTCGGCCACTCAAGGCCACGTGACTTGATCCCCCAAGGCAGCAGTTTGTGACATTTTTGTCTCCATGGCTACCCCGGCCTTCCCCATTGCTGCTGACATTTGAATCAAACCCGTTAATAAAATTCTAGGACACAGCCATAAGTGTAAGTATACAAAACTCCCCAACCTAAATAGAGCCGTTTCCCCATCTCCCCCCCCACATGGTGATGGAGAGCAGCAGTGCGTGCTGGGTAATGTTTGGGTGACATGCTGATGGGGGGGAGCCTTACTTCTCGGTGAGGCCCCAGGGCTGTTGGAGGCGATCTGCCGCATGCGGCCCCCGTGGCAGCTGAGGGCCACCAGGCGCGACACCACTGCCGTCTTGCCGAATCCCACGCCAGCTGCCAGCACGGCACCGCGGCCCTCGGCCCCTTCGCCCGGCCTCAGTGCCTCCTCCAGCCTCTGGAAGAGCCAGTCCCGGCCCACAAACACCGAGTCTGTGGTGATGCTGGGCACCTCGAACAGCAGTGGCTTCAGCATGATGTCCACTGGCTTGTAGGGCACAAGCCGGGCTGGAAAACACACACACACAAATGGGTGTGTCACGTGGGGAGCCCGTCTCTTATACACAGAGCTCCTGAAGCGCCAAGGCGAGTTGATGGGGCAGAGGACCTTAATTAGTCCTTAATTAGAGGATCTTAATCAGTCCTTAATTACCTACCAGCACAACATGAGTCTGATTACACTGGTTAAATTGCTTGACTATTTGAATGGACTGAACCATCTGACTGTTGACACAAAGCAACTTTAATGCAGCATTGTGAATTTTACAGAAACATTCCTCATATGCTTGGATAAAGCAAAACAAAAGATAAAACAAAACAAAAGATTAAAACCAATCAATTACTCATTCAGAATAACAAAAATAAAATACGTTAAAATATGGTTCCTTAATATTTTGTTTCAGAGAGTAACACCCCAAGGCTTGCAGGACGGCATCGCTGACACACCGCTGAGGCCAGCACTGAAGGCAATGCTTCACCCTGCTTCAGGGCTGAACATCTGCTGGGGCCACCAGAGACCCCACCTCACCTCACCCCACTATACACCCCCACAATGCGAGACCCGTTAGCGTCCATAGTGCCCGTGATGAGAAGGCCATTGGTTCAAATCCCATAGTGACTTCACCATTATGCCCCTGAGCAAGGCCCTTAACCCCTACTGCTCCAGGGACTGTCAGACCCTCCTCAAAATGTGTAGCTTTCGATAAAAATGGCGGTTCAATAAAGAATCTGTGTTCGTAATAGTACTTCCGCACTACACCCACAGGGTGTGGCCTTTACCTGTCATGCTATGAAAAAGCGGAATTTGTACTTTGCGTTCTTAAAACGCTGCCAGGGCCCAGGGAAGGTGCCCAATTAACAGAAATGACAGTTGTACTATGTGGTTTTCCACTAAAATCTGCCAGAAGCCCGAAACTAAACGTCTTAATTACATCCCCGAGCCGACAGCAGCCCACAGAGCCAAAGGAAATTCAAAATGTCTCCCCACCACTTCCACAACAATTAACCTGCCTATCAGTATTAGCAGTGCTTAATTTCCCAGCCGAGGTTGCAGCGGCTACAGCGTACACCGTGGGTGGGGTACCTTTGGGGTCCTGCGGGGTCCTGCCTCCGGTGTTGTGCCAGGGCAGCCGGATGGACGTCCGCAGGGGCGTGTTGCGCTGCTCATCAAGGTAGCTCAGGTCCTCTAGCTTGGTCGAACTTGTGGCTGCAGAGGGAAGCGTCGGAAGAGTGATGGGGGGCTGGGTTAGGATATCACCAGCATCTGGGCTATGGGGCCCCGCCCCCTGCACCCCATTCCCAGGAACATCCAGCCCTTGAGAATGGCAGCTGGTATAAGAGGAAGTCACACTCCACGACACAACCTGAGACATGTACACGGACACTGGAACACGGGAGAGAATAGCATGATGATCACACACATGGGGACAGGGGAGAGAGGAGCCAGGCGATCACGGGGACAGGAGAGAGAGGAGCCAGGCAAACGCATACACACACGCACACATGGATACACACACACACACACACACACACACACACACACACGGATACACACGCAGACTGGAGAGAGGAGCCAGGTACACACATGGATACACAGATACATATACACGGATACACACACGCACACATGGATACACACACACACACACACACACACACACACACACGGATACACACGCAGACTGGAGAGAGGAGCCAGGTACACGCATACACACATGCACACATGGATACACACACACACATACACATGGACACACACATGCACACTGGAGAGTGGAGCCAGGCACACTCAAACGTTTATGACACATTTCACGTCATTCTGCACCTCTGCGAAAGACAGCCTGCTGCACTCCACATTTGTGTTTGCGCAACTGTGTATGCGCAAGCTCTGGACACACTGCGTACGATCGATTCGCTACCACGCACTTTAAACACCAACATGTATGTTGGGGTAGTTTGAAAACCCTACAGGATATTTTCAAGGTAATAAAACTGTTACATATAAGTGCAAGTACAAGTGTGTGCAGACTTCTCCTGAATTGAAATTCTGACACCATCCAAGTGACCAATGTTGGCAACCCTGTGAGTTGGCTCTCTGAATTTGTAAAATAGAGAAACGGACATAAACCTCAATGCTGTGATGTGTGTGCAGGGTGAACGTTTCCGTGTATGTGTACGCAGAGTGTACGTATTATGAACATTTCCGTGTACGCAAAGTGTACATAGTATGAACGTTTCCGTGTACGCAGAGTGGATACGCGAGTGTTGCACTTGTGTGGAAAGTATGAACCAGGTGGGATCATTAATGACTGACAAGTAGCTAGAGAAGATCTAAGGCAAAGATCCCAAAGGAGAACTCCCATTTATCTTCCTAGCACACGCACACACAGATAAACACGCACACACACAGACACTGTGCAGGGCGCTGAAACAATCAAATCACCATGGCGACCCAAAGATCCTTTTCAAAAGAAACACAAATTTCACTCTGTCGCCCAGGCTTGCAATAGCGCTGGCGGAGGCAAAGTGGGGGGAGCTGGGGGGGCGGAGGCAGGCGAGGACGGGGGTCACTCACTTCCCCAACTTATCTTGGAGATTAAATCTCAAACAGGCCTTCCACAGAGACACGGACACAAAGGAAGCTGGCTCACTCGTGCTGAACTTCCCGGTTTCCAGAAACGGACCCAGTGACTCAGAATACCCCCCGACATTTTCGTACGAAAAACAGAAAGCAACACCTCCCTGACTGTCTCCAACCCTCCCCCGGCACAGAGACCTTCTTCCATCCCGCGGGAGATCAGAACAGTAGCACACCCTGGATTGCCACCCACCCAACACCACTGTGGCAACCTGTTTGCACGGATATATATGTATGTATATGTATATGTGTATATATATGTATATGTATATATATGTATATGTATATATATGTATATGTATATGTATATATGTATATGTATGTATATGTATGTATATGTATATGTATATATATGTATATGTATATATATGTATATATGTGTATATATATGTATATATGTATATATATATGTGTGTATATATATATATGTGTATATATATATGTGTATATATGTGTATATATATATATATATATGTATATATATATATGTATATATATATGTATATATATATGTGTGTATATATATATATGTGTGTATGTATATATATATATGTATATATGTATATGTATATATGTGTGTATAT
>JAODKC010000001.1:41037775-41052424 GCA_026777985.1 Mormyrops attenuatus
CTTCCGACCTCTCTTCGTTCGGGCGCTTTCTGCTCTTGGTCCCCCGCCCCGCCCCCCGCCGCCGCGCGCGGCCGGGGGGCCGCGGCGGCGCCCCCCCCCAGGAGGAAAAATCCCCTTAAGGCAACATGGAATTAAACAAATGCTGAAGGTATCATCTTCCTTAGCCTCCGGACTGGCTGGTGACACCACGGTATTACAATAGCTACCCCAGCCAAATTCCTCTAGGTCTCTCACGTACGCTTCATCTCCTGTTCTAGAGTACCTGAGCGATGCCAAAGAAATGTGTGCTTGTAGTATAAGCTTCCAGGGGTGACCCGATACTGCGTCTCCTTTCCTAACGGTCCGATAGCTTCGGGTGGCCTCTAATGCGAAATTTTTGTGCAGGCGCTGTGGAAGATGCCTAACCGAGCTAAAAGAGATTAGCGATATTGCATTAGCCAATGGTTATGGGCAAACAATCACAGGCACCGGGCTTGATCATGTGATGCTAGAGGGGAAATTAAGCCATTTGTTTCTTACATGAGTTTTAAAAATGCAGGATGCTGGACAGAAGAGCATTACCCTCTACAGTACATAATAGCGGCATTTATTCAGCATTTTGGGTCAAACCTGGGACTCCATGAGCAGAAAGTTCAGAAACAAAATACTTATAGAAAAAGATGCAGGCAATTTCATTCCTAAATATGAACTCAGCATTTTACCCATGCTTCCAATGACCAGATTTTAACCAAGGACTGTACAACAGTGCCCATACAGCCAAGCGATAGAGGTGGGGCAGGGGGTCACCATGTGTAATTGCTTGTGAGAAAGCGACTCCAATGACGACCGACAGCCCACTGACAGCACTGACGCGACAGCACGCCTGGAGGATGCACAGTGCGCGGCCCACACCAGCAGCACCAAGCTGCCGAGAGATGGCACATCCTTGGGGACTTAAGCGTTCCTCAGCCACCTCTTACCACAGGCGGAAGCAGAACAGGCTCTCCACACAGTAAATGATACTCAACAGCCGCAAACAATGTCTTCCTCTGGGTGCTGGGGGGCCTTTCTGTCAAGTGATTACAGCCAGCAGTTCCTGAGAAAGAGGAGTCTTGGTTTGGTGGAAAGAGGGGATTAAAAAAAAAAAAAAAAAGCACAGACACACACACGATTCATTTGGAACAATGCGCTGTTATTCCACATTTTAAAATACATCAACTGGTCAACTAGTTAGTCTATACCGATTACGGAACCCTGAACTTGAGAGACAGAACCTATATGATTTAGAGTACAAGCTTGCTATTAATACAAAAAATCAGATGCTATTATCCTGAGAGTTCTCCACCATCCCAGTTTATCATCAAATCCAAACTCAAAACTAGAATATTAATTCATCCCGTTCTTGGGGGGGGCAATTGCTAGACCAATCAAATGCTACATGACTGTACTTGTTGAGTCTAACAAAATGGAACAACAAAAGCGACTGTAGGAGAACAGACATCTTGGCAGCAGCCTGATCGGCCAGGAAACCACAACGATATGGTTTGATGATGTTAAAAAGACAGCAGTGCTTAACAAGACAGCCAGTGGGCAGGAGGGCGGGGGGGGTCAGCAGTGGGAAGCCTTTCGCGAGGATCCATCTCCCAGCACTAATCGCAGCCCAGCATCTCGCTCTGCAGTCCAGACTTCCTGTGGCCCCAAGCCTGAGCTTCTGCTTCCCCGGGACCTGCCTGTCCATATCAAGCTGGAGAGGAAGAACCTGGGTCAGCTAATCGCTCTCAGGGGGGGCCAACAAGCTGAGGGTGAGATTTGAAAACTGTGACCACCCCCCCCCCAATCCATGTGCTCGATCTTGTTTCCAAGTCAGGCGGAACGGGGACAGCTTTCTGCTGCGGTTACAGGAAACAACAGGGACTGGGTCCCCTGACCTACCACGCAGAGCCGGACATATTACTGCCTTATCCATTAATGCTGCAGTTGTATCACACACGTGGAAAGTGTAACATGCTAATTTAAGAATTCTCCCTCCAAATAAAGACATGCTTTCCCTGCCCACAAAACCTCAACTAGCCTGCATTTACCACATCAAGCATTATTACCCTACAAAAGGCCTTATTTGCTCTTTTAATCTCCTCTTGGTGCCACAGCAAGACGGCCGGCCTGAACCACTCATCAATAACAGCACTAAGGCTGCGTTTACAAAAAACAGGGGGGTGTTCAAAGGGCTGGTTCAGCCAGTGAGAAGAGGTCCACCTGGCAAGGAAGCAGGGGGGTCCATTTGCATCATCTACAGTTTCCCCATGAGACAAACTGGATGTCGCTAATGTTTATCCGGTGAGCTACTAGCCAGGAACATTGGTTGTGTGGTTGCATTTCTCTGTGAGAAACGGTGACAAGTGTCTGTCTGCGCACCAGGTACAATCGGGATCTTGCAAGGAGTGTGTAGGATTAGGTCTTTAAATATTTCAAATGTCAGTTTCTTTAACAAACACGGAAAATATGAATACAAGTTAAATTATCCCGAAAACCAGTTGTTGGTACCGGCAAAAATTTTCACATCGGTGCACCACTGACAAAGAAACAACAGGTCAATTTTAAACTGCATCTCAGGAGAGACATCTTCAAGCTGCCTGGTTTCCTAAGGGAACAGGCTGAAACAATTATCCAGATAACATCACTTTGCCTACAACTGTAACCATTAAAACTTCCAATAAATTATTCAGAGGGAATCCACATCCTGTCAACATCTAGCTCCTCACTTTTAAGTTACTTGAACATTTTCCAAGCATTGCCAATAAACCTGAAGGCATTTTTCTTACAACTACACGATTAAATTACCATGTTTCGTGCTGAATATTAACAGTTTTCTTCTTTTTTTATATGAAGCTGAAGTTCGCACATGCTTTCTACGAGAGATCTGATCGCATAGCTTTCTTCCTGTCATACAACATGACGTTTTGGATTTGACGGATTTCAAAGCCTTCATTCGATCCAAGGCCTCAAACTGTTAACATCACCAGGGCTGAGAAAGCAGCTGGGAGGTTACCTAACAGTTAACTAGGCAGCATAAATCAATTACGCATATCGTGTATATATGAATGTGGGCAGACAGGAGTCTCACGCATGTACAAAAACACGCACCCTGGAGAAAAACCTTGCTTCCTCTGTTGTCTGGCCTTTCCCCAACAAATCAACCCTCATGTCTTTTTGAGTAGCAGTCCCACCGAAACCGGCCTGTTGCACCTCCCCACCTCAACGCGAAACAAAGCCCCGATTCCAATCCCCAAATTCAAATTTTTAAAGGAATCTGATGTTAAATCAGGTCTCGTTTCTCAAAGCGAGTCGCGCAAGGTGGGGCGGATGAGGAAATCGATTTCACCTAGTTCGTTGACCTCTAGCAAAGCGACATCCAATCAGGTATAATCATCGCTTTGGCACAGGTAGGTCTGGCAGACTAGTTAGAAACCAAACTACTTAACAATATGGAGAAGAAAGGAACAATTGCTGCGTCCAAGTCCCCTGAATTATTTAACAACACCTTAAGATCATATCGAGACTTAATTAAAAAAAAATATGCTTGGAGGTGTATAACTTCAGAGACAGGGATACCAGGTTGGTTTTAGAAAGTATATTTAGCAAATGAAACTAAAACAAACGCACTTAACGTGCTTTTCAAACCAACAGCAATAGAGCAAGAGCTTTTTGTGTAAACCAACAATGTAGCTCATTTTGTTTCAAGCCGAAAAACACCTACAATCTCACTTATTTTCTATATAACGCTCTTTCATGACATAGTATTCACCTGTCCAACGCCTTTCACGAGTGGCAGGCAGTTCGCCGATGCCGGTGTGAGCGCCAAAGCGGATTTTTTGCCTGCACCGAGCTGTGTGCCGCTTGCCGTGTGGACGCAGCTTAAGATTAAGGACACTAAGTCAGATAGTAGGGGCTGTGTGCAATGCAGTAATTTCAGGTACTGACAAGGAGGCCTGAAAGGATCTAAGGGCCTCATTAAATCTGCATGTGAACAGGTACCAAAAGCTCAACAGAGACACCTGGAGCGGGACATCAGTGCACCACCCCCACCACCATGAGCCGCAAAGTCTTGCCTAAAGAAAGGATCAGGTTATCCTGCTGCGACAGGAATCTCGAGGCCCCTCCAAGCAAAGGCCAGAACAGCCGGGAGCCTCATGCATCTATGAAAACGAGCCAGATCATCCTCTGGAAAACCCCATTTTCTCTGCTGCCTGGCCTTCCAACAAACTCTTAACTGTCACAACATGGTCTCAACAAGACAGTCAACCACTCGATATTCTTAAAGAGATGCTGTTCCATTGCAGTGCAATCAGTCATAGGAGGATCACAAGGCTGAAGTTTCTAAGGCACTCCCACAAGTTCTTGGCTATCACTCAAGATAGGGGGGTGAGGGGGGCTAATTTGGTTAATACCCAAGGTGGGTAGGATGATAGAGCATTTAAAAGCTGTCTGGGGTGGGAGAAGGGTAGTCAACTTCTCTGAACTTAAGATATCTACAAGGTATTCATAAGAACAAAGGAATATATAGGGCACTGCATATTTTTAGCAGCTGAATGATAATTGATGCCTCTAGATAAATCAGTAAAGAGCAATATCATAAAACTGAACAGCTATCAACCAGAAATGGCACCCAGAGATTAACACATCCCCAGGAACAATCAATTCTGCTGCCATCAACCCAGTTTAATGTCAAACATAACGATCCCAAGTCTGAAACGGCCAATTTATCTCCTGGAGCGGTTTCATTAAATCAATGGGCGGTGAATCTCACCCGCGGCCTGCAAACCGTATCCACCAAACCCCCGGCACTGTTTAACAGGGCTGCTACAGCCCAGTAAAACCCATCAGTAGATGGACTCCACCTCTTTAGAGCTCATCTCAATTAGTGCAAGACCTTAAACAAAGATCCCCACCCACCCCAGCTTGGGCCCCACGTCAACTTTGGCCAGCGGGGAAATGAACAGCCAAAATCCCACGGCGGTGGGATCCTGGTTCAGAAACAGGGACACACACACAGACAATAAGGCAGTCTATTTTAAGAAGTTCGAAAAGGCCAGTTACACGAGCCAGAGACGGGTGGGGGTGGTTGGGTATGGGAAATGACAAGGGTGAATTAGCGGCCTGTGCGTTAGCGAGCCAGGGCAATCCGGGACAGGACAGTCCCGTTTCCATGACTCCTTCCTTCCAGGACAAAGCCACAGAATTCCAAAAGCCGTGTGCTGAGCCATACTGTGTTGACATCATGACGGGGCTTCTCCCATCTCCATTCTGTATCACTGAGCCGTTGTTAAGGCTTCCTGGACCTTCTACCACCATTGTGTTCCTCAAGCTTTGGCGGCTCTTAAACAGTCCATTGAGCTCGACAAGGTTGAACACAGAGTCCTAATCAGGGCATCCAGCGTGCTGACCCAGCCGTTTTCCAATGATCGTTAACCCAGCAGCTGGTCGCTAGGCCGTTCTTCAGGATTCTTCCGGTTCAGGCACTAGAGAGAAGACTTCGTAATCCGGCACTGTGAGCTGCATAGAAAATATCCTTTCGTGCAGTCATAATTAAGACTTTTGGTCTCCAAAGGGAACTGTACAGGGGGAGGATGCTTCACTGCACCAAAAGCCAGCAATGGATTTAAAGTATTGCTCCCAAAAGACAGATATTTTTTCCATTACTTAAGGCAGCACGCTAAATATTTATGCACCACGTGTCAGTCCGGACTCACGGTTCAGTAAGGATTCAGAAGTTTTGGATAACATGCAATTCTCCTTAAGGATGTCTATGCAACTAAGATCCTTGTGAGTACCGCAGGAAGCAAAGATATTACAAAAAGGCAGCAATCTTCTGGTGTACAGAGAGTAATCCTACCAGACGTTGTAGTTTACAAAGGTTTTCTGTAATAACTCTCTGTGACGGGCTTCAATTTTTCACATGGAATATGAAAGAGCCTTTTTCTGTTGGGTGAAATGTGTGTGAAATCTTGAACCTGCTGCTGGATACATATGCCTGTAGTCCTCGGAGAGCATGGCTTATCTATGGGCACTCATCAAAGACAACAGGGAGCACACGGCCCAAGGGGAAGTGAAGTTTATGGAGAAGCCCATAAAAAAAGTCTGAACACTTGTCAAAATGGTTCACGGACATCTGGAAAGTGTCGATCCCAAAGCTTATCAGAACACCTGCTCGATGTCATAGTGTTTTGGTCCTTCAGCATTTCCCAGAGCTCAAAAAACAAAGCAACCTTTCAGGCCAATAAGAAGCATCATAGGAACGACAGTTTACAGACTAAATTAATACTATGAGTGCAATGTCGGGTCACCAGTCACCCACCGGTGATTGATGTGCCTGAGCAAAGCTGGACCCCCCCCCCCCATCCCCCAGCAGTGGGTGGGGATGACACACCCGACAGACATGATTGATTGGAAAAGCAGCTCAGTATCCAGCTTTTTGACGTTTTGACACCCTACCAAAACTGCTGACTGGTGTTTCCCACCACGCACAGAGGGCCTCTGCACGCTTCCACAAGCCCTGCTGAAAAGCAGATCCTCGACGTCGGCAGAGGTAACCTCCGGGGAAAGCAGCCCGCAGAGAGCTGCACTCGATTAACCTCTTTGTGAATACACTGGGTCGATGGAGAGGAGTTTGAAAGAACGTTCGGTAACTGGAGGGCTGAAAGCCTAGGGTTGAATTCTTCTCGCTGGGATGAAAACCGACACATACCGACAGGGGAGGGAGGTAGGCTGAGCTGAAACAGGCAGGGAGGAGGATATATCCAGGACTCAGGAACAGAGGGGACACATGTGAGGGTGGGTAATTAACCACGGAGTCCATCTAAAGCAAACAAGCCACAGGTCGGGAGTGACAAAAAGGAAGTAGTGGGCGGGGTAATTCAGTCACCAGCACAACAAACACATAAAACAGCCGTGAGCTAGATAAACTACCCCTGTGACTACAGCAATTCCGGACCCACTGCAGCCACCAGCAGATCAACCACCTAAACGGTAAACAAAAGCATTCATTGGCACAAAACTACATAAGGTGGGGCTACTGCTGCGAGCAGGCGTACCTCCATCAATAATGGAGAGTTCTGTCAAGCGATTAGGTGTCACCTAGGGGAGAGGGGGGACAATTCACATCCTGTCCCTCTAGAAGGTGTCTAGGCGTGGTCTGAGAGGTGTTGCCACGGAGACATGACCAAAGACTAAGTGTGATGGTCCCAATTTTAAAAAAAAAAAAGTCAAGGGTGTTTTCACTTTAGAAAATTAAGTGATTTGAAGGTGTGGTTTAATTTAAATTATCTTGATGCTCCCCTGAATGTCTATAACATCCATCCATCATAGTCACATTGTCGTGCTTTTCTAAAACTCTAATTTCCTCAAGGGTTAGACCTTTGGAGGAGATCCAGTTAATTAGTCTCTTCCATCACGTCACCCTCCCAAACCCGTTTAATGCCAACTGTCACTTTTTACACCCGCATTACACACCCCCCCCCCCCAACACACACAATTTACTTATCATGAAGGAAAAGTACGGTGCTGCAATTCAGAAGCATTTCAAAGAGGTCAAGGCATAATTTCGAATTCTTCTAATTAGATTGAGAATTAGCCTTCATTTTTCACCTCTGTGAAAGTCACTTTGTTCCAAATACTCAAATTCTGCCTTTTCACTGATATTTAAAAACTGAAAGATCCCTGGAAGGCCTCAAAAGTTGAATATTTTTGGTTTGATGCAAGAAGAATAAATAAAGGGAGCTTCAAACACAAAGCAAACAAAAAGCTGGCAAGGTAAAAGGGGAAAACAGAGGAAGAGATACAAAGAGAATGCATTAGAAGAGAGGTCAATTGTCAATCCTGAATTAGCCATTCACCAGATGTTTGACATAGTTTGACTGTTTTGTTTTGCAACCAAGCATCTGATTGGTACTTTAAGATAAGCAGTGAGGTTGCAGTGTTACTTGTGGTGTGCTACTGCCGCTCATTCATACCTGGCTCCTTCTTGCTGGCCCTTCCACCTTCTCGGCTCTTCTTCAGAACGGCTTTAAACATGCTGAGATCTCTAGAGCCTTCGGTCTCTCCCCTGTGAAAACAACATCGCCATCAGTCTCCGAGGAACAGTCCAGCAAACACTTCAGGGGGCGGTACTGCACATCTGCGCACGCACACACACACGCACAGAAATGGGTGTTTTCCTCACGCAATCCTACGGGTGGTCTACATGGAGCTGCACTGAAGGAATGTCCCTCTATTTACAGAGAAAACGAACCTGAAGAATCTGCTGGATACTGACTGGTTTCCTGTCTAACCGATGCTACATCCCCAAACTTGGCCTTCTCCAGCCACCCATTACAATAAGCCGTACCCCTTGCCATCACTGCAGGACCTCTCTGATGCAGAACCGGAGAAAATGGACACCTTGGCAAACTGTCCCCCAGACACCAGTAGATCACACAAACCGCATATGTGCAACACTGATATGCCGCCTAGATACAAGAGCACAAGGGTTTTTATGGGATTCTGCTGGTGCCCAATTGTCAAACGTGAGCAAAGATTTGCGCCCATACATGGGGGGGGGGGGGGGCACAACTGCCTACTGACCAACAAGGCAGCACTGAAGCCCACAGAACAGTTACTCAAACCAGGCATTTTGAGGGACAAGACCCCAGAGAGAACAGGCTGGCTTCCACTTGATAGGATAAGAATGTGCAATGATCCAGATTCATTTTTCTTCCTTATAAAGGGGGAATTCAAACATGCTGTGATGGCAGAAGGAGTAGCATTGTACCATCAGGAGGGCAGACCTATTAAGTAAATTCCTCGAAAAACTGCTGAGTCTGATGCTCTAGTAAAAGTGAAGCTTCTTAAATTCCTACAGGGGTTCGGAAGGATCTGAGCAAGGAGAACACTCATGGGAACCTCAAACACAACTGAGATAACCCCAAAAATGGGAAAAGCCAGTATTTTTCCCATTATACAAGACTAGTGGGGCAACTGGATTCAACAAAAAGGAGACAGAAATGGGGTATGAGAGGGTAGGAAATAGATGACATGCTGAATGAGCTGTCATTGCAGCAAAGTTCTGCTGAACCATTTCATCATAACATCCATAAGAGCTTAAGAGCTTCTTGAAAAAACCCACGAGCGCTCAGACCTTGGTAGCTGATTCATACATATTTCCACGGTAACGCATTCCGAAACACTGTACAGAATCACTTCTGCCGTGTGCACATCATGAAGGGCTAGAGGCAGCAGAAGAGGTGTATCCACTAGCATGAGTATAAGAGATGCGTGACAAGTACGAGACCCCTGGTCAGTTTAGCCAGCTGTACTAAGTGTGGTACGTACACTCTGCGATTAGGCAACTCGAACAAAACAAGGCCAATCAGAGGTCAAACGGTCAGCATGGAAGAGAACCTCAAATGCTCTGCCACATGAGCTCGCTTCCAAATGAGGATTCAGTACGCCTCAGGAACCAACGAGGTTGCTACTGAACCAAAAACACCTCTTAGCGTAAGCAAACACACCAATTTTGGGGAAAAATGCAGCCATTTTAAGTAAAATACCAAGGAGAAAAAAATGCAAAAGTCACTGGGCAGAAATACAGCAATTTAGGGGGAAAAAAACTAAGATCAGCAGCAGCCTTCAGATTATAATTCACAAGTATATGCAGCATTTTCAGGGACCAGGAACCGACGACCGCAGTCTGGCAGGACGGTGTCAACAAAGACTTGCACAGCCGCCCCGTGTTTGACCTCAGCCCGCCAGACAGTTACCCCAGGAAGAAACGGAGACGCACTCAAGTTGGGAATGGAAAGCGGGAGCTAAGACGGCTGGCCTGGAGGAATGAGCAAGGAAAAACGAGGCAAGAAGTGGAAAATACCACCTTTCATGCAAGATAACTCAACTGTGCCCTATGAGACTCCATGGCTGCCTTTCCGAAAAGCTGCTGTTACGTTCCATTCCCAGAATAAAAACATTAAGAAACATCTTGTTCTTTGATTACATTATGGTTCAATCGAATTCAGTAGCCAAGGATGGGAGGAGAAGCGGCCTGCTATGCACCAGACTATACTACTCAACGTCATAAATGAATTACAGGCAAACTGATTAGACAAGAAGTTTATTATCCTATAAACAAAAATCTTCAGCACGGCCCTGCTTGTCCGCCACATCTAATACTCACCTAATACTCGAGGCACGCCTTAGGAGTCTCTCCTTCCCGGGAATAAGCAGCCTTCCTGCAAAATGGCTCTCTGGGTAAACAGAGCAAAAGCCCTCACAGCAGCTGCTCTCTGCAAAAATGTCCCTTTGTGATTTCCTCAGCAGAACATGGCAGCGCTGTCATTGTACTGAAAGCAGAACTTTAAAAGACAGGAAGAGCCATTAATGGAAAAACGGACAGAGAATCGGAGTTTTGAAATCTGATTTTTAGATGAATGGGACAAAGGCATTTACATTTCGGCCAGGTTAAGTGGTGAGCGAGGAACCCCCATTTCCCCATCCTCAGGAAATGACTCCACAAACCTCACAGCTATTTTAGGTGATGCTATGACCCATGAATGAGAATGAGATGGAGTCCCAGCAATACTCAGAGGAAGCGAGCAGGACAGGGGGTGCCGCACCTCCACGACACTGTACGCCACAGGAGTGCCAAACCGCAAATCCGGCAGACGTCCAACGACAACCTTCAACACGGTGATGATTCGGGGGGGCAGGTGTACACTGAAGCCCCGTAAACAGAAGTGTTCCAAACAAACCCACACACACGCACGCACGCACGCACGCACGCACGCACGCACGCACACGCACAGCTTCAGTTAAAATAAGCTCAGAACCGGGTCAGGCAGAGACCGCACCAGCAACCCAAAACTGCATGCTCATTCCTGGCCTATTTGGGTCAGGGTGACTGTTAGTACACTACTTGCTTTTGTAAATATGGCCAGATAAAAAAACACCATCTGGTACAATCTGATATGTATGACAGCAGCCCCCCCACATAGAAAGGCGCTCCCTTCCTCAAGGCATCTTTGCAAACGATTGCACAGCGTCTCCCGGTTCCATGTACCCCAAGGTTCTGCAAGCCCCAGCTTCTCAAGCCCCAGAACAAGTCCCTTTTTCCGTCGCCCCCCCCCCATATCAATGCAAATTCCGCTGCCGCCACCCGGGCCGCCTCTCCATCATCTTTCGCTCCTCTGAGCTTCCCCTGGCTTCTAGCCAGCAACTGTTTTTCCCACACAACGACACAACCCCCCACCCCCCAAAAAAAACCCTCCCCTGCTTGGTTCTCACCACGCCATGACAATTCCTGCCTAAATAAGGCAATCTACATAATAAAGAGAGACACCAGCACCCAGGGATGGGCTATAGAAGATCGCGCTTTATGGGGGTATTTACAGGAATGCAGACAATACAGAGTTATGAGCAGCCTACACAAGAGCCAGCGGAACAATAACACAGCCACGCTTACGCTCCCACTGTAAGCAAACGGAAACCACAATCCAGCAGCACTGGAAGGTGGAAAAAAAGACTAAATGTTTAATTAGTCTTTGATTCTGTAAAGGCATTGGCCTCCCTACAGCACATATTCCCCTGAAATGTCTTTTTTTTTTCTTTTAACTTAAGCGTTGGGATGGTAAAAAACTGCAACCAGTTAAATTGCATTTTGAGACCATTTTAGGAGACAGTGCAACTAAATTTTATAACTACATGCACCAATGTGACTTGGAAACATGCCCTCTTTTTTTTTTTTTGAACCATTGTCGTTCATCATGTGACGCAGTGAAAGAGAACAAAAATTGTTGGGGGCTGTTTTCCCACTGCAGGAACTTTCTTCGTGGAACCAGGAACTTCTGTCATGTTCCCACCATAGGATCTCGATCCTCAGAGGTACTACTGCGGTGGGGCTTACAGGGATAGCTTGCGGATTGGTTGACCATAAACACCAGCGCTAACTTGCAAGTACGCAGAACTGGCGGGAAAATGTAGTAGTAGACCAAAAACTAAGCAGATAAAATGTAACCAAAGCAGAAAAAAATAAAAATTTTTTTGCTCGCGTCCCATATTTCTGCATCGAAAAACTCAATCGATAACTGATATACTTTAATATCACCAATGCCGGCAGTAAAACTTCCTAGCGGAATAACGTCACTTCACTTTTTCTTTCTGTGGACGATGATCTGCTGGACAGAATTAATAATGAATCATAAACATGTTATGGTTGTATAAATAAAATACAACTAAAAAGCTGTGTTCCATTAGGATTGCGGGGATCAATTCCCCCAGTAACTAACATACAACTAACAAAACTACTTGTTCATCCTCGTTTTGGGATGGCGGTGTAGTTTCGTTTGAAATTGTGCGTGAAGTTTAACCTACACACTTTTTGTGTCTCCCATGATTATTTAGCATAAAGGTCCCAGTTCTGGTTGTGAGGTGAGAAAGCAACACATGAAACTGGCCAGGAGCTACAAAAGTTCCAGGTCAAGACCAAGACCAAGAACCAGGAACTAGGATCCTGAATGCCAGTGGTAAAGTGCCTCATGAAGCTCAAAGCACAACAGCACACTCTATTGCAGAGACAGATCACCCGACAGAAAAACAACTCACCACATACTAATGTTTACCTTTGTAAATTTGTTTACCTTTGTAAATTTAAAAAAAATCACCATTTCACTTCTCAAAGCACTACTTCACTTTGTGACATTTTTAACTGTAAAACGAATCATCACATGGTCATTTCTGCAAACAGTATATTAATTACCAAAGCATTTATCACAAATACTTTTAAGATGGAACAGATGTGTTGCATTGCATGTCGATTTAAGCGGTGTGCCTAAATTTTGTGCTGGTACTCCTAAAATTTTCAGTAAGGAACAGGAGTGTTACTAGTGGAAAGAGTCAGTCTGGAGCCCTGCACTGTTAACTGAAAGTCCTCCCTCTCCTCTTTAAGGATCAACAGGGCTTAGAGTGGCATAGACATGGCATCTGTGTCAAATTTCAGCACTGCACTGATTAAAATTAAAACAAACCGTCGTATGTGTTACATACCTTGTGCTTAGGCCTAACCCTCTCACAGTTCTTGGCTTGTATTCATTCTCTGTCATTGTTGTCTATTGTCATGTCCCTAACAGCAAGCTATGGCAAAAATTTTATAAAATTCCTCCAACCTTGGTCACATGGCAATAAAGATTCTAATGCATAGTGTGAGAGATACGAGCAAAAAGCAAATGTCCTCTACAGGAGGACAAAATGAATGGCTGGATCTTTGCAGGATACGAATCTTAATGCAAACATCAGAAGCTGAATGAAGTCAATGACAAGAGCAACCGCTGCCATACGTTTTGTTTTTTTTTTTTAAAGTCTGACCCAGATGCAAAGTAATAAACTATCTCAACGGCGTAACCGAATCTGCTCTAATCGGTTGGCCAAAGGAAAGGAACTGGTTGTGTCATTACACCAGAATTTCACATAATGAATGGGGGTGGAGAGGTACTCCAACAACCGTGTGAACAGAATATACTTTTCTTTCAGATGGCAACATAAACAGCCTACCCATCTCATTTTCAGGATAAATGTCTAACCCATAGTCGTAATTCAGAGATTCCCAAAAAACAACATGATGTCATGGGAAAAGCAGAACGGGGCAAAGCAATTCTCAAAAAAATAAAGTGATTTATGTTACAAGACAGGGATGACTGCATTCCCTTCACACAAGCTCTCACAAAGATTTGTGCCCATAGGCAAATATGTATGGTGGTTTGGTAGTTTGTATAAATACTGAGAGAAGGGGGGAAAAGCAGCACTTAACGTTAAATGAAATTTACACACAGATAGGAAAGAAAAATCCCACTGTCATGTCAGAAAAGATCAAAGAGCAAAGAGCAAAAAGCAATTTGGAACTGAACTTGACGAATCCTGTTGGTCGGCCTCAGTGGCACCGCATGCCATCCCCTGCTCCTTCAAGACCTAAGCCGTCTGTCATCAGTTCTTGTAAATGACCCAGTCGCTGATTAGCTGGGCTTGGCGTCGTGGCATAACCCTCACAGTGTCCGGCCCCAGGCGCCAGAGAATCCACACACATTCACTTGCCCTCAGACAGAAAAATCCCCAGTGTTTAAACCCTTAGCGTCAGCTACATCATAACACAAATATGCCGCCTGCAAGTTTTTTTTCTCCCCCCATCAAATGTGATTTCCGGAGCATAAGAACGGAGGGAACAACAGTTATGGATCAGAAAACCGGAGGACAACACGAGAACAAAGGCTGGATGAGGCAGAGCTGGAGGCGAAAATAAAAACAGCAGCCACAGGCGGCAGAAGGGAGTGTTTAAACAGCTTAAACTATTCGACATGCCTGAAACAAACTACTTTCACTCTCTCTTAGGGAAGATGTTTAGCGTAAAAATCTAAATCCAGGAGAACTCCTGGTGCCTTTTTCTCGGCCAAAATAATGACGTCAGTCCCATACCTGATACGGAACCATACATAATTGTGTCAGAATCTCTGTCTCTGCAGCGAGGATCAATTCCAGGTGATTTATTCATGCAGACTGGGCCTCCATGGGGACGGCCCGTGTTTAAAACCGACCCGACTCTGGAAGAAAAATATGCCACACGTGTGAGCAATTACAGACCCCCCCACCCCCCCCCCCACC
>JAODKC010000001.1:41056225-41089247 GCA_026777985.1 Mormyrops attenuatus
CCCAATTTTTTTAAAAAAATACTTTGGGGGGTCATCTTCATTGCTTTCTTTTTTAATGCCGAAAAAAAAAAAAAAAAAAAAAAAAAAAACATGTAAAATGGGAAAGAGCTGTCGTGCGATTTTGCCAAAAACTAAATAAGTATAGGACATGGATCGGTCACACATGGCCGATACCCGATCCATCAAATAGGTCTGGATCGTAATTGTAAAAAAAATTATCACGTTTATTTATATCGAATACTGAAAGGCCTCCAAAACAGTGCAGCTAGTTGCTAAGATGGCTTTCCTAAAGTAAAATAAACCTCATAAAATAAATCTCATATATTCAGCAGAACTATGTACCTGTGCTTAGGAGCAGAAAAAGATGTGGGAGATTCCCTGATGTAGCAAATTAACCTCCCAATCCATTAACACCACAAAATCATTCCGCACTCAAAATTAACTCATGGGTGCTGTCTGCCCAAAGCGTTTCCCGTAACCTTGCACAGACAGTTCACAGAAAAATAAACAAATAAAAATCCAAATGCATTTACAAAAAGTGAGCGTTCCTTTTAATCGGCCCGCATGTCAAAACCTGGCTGGACTGATGGGAAGGCATGCCACAACACCGTAAGGAGCGCTCTCTGCCATCCCCTCAGCAACGTCACGGGAGAAAGGAGGCTTAAGGCGTTCATCAGCCGTCACAGCGCTACGCTACGCCTTCCGGCATGGAAACATTACGTAAATGGATCTCGGATGGAAAAGGTGTGAAGGCACTTCATAAACTGCTTCCTCTCACCTGGAGAGCAACCGCCCTGCCTCATGGCACCACTATCCACGCTGTCGTAGCTGAAACACACACACCCCATTCACTTTGAGGAACTCCAGCTTCCATCAAAGCCACAGAGGAGCAGAAGTTCGCAGGTTATGGTCACCGTAGGGCGTCAACCACTGCACCCTTGAACATACCAAGCTTAAATCTCTCCTGAGGAGCACAGTGTAAAGATTTAGGGAACACATATCTGACCTGAAGGTTGTCTGAGTCCTGGGGGTGCCATCCTGATGGACCTGAACATACCTTTCAGAAAGCAATTCTTTGTCACAGGACAATAACAGGTCAATCACAAAAGCATTTAGGCAAAACTGTGCCATGATATGCCATACTGCCAATACCTACTCACCCTGCTGTCTGTAATTCATGATGTCACTTCCTGTTTGCGCTCTGCTCTGCAGGGGAGGGCGCAAAGTCCAGCAGCTATGCCACACAGAGCAGATACTGAAAGCAAACCCCGTTTCGATAAAGCTTCGTAACCTGAACGGTGGGGTGGGGGGGCAGACAAAGGCCAGGTCGACAGCCCCGCAGGCTACCTCTTGTTTGTTTAGGGTTAAGCATTCACCTACAAAGTTTAAAGTTCGGCTTTCACTTGGCAAGCAGCCCTTGTTGACATTAAGGGTTCAAGAGCTCTCAGACACCTTTCCAGTTTCAGTAGCTCTCCTCATCCACTTTCACATGCGAGAGTAAACAAAACATCTTGTTATGCAGGTCGCCTAAACCTACAGAATCTCTCAACCCACCCCCAGGGTTCAGCCACACAAATCACATCCTGATTCACTAGTATATTTTACCAGTGGGTCGTGCAACACATCGACCTGCTGGATGACAGCTATGACCAAACCAGGTGGAAAAATGACACTAGTTGAACGCATATAAAAATACATCAAAACAGTTATTGGTCATGGGGGGGGGGAAATCACAAAAAAAAAATCTGTGCATGACGATGTTTTGTAAGGTCAGCTCACTTCACCCACACTTGTGCACATCACTCTGAAATCACAGCTGAGGCCTACACATCAGTGTCCCTTCAAAACACTCGTCACAAACCGCCGCCGAGAGAAGAGGCAATAGTGAAATTAGCTGAAGCCTACACACATGCACATTTCCACATACTGCAGCAAAAACGGTCTGATCGTTTCACTGGGATCCCGCCAGGAACGCAAAATTAAGCCGTTAATACGGACAATGTGCCAAATTTCAGAGCATTAAAATACTCAACCGGCCAAAATATTTCACATACTGCGGTTACGTGGTACTTTCTTAAACTGGCTCCGAAAAAAAATTTTCCCTAGGTGGTACAGTAGCTGTATTAGTTCTTAATTCAACACCACACCCCCAACTCAAGTTGCTCTCTGGCCAAAAACCTAAGCCCTCACATAAATTACACTGATGTCCCAGGAGCAACACAACTCAAGAGTTATTGAATGTGCACTGCCATCTTTTTCCAGCGTGGAACCAAAGACAGAGGAAATTCGTGGTTCAGGATGAGGTTAGTAGTAGAAAATGCACCCCAAAATCAACAGGTAAACTCAAGCCACAACGAAAGGTGGTATAAAAAACAAATGAAGTCAGAAAGGTTGCATGAGATGATGAGAAGTGACAGTACTGAAACTGTTTGTATCTTGTGCCCTCGCTTAGTCTTTTGGGAGGGGGCAATGATCTACATGTTACCCTGAGTGCTGCGTGAAACCCCCTCCCCCCTCCACAAAGCACCTTGAACAATCTGGTGAACTTGCTAAGAGATCGATGGCTCACAGCATGGCATTGCTGGTTCAGCTGTCCATCAAAACCAGAGAGACTGCAGTTAATAGACAACCACCAGCAAGCAGCCTATCTATGCAAAGAGGAAACCAGTGTTTAACGTACATTAGGGGAGACAGAACTGTCCAACTCCATACAGAGCTAGAGCTCATGGTGATATCTTGCTCTGAGTTGGAGCAAACCATGAAACTGCACTATCAGAGTTAACACTTTTGGGAGACACCAGCACAAATACAACTTACTAATTTATCACATTTTACATTTAGCTTTTTAACAAAACACTAGGTATCAGGCTGACCCATTTAACCAAAGCACTGGGCTTACTTGACTGACTCCTGGGTGCTGCTGGATCAGAGCTTCCCTGCTGCCTGCCGCCTTGATTTGCCAAAGCGCCTTGTCCCCTCTCCAGATTGGCTACAAACAGCTAGACCCAATATCTCCCCCGTGGCTGGGAGCCTTGTCCAAACTGCCCACAGTGGGGGCTTAAGACACACTAACAGAATCCCACTTGTCTTGCCACAAAAGTTCCCACTCATGTACCCCAAGGATTAAAACAATACTGCTAACAGACAGAAGCACAACAGTTGTCCGTGTACCTTACAGTGAAGTCTAACCTCTCGAGGCTGGGGTTAGGCACCCAGATGACTCGACAGCTGTACCAAAGCTTAAAATCAAATAATGCGCCCACGGTGACTTGGGTTTTTTTTCAACATTTTTGATGGGTTACAAATCCGGCGCCAGCCCCCCCCCCCCCCCCCCCAAAAAAAAAGTCTACTGAAGTATCTGAATTACACAGATCTTGACATCAAATTCACTTCTTCCGTTTAAACACACACGCCGCAACATACCATGAACAAGAGCACGTTTAGAAAGGATTTCTCAAAGTGTATTTGAGTTGCAAGCCATTTTCAGAGCGCCGCGGCTACATCCCCAAGCCCAGCACAGCTGATAAAAAAATAAACAAACATGGAAGCATGAGCTGTCCGGAGAGTTAAAAGTGCCTTTGTGGAACCAGCTGACTGCTAAAAATATCACCCAAAGTAGTAAGAACTGTAATAAAAGTAAAAAGTCACGCTTTGACTAGACTGAAGTCCGACAGGAGGAGTAAAATTGCCTGGATTTGGGATTTGTACTCAATTTACAAAAAATACACGACTCACTGTCGTATTTAACACAAAGCAGTATGGATCCTTGGGGGAAAAGGTACATTAAATGGAAATTAACATCGTTGGCTATACTCGGGGAAACTTTTCACAGAAAGGCATAACGTGTATTTAATAAAAGGAATATGTAAAGTTAGTATAAATGCATTACACACAGCGGAAAATCTCCTCTCAAAGCTTGTTTAATTGGAGACTTGTGAAAAGAGTCAGATACAGTAAGCGTTTCTCCGCACGGTACAAGCCGTGTTCAATTAGGCTACGGGGTATTTATGAAACTTTTTTCCCCCCAACAACATCGAAACAAATAGGCGGTGAATTCAAGATGGACACTTGTAGCTGAATCTCAAATTGAAAGCATTTGCCATTGCTGTCACAGGGGAGGAAAGTTTCACATGGTACGATGGAGAAACGCACAAAAGACGCCACATTTTTTCCGCACAAACCGCTCCGTCGACGGCAGAACTTAATAAAGGACGGAGTCGGAGCGAAATGCCTTGACATGTTTAACAAACTTTCTAGGCGCCCAGTACCACCGCCACATAACAGCAGCCTTTAGGGCTTGATTTTCCCAAAAAAACTTTACTGTTCTTTAAGATACGGAGAAGTACCAATAGTCGTTTTAGTTAAACCATTTAAAATCTATCTGTCTAAACCGTTTTCCTCCTAAAACCTCAGCCCCGTTTCAACCGCACCATTCACCAACTTCCCAGCGCAGTATAAATCTTCTATATAAATCTCGATTTTTTTTTTTCCCATTTATAAGAAAAAAAGAGACATATATTACCTGTTTTAAGTCATGAAGCGCCGGCTGAAAAGTTTTTTTTTTCCCTGGCGCTTATCTCCACATGAATGGCCGGACGGGAGCGAGTTCGCCGCTCAGCTCCTCCCTCGCGGCGCTTTCGGCCGTGAGGTCATACCGGGGGGAGCCGCAGCGGAGGGCACCAGCGCCGGCTCACGTCGCACCAGCGTGCCGCCATCCATTAATGACACCCGCAAAGAGTCACCCGGGTTTACCTTCCCGGCAAAAGCACTGCCCGCTCCTCCCTCAAAGTACCGCAAAAATGAGAAATGTATGCCCCTGTGCCCCACCAGCCTGCTACGCTCCCCTTACAAAGGAACAAGCGCTGCAATGTTATACAAATAAATCACATCTTTTGTTTAGTTTAAGTACCAACCAACTTTAACGTCAACATACACCAAATTATCTTCAGAAAATTAATTTGGATATGCGCTGCAGGGTTAAGTAACATGTTTGTGTGCAACGGAACTAATTATGTATGTTCAAAACGTTAAAGTTAAGCGCTTTGTTTATTAGACTGTCGGTAAGGTTCAAATTAAAAATATGTACTTGTTTATAAGAATGCGTACCAGTCTGTATTTTCTATTGGAGCTCGTGCATTATTCTGTTTAATTATCTTATGCAGTGTTTTAGTTATTAGACCAACCGTAACGTGTATTACCTGCCTTTTGAGTCATCTATGGTAAGCATTTTTCTGCATTATGATATTATGCATAAATAATATTATTACGTGTGAATAGATCAAACGAGCAAACAAAATCAGGTAGCTTAGACGGCACATAAGGGCTGTATTTCAAACTATTGCACCTTACCGTCTTAAGTATGATGAATTGTTACGTGAAGTGTTGTAACTCAAGCCAATAATTACCGAAGCGTCGCTCAGATAAATTACGTTGAGCTGTATCTGTAGTGACACCGCGAGGAAGAAAGACCTCATAACAATCAAAAGGAAGGGAATAACGCTGCCATCTAACAGTCATTACATTGGCATCGTCTTTTGTACGTTTCATTAAACAAGAATTACAGAGCACCCTATAATGGACTTTCATCCTACCCAAGGTGTTCCTCTGCCCTGTGTTATTTGCTTCCAGGTATAAACTCAAATCTTCAAACGATTATATACTGGATGACATGTTTGGACGATGGATTAATGGAAGAATGACTGGACAGCTTTGTGAATAGTTTTTATAAAGGAGCCGTATTCCGTTTATGAACAAGATATTTGCTTGGACAGTTGTCTGATATTGACAAATTCTAAAGAACTGATATTTTGTATGTGTGTATATTGTTATCAAACAGAACACTGTACTCTATCCTCAAGACTTCAAAACCTGACATCTAAGTTCTTTTGTAGCTAAGAAACTGAACTAGCACAAGACCACCTACCCTGGATGCAATGTAACGTAGAATATGCAGATTAAAATGCAGATCTAGGGTTAAGAGTAATCTATCTTCATGGCTCTGCATGAACTACCAAGTATTAGTAACAGAAAAAACTGAACTTTTATAGAAAAACAATCTTTATTTTTTCTTTGAAACAAAAGAAATGTAAACGAATGCCAGTTGAAAACAATACTGACTATAACCTTACCGTTATGTATTCCATATCAAATGTATTTTTAGAAAACTGCTCTGATGTATATATTTATTTTTTATTATGCATGTACAATAAATAATATATTGTACATTTTACTGAATGACCTAGTGACCCTGACCAGCATGAGCAAGTAAGAAGCGGATGGATCAAAGTGAGTGAATAGAAAATAATTTCTGGAAGCAGTCAGTTAAGCACGCCACTACAGAACCGCCTGACAGATCCCTGCCGGATGCCTGGCGGGTCTTCAGAAACCAGGGGATGCACGCAGTGTTGAGAGGTGTCCTGAGCAAAGTTATCGCGCTGAAAATTACAAACAGCCTCACAAATATGAGTCCAAAGGGAGAAGACGATAATAAAATCTGTTTGGCTAATGTCACTCCTGTGGTGACCTCACCCCCAAATGGAATGACTTTATATTAGTCTCTCTGCAGGATTCGTGGATTTTACAAGCTGTTTTTTAGCATTTAGCATTTTACGATGGCTGAACTCTGCTCACACCCAAACAAAAACAGACGCAGATCCCAAAATCACAACCTCCCTCCTCCTTCGTCTTGCTGTGACAAGAAGCCGTGTTTGGGTTGAGGGCATCCTGTGGATTTCATCACCTGTGAAATGTGGCCTGACCAATAAAACAGCGAAACTCAAGATCTGAACATAAAAAAACAACTTAATTAAAAAGGCAAGAATATTTCAAGGATGTGCTAGATTACTGCTATTAAGGTTGGTGCTAGTACTACAACTGGAAATTAAAGCACTGCTCAAATACAGTCCTAGTACTAAGAATAGATTGTATATAATGTATTACTATTATGATTAGAAATGAAAGCATTCTTTATAGAGTAGCCAGAAAGCAGATGCCTAATCAATAATATGACATTTGCCAATATCATGATTGAAAAGAGGCTACAGACAAGTAGGTATGGAAAATGAATGAATGAATGAATGAATGAATCTATATGGGTTCTGACTGTTTGGGAAAATAAACAGCTGGGGTAGCTGTCATACGCAGACGTGCATAAATGCGGTATTGATTTCTGTTACATTTACGAACCCCCCAGGACTTTGAACAAGACTCTAATGCAAACACAAGCCCTGGATTGCCCCAGGAACATGCTTGTGCATTAATAATCTCTCCACGGTGTCCTGTATCCTTTAGGTATTCATGCACAGTTAGCCAAGCCAAATCTGATCCCCCCCCTATAATAAGGGCCTTGGGAGAGATGAGGGGGAGAGTGCATCCAAAATGTCTTAATATCCCACGGGCGGGGTGAGGAATTTGGCTGAGGCACTGAAGAAGGGTGTAGGGATGCCGCGGGATACCTACGCATCAGCACGTGAAGTGATCCTGCTGGATCTGCGGTCATATTAATCTGCCAGTATAGCAGCAGACGTGAAATTAAAGACGTTTAGGATTAAGCAGACTATTAATAAGACATTCATAAATACAACATGGAGCTTCAAGTCCCTTGGAGTGCAGCGATTAATTAGAGCCACCTTTACTGGGCAAGGCTGCCATAGTCACAGTAAAAGCTGCAGTATCTTGTACGCGTTTGATTTAAGGCGCCCCAGTTTACACCGACTTTAATGTAATTCCTTTACATTTAGCCCAGACTACTTTAATCCTCCAAGTTATCTTGCAAACCCAAAAATCCAGCTTTGTGATACAGGCCCCTGGTCTATAGCCATTTTTTTATCCGATTGATGCATTAACATCCACCATACTGCACGTAACGCTCCATTTCACAGCATTCAAGGTGAACAGAGCCTTTTCTCTTCTGGTAATGATCGTTTTTACATCCACCCATATCCATCCTCCAACTGCTTGTCCAGTACAGGTCATTGGAAACCTGGGACCATTAACTTGGACAATTACACCAGTTTTTTTTGTTTTCCTGTATAAGCTTTTCATACTCGGTTTCTGTCCCCTGTGAATAATTGCTCTCCGTCTGTACAAAGCAGTTACATAAACCATATTAAATAACATTTAGCTGATTTAGTAACATTAGCTGTGTTTTAGAATAAAAATCTCATTGGAGATTATTGTTACTTTATGTAAAGTCACTACTATTCTTCTGTGTTTAGTTTAATATTACATTATTTTAAGTAGCTGTCCTGTCGATGTTTGGCTGAACCATTTGGGCTGTCAACTTTCCAGCAAAGCTCACTAACACCTCCAAAACCATATGAAGACTGGCACTCCAGCCACTGTAAACACTTCATACAGCTCCAACAAAGCAGACAGAACTCCTTTCTGCTCTCTGCGGGAGTATCTCTGCTGCAGCCGCCCACAGGAAGGCTGCACGCGTCATGAAGGGGATGGGGGAAATCCCTCGGGAGCCTCATCCCCAGGCAAGTCGAATATGCCGGACCAGTTGGTGTGGTGCTGAGGCATCACCAGCTGCACGGCAGCATCCGGGTCATAATTCGAGGCGGCCCATCCAGGTCGGCGTGTGGAACATCTTGTTTCTCCGGCATGATAACCATCTACTACCATTCCTCTACTGTCGGAGGTGCTTCATAAACTCTGCATTTCAGTGGCAACACTCTCTGAGACTGGGGAGTAGAACTAAAGATCTTCGCCCGCACCCGACGGGACCCGACGGGGTCGGGCTTAATTTCTATCATCTTACCCGGGCTCAGGCCGAATTCTTTCGGGCTCGGGTCCTGTCGGGCCTAACTTTTAAGGCCCGATTACAGCTCTATTGGGGAGTGGCCAGATCTCTTTAGATGGGTACACATATTATTAGTCTGGTCGCTTTGATGGCTGACATACTCAGGGTGTAGCTGTTGCTTTGCCGGATGGACTCCTCCCGACGGTGTCTGATGTTTCTCCTTTTGACGAGCATATTATGAGACTCAGGCTAAGGCACTCTCTGGGTGTTTTGTCTGTTGTCTCAGTATATGCTCTGACTGCTATGAGCGATGTCTTAATGAGGGAGACATTTGATTCGCAAACGTCATTTGGTGGTTGATGGGTCCCCACGAGGTGACACTCCACTGGTCATGGGTGACTTCAGTGCGACCACTGGCACTGACAAGGCTGTCTATGAGGGTTGTGTTGATCCCTACAGGTCTGGCGGCTGTAGTGAAAGTGGGTCCATGTTCCTTGGCTTTGCAAACTGTAAGGGGCTGCGGGTTACTGGATCCTGGTTCCAGTGCCCTGAGCCGCATTGTTGAACTTGGTACTCCAGTGATGGAGATCGATCACATCCTCTTGGGCAGACACTGAAGGCAGAACCACAGGGTCTACAGGAGTGCCCAGTTTGTGAATTCTGACAACAGACTTGTTGTTGCTACTCTGAAGATTCAACTTTGGTCCAGAAGGCTACCACCTACTAGAAGAATAAGGCTTGGCCTCACCAGACACCAAGAAATGGGTGTTTCTAATGAGTATGCACACAGTTTGTGTGAGGAACTTGCAGACTTGTTGCAACTGCTGATGTGGGTGACCTTCTGTGACAAGACCATGAAGGTTGCTGAAGGTTGTGTTGGTGTTGCTGGTGTTCAGAGAATGAGGGGTTTCATCTCGCAGGGCACCCTGCATATTATTGAGATGTTTTATCAACCGCCTCCTGGCACTGATGGTTCTCATCGAGTGCAAATGTGAATATTGGCAGAGTTTCTTTGCAGCCTTTGTTGATTTTCATAAGGCGTTCGATTCAGTTGATCGAGCTGCCCTGTGGGACATCCTGAGACTTTGCAGGATCCCCCCTGAAGTTGCTGGACATCATGGACGGCCTGTACACTGCTACTGTGCGTACTGTGCAGAGTGGAGGCAGAACTTCTATATTCTTCCCAGTTGATTTTGGAGTTTGGTATGTTCTTCTCCTACTCTGTTCAGTGCTTGCATGGACTGGGTGTTGGGCAGGGTTGTGGGGTCCAGCAGCTGTGGGGCATCTGTTGGTGAAGAAAGATTTATTGATCTTGACTTTGCTGACGATTCTGTGATCTTCACAGAATTGATGGAGTGACTGAGCGAGGAGTATGAGTGTCTGGGCTTGTGAATGTCATGGATATAAACCAAGATCTAGGCCTTTAATGACCTCTTGGGCATAGCCATCAGCAGTGCGTCTGTCTGTAAAGAGAATGTTGACTGGTTGAGAGTGTTAAGAGGTTCACTTACCTCGGCATTCATGTCTCTGGTGACTCTTCATATGAAATCAGTAGACAGACTGGGAGAGCATGGGGGGTCATGAGGTCGCTGGAAAGGGGTGTGTGGTGCTCCTGATATCTTTGTAAGAGGACTTGTAAGGTCCAAGTCTTTACAGTCCTAGTGCTCCCTGTTTCGCTGCATGGCTGTGAGACATGTATGCTATCCAGTGACCTGAGACGAGGACTGGACTCCTTTGGTACTGTTTATCTTCAGAGAATCCTTGGGTACTGCTGTTTTGACTTTGTGTCGAATGAGCGGTTGCTCAGGGTGTCCTGAATGAGGCACATTACCTGCATCGTGAGAGATATGGCACTATAGCCATGTGCCGCGTTTCCCTGAGGGTGATCCAGCTCACAGGATCCTCATTGCTGTGGACCTAAGTGGCTGGACCATATAACACCTGGCTGGGGCATATAGATGGCCATTTCCGAAGGGTGGGACTGGATCTTGTGTCCCCTGGGGGGCTATCAATTGAGATCCGGAGGTGTTTCATCGTTCGCTGGGTGCAGCAATGCACCGTATCAGCGCATGCTCCCCATCCTGACCTGACCTGACCACGCCTATTCAACTGCAATGGATATTTTCTAAGGTCCTTTTGAAGTTACTAATGACAATCATTCCCAACTCTTTATCCACAAGTAACACCCAACTACTTATAGGATACAGGGTGGTGAGGGGAACTGGAAACTATCCCAGACACCACAGAGTACAAAGGGGACACCCTTCATGGAACTTCAAAAGACCACATTATGTTCTGTATGTTTATAATAAAACCTACCCAATTTTGAAGCAACAAGATGGAGATATTTAGGGGGCAGTTGTTGAGAAAAAAAATCTCCACCCAGGAACCTAGGCCTGGTAACACAAAGACTAGACAAATCATTAAAAAACACTGTCAGGATCGTGCCCAAAGTCCCATCACAAACGAAACACTTTTGGAGTCGCTGTTATACATTTTTAACTGTATTTAAAATATTTACTCTGCAAAATGCCTTGCGTGAAATTTCGACACACACGTCGTCATCTTCGCCATCACTCAAGTACGAAGTGTATATCTGAAGGCAACGACGGGCAACTTACAGGAAAAAAATCTTTTTTAAAAAAACAATCCTGTCGATGTTTGGCTGAACCATTTGGGCTGTCATAGCCTGGATGCTACTTCAATCAGCGCGGTGAAAAAATCACGTCTACTGCCAGAAAGTGCAGGGCAATCATCTGGCATAAACTCATTCCTGTGGATCAGGTCATTTTATTTTTATATAGCCCTACGGACTATGTGTATATATAAGGTAAGTTTATAAGTATTCCCAAAGTCATCCCGATCTTTCAGACCACAAAGCAGCTGCCCACGTTGATTGCTATCAAAACAGCAAAGCCCCCCTCCGTACTAAAACAGAACACAGGGGAATGCTGATTTCCTCATACAAGATCGTCAATTTGCTGATGTTTTCCTTCTTATAGTAGCTTGTATTAACAAATAAAATTAAATACAGGGCAAATCTGTAGCATCTACAGATACTTCACTACTTCTGGTAAGAAATGAAATATTTTGAACTAGTTAGTGAGGTACTGTGGTTTCAAGAAAAATCAGACGCATATGTACCAATTACAGGAAAAATATAATAGCACTAAATTATGTTTTATATAGTGTAACTGCGAAAAACTACCTGGAAAAGATTACTTAGGATACTTACCTCTACATTAACAACAAAATACCCAGTCAGGTGCCATGTGTGAGTAAGAAACGGTATCAGAATGTAACCACGGTGGTGCAGTGGTTAGCGCTGTCGCCTAACCACTTTAGTTCAAGTCTCCGCCTGGGTTCCATGGATGTGGAGTTTGCATGTTCTCCCCGTGTCGTCGTGGGCTTTCCTCCAGGTACTTTGGTTTTCCCCCACAGTTCAAAAACATCCCGAGGCTAACTGGGGTCACCGAATTGACCATAGATGTGCGTGTGTGAGTGTGCCTTACAATGGGCTGCCCCCCACCCGCGACCCTGAATAGGATAGGCAGTTTCAGGAAATGGATGGATAATGTAGCAGTTTTACTTCGATTGTTTTGACTTTATAAACATAATGTCAATTGAAAAAGCCTGCAATACCTCAAAATAAGATTTTGCTTCCATCTAGTGGGTTACGAAGGAATTGCACACGCAGCAGACGAATTCGAAAAGCTCATCCATCTATCGTTCCCGGCACCCATTTCAGCAAGTGGCAAGAAACATAATGAGACAATTGCACTGCTTTTTCAGCAAGTGGATGAAGCGGTATAATACCTTCCTGAGGTTCACCTGCTTCAGAAACTATTCTCCACAGTCACTGCCAGTGAGAAACAATTTATGTGGAAATCAGCAAAGTCCTAAACTGTCAACTGTTTTGTTCCCCAAGGTAGAAACAACATTAATGTAACCCCAATAGTACAACAAATGTTCCTCAGCGTCCATTTCTGTACCTTAAATTAGACTAAAATGTACATTTACTTACAGCTAGGTTACCATCGGCAAATCCTTGAGGTTACAATCTCAGTACAAGTAATTGTACCCTCTGAGGTACAAAATGGTACTTTTTTCTAACACTGTATAATATAGGGACAGTAAAAATCAGGTGAATTATTGACTGTGTTGCCATTAGTGACTTGACAGTGTGTGTGAAGCACCATGGGAAGGCTGCTTGTCTATCTGGTGTCATTTCCTGTTATTTCTTACTGTTATTTATCATCAGCTGCTGTACTTACTGTCTCCATCACCAGGGATGCCAGCCACCTGCCTCACGCCCTCTTCATACTCCACCCTTCTAGGAAGTGCTACCAGTGCTTCACCACCCACACCATCCGCTCTCCCTGAACCTTCAGGCTGCTAATCACTTGCTGACCTGTATCTGTCCACCACACAGTATTGCACACTACTCTCAATATGCCACTTCTGCACTTTATTAATATTATGTACTGTACTATTGACACTTTGTACAACCTCATCCCCATATTGCATTACTTTGTTTTTTTAATAACTTCATATGCTGCACTGTCATGTAAAGTATTGCCACTTTATCCATCCATGGTGGGTTAATAATTGGTACTTCATTGATCCTTGTGGGGAAATTCTCTTTTTGCCTGCCCCCAACTTGCTGTGTAGCTGACAGCAAACTGGTTGCAAAGGGCAGAGCCCACGGAGCTGGGGGTTAAGGGCCTTACTCAAGGACCCACAGACGTGCTGAGGCTGGGCTCAGACCCACAATCACCGGCACAGCAAATTAGCCCACTGCGCTACACGCTACAACAAACACAACACAATAATACTTGAAACTTATATGTATTTCGCACTATTGTCTTCAGGAAGCAAGAAAGTGTGAATTTCACTGTACTATGTACACAGGATAATAAAAACTTGAAATGTTAAAGCTCTTTAACACCTTTTCTGGATATACGCCACACGACAATGCAGAGCAATCATAAATGGAAACACAGTTTGAGGGTATATTTCAAAAGGAAGGATGCTACCATTAACATGTATGTCATAAACAAATTTTGGTTTTATAAGGTCATAAACATGAGCACACTGATGACTGCTGAGAGGAGACGGTATGAAGCACAAGACAATAAAACATGCTGTAATTTAAGATTAACACAGAAGACAAATGATCAGATGTTCCACAATCTTAAAGTGAAGTGTCCAGGCAATCATCTACAAAAATGCAGTATAATTTGCAATGGTGCACAATTTGTATTTATGGAATTAAGTACAGATATGATCACAAAGATTAAGTGCTGGGAGTTTTTTCATAACTAAAGATTACATCAGATACTAATATAATAAAAGTTTAGCCTTGAACCCCAGAAACACTAACTACAAAAAGAAGAGAAATGAATGAGCTTTTGTATGAACAAATTAGAAAAAATTAATGACTTTCAAGCAGGCCAGTGTTCACCGCTGGAATTCTAGGGATGTAATTTCCATCTTAATTTTCCAGATAAACTGTATGAGAAACTTTGACATGCGTGCAGGATAATTTCTAGGTCCCTGGAACCCAGTTACATGGAAAACCTAACGAACGCTCAGGTTTCTCTGACTCTTTAGACTATGTAGACTTCCATGGTCTGCAGAATGGAGTGGCCATCTTGGCTCAACATTTACGGGGCTGGTGGATGTGCAAGACCTTAGGCGAGTGTGATTTCTCCACGGCTGGTCTGACTTTGCTGTGCCTGATGCTCACAGGCGAGGTGGGAAACTCGTGCCCCAACTGAAAAAGAAAAATAAAGTTTTACATACTTCAGTCATTTAATAGTGGAATAAGGAAGTATACAGTGATAGATAGATAGATCTAAAGACAGATAGTAAAAAGACCCAAGTAATAAAGTTACAAGTTCTAACCCATGATATAACATGATACTCATGTGAACTAAAAACTGATTTAATTGGATGATAAAGCTCCAGCAAAAAAGTAATATTAATATGAACTGTTAAAGTGTAGTATCAAATACACACAAACTGGCTTAATTCTGTGTTGTTTTTCAGAGAGCGGAGAAAATGACCTGTCCGTGCTGTGCACATATTTGCATGGATGTTGGCAGGATACATTGCTGCAAAAGTACTAACCTTTTCAAGAGTCCCCACTAACAAAATACTGACCGACTGCATTCCAGGAGAAGTGGCGAGAGATCTGGGAAGACATTTCGACTGATTCTTCAGCAACATATGGCAAAGCTATAACTGGTGTCAGAGAGTCACCACCTCAGAGCTGAACTGTTTGCAATCCACTGCAAACTGTTTATATGACCGAGGCACAGAATATTTATCTTGAGAAAGCCTTAAAATTCACAAGAGACACCCAACACAAACACAAATCTCAACCATCTGCTCCCGAATAACAGATAATAAGGATTTTACCCAAGAATAATGAAGTCTCCAGGAACAAGACACAGAGCACAGTATGGTATCGCTGTAAGCAAGACCTGGAGAATCACATTTTATGGACGTTCTTCTGGTGAATAACCACAGCATTAATCCTCTTCACCCACTTGCCCACCCAGTTATAACAACTCATAAAAAAGAGGGTTTAGAAATGCTGTATTGACATATCGATGAAGCAAAGTTTCTTAAAGGCACAGTACTATTTTTAATCTTTGCTCATTCCATAATTCCTGCCCACCTTCTGTCCAAGCTAAATCTTCTGAGCTCCATTCTATAGAAGAGCCATGTCCACTCCAGGTTAGTTTACTAGCTGAGGTGGACAGCAGATATCAGCATTCGCATGCCAGTGCACTATCCGCCGCGCCCCCATGTGCCTCCTCCCCAGACCCGCTACCTCGGCTTCTCAGCCGGCCTCTTGGTGTCCTTCTCAGCAGTTCCATTCTCCTCTGAACTTTTCTTGGCCACCCTCTTGCCCCCCGCTTTCACTGTTGAGAGAGAACAAACAGACGCTGGTCCCTCAAGCCTCACCTGTGGCACAATTTACCAGGCCAGAGATTTAACTTCAGAGAATAGAGGAGAGAAAAAGCCATCCCAAAGTCAGAAGTGGATAGATCAGATAGTTCCAAGTCCATCTAGTAAAAATCCAGACTGAGATTTTATTTCAACCAGCCAGTTCAGCAGAGATTTATAGTCACAGATTATACAATTGGTTGGTTGAGACAAAATCTTGGTCTCAACCAACCAATTTTCAGGCATGACTAACATACCAAGGAAGATATGTGGGTCCTGAGGCAGTTGAGAACCACTTTATGTGACTTGATAAACGTAATACAAGGGACTGCACGCACGCACGCACACACACACACACACATACACACACACACACACACATATCCACCCCTTGCGGAAGACACTGCAGGCACTTGTCGCGTCATTCTGCCTGCAAAGTTCTGTTGACATTGCGGCTGTGTAAACGCCTTTATCGGCAGGGTGCAAGAGTCTGGGCTCTCAGTGAATCACTTGCTTAATTGACATATTTCACGGACACCGTAATTTTCCAACCTCGCCTTCACTTTAGTTTTATTAGTAGATGCAGCTTAATTCACCGCCCAACAAAGAAAACTCGTTTAAATTAGAGGCGTTTCTATATACGATGAAATGTGCATTTATAATTCTTATAAAAGAGAGAGACAACAACTCATTTGACATTGTTGCAAACCATAAGTAGCATACTTAAGCTGCAGTAGCAATAGGAAACAGAAAACCACAAAAGAGACGACTTTTTTCTCGAATTCTTATAACAGAAACAATAATAGCGGTCTTCTGTGACTTTATGCCTAAAGACTGAAATTTACTACAAGAGAAACTCTACAAAGGAACGTTTGAAATTGTTATTATAATCTTACTCTGCAAAGGAAATGAAAAGTAACTGTGCAGTACTTTCAAAAACGAAAGCGAAAGACTGCAGTCCACTATTTAGAAAGCATTAGGCTACTTAATTAACGGAGGTTCTTTATCAGACGAAAAACTTCATTAACCCATAACCCAGTGAAAATCTCAGTTACTAACGGCGTTTTGGTTTGGGCTTTGAAGAAGCGTCAACAAAATACTGTTGATTTAATCATTTAATATAAGGGAAGTAATTTCCAAAACTGCAATGCATTAACCACTGGCTATAACTTCACAAAGGGGAACGAAACTGCTTACCTGCTGGGGGGTGGCCAGCCTTCAGCGATGGGCTCTCTTTTCCTGGCACTTTAGACATCTGAAGCATCTTCAGATCTCTGAAATCGCACACAGAAAGTGGTAAATTTTGCTGTCAGGATTTCTTAAGGGGAGGCGGAGTGCTTAAAAGTTAAAACAACTGCGTCACACCCTGAAGTTATGAAAGGTTACGCAACCGTGTTTACAGAGCAAATGCAGTACCTTCCCCGTTGTAGGGCTACAGTTAACTTGCCTAAAAGTTGTTTCAATGGCATCCTGATAGTTAATCCGTTAAAATCACCAGTGTCCGCGTAGTTGGTTGAATTATTTATGGGGGATGCTGACCTGCAGTGTGAAGCCTGGCCGATGTGGATTAATGTGTAGTACCATGTTACCGGGAGGGAGTCTGCTTCATATGGAGCCGTTTAAAAAGTTCCACAAATATATCGTGTACATCACTTAATGTAGTGACAACGGGAAGAAATACACACAGAAGGTGGCAGGCCCCTGGCATGCCATACCACCGTAAAACCAAAACACCTTGAGTATTGGATAGACGGCAGTGAAAGGACGAGCCGCCGGATCACAAACCCTAAGCGGGACCCTGCCAGGTTTCCCCGGACAGCAAGTGGGTAGGGTGCGGCCCCTTTAATAATATCCCCTTCTCGTCGTGCCCGCACGACACTCACACTTGACACGTTTCTCATTCTATTTATGACCAAAGCATGTGGGTCTCCGAATAATCTTTTACCCCCGATCTGCTGGTGTTGCATGGTGGAGGTAATAGTCCGTCTTTTCGCGGATAATATCAATATAGATCTATGCTGGAAGATAGATCTCCGTAATATGAACGCTGTCTTAGAGCAGCTGTGTAATGCACAGTAGCAAGGCCATCCTATTCTGAGCTCTCCTCCCGACTACTTTCTGACTCAGAGTTCAGGATTTGATTCCTAATCCCATAATAATATTTAACCTAATAAAAATAATTACTATTTATCCTACCATTGTATTGCGTTTAAATTACTGGTTAAAATTGCTAATAAAAATATGCATGATTTAATTCATAATATGTGGGGTCAATATTTCTGAGAACCCTTTTATTTCTTAAAAAAAAACACTGATTTGCGGTTGTCATTACCCTATAACTCATCCATAACCAACGTAAATAAAATCCACATTTCATTGCCAGAAACACATAATGTTATTGTTTTGAACAGAATGTCACCTTTCCATTTCATGACAAGATCTACAGGCTGATCGGTCCACCTGTCAATCACTGCCTGCTTCAGCAGATGGGAACCCAGCAAACTTGACATGAAATATGTCAAGCCAGTGAGTGTTAGATAGCCCCGCCCACTGTAGGTGTCCTGGTCTCAATTCTCCCATTATAATGGTCTGTCTATTAATACATCAAAGAGAATCACGTCATCATTTTTGCTTTTTTTGGATGCCCAAAGTCACTTCCAGGCAGACTGATGAATATGTGGGTTATCCATAAAGAACAACTTTTCTTTTTTTTTAATTTTAGTTAAAAAAAATTCTTGGCAAAACAAAAAAAATGCATGTACAATGGTCTAATCATCCAACATTTCCTAAACTGTTGCAAAAGTGTTTTCTTAAAATCTAAAATTTAGCAATGAACAAAAAAGCCTGAAGATACTGCATGACAAATGATGGATAAAATCAGGGCAGAAGACAAACGATGGAAAGGATGATGTTGTTTATTATTCTCCAAGATGCCGATGTGTTCTTAAAAAGATGGAGAGGAGACAGAGAGTTAAAAAAATAAGCTGTTTCTGGAGGTAACTTTGACGTTTATTTCTGTTCTCTGTGCATAGAAAATGGCAGTGAACCATTCGATGTGAGGCGCAGGACAGCGAATGGAAAAATAGACTCTGCAACATCACTCAGAAAAGAGCTCCACTGTCAGCATTCATTAAAAATAAAAACAAAACGAGAACAAAAAATATGTCATTTTATTACACTCGAATGCATGTGTTATGCTTCCCACTGCTCAAAAATTATTCTCTAGTTTCTTTGCATTTATATTTCTATGTAATTTAGACATGGCACAAATCTTAAATGGGCACTCATGAGCTTAAAACCAGTGATAGAGTTTTTTCCCCGTATTTACAATAAAATGAAGAAAATGTACATGATTCTTGGGGGTACACAACCTCAATATTAAGTACAGCAATAATACAAGAAAGGAATATGATTTCATTCCTCTGTACAAACTAACATCATTAGATCCTCTTTTTTAGTGCTATGAAAGGCTTGTCCCTACATACGCAGTCCTGTCACATTCCCGTACCTTTCTTCACTTTACTCACTCCTTCAACAGGCTAGCACAGCTACAAACTTTAAAGAAACAAACAAAAAAGAAAACATACATCACAGGAGAGAGACATCTGGCCCTGGCCCCTCCCACTTCATCCTATTGGCCCAGCCCAGCCCCCTCCCACTTCATCCTACAGGCCCAGCCCTGGCCCCTCCCACTTCATCCTGTTGGCCCAGCCCCTCCCACTTCATCATACAGGCCCAGCCCTGGTCCCTCCTACTTCATCCTATTGGCCCAGCCCAGGCCCCTCCCACTTCATCATACAGGCCCAGCCATAGTCCCTCCTACTTCATCCTATTGGCCCAGGCCAGGCCCCTCCCACTTCATCATACAGGTCCAGCCCTGGTCCCTTCTACTTCATCCTATTGGCCTAGCCCAGGCCCCTACCACTTCACAATTCTTCCTTCTTACCAACACGAAACACACATTCCACCATCTCCTTCTTTGGCTAGACGTTCTGCTGTCCACCTACATCCCATCAACCCCACGTTCAAAAGTCAATTAACGATGAAACGTACAAGTAAAAGCCAATAAGGGACTCCATTCCCCGGAAAAGGGGCGGAGCCTCTACACCCAGGAGTCTGGCGAGCCCGGGTACTGCTCTGCCCGGTACGAAGGCCTCCGTGCGGCCGAGTAGAAGTCCACGTAGTTCGTGGTGGATTTCAGTGAGTGTGGCGCTGGCGCGTAGTCCGCCGTGGAGGAGTAGTGGACTCCATCCTCGAAGTAGGAGTCCTCATAGCTGCGTGGAGACTGCAGGTACCTTCTGTAGGTATCATAGGTCCTCCTACTGGGATCCTCAGCATAATACAGCTGCTGACAGTGTGGGGGGGAGACAAGGAGGCTACGGGTCACTGCACATACAGTGGATTACAGCTACATGTATGATGTAAAATGTATGGGATAAACTGATTGTGTTTGTTCATTGCAATGCTATCCACCCCACCCCCACTAGCACATAAATTAACCACTTATCCTGATCATGGGGGGCCAGGACCCCCTCCCAGCATGTCTTTAGACTGTAGGAGAAGTCTGCAGCACCCAGAGGAGTATGGAGAAGAGAATAGAGCCGACAACCCTGAAGGCGCCAGGCTGCAGTGTTACCCACTGCCTAAAAAATGCTAGCACAATAGTACCATGACTGACATGGGGGTTTAGAACTGAAACAAGGGGAGAACTGAATTTTGAAAATGAATAAATTTATGCAGTCAATTCAAAATGTGTGTGTTTGTGTGTGTGTGTGTGTGGGGGGGGTTAACAGAGATCCAAAACAAAACAGCCACCTCCCTCCCTCACCTGTCCTCGTCTGGGCTCCTCTCTCGTGGGTGAGGAGTAGGACCCTGTAAAATACTGTGATGGCTTCCTGGACGCTATAAGAGACACACATGCAAGGGGCAAAAAGTCCATAAGAACAGAACAAGCTGACCAGCAAAAGCCTAACTCTGAATCACTCAGAATATGCACCAAGCTCATGGGAGTTTTACTTACACAAAAATGGTGAGAGCGGAACAAAAAACAATTGGTTGAGAGATAACCAATCAGATTGTAGAAGAGGTGGGTCTAAGTAACTAGAGGAGTCAGGACCAACCAATCAGACGCTTGGACCCACCTCCTCTACAATCTGATTGCTTCTCTCTGAACTATTTTTCCTTCTGCCCTCGCAACATTTTTCTGTAAGTAAACTCCCACAAGCACACACCAACTCAACCTCAGCCTTGCATTGCTTTGGGTGCCTGTAGAATATCACTCCCTAGCAGGCCTTAAAGTAGCCAGACCCAGTGGCATTTTACCCATAACCCCCAGGGTGGCCAGCACTATTGGAGGGCGCTTGCCACTCACAACACCATTTTTCACCCTCTTTTGGTCATTCAGAGCTACTAAACCCCTTTCAGAATGGCTGTCTGAAGGATAGCTTCAGGCTTACTTGTGGATTGGTACTTATGTACACTGCCATCTCCTTGATAATTATAGAATTGCATAGATGACTGTGTTCTTTGATAATCTGAGCGATGTTCTTTAATCCCCAACATGGCAGGAGAGGACGTCGCACTGCCACCTGAGGGAGAAGACAGGTGTTTTCAGATGTTATTCACAAGCTTTGAGTTTTAATGAGAGTGGGGACTACATTTCCCATGATTCTGTTTTTAGGCACTCACCTGACTGGATGACAGGTGACATCTGTAGGTTTGTGGATGGCAGGGTGGGCTGTGATTTGTACCTATCTCGCTCCAGTGTGGAAACAGGTGTGATGAAATGGTTCTGGTTCCACCCGTCCTGAACACACAACAAAAAGGAGATATTTCATCCCATCCTCAAAGAAACCCAACATTTCATCATTCCCACACCCCGTCTTGACACCACCTCACCTTTTTATAAATGGTGCGCAAGTCTCTGTACTGCCACAGTGTGTTCAGAACCTGAGCTGCTGCTTTTACTACCTTCATCGAGTACCTGAGTCAGGGAGAAGAAAAAGGAAAAAAAGAAGAAGAAGAAAAAAACAAACAGTCAGGTATCGAGGGTTGGGGGTTTGAATCCCGCTGATGATCTCTGTGTGTGGAGTTCTTCTCACCATGCATTGTGGATTTCCTCTGGCTCCTCTAAAGCATGCAGTTACATGAACTGGTCTTTCGAAAATAGTGTGGTGGCCTGATGGGTAGAGCAGTGTGCTTTTGACTGAAAGGTTGCTGGTTCAAATCCCCAAGGAGCAAGGCATGATTGAGGTGCCCTGAGCAAGGTACTGCTGCCTACTGCTATGTCACATATGGGTTAAATGCAGATGCGTTTTGTTATTGTGTGCTGTGGTGTGTCTACAATGACAATTCAGCACTTTCACTATACTTTCTGATAGGCTGGCATCCCACCCAGTGTGTGCTCCTGTATCAAATAACGAGTTGCAAAATGGATGAATTAAGGCAATATATGTGGGTAAATGGTGTCAGTTAATCAGTCATTGAGGATAACCTTTAATGCATTAGCCCATTCAGTGCTTATTGCCACATTTTGCACTATGAGCTAATGTCATTTACTGAGTTAATCCTTTCAGTTATCAGCTAATTGTTTTAGCTATACATTATATTTTATAATATATTTTACTTGCATGGCTACTAATTTCATTCCAACTGATTTACAAACAATATATGTATCTACAGTATCGACTGTGTATTTCATTGGGTCATTTCTAGTTAAAGTACCTAGTTTCATGTCCTTCAGGTTATCAGCTAGTTTCCTGATCCACGACTCCCCCTGCAGGCTTAAACTTAATCAACTACTAAAGAACTTTGCTGGATACGTTCTCGGACTTGATCAGGCGTCCAATCGAGTGCTGCGCTACGCCAGCTGCCAGCCAATAGGAACGGGCCCCGACGAACCTCTCGCCCCTGCCTTTGGTGATGCTGACGAGCTTCTCGATGCCCCCCGTGTCGGCCAGCGCCTTGGCGTTCTCCATGTTCTTGCTGGTGACCTCGTGCAGCGTGCAGCAAATGGCAGCCACTGTCTCGTCCGACAGCAGCGTGGTGCTCCCGCCCGGCAGGCGGTTCACTAGGTCGCGCATGGCATACTTCCCTGAGCAAAAAAACAAAACAGTAGTGTGCTATTTGCCTGCTCATGGCTGCTGACACGTTTAACAAGCGAGGCGTGGCAGGTCCTGTCCTACTGCCCCAAAGACATGCTGATGCCCCCCCCACCGGACTCCAAGCCAGCCGGCCAATAGGCTCCATGCCCAACCCTCCGGCCTGGACAGTTTGCCCCTCCCTTGTAATAACACCTTCTTAAAAGAACGGCAGCATTGTCCAGCTCTCAGCAAAACGATCCCCCCAGCAGTTGCTGGGAAATGAGTGAAACGCAGTGACCTGTCCCATTACGGTCGGATGCTTCCCAGTATGAAGGCCTGTAATGGCTTAGCATTAAAGAAATCGGTTTAGACTCTCAACACAGTCCTGGCGGACCCCCCCAGAGAGTCCACACTTTTGCTCTCTCCCAGCTCAAGACACACCCATACCAGGAATTTGGTGTTTGTGATTGGCTGGGAGGGAGTAAAAAATGTGGACTGTCTTAGGGTCCCAGGACTGGGTTAAGAATCATTGGTTTTGAAGGATCCTCCATTAGGAGGCCATATTTCCAGCTCTTATCTCACAGTGGGGGGGGGGTCCCTACTAATTGACACAGGCGCTAATTGCCTCAATGAGCCCAAGCGGCCCACCTATGAGCTCCTTGTTCCGCACGTCCAGGGCCATGTTCCGGAGCGCCGTGGCCACAGAGCAGACCACGCGGTCGTTGTCCATGCGCAGCAGCTCCACCAGGATGGGTAGGCCCTTCTCCTTGCGCACTGCTGCTCGGATGTAGGCTGCAAACTGGGGGCACCAGGGGGGATAAAATGACACATGGTCAAGGTTTAGTGCAGGGTTCCAGGATGGGTCCATTCCCTCCAATCATAATCCCAATTGCTTAGCCAATCCCAAGGGTGGGTAAATGCCAGCCAATCACAGACTTTTTGATTATTGTATAAGGAAGGATGACTTTTTGAACTTGTACATGCACCCAGCCGGTCCATTCAGAGAGTCCTGTGACCCACATCTGAGAGCTGGAGCAGGGTGCGACCGAGCGCTGGTGTTCACTACCACTCAATCCAGGCATATGTGTGGGGCCTCCATTTGGCCACAAACGGTCACTACACTGGGGCGGGCAGTGGAGCCCCAGAAACCGCAAACCTATGTCAGGCTGTGGCAGGTATAAAGCTACATAAACAGACTGCAATATCACACAGCGTCCTGGATTTTTTACATTTTACAATGTGGTTTTTATGCATACTCTTTTAAATATTTTATTTCAGTTTCAGCATGTTTTTTTTGGCCTTTATATTCTAGTTTATACAGCATTTTTATGTTTGTATCCCCTCAACATCACACATCAAACCTCGATCTCTGTTTGAACCCTGTACTAATTATGCTACCGCATTCAAAATATTCCCTTTTATGAAGTCAAAGAGACAAATAACATTAAACATTTAACAGTACTTCTGCTTATTTTGTTTTTACGGTAAACAGTCAGTTGACTTCGGTATGTTTCAGCTATTCCCTTACCCATAACAGCCTGGCTTCAGATAACATCACGCATAAAACTGAAGATGGACTCAGTTTCAGTCGGCATTAAATGTTTATTAAGGGGGCAGCACATGGAGACTTCTGGCTATACAGCCTCCCTCGGGTTAACGCACCCATAAACTTTGAACACATACTGTAAAAGTGCCATGTGTGGTTACAGGCTTGTGTGAGATGTTTGGAGGTCACACCGGGCCATCTTGTGGTGTTTACCAGTTTACTGTTTGTGTTTAAAATTCCTGCTTAAACCAAAAATATTTGGAAAAGAGCCCAAACCAATAGCACGGGGGCCAGCTACAGACAGCAGCCAACGTGAGGAGGTGGGGGGGCGTCACCTTCCAGTTTCCTGCAGAGAGGTTCTGCAGGGACCCTGCTGAGCCCTCCAGCGTGGCCGGGTTCGAGCTCTCCGCCAGCAGCGTCAGGTAGGGCTTCACCACGGCCGGGTGCCACAGCATCTCCACCCCCTTGGGGGCCTTGGAAAAGCCAGGGATGGGGCCCACGCCATCCCACTGCGGGGGCACAAACTCGGTCAGAAGGGGGGGGATGTTTACAGAAGACTAATACATTTAATGCAGCTTATATGCTCAGCTCTGGGTCTTTCCTAGCCTGCTATGTCATCCACCTGCTACACTCTCTCATTAATCAAGCAGCTGGGTGAGAGCGCCCCCTACAGGAGTGGCAGAGCGCTGCAAGGTGCGCCAAGTCACCTGCTCATCCTGCGAGCCTTTCTTCTTCTTTTTCTTCTTCTTCTTGCCCCAGCAGCTGGAGTCCACGTCCTTGCTGGGGGACTCGTTGCTCACCAGCCCGTCCAGCTCCTGCCCCCCCAGTAACCATGACTGGGGCATCTCCAGCTCCAGGCGATAGGAGAGGTTCCTCAGAGTGCAGATGCAATTCTCCACGATCTGCCAGGAGTAGGGGGAGGGTCCAACATTAGAGCAACACATACATGCCGGTAAATACAGCCCTTCCTGTAAACAAAGGCTGTAACATACAGGGCTAAAGTAAGATTAACAGGATGTAGAAGACATGCTGTCATAATTCAAGCTGTTCAGCATCTGCGCCCGAGGAAACAGCAAGTTTGAGGCAAAACACACCATTTCAGTCACGCTCTGAAACAATCCTCAGCCAGCTTGTATGCGTTAGACGTGTTTGCCGTAAGTGTGCAGCGAGTGTGCATTGAGCGCGCACAGTGAGCCTCGGGCTTTACCCCTTTTCATCCTCCTTGTCGCGTTTCAGTTTGATGGCTTGTGAAAGTGCTGGAGAAGTGTGCAGGCCCACGGCCCAGAGGACGCGTGGGTGCGAGGTGGCATGTGAGGCGGGGGGAGGCTGACCTTGCTGTCGAAGTCAGAGGTGCTGACGCAGGCCTTGATGACGTGGAGCAGGGAGTCCACCAGGCCCTCGCAGGAGCGCATCTGCTTACGCGCCTCCTCCCCCGCAGAGCTCAGGTTCCTGTGCCGGGCAGCGACACACAGGGTATGGGATGTTAGGTCAACCCCGGCACTTTTTCATCATCTCACACTCACTCTGCCTCTGGTTTCTCTTTGTAACGGTTACACAAATACACAGAAACAAAGGAAAACACACGTACAGACACAGACAGACACAGACACATACTGTAGATCAGGGGTCACCAACATGGTGCCCATGGGCACCAGGATGCCCCCCAGGACCACATGAGTCGCCCGTGGACCTGTTCTAAAAATAGCACAACTCACCAGTGAGCAGCATGTAAAATTTAAGTTTATCCTGTTGCTATTCTTCTTTAATCACATTTGCATTTATATAAATTGGAAAATGACAATATCTAAAAAAAAAGCATTTAAAACATGTTTATTATATATGATTTAAGAAGAGTGTATTAAACTGGTAGCCCTTCGTATGGCTCAGTACCCGTGAAGTAGCTCTCACTTTCAAAAAGGTTGGTGACCCCTGCTATAGATAAACATACCGACACACACACACACACACACACACACACATTTGTATTTGGGACCGTCCATTCATTTCTATGGGAAAAGCCCTAACTTCAAAATGGCATTTTTTTAATCACATTTAGTCCCCTACAATGTAATATATACATGACACACACACACACACACACACACACACACACACACACACACACACACGGACTGCACAACACTACCGGCTGTCCTTCATTCTCTCGGCCTCCTACAGCTTTTACCAGGTTACATTTTCTATTTTGTATCACACGGCCGCTTGCGTCCCAAATACTTCAGGCCAGACAGGCGTGCCTCCGGTCTAGACGGCACAGATCCAATTTGAGGAGAGCAGAGGAGTAACATTCACAACATTCTGGCCAAAGCACAGGGAAAATGGGACAGCACATGAAAACAATCTACCCAGAACACTTTTGTCATGGGGTAGCTGAAGATGGGTAATTTAAAGGAGAAACATGGAGGGTAGATAAAACAAATACGAGTCTGGTAGAGCCACATGTGGCTATAGGTATACACACACACACACACACACACACACACACACACACACACACACACACACACACACACACACACACACAGTGTCAAACCCCTGAATAGGGGGCTTTTGGAATTGACATGGTATGCGTCATACAATGGGCATAACCTGGTGGATCTAAGTTGTTGCGTTGGATGATTAATAAAAATGCAATTCATTTGAAATAAAAATACATACAATTACAGCTTTTTTCAACTGCTAAGAAACATTCTGCAATACTGAAGTCACTTTCTCAAAACTCTTCACACAGTTGCCATAACATAAGTTTACGTGGGCTAAACGGAGTCATTTCTCATTGCTTTCATACAAAATGCATTAAACGAATAAATGCTTAAAAATTCATGGATTCCTTTCTCACTCAAAATCCATCATCAAAGCTTTACATTTTTAGAGGCCATTTTGCACATGTTTACATACTGGTCCTAAAACTGTTAACCATACATTCAAAACTGAATGACTACAATTTGCTACAATACTATCAAGACCTTTCCAAAATATATTGTAATACTGACATGATATAAAATAATTAAAATGAAAACAAGACCAAACACAGCAGGCATCCATTCCAGGGGATTCTCATTAGGTGTATTGCCCAGAGGTGCTACCCTGGATGTAGCGCTAGACATTCATGTGGTGTAGATGAGAACTTGTGGCTGGATCCTCAGGAAAGTATGGATTAGTTGAGGACCAACTGAAAGTGTGTGTTTATGTGTGTGTGTGTGTATACAGTGGTACCTTGACTTACGAGTGCCCCAACTAACAAGTTTTTCTCTCTGCCGATTTTTTGCTTTGAGTTGAGAGCTAAAATTCAGGTTACGAGCCAGCTTCAGATACCCCAGCTTCAGATACCCCACCGCTAGTTGGCGCGGTGAACGCCGAAACATCCGTCCAGCATCCCGTGTCTCACTCGGTCGTTTTTCAGCGGTTAGCTCGCAGTGGAAGCATCAGTGTTGTGCTCGCATTTGTGCTTGCAGTTATTTTGCAAAACTTCGTTCTTCCAACCATGTGTCCGAAGAAAGTGAGTGCGAGGATGAAACAGACCACATTGGACAGAAAAGCGTGGCGAAACAGGCAAAAATCAGCGACTAAGATTCAGTTATTCAGTTCAGCCTTTCTCCTCCACCTTCATCAGCATCTTCAAGTCGTCTAATCTCCAAGGCAAATGCTATACATTATACTTAATAAAACCAGTTTATTGCAGTGCATTCTATTGTATTGTGTTATTATATAATATTCATTATTTATAAGCACATTTTTCTTATTTAAAAAAATGTAACAAAAAATGCACCGTTTTTTGGGGTCCGGAACTGATTAATGGCATTTCAATTCATTACAATGGGGAAAATTGATTTGACATACGAGTAATTTGAGTTACGAGCTCCATCCCGGAACGAATTAAACTCGAAAGTCAAGGCACCTCTGTATATACATATGTGTGTTTATGCACATAGTATTTGGTTTCTGTAGTACTTCCTAAAGTACTATATTTTTTCTTTTTAATTACTGATGATTATTTTTTTAACTACCATAAGGAATAAAGGCTATTGAAATACACTGCAGCATGGTTGGTTCCTTCCTGACATTGTATAGCCACAGTGGTCTGTTTGTAATGCAATGGTTATAACAACTGACATCAGTTACTTTACACATGATCCTTTACTGATGATCCATATTGTATTTTATGTGATGCTGTATGTTGTTAGTGTTTTGCAGGCCATTCTTTTGTGTATGATATAGTGTTCTCCGAGAAAGATATTAGGTGGTGATGTTTTGGTGGCATGAGTCTCTTTTGAGGCATGGATTAACTGTTTTGGTGGCTGTAGTGCACTTTGGAGTGGAGATTAATACAATTACAGAAAATGAGACAGCCCAGCAGATGAAGGATGGTTGAGTTGACATTGTTATATCCTCCTGAGACCCAACAATTCCTTTCTGTCCTCTGTAGTGGACGTCGTATTTTTGCTCATATCTATCACACTACACAGCCATTCGCAAGGAGGCCACACCACAGTGGAGGCTTCATGGTTAGGGATATGCACTTATAATTGAAAGATTGCAGGTTCGAATCCCCGACCAGCAATGCACCACTGAGGTACCCTGAGCAAGGTACTGCCCCTAAGCACTGCTCCCCGGTGCTCAATTAGCTGCTCCCTGCTATGTCACAACGTCACATATGGGTTAAATGCAGAAAACACATTTCGTTGTTGTGCACTGTGGTGTGTCAACAATGACAATTATTCACTAAATTCAAAAATTCACTTCAGACGACATCCAGATGAAACAAACAAACATGTAGACGCTGCCACCTTGTTCATTCTGTGTCACGCCACGACCCTAGAGGGTGCAGAATGTTTTTGAAGCAGCAGACCCACATACAGAGTGCAAATACACGTATTTCGGCGAGTGCGTGATTCATTTTAATAAACGAGATGACAGCTCTTTTAAAATAGAAGTTGCTCTCTTTATTAAAAGTCACTTTTGGTTTAATACTACCAGTGGCACAGACTGGGACGTCAACAATTTACACGGCACAGTTACACACTAATGAAACGCATGCATTCCACAGCAAACATTACACGGTTACGACATTTACTATTTACAGCATAAATACCCAAATACACATATTAATATACACTATTTACAGCTACATGTGGTGCGGTGCAAAGCGAGCTATTAACTGCATAATTAGTCCTGCTGACCAACCCCGCGGCGTCACATTTATGTCAGCCTATCATGGACAGTGGGTGGGATCAGAACGAATGAAAAAGTTCGTCTTCGAGACCCTGCACAGATGATCGCTGCGGAGATTACGCATCATACGACGTCATATTGCTAAAATGACATTAATTCTGTTTGAAGTATGCAGCCACCTTTAGGACTGTTGTTCCTTAGCAAGGAATGTTAAGAATTTAAGATTACATCACATGTGTGGTGGTGTGCTTTTTACCAATTTACGTAAAAAAATAAATTTCCCCCTGGATCTTAGGAGGATATGTATGGATACTACTCTACCAGGAGTGTGTTTAGTATTTTGTTCTTCATAAGCATCAGCTTGGGATGCGATGACGTAAAGCTTACAGGGTGCAGACGCTATGCGTGACCACAAGGTGGCAGAAGAGTCACACATACATACATGCTTGCGCACGGAAGGGACGATACCTCAAGCAGCCGCTGGCGTTGCGCAGCACCAGCGAGGAGTGGAACTTGAGCTTGTGGTCCTCGTCAAGGGAGGAGCTGCTCCAGCCAGAGTGGGGGATGATCACAGTATTGGTGAGGGTGCTTAAGGCGTCCCGAATGATTGTCATCTTCACCGCATCGCAGGAGGACAGGTTCCACAGCACCCCTGCAGCAGAGAGAGAGATGTGGCGATGAGGAGGGGATGTCAGGGTCAGAACACATGCAACATGGGCTCGTGTCACATGACCTATTAGCAGAATCAACCAGAAACTCATCTCTGAATAAGCACGGATATAAAGTAACAGGGTAAACCCGATACGTGTGAAAGGATGTGTGATTTCTGATAGGCACATAGCACACGGTTGTACAGCGCCTGCTGAGGGATTGCAGGGTGACGGTTTAATTAGGGCACTGGTACCGGAGGGCAGAAACGGATCGCTTACAGGGCGTAACCTTGGGAAGTGCAGAGATGACTGAGGGGGGATGGTACTGTGTATGTATCTGATGGGATGGGGGGTGGTTCCTTAGGAGCAATTGGCCAAGGAGAGTCATGTGACAGGAAGCCAAAGGGGGGAGGGGGCAGGGCTTGTCTCACACACATCTGCATTTGTCTCACAAACATCTGTGTTTGTCCTCCAAATCCATAGCTGCAGTTTTCTTGACCCCAGCTCAATTTCCCTGTTAATTACAACCCGCCCGAGCTCCAGAGTGGGCGAATCATGAGTTCCATTAGGTCGCACTTGAGGGAGTTCACGTAGAAACCCCGGGGCTGGCCCATCCTGCCTCCCATTAAATTAAAGCCACACAGACTCTCATGTTTAGAAGAAACACTGACACACTTTCAGGAAGAATCCTGCATGGGTCTACGAGGGGGTGGAGTCTAGCAAAAACAGCCATTATGAACAAACACTTCTTCAATGGCTCATCTAGAAATGTAATGGGAATCGCTTAACAGTAACACAAACAGACGAGATGTTTGTGCTCTACTGAGATCTCAAGCCTAAGCTGGGGTGCCAGAAGCCCTTTGTCACCCCAGCTTACAACCTAGGGAAGGTCATTGTTGCATCATTACCTACACAAACCTGCAGGCTCCCACAAGGGTCCCAGAGGCAGCTGATTTTGCATTATTCGGGTCAATTCCAGGCGGTCATTTAGCCCTTCGCCGTTTTCCAGAGATTCAGAATCAGGTTCATGTGATCAGCCTCCCTTCCCCATTGACACAGCTGGATTAGGAGCAGCAGAGGAACAGCAAATGATCAGCAAAAGAACAGCAACCCCTTGATCGGCTGCTCCTCTATCCACATTTCGAAGGTTACTAGCCGAGTATTACAGTTAAACGTGTACCAGGGTCGAATGGGTTTCGCTCTTTAACAGGACACTGCTGCTCACAGAGTATTGGCACTTTAACAAGCACAGTGTCTTAACGAGTGCTGGAGTTTAAGGACTATGGAGGCTTAATAAATAGCTTTCTGTAATGAGACCAGCTGTTTAACGAACACCGAGGCCCAAGCTGACACAATAATAAGTAGGAGATGCTTATCATGCATTCGGCTGTCGATGATGATGCATCTTATTCACCATGCAAAACTGACAATGGAGCCTCCTCTGTGGATGGCCAGAAGCCAGTCTGAGAAAGAAGCCACCCCACGTCTGCAGGCCATCCCCAGTACTGTCCCCTCTGAGGAGACACTTGGCTGTGTTTGTAATCAGATCCAGCTGATAAAAGCCATCAGAGCACAGGCTTGGTCTGGGATTGGCATGCTTGCATGAGCAGCCATCATAGGCCCACATGAAGAGGTGCAGTACGGAAATGATTCAGGGGACCACTGAATACATGAAATCAAAAAAGTATGTAATGTAAGAGGGGCAGGGCGGCTCAAGGTGGGATGGGGGGGGGGGGGGCAGAATTTCTAAGCACGCCCCTGGGCCCACAGATGCTAATCGACTTGTCTTGATGCTGTGTGTCTGATGATCGGAAGAGCAAACCTTACAGAGATGTTTGCCCCCCCCAAACCTGCCAGTCTCCAGCTCACCCCGCAGGGTGTCACATTTCACATGGGATGGGATATAACAGGCCAGTGCTCCTCGCCTGGATGGAGGCTGACGGTCCCGCTCTGCACGTCTGCCCAGACTTGCCTTCTCGGTGTGCGAATGATGTTCCCCGGAAAGGATTTGTGTGCCGAGACAGAAGATGGATAAGGTATTAAATGAAAGGGGATTTCCCCACATGGGGAGCATTTTTCCAGGGAATTAATCCAGCTTGTTAAGAGAGATGTGGGAAGCAAACAGGGCTTGTGACATCTCATATAACTATTATTATCGTCATTATTACTAGTATTACTGCTATTATTGTTATGCAACACCCATTTATGAGGCTGGTTAATTTTACTAGACATTTAACACTGAACTGCCTGGAATTCCACCCACAGAGGGCAGTAGAGGCAGGCCTGCCTGCATCACTTGTAGCAACACGTCCTTGTTTGAGTGTTTGAGCACAAGTGTTCAGGAGCGGCCCTGACTAATGATGGTGCTGACTGCTCAGAGGTTCGCTCTTAGCCAATAAGACAGTGTCATGTTGAAATGCGTTGATTATGCTGGAACATATAGTGAAGGACGGGGATATGTGCAGGCAGTGCAGTTTTCCCTGACACAGCTCCTCTCCCCTGTGACCTTCCCAGACGCAGCTCTTCTCTCTCATGACCTTTCCCGACGCATCTCCTCTTCCCTGAGACCTTCCCCAACACAGCTCCTCTCCCCTGTGACCTTCCCAGACGCATCTCCACTTCCCCGCGACCTTCCGCCAAGGCATCTCCGCTCCCAACACAGCTCCTCTCCCCTGTGACCTTCCCAGACGCATCTCCACTTCCCCGCGACCTTCCCCAAGGCATCTCCTCTCCCCCGCGATCTTCCCCAACACAGCTCCTCTTCCCCGCGACCTTCCCCAAGGCATCTCCTCTCCCCCGCGATCTTCCCCAAAACGGCTCCTCTTCCCCGCGACCTTCCCCAAGGCATCTC
>JAODKC010000001.1:41121857-41172863 GCA_026777985.1 Mormyrops attenuatus
CCACCCCCCTTTCCGGAAATACGACCCACCCCCTTACCAGTCTCACTTGCCCACCCATTCTGGGCACCTTCCCCCCCCCCCAACCCCCCCCCCCCCCCCCCCCACCCCCACGGCGCTGAAGAAGCGGGGACTCATTATTTACCGATCTCTGACGAGGAAGTCTCACGCAAACCGGCAAGCAGCACATCGCTACATCTCCCCAGCTGAGCCAATGCCCAGCTGAGCCAATATCCAGTCCCCCTCCCCCTCAAACTCCATCTCCTCCGATGTCCCAGCAATCTGACTTCTAGTCATTTTCCGTCACTCCAAATTAAACCGCCTGACTTACCTGTCCCGCTACACAGCTCCTGATGAGGTTTACATCGCACGCGCGATCGATTTGCAGCTTAGACGCTGCTGCTTCTTGGAAAACGCTCTTGTAGCTCGAGTGCTTGAGTTTCTCAGGAAGAAAAAAAAATGATGATGACAGGGCAGGTTTCTTTCCCGCTATAAATTTGACTACAGAGGGAACACCTTTCCTTTTAGGAGACAGACTCATTTTCCCAAAGTCACACTCTTTTAAGTCATTATGCTGAACCACAGAATATTAAAGGGACGTGTCACAGGCAGTTTCACGCCACCAAATAAGCCGCATGATAAATGTCGAACCCCTGCTGGGCTGAGAAATGTAATTCTGTAGTTGACTGTGATCCTTGGGATATGAGGGTAGACAGAGTTACACGACGTGATAGGGAGGCACGATGGTCTAGAGGGTAACACTACAGCCTCATACCACCAGGTTTTTGGTTCAAATCCCATACACTGCCCCTGTTTAGGTGGCCATGTTAGGGGCTGGATGGTCCTCAAGTCACTGCTATAGTGATTTAGAAGCTTTTATCCCAAGTGACATACTATTGAGAAACCAGGATCAGACAATCCCTGGAACAACTAGGAGTTAAAGGTTTTGGTCAAGGGCCCAACTATGACATTATTCCGCCAAGGATTTGAGCTTGTGACCTTCTGATAACAGGCACAATGTCCTAACCTGCTGAGCTACACGGTTCCAAAGCATGCCGGCTAACTGGAATCTCTTCTCTTGCAAGTGTGAGCCCTGTGATGGCCTGGCAGCCCATCCAAGCTCTCTCTTGACACGTTCCCAACGCTTCCTGGGCTAATCTACAGGCTCACCGTGACCCTCTGTTGGATAAGCAGTCATGGAAGCCGGATGGTTGCCAGCGTGTCCCGATAAACATTAACAAAATGGAGAACAAACAGCATCCACGATGCACAGAGTGCCCTAAAAGCATGGGAGACCTACTGCCAGCACAATGGAGAAGTAGGCCGCTGGTTAACATGGAAATGCTCCGGGAGCAAGGTAGTGGGAACGCAAACACATGCAGAGTCCAACGGGACACAGCCGGAATCAAACGAAAACAATTTCACACTGGGTAAATGGGACCAAGGCGACGGAAAGAGCTCAGCTTGGCTTCGACATAAATATAGATACGGGCAATGGAGCTCTCTACGGAAGAATCTCCCCCAGAGCAGATGAAAAGCATTCTGGGAAATTACTTCAACTCTCAGCCCTCATCTGATTGGTCAGGATTAAATCAGCATCCCTCACAGGACCTCCCAGGGATCCACCAAGTAAACACTGACAGTCAGACAAGAGAGACGTTTACAATGTCTTCATTCAGTATTAATGTCGGGCAACCAAATATAGAAACATGCCCATTAGACAAGCCACAATGAGCAGCATCAGAAAAAACAGAAGTTCTCATGACTTTAGAGCACATCTGCTTTTATAAGTCTGTCATACAGCTCCCTGACTGCCTGAGGATATCAAACACAGACATCCAAATGAGTTCTGATGTTGTTCTGATGATGTTGCCACATCAAAAGTTTAATGACATTCGCACTCTTCAACATAACGGGCCAAGAATATTGGATCTGCTTTATTGGTCAGTGAAGATTCAGGCACCTACTGGTGCTACAGAAAGCAATGATGATGATGATGAAGAGTATGGTGCCATGTTCCCATAAGTCTTCAGGGGCAGGAGGCGCCCCCTCTTGTGCCACACAAAGATGGCTGCTCGGTATAATTCAGTGGGCCAGCATGTTATGTGAGCACATCAAAACAGCGTCATAAATTGCTGTCCCGCTGCAATGAACACCCACTGAAGTTGCGAGGGGGGGGAGGGAATTAGAGCACACATTAGATCATTACTCCTGCTTGTTTGCTCTGCATCTATGAGTAATTCGGTGCACTTTTAAAAGGACATGACAAGTGTGAAATACAGAGCATTTCCCAAGACCACCAAGTCGTTGAATTGGGTAGTATCACAGCAACATTCACTGCTGTAGCATAGCGTTCATTTTTAACCGAATGCTAAGGCGCTTGGTATATCTCTACTGCCCCCCCCCCCACCCCATCCAGAACAGGAGGATGGGCCAAACGGCAGCCCATACCTAGACCATGGTCCTCTCAGGCCAGATCATTGTTCAGAGCCTCCAGATCAGCACCCCCTAGTGTTGGTCAGCCAGTCACGTTTCCCTCTGCATCAGTGCACATGAATCCAATCCCACTACGCTGCAGGTAGAGCTCATAGGATTGACACCCCTGGCATATATTTATCAGGTTAATCTTCCATTTCTGTAACAGGCCACCTTCCAAAGGTGTAGAGGACCTTGCAGTTTGTGGAGATCTTCAGAGGCTTCACAGCGCACATGAAACAGACACCCCATGGGAGAACCTTGGCAATATGAAATGGCTCGATTAAACAAAACAAATATCAAGCATCAGGTCACCTAGGGACATCGGTAGGGTGGCTGTTCACTCGCGCAAACTGAGATGACAGGAGGCTTTCCCACCAGATGTAGCCATCTTGAGAAGAATCGTTCGTCACCAAGCCTCTGAGAGGCTATTAATTCCACAGAATGTGTGTGCGTGAGAGAGAAGGCGAAATCATCTGTGGTTTATTCAACTGCAACAACTGCAAGCACTCATGCCACACTTCCTTGGAATGGATCCCACTGCAAACATCTCTGTGCTGGTGAAACCGATTTGGGGATGGGGGGGAGGGCATGATTAATAATTAGCCTCAGTGTCAGGAAGCGTGCCCAGCCGTAACCCAAAGCCAAAGATTTCCTTTGCCACTAGCAGCTGTAAGTGGATAGAGACAGCCATCAAAAACATGCCACGCCCCCTGTGCCTGCTTCCTCAACAGAGAATGCGAGACGGTGGTAAGGCCCTGTACCACCAGCATACTGTGCACACACCCCCTACTGCCATCACTTGAATGAATGTAGCATTCTGGTGATAGGACAAAAGTGGGCCTCTCGAAATCTGGCCAATCAAAGACAGCAGCAGATGACTGGAATGTACCATTATTCATCTCCACAGGAGAGCACACTATACTGGTTAGTCAAACACTGTAGTTAGACAGGTTCTGATAGAAAAGTAGAGTGTCGTGCATTTGTGAGGAGGGGTTTCTTTGTGCTGTACACTTGTTCTTGTCTATTAAGACTACACGGTGAAGTAGCTGTTCAGGGTGGAAATGGGCAAAATGAGGTTTAATCCACCTGCTGGGCTGGAATATCTTGAGCTGGCAATTACAGGCTGGTTTAAACAGCTTCCCAGTTGTTACTGCAATGATTCCCGTCGGGGTCATCCTGGCAGATATTCGAGAATGTATGAAAATCCCAGCCACCAAAGCAATACAAAGCTTCCTCTTTTCATTAAAACATCTACATGTGCAAATTGACAAATTGTCTTGGAAAAGACAGACATTTCAGTCGTGTCACTGACTGAACTGAGCAGCTCTGGGCATGATTTTTGCCATTCAGAGCTTCTGAGTATGTTCAGCTTGAAGAGAATATTCTGGAAGAGCATCTAAACAAACACCACATGACATCCGATCACAGAGATCGATCTATGAGACGATGAGCTACACCAATCAGAGACAGCCTTCCATCCTGTCCCATAGAGCCTGCAGGCAAAACTTAACTGAGAACAAAGGGACGTCCTTCTAAACACCGTCCTTCAAAAAAAAAAAAAAAGAACCATCTTCTGTTTTAATTAGGATGAGATTTCACTGCACATTTTCGTGCATGCTGCTTTCAGAGACATCAGCGGCCCCTGACAGGGCAGAAATAGTACAAGTCTCACAAAATGTGCACCAATTTGATGCGGGCGACTGGAACCATTTTCATTAAGACTGACTGTATTTTTAATGAAAATGTATTTATTAATAAGCAGAGGGTAATGAGGCTCAACATAAAAACAGCATTACGACTCTGTTTATGTTAGACATTATGATTCTGCCAGAAAAGACTGAAAAAGACCGCATATAAAAGAAGGCAGGATTATGGTCAAATGGCAAGAGGCTGTCCCCTCATTTACAAAAACACCTTAATCTCCTTGTTACTATTAGGTGCCGTCAATGCAAAGTTGACTCCCAGCCATGACGTACACGGCATTCTGACAGTAATCTGTAGTGCCCTAGGCGTGTCTGTTTTCCGCAGGTTTTGTCAGAGCCTCCAGCGTGTCTTAAATGTCCTTGTCAATTCCACGGACAACTTCTCACCGGTTGGGGACCCTCAGCCCAACCTGACACCCTGGCAGTAGATCACCCGTGAGCCAAGAAGCTTTACTTTAGAAAGAAGAAAAATAATAAAACAACAAACGCATATGATGAAATTCATGAGATGCCAAAAATCTCTAGGAAACTGACCAGCATGAGGGGAGTTGCTATATTTTTCACTGGGACAATAAAAAAATACCCCTGACCAGAAGTGGCTCAAAGACTGATGGATGGCTGGACAATTAAAGCAGCACAATTAATAAAAGAATAAATCAAAACCATGATGTAACTTTCCATCCAGTATTTCTAGGGCGCAAGCATATTCTAAGAGTGTGTAGATGCCCTCCTGTATGCCCCACGCTTTCAGGTGAAGGCATCTGCCCAGTCTGGGGTGACAGTGGGGCGTCTGGCCTCAAGTTGAACCCAAGACTGAGGGCATCCAAGGCGGAGAGATTGTGACATTTGGGATTTGGGCCGAGCGGAGGATTCCAGTGAATAGGAGCGCCGGTTACTATGGAGTTCAACAAGACACGGCTGTGCATATTTTCACAGTTATGAACTCGAATGCTTCCAAGAGGCTCGTTGAAAAGAATATCTAAGAATTGCCCAAGAAGTTCAGTGGGGAATACATCATGTACTATTCTGACAGAGTTATACGATGCTGGAGCCTGATTCTCTAAGCAGGAAAGCCATCTTTGCTCGTCTGTCTCTTCTTAACATGAACAGGATGGCTCACAGTCATACTGTGTCATACTAAGGTACTTACAGTGCCTCAAGGAGGCACTTACTGTAGTTCTGCAGGGAAACAAAGCTTTTTAAATCCATGGTGGGTGGAAATAGCTCGTGTTGTTAGATGGGTTTAGCCTAATTTCCACTGGTTACTTCATTGGCTTTTGGGTAGCTTAAATCCGGCAGCGATTCTCTGTGCATGGTAATCCATTCTTAAAAGTTCATTTCATCCAATATCAAGTCTACGCCCCCATATCATAAATTTTGTGTTGATGCAGGGGTGTAGACATGGAGTAAAAAATAACGCAGAAGTACATAATCTGTTATATACTTCTACAGCAGGAATATCTGTGGAATGGATAAAAAACATAAAATTAGCAATAATACCCTGAAAAGTCTACATTACCGTCACCCCCTCTATCACAATGCTCTAATAAGCTCAGGGGTGTAGACGGCTGCTTGCGGATTTCAGGTTATATACACCAATCTCTGCAGAATGCTCTACTTGAATGGTACAGTCAAAGCATGCAGTCACACAGAGCAGGGAATCTTCCAGATAAAACAGGGATAATGTTTTGGAGAGGCAGAGATCAGCAGAGGAGCACGAAAAGGTTTCAGCTTTTATTTAAAAACTTTGGGTGTACAGGAAGACGTTCAGTCTGAAGAAGGCTGAGGATGGAGATTTGCTTTTTAGGGGGAGATGGGTCTTAAGTGCACAGGAATGACAGGAAAGGGAATCCTAGACTTCAGTCTGACAGCTCGAACACTTCAGACAGTTTCCTCGCACAATTCAAAGTCATTCAATTAAATTAGTGTTTCCCAATCCGGTCTGCAGGGACCCACAGCAGTCCATGTTTTTGCTCCCTCCCAGGTCTTTGTCTCCCTGATGCTGGAAGCTGGGAGAGAGCAATAACGTGGGCTGTCAGTGGGACCGGATTGAGAAACGCTGAATTAGATGGATCGGCATTTCTAAATGGGTAAAAGTGTGAAAAAGTGTGAAAAGAAAGTGTGTCTGGGACAAATGTGTCCATGGCAAAATATTTTAAATGGGGGGGGGACCCACAGACACACATAGGCTGGATTTTAAGTACCATGTCCGTGGTAAAAATTGCATTTCGATCAAAACGTCCAGCAGAATTCGCCGTGGTGTGTCCCGCAGGTGGGGTCCCTGCATGTAATGTGATGGACTGGCATCCCGCCCACGCTGGACTCTTGGCTCCAGCCCCATGCTGCCTGGGACAGGCTCAAGACTTCTACAATCCTCTGTACTGAATAAGTGTTTGGAAGATGGATGGATGGTTTAAACAGAAGCTATAAAGACTCACGGTTGTAGCTATAATCACAAGTGGTTTTATAATGTATTGATTCTAGGGAGTGAACCTGTACCTTAAATATAATCTAAAACAGGAGCTGACCTTGCATAATTCCCTGACAAATTACACATTAATTTCAAGCAAACGGCAATGTTTAAACATTCAAGTGCATTTTGACTTCAGGTGCATTTAAACCGGCAACTCAATCAACGTTCATTTGACATTTTCTCTAACCACATAAATCTGTCTAAAGATCTCCCAAGAATTAAATACCTGTCTGAAGAACGTGATTCCCCTGCTGTAAGTCACTTTTAAAAGTAACTGTGAATAAGTAAAGGAGGAAATGATACGTTTAAATGATACTGCTGTGCTGCATGGTTACAGGTGTACCATATTTACAGCACAAGGTACATTTGCAATGGGGTAGTATACTGACCTGCAGAAATGGTGGCCTGATTCCTGTACCGATGTGTAAGGGTCCCGTGGGTATTCTAGTTTACTCCCAGAATGCATAGGTGAATCTACATAGTTTCCCTGAACAGGTATGTTTTTATATTTCACATTTAATATATTATTAAATTGGCTGCAAGTTTTATCCACGTGCTTTTGTTTGTGTGCATGCGTGTGTGTGTGTGTGAATGTGTGTGTGTTGTCCAGGGTGTACCCTGTCACACACTTTCATCACTCACAAATGGGATGCAGACTCTGCTTGGCGCAGCATTAAACAGGCAGTTACTGAAAAGTGATGGATAGAAATGTTATTCCAGAGGCCTTGAACAGAAACTACAGTCAAATTGAGTGATTTTTTTTGCTACATTCTGTGCCAACTGCCATCAAGACAAAACCAGTTTAAACATCTAGAGACAACTGCAGAGTCACTGCCACACAGCCACATAGTGCAAGTGCCAGCAGATCCATCCCATAGATCGTGACCCCCACCGATCCATCTTCAGACCGACATATCCAGATGAAACCACAGTCTTTCATTGAGGAAGATCGATCTCTGCCGCAAAGGGCGGAGATCAAGCCGGCCGTCGAAAGCCACAAGAGGACCTGTCATGCATCGCGGTCATCGACCGCATCACAACATGCGCTGAACACTCGTGGAGGGATAGAATCCAGCACGACATGCAGTGCAACAGCACAAACTAAATCTAATGTGCTAACTGCAACTATAGGAAGTAACAGGGGCAATGGGAGGGGTGGAGAGTACATTTTAGTGATGAGAACCTTGGATTGGATGGGAGAGGCTCTGTCTCTCCTGCAGTTGGACCATTAGATTCACCGTCTCTCCCGTCATTGGAACAGAGAGGCTCCGTTTCTCCTACAACTAAGCCAGAGTGGCCCCATCTCTCCTGCGATTGGTCCAGAGTGGCCCGTCTCTCCCACGATTGAACCAGAGAGGCTCCATGTCTCCCGCAATTGGTCCAGAGAGGCTCTGTTTCTGCTGTAATTGAGTCAAAGTGGCCACGTTTCTCCTGCGACTGGACCAGAGAGGCTCGGTTTCTCTCTACCAGACAGGGGCGTCTGTGAAGGGAGAGCATCATTTCTGCACTCAGCCTTGCAGAGAAAGAACAGCGGAAAAAGAAATCCCACTGACCCTACTGGAGAGGATGTCTCTAATCTTAACGGAGAATCTTATCACTAACCGTTTTATTGAGGGAAAAGACAAGCGTACAGCAGGGATGCCCCTCAGAGCCTCTCTCCAAATTGCGGTGGCTGACTGACAATTGCCGCCCCTCCTTTCCAACCCAGAATACAATATCCTCATTCTTCCTGAAGAAAAAGTGGGCAAGGCTGATCCCTTTTTTAAGGTTCTGGCCACATCACAAACAATGTTTGTTATTTGTACTGAAAAACAGACAATGGCAATTATTTCGTTATTTATTTATTTTTGCACAGAGGCTTCAGTTATGCAGACGTAGACTCGGCAATGAAACACACTTCTAGAAAACAGCCATCACACATGGACCCAGCAGCTGTGGACAAACGGACACGGACATTTAAGTTCTCAGACAATGGGAGGGCCCAGTGCCTGACAGCCCAGCACAGAATGATGCCATTTTCTGATTAACAAAACTGGTTCCTACTCTCTCTCTCTGTTTGTCTCTCTCTGTATGTATGCCTCCCTCTCTCACACACACAGACCTGTAATCATATCTTTGTGGGGACCACTCATTCATTTCTATGGTATATCTGGGCCACACACACACACACGCTCATGAAATCCTGTATATGTGTGAACACAGTTCAGTGCAGATTTTCAGAAAAGACACTAATTTTTCCTCATTGTGAAAGTTGAACACCAATCAGCAATCCCCAAAAACCTATTCAATCTCAACTCCTTTGATTCAGAAACATGGGAATCTCACCCTCACCCTGACTCGGGGTCTCCCATAATTACATCTCTCTAAAGAATGGATTCCATGGATTCCTTGCTAATTATTCAAATTGTTTTATTTCTATGCGAAATTGCAACTTACAACCACAAACAGCAGCACAGAGACGAAAGCAGTAATTTTGTAGTAGCTACAGAGAAACAGACTTTTCTAAAAGCAAAGAAGATTTGAATCGAACCCCATATAAAGGCTGATGATGCTAAGATTGGCAGCCGATTCCACGACAGGATGTATTTCGACAAGAAGGAATCAGCGCTTTTTTACCCATAACCACCCCAGAGACTAACTGCTAACTGCATAGCCATACGGATGGTCTGCAAAAGGGAGATGCAGGTTGGCAGGGCGACAGAATTGATGCCCATGAAGACGCAGGACGGAGGCTCGACACCGACGGGTTACCTGCGAACCGTCCGCCGGCAGCACAGCTCCACACGTCCCTGCGCGCCCGCTGGCTTCTCCGGCACCTTCCGTGACACTTCTGCCGGCTCGAACCGACTCAGGAGCACGAAGGAGGTGGCAAAGGCTGCCGTTGGGGTTTATGGGGGTGGGGGTGGGCTACTGTGCCAGGCGGATCCGGGCACCGCTCCGCCGTCGCGTCAGTGGCTTGATGGTCTGTGCCCCCCCTCTCAATCCCAAACCGCCTCCCCAGACAGCAGTCTGTAAGCCAGGTCATGGCTTCTCCCTGACGACCACGAGAGCTTCGCACCACAACAAAAACTATGTGGGGGAGTGGCAGAGTGGGAGGTAAATTGTGCATACAAGTGTAATCTGTGCCCCCCGCCCCTGTCCCCCCTTGGATCTCTGAAACCCCTCCCTGAGCCATAAATCACCTACTACAGTACTCCAAAAAAAATTAATAAGAAGAAAAAAATCAGGGATCACATCGCTGCAGGCAGATTAATTTAAATAAATGAAAAGTACGAGGCGAGTCGGGCACACCAGCTCTTCCCACAAACTAATATGCCTTCTCATTATTATTATTATTATTTATTTATTTATTTATTACGAACTACTCCTTTTTTATTTAGCCATAGAGGGTCGTGTCAGAGACATCTATCCGGCACCCTGCCCCCCCCCCAGACACTTCCCGGGTCCTGGCGTGGACGGCTGCCCAGGAGCTGTCGAGGCGGGTTGCTCCTCTGCCAGATTCTTCCAGTGTGACGGACTCTAACAAAGCGGGGGGGGGGGGGCGGGGGGGGGGGGGGGGGGGGGGGCCGGGGGGGGGGGGGGGGGGGTGGCCCCCCGGCCTTTTGGTCCCGGGGGCCCGCACTACAAACCGGGGGGGGGGGGGGGCGGGGGGGGGGGGGTGTTGGATTTTTTCAGTGCCGAGAGCCATTGGAGGGAAGTCACGCGGTTGCCGGAATGGTAGCATGCGTTTACACAGACTGGGCGCTGAGGAGAAATGCTTTTCGAAGCTTTTACCCCCCCCCCACAAAGTGCCGGAGTGGGCACTGCCCGGTGAAGCAGAGTGGCGGCCACACACACAGCTTGGCGGGGGAGGGGGGATGCAGCTCTGCTCCTGCCTCAGGCCTTGAAGTGCTGGCAGCCAGCATCTTAAAGGCAGTAGGATTAAAATAAACAGATAACCTGAATTTCCAGCTTATTTTTAATGAGGTTTCTTTTTAAGCAGCTCAGATTTGCTGGATAATAGCATACTCATTGGACACGGCCTCGGACACGAATACACCCCCCGCAGAGAACGACCTGAGTCCCCCCCCCCGCGGTGAATCCTTCACTTTGGCCTGTTAAAGCATGCAGAGATTACACATCCTCCCCATTTGTCTGCCCCCTCCAGAGGTCACGACAGAGGTGGGGCCTCGTAATTTAGGTGAGGAATTCCGTAGCCTAGGTGAAGCAGAGGTGGTTTACATAATCGGAATAGGGTACGGGTCGACTTCAGTGGGCGTGCTAACGTGCTAGTGTGCTAACAGCAGCTATGGGGGGAAAAAGGACAATGGGAGTGATGGAAAGCATGCTTTAGTGAGAAGAGCCTGGGGCTTCCTGAATGAGAGAGAGAAGCAGAGAGAGAGGGGCAGCTTCTCCAGAGAGAAAATACTGTACCGGCCTTCTGGAATATTCCACAGGACAGCTGGATAGAAAGCGTAAACAGGTTGCTAGCTAACGTAGCAATAACTTCCCAAAAGCCACAATATTTTCTAGGATAAAATCCAGATCTAAAGCCAATCATTCTTTTTTTCAGGCTAAGTGCAAAGCCATCCCAACACCTTAGAAGAAAAGGGGCCGACACACATTGAGGTTTGTCATACGTAACAGACATTTCAGTTTGCTGTGTGATATTACTGGGGCCGACAGAGAACACACTCCTGATGTTGGTGGTGGTCTGGTAAAAACGGAACTGCCAAAACTAGCAAAAGCCTAGTGACTTCACACATAACTGCAAGATCCATAGCTGGGTCACGTGTCCAATCTGGCCATTTTGCGTGGGCCATTCGCAGATAAATCAAATTCTGCATCTACTTGTCAGCAGTGATTGTTCATCGTATTAGGGCCCCAGCGAGCGGGAGCGCATCCCAGAGAAGCATGGTGCATGTATCGCGGAGGCTCAGGCATCAAGAGCTGAATAAATGCTCCAACATGGAAGAATGGCAGCCATACAGCTGTCCCGTCTCCAGTATCAAAATTAATTCTGATATTCCATCCCTATGGGAGGCAGGCCACAGACGGGAAGAAGACCCACACAAACCCTGGGGGACCCACCAAGCAGGACTGCGGCCACGCTATACGTAGCTATTTAAAAATATCACGTGTTTGTGTTACTCACACCGATACGCGAATCCTAGGGCATATCTCTGGAACGGCAGCGCGGAGTGAGGGCTCTGTGCCGGGCCAGCAGAGAGCCACGCCCATGCCTGGCTGTGCAGCTGGCGGACCTGCCGCCAGAGTGCCCTTGATGCGAATTAGGTATCCAGCAAAACTGTACCACAGCCATTGCTGGCATCAACCTATAGGAAATGTCACATGCCATCTTGCATATAAACATATACTTACACACACAATATACACTCTCCTACTTCAGTTATTTAAATACACTGTGTGTGTGTGTGTGTGTGTGTGTGTGTGTATATATATATGATGTTCAGAGACTCTCAGTCTTTACCACAATTATAGATGTATACCACTGTATTGATGTAAACCATACCCAGCCCTAACCATAACCATAAGTAACTAAACAAAATACTTTTGGCATTTTTAGTTTTTCGATTGTAATTACAGATTTTTATAAAATTGAATTTCACCTTGTGGGGACCAAAAAATGGTCCCCACAATGTAATGTATATCTGGACCACACCCACAGACACACACACACACACACACACATACGTAGGAAGTCATGATCACAAATAATTCTACATAGTTTTTTTGCCCTCAATCAAAACCGATGCTGATCCCTACACACATGCATAAATACATACACAAAGACAGCATGTGCACACACACAGGCAGACACAGCATGCCAGAACATACATAATTAAAGCTCTCACTTTGCTACAAAACTACCCATTTTACCTGCAGCTTCTGCACTGGGGTTGGGGGTTAGCGCCACTGGTTGCCAGGCCTAATGCAGAGCGACACCCGACTATTTCGATCGCTCGGAAGGGGCCGACCACAGTGGCCCCCGGCCCTGCCATACGCCCCAGAGCGTTTCTTCCCAGAGATCGCAGGACAAGGTTTATTCCAGAACCCTCTGTAGGCGGGGAGAATGCTTCGAATATGCATCCATCACTCGAGTCAAAACATATAAGGCCTGCTCTGTATCTGGCCGGTATGTGCCAAGACAAGCTACTTGTGCTGTCTGCGTGCCCCATGACTGTCAGTGGCGCTATTGAGAGGATAGACAGAAATAAAATTTACCGGGGGGAAATCTTAAGCTCAAATAACTGTGCAGGTTAATACTAAAGACGTGTTTATTATTAATTACTTTTTTTATTAAACATTCTCAAATATGAAACTTTCCCAGTTGAAAACTGGGAAAGTTTGAGAATATGAAACTTACAATCTATAAAATTAAAAATGACATCCACTCATTTTCCAATGCACTCATCCGGAGGTTGGGCTGCAGGGGAAAAAAATTACACGAAAATTATTTGTAACTTGGTATGCATTTACAAAATAGAACTTAAGAACAGTGAGAATCTGGAATTTGGAAAATGTCAGTGTAGCAAACTGCAAAACAATGATCATACCTTCACTTATACTTCATTGCTTAAGCAATGTACTAGGCAGGTATTTCTAAATGTCCAACTGCTGAGCCAAAAAAAAATAAAGGTTTCCTGAGAAGGTTGTCATCATGGAGAGGTCAGGCCTCTTTCCTGCGGCTGCCCAATTGCTGTTTTCCTGCGCTTACAGCAACTTAAGTGCTCCTTGGGTGTAGTAAATTCTGGTCATGTTTATTTAATGCTTGACTGCAGCCCTTTCATAACAGCGCGCTAAAGGCCCGCGGGTCAGAAACAAGACACGCCAAGAGCCACCTTACATCAGCCAGTCCTGTCGCACGCGTGCGTTGCGGCCCGGCCTGGACCAGGTTGGCCGAGAAAGGCCCGGGCATCCTCTCACACGCTCTGCATCCCAGCACCCGATGCTGGCAGGCTGCTTTGAGGGGCCTGAGCACAGATGGGTAAGCAGCCAACCATGTTAGGGCTAAATTAGCTAACGGCTAAAAAAAAAAACTAGCTAAAAAACTAAAATACCACCCCACCCACCAGTATCACCTGATTCTCATACCGGACACATTAATCACTGAAAACTGCCACATTTCTGAAGGTCTGACACACATTTTCCAGAAGGGCAAGGCACACCAATAATAGAAACATAGACTTAAAACTCAAAAGCTACCAATAAACAGTCCATATCTGTTAAACATTTCTCTGATATTTATTAAATCACCACACCTTGTCCTTGTACGTTATAGTATATATACTGTATATTGCCTGGATATTATATATATTGTATGCACAAGATTATTATATGTTGTGTATGTCTGCAAATATTATACTGTACAAATGGCAAAGTTTTTGGGTCCTCTATATTCTCAAAATTTGAAATTTGTGTGGACATCCACGACATGAAAAATACACACTGCTCTTCATGACGTCGGTGTGACAGATGATAACCTTGCCGTACTCGGAGCCCAGCGTTTCACTGCGACCGGCGAGCCGGCGAAAAACGACACGGCGACCATTCTGCCATGCACCCGTCTTTCCTGCTGCTGCTGTCCCGCGGGGGAGCCAGGCGGATAAAAATACCCCAGAAACAACAAAAATATCCCCACTCCTCCGCACAACAAAAGAAATCCTACCATTATTATAAACATTACAGCAAACGTGTGTAAAAAAAGGGGAGAAAAAAACAAGGAAAAAGTGAATGAATGGAATTTTCAGGAGGAATCAGAGAAACGGTTTGCCGGCACATCACGCAAACGGGGTGGGACTGACTAGCACGAGGTATTAATTAAACGCAGCATGGGTGCGGCGGTCAAACTCTGTCAGCCTGTGGGCCATGGCAGGGAGGGGACGGAGGATTCCTGCGGAACGACGAGGGTGGTGACAGAAAGCCCAGGAGCACCAGCCTTCTTAGGGCTTTCCGCAGAGCCAGACACAAGAGGCCAGAGGTGGTGCTGGTGTGGGGGCGTGAATCACAAATAGCTAGTGTACGCGGTTCCAGGTCACCCCAAAAAACATAACATGCACTCAACACCGGCCAGGTTCATCATGGGTCTCTGTATGTTTACACAGACACGATCCAACACTTCTGCTTTTCATAGTTCGAACAATTACAGGAAAAATAGAGGAAAGCATGCCCCCCTCCGAGGGTCTGGTGATTTCCTGCCTTGTTTTTGGGGGATCCCACAGGAATGATTTGCACATGGACAGGGCTTTAGGTCTAGCCTGCAGGATACTGAACACAAAACCCTTCCACACTACCCCTCCCCTCTGTAAGTGTCATCCATCACAGCCCTCCATCCTGTTAAATCTGTAAACAGGGGCTGGAGAAGGCCAGCCCAGAGGAACGGGGCCGCGGCCAAAGGAGATGCGACGAGGAATCAGCCCGTCTCTCGTGCAGATCACGGAGCCGCCGCAGACACTGGCATTTCCTCCTTGTGGACCCCATAGGTCCTGTTAAAAACACACCCCAGGAAGCCGGCCACGAGGATCAGAGAGCAGCCAGCCATGAGGACAGGAAGCCGGTCCTGCTCACGACAAACGCACGTTGGGGGGCGAACGAAAGGAAAAGGAAAAACAAACACAAACAAACAGCGCCTGCAAGGTAAATCCAGGTTGGATCAGAGAGCAGGGGGAGACTCAGAGAGAGGGCTCTAAACTGTAAACTGCAAGGCAGTGGAGCAGACAGATTAGCCAAACACTCCAGTTTAGGTCCCAAGAGCACCTGGGCTAGGAGCCTGTAACGTGCTATTAAATATCAGCTTTATAAACAAAATAAAGTGTCAAATCTTCAGATGTTTCAATTGCGGGCACTAGGCCAGCGGTCTGACCCCCCACCCCAGCGGGAGACAGGTGGTACCTGCTCTTTGACAGAGGCCAGGATGTTGGTCGCGATGCTGTGGGACTCCACAGGAGGCCCGGGGGGACCCTCCCGGACGGCGCACAGCCTGTCCTCCTCCTCGGCGGGGGGCTGCTCGGGAGCTGGCATCACTCCTGGGGGGGGGGGGGGGGACAGAACACACAAATGTTTCAGAGCACCACCCACCACATGTATGTGCGACAAAGACAAACAAGCTTACTTGCCCATATATACACACTGGACATACGTCAATACATGAATGCCCATTAACTCCCACTTATGCAAAAACAAGCAAACGGATGCTAATTATATGGTTAGGGTACATGTCGACCCCCCCTTTGCTGAAATTACAATTAAATCTACTGTGTGAGACAATCTGTGAATGATGCGAGACACACATGGGTGCCAGATCACCACCCAAAACACACCGCATCTCAGCTAGGCAGCAGGGAGGGAGAACACGTCACTGTCTGTCCCCAGTATGCTGGGATAGGGGGTACACCGTGAGGATGACTCAGCCCAAGATGAAACATTGCAGTGTAACACAGTGAGGTGGGAAGCAGTGGGGGGGGAAGTGAGTGACCAAATGTACTACACATTAAAGTAAAGTGCATATTTAACAGGAGATGCAGAATAAATTAAAACAAAATAGACTGAAAGAAATCACTCACTGCCTGGAGCATTTGACACTTTAAAACAAAAATATATATAGTTAGCCCTCGTGCATTCGCGCTTGGTGGTTCGCGAATTCACAGATCGGCGAAAATTTAATTGGAACCGAACTTACTTGCATCTGTGATTTTTCCGCAAATCTGCGAAAACCTCGAAAAACCTTACAGAAGTGTTTATGTTTCATTTTCGTAGTGATGTATAAGTGTTCATGCTTTTAAGTGTAAAATTTGCAAGAAAAATTTAGTTAATGAAGATTCTACTGCGTTTTTGGGGAAAATTCAAGACATACAATTTAAATCAGTTTTAAAAATCCCTTTAAAAACGTGGCTTTCTTTGGAAACGTTCCTTTTTATGTACATACTGTACTGTACCTTTACAAGATGCGAATCCGATTCGCAAAGTTTATTCCTTTTGGAACGCTAATGTTACATAAATATTAGAAAATAGCTAATTTACTATTTTATAATAGTAAGTACACATTAACGTAAATTCAACGCACAAAAATGATACATTTCTTGAATGGTGCTAATGTTTACGTACATACCAAATGCGTCCTGGGTTTCCCTCTCGAGACGCATTTGCTATAAACACTGAAAGGGTTCGTTTACTCATATTACCTTACTGTGACTGCAAAGGAAAACGGCAGCCAATGCCGTGTTCTATGAATTGGTAGGGGTAACATTAGTATACTGTACTGAAAATGTGCTAGCGTGACAATTATCCGTTAGGCGATACTGTACTCTATTTTTACATCAAACATTTGTTTTTTTAAATAATGTATTAAGCTAACTTTTTAATGATTTTGGGAGCATGACTGGGGTCATATTTAGGGTTTAAACTATAGAAATAAGCACATATTACCATTTTAGTGACTCTACCAAACATACACAAATCCTCCTTATTCAAAACGGGTTGTGAAACCTAACCTCGCGAATGTCGGAGGTCTGACTGTACATATATACAGACATACTACATATTACGGCTGGCGATATAACCTCAAATCAATATCACGATTCATTAATCATAATCGAGGTAAAATTAACGATTATTTCGTTTTTGTTTTGTTTGTTTTTTTTCCGCCCTCATATTTCATTGACAAGGTTTATACTTTGAATATGCTCAACCATTAATGCTGGGATATTTTCTAATGAAAGACTGTATATCTTTATGATTTTAAAATGACTGAAGGAAACACACAGAGGAACCATTTATATTTATTCATTGAAGATTTCGAGCAACTGAAATCAAAACACAAATCGCTTGAAATGAAAACGTCTTATGAAAAAGGTCACATTTTAGTTTTAATGTAAAAAGCATGTTCCCTAAAAAGCAGAAAATAAATAGGTTGCATTTCTTGCAAACAAACTGTTTACAGTGATCATGTTTGTCTGGGTGAATTTTATCACTATAAGCGGATGACCTTTATAACCCTTTTTTTTCTTTATGTCTCAGGCAGATTACTGTCTAATTGATATCTGTGTATTTATCGCACAAATATAGGGTAATAAAACGAACAGTGTTGCAATTGTGTTGCAACAGTGTTTCAACGGTGTTGAAACCGATTGGTGGTATTACCTTTGGTAGCTGAAACTGTTTTTCCACATTGTTTAACATTTGACCTCTTTTTGTTCGGGCTCGTCTTCATTAAAGCCACAATGTGTCCAAACGACGGACACGGCATTTTTCTTTGGTATAAGCCACTGGAGTTGCTCAGTCGGCTTGGTGTTTGAGTTGTCCTCCATGCTGTTTCCATGTCGCAGACTGGACACACACACAATCAGTGACACTATCAGAGATGACTTTAAGTCATACCCTAGGGCTCCCCACACCATGACGCAAGGAGTAACGCTGGTCTGTCTCTCCACAACATAGGCAGGATTGGTCCTCTCCCCTCGGCACCACCATACGCGCACACGATGGTCATCCATGGTAATGCAGGACTGAGATTCATCGCTGAACATGGTACAATGCCATTCATCATCAGTCGATCATCAGTCGTCAAAACATGGTGCACAGGGTGTTGTAGAGAGTGCATGAGGTTCTGTAATGCTTGGCGCACAATACGACAATCCTCCCTTGGTGTGGTCTGTCTTGTGCAACCGGAACCTTCACGGCGTGTGTGGGTGCCCTCTCGTGCCCATTGCCTCCAACAACGGGCGACTGTGACATCTGCATGCTCCACATGCCGGGCAGTCGCACAATACGACCACCCGGCCTCATGCAACCCCACAACGCCACTCCTATCAAACTCCGTCACGTGCTGGTAATGCTGTCTAATGTGTCTACCAGGCATCCTCTGTGTCTGGTGACTAGACGTGCCAGCTCCTTGCAAATCGAATCATTTACATGTGCCAAATTACATCCAAATTGGACCATTACTTCTGTTTTTGTCACTGAGTGTATATACATATACACACCCACACACACACACATATATATGTATATAAAACTGTAAAAGACCTATTAGCAGCAATTTGCGGCACCAGAAAATAGCACAAAAACACCCAGTCATTTTAAATTGAGCAGGTCGCCCTGATCCTGCTGACTATCACCATACACACCTTGTCCTGCTACTGAAGCCTTCCTCACACAGAACTGGATGATACCCTTTAATTTCTCCGTTTGGACATCAGAGAGAGAAAAAGCAAGGGGGACGATGCACAGATTCCTCTGGATTTGTTGTTTATATTGGCCGCTGTGAAAAAAATGAGCTCAGCCTTTATCCAAATGTCCAGAATCTGGCGGGGCCGGGGGAGCCTCCATGTGCCTGGAAGTGGTGTACATCTTACCGCTCGGTCACCCGGCGCTCCGAGTAAGGCGGGCATCCTACATCGTGGGACACCACCGAAAATTAATGGAATATGCAACGGACACTGGGCGACTCGGATAGGGCCTGTCCATATCACCAATAACCAGCAGGCGGTGGCATACAGACGACTAATGGATTAGTCGATCAGGATTAAACGTTAAACTGGGGTTTTCTATGGTGAATATATTGTTGGTTTGCCAAAAATAAAGTAATTTAAGCCGAAGGTGATTTATAATTACGCTGACTCTGTACGAACACGCTCTCTATACCAGGTGAGGGAAAAAAATGAGATTTTAATAAAAAGTATCAGAAGCAAACACAGAGTCACGCCATACTTGTATTTACCCCTGGTCTACTGCACTAGCTACATGTACACAGAATGCCTGTCAGTCAGACCTATTGTAATATATAAGGAATCTTAGGAATATATTATAGCATCGTTGTGGTCGTCGCTTGGAAAATGCATGGCATGAAATTACACCCGGCGCAACAGCTTTTTAACATGCGCTGCAAGGGACATAAACTGTCATCCATACTTAGAGAGCATGTACTCAAATGCAAAGAAAATCAGGTAATGGCGAAAAGCTGCCTCTCTCACAAAGAATCATCTTTTGGGTTGCAACATTGAGCATGTCCTTATGACTGCCTTTCCTGCAATGAACGTCCAGCCTCGATTTAGCCTTGCTGAAGTTGCTATTGGTGCAAGAGCAATTCTACCACAATGTCCAGGGGTGCTGCTAGAGATTTTGGGCCCCCTAAAAGCATATCATATTGGGCCGCCAACCAATTATGTTCTACGGTTTTCAGGGCCCACGTCACTCAGGGGCTGCTGTGATCATCCTACCTTCCTCCCCTTTTCGATGTCCTTGACAATGTCGGGCAGGTTTGTATTGGAGAATAAACCACAGCACAATAAAGAATAGAGCACCCCCCAAACTAACATTGTCTGGAAGTCAGCAAAAATGTAATAAGACAGCAGCTTTGCAAAAGGAGCAAAGTATCTAATCGTGGAGAGTCTGAGGATTGTAAATACCACAACCACCAGGCAATTAAAAGGATTTCAAATGCAATTACTGAGGTTTCCAAACAGCCAATTGATCAGCATTGTCATGGTTTAGGACAACGTCACTCCAAGGAACCACAGGAAGTCTGTTTGAAGGGGAAGATGATGTCTCATTACGCAAACTCATTTCCTCTGACTAATCCTACAAAAAAAACACCAGCCTTAATTAAAGCCAGAGTCCAAACCATCCCTGTTCAAAGCACTTTCCCTTCCTCCCTTTCAGAACCAAAGCCCAGTGACTCCTTTCCTTATACCAGCTCCCAGTTTCTCTTGGCATGTACTGGGGTACCGGGCTTCTGCTATGGCTCACCATGGATGCGTGGGCAAGCGCCTCTTGAATGACGCCGTGACCGAGAGGTAGAGGCACATTAACACGGTCAGGATCAACGATATTTTCACCGATGGATGGCAATGGTAAAAGCCCCTGGGCTTCAGCTTGGGTAAGCCTGTACATTAAACCACCCCTGTTGGTACACTTCATCATGTCGTCTCCCTGCTCTCAGATCCTCGCATGGGTACCGCAGGCCAGTTTCTGCCCAAATGATTTGAGGGATCAGAGCAAACCAATGGACTCTTAGGGTGTCATCCGAATGGTACTGTGGACTTAGACATTGGCAAGGCAACACCGAAATCCCCATCACCACAGGACAACAAGTAGAACAACATGCTCCAAAGAAAGAGAGCTACATAGCAAACATTATAACTGGTGTTGTCAGCTGTATGGATGTATTATCTTTAAGAACAACACATCCTCAGAAGTAAGGGAACAAGGCTCCCGCTGTCTCTGGGATCTCCATAAAGAAGCTTTGTCTGGAAGTCTACCAGTAGGTCACATCTTCTGGCAACATCTCGCCATCTGACTCTTGGCCTTCAATTCCATAAACAAACCCAATACAAGAAAAATGAAGATGATGGCCGAGGACGTGGTGGAACAAAAAGTGGCCGTACAAATAAATAAATGCTTTTGATTGTATGCGGCACAAACTGGATATTAAGACACAGATCACGAGCACAGCCGGTCTAACCTCCAACGGCAGGGACTTACGGTGATAGCACCGGCCACAATGGTCTGTGAAGATGACAGAAACAGGAAGGCCATGAGGACAAAAAATAAACAAACGCACAAATAAATTAGAGTCATACTGGAGGAATCACCTGAAGATGATGCAACGGCTCGGTAGAACAAAAAATAGAGGGAAGGTTAACCGGAATGGCGTTTCAAATGTGCAAAGGCTAATCTGAGGAAGGTGAGCTGTATATCTTAAATCTTACAGGGAGCCAAATTAACAGCAGCTGAATTTATATCTGAGGCAAGACCTCAGGTAATTCGACAGCCAGCTTTTTGAATGGTGCATAATCTGGATGAACAGGAGTTCCAGTGGTGGGTGAGGTTGCTCATATCAACAGGACCCCACTGGTCTGTTTCACCTGTGCCTGAGCAAAGACTCCCCACAAGTCTTCATCTCATTTAAGCTGTCAAGACACCCCGCTGTCCCCGTCAATAAAGCGGATCGCTTTTAACGGAGCACAGCTGAAAATTTCAGCATCTCTTATACAGGAGGATCCTGGCTCACAGAATATAAAAATACTCAGTCGGTCTTGATCTTAACATGTGAAAAGACGGCCTAATGCATCTTCCCTGGAGTCTGCCCATAATCAGACGTGAGAGAAGACAGGGCTCCAACACCTAGACACAGAAAGGATAACCATACACTGTCACTCCTCTGCATATCCTGACAGGAAATGAACAGGCTAACTGGTAACTGACAGCACAATGTCACTGCATGCACTGATGGTTTTCAGCTGGGGAGGGGCCACTGGGGTGTTCACCCCAGCCAAATGCTGATTGGCACCCAGCATTCCCCTCCCCAATTCAAAACATATACTCTTAGCCAATGATAAGGTTTGGTCCCTCTGCAAAAATTATAGCCCACTGTAAAAAAAAAAAAAAATCATAGAATCATACATGGTTTTCAGACCCCCATTTCTCCCTGCTCTGCAATATTAGCTAGGGGACCCCATTTCGAGGCATAATGGGACATCCCTCCCCAAGCATCTGCTTTAAACGATTCTCAGTATTAGAAACACCGAATAAACTGTGATTTATTCATTTTTTTCTCCCCACAGTAATTACGAGATGGAAAATATGTTAGCAGGCAAATAAAAAAAAAATGCCTCCCCTTACTTGTTCATTTTCTCAGTCCTAAGTGGAAAAAGGTCTCTGGAGCCTTATCTACACCTGAGACCTTACAGCGCAGTGCAGAGCGGGCAGTGCAGAGCGGGCAGTGCAGAGCGGGCAGTGCAGAGCGGGCAGTGCAGAGCGGGCAGTGCAGAGCGGGGCGCACTCATATTACCCATTCAGCACTGATGATCGGAGCAGCGCCGCAACCCATTATGGTAATAAAATAAAAAGAACAAACGCGCTTATCAAAATCACCCATGACAAACGTTCGCTGGAGCACAAACCGCCAGTGGAATGCGAGATACAAACCAGAGGTTCCCTTTTCTCTTTCTCTACAGCCCACAGTCAGAATTTGCGTCTAATTTCCCAGAACATGACGTGACTTCCCCGCAGGGCTGCTACTTTGCAAACAAATGTCAGGTGGATCTGGTGACGGCAATGACCAGGAAAAAACAAAACAAATTAAACTATAATGATTATTCCATTTAATAAATAATACAAATAATAATTGAAACAGAATAGGCAGCATTTCCAAGGAAGTTAAACAAAGAAACAGGCAAAGACTCAAGGATTCAGAGGATCCAAAAGCTTTATCATTTGTACTAGTACAAGTACAACCAGATTCTTAATGTGTGTATTTCCTGCAGATAACAGGACATGAGGACAACACTTAGTAAAATAAATACAAATAGAAATATATAAGGCTGCATTTAAGAGGTTAAAATTATTTAAATGTGCCAAAGCTCTCAGGGCTAAGCAATTACGGTCTCCAAGCAGCCAGCAGAAAATGCACTCCCATGATGCCAGGACAAATTTGCCCGGATCCAATCGAGGAAGCAGCTATGCTAGCTAGTGAAATCAGTCATGAATTCGTACTATGGGGGAATAAAAAAGCAAGCTCTAGTATAAACTAGATATGCAGTATCTAGCTTGGCAGTATAAATGTCATTTCCGCAGTCCATTTCAGATACTGCCCATCCAGCAGAGGGCCACAGCGCGCAGTGGAGCCTATCACAGGCAATGCAGTGCCCAAGGCGTGGGTCCCTAAACTTTTCAGCTCATGGCCCCCAAAAAAGGACTCCTTTCCTTATACCAACCGGGTATAACCGGGGGGTCCCCTTGGTAAATTACACTGATGGGGGGGTGTTTGATTGCTTTTGCCAATCGGGCAGCGGTTCCCCGCAGTACAAGGATTGCGATCGACTGTTGCTGTTGCTGCAGATTTTTTTGCGCATTTAAAATTTTATAAGCATTTTGTGGAAATCTTCTTGCGGCCCCCTCTTTGGTAAACCCTGATGTACGGCTTGGGCTGGGACTGCAAAAGGACACCCGGGTGCTCAGAGGAGATGGCTACCATAGAAAACATGCAAACCCCACAGACACGGGGGGCACTCGGACCCCAAGCCTGCACTGGCTACACGCGGGTTAACAGAGACCAATTAAATCCTGGCTTCTCTATTTAAAGGCTCCCTTCTGCCATGACTCGTGAAACTGGATTTGAGTGAATATTATCGGTGCAGCTCATTCTAGAAATAAGAAGAAAAGACAACTTCTGGCATACTTTCAGGTAGGCAAAGAAAATAAAATTCACAATTTAGTCATTAATGAGCAAAGTCAACCAAGCATAGCCGCTTGTGATACCCTTTGGCCTCCAGCTCAATCACAGGAGATTCTTCCATTTTATTCATTACTGGACTCCACAATGCAGGCGGTAGTTATAAGGATTTTACAGACTCTGGCACTTTCCATCCATCCTTCCACCTTCCCTAAGTGCTTATCAGATAGAGGGTATCTCTGGGCCTGGAGATTATCCCATGAAGTGTAGCACACGTGGCAGAGGACACCTTGGACTGGATGTCGTCCATCACAGGGTACATACTCAGACAAAAACACAGGGTTTACAAGACACCGACTCATGCAATTCACATGTCTTTGAGCCATCAGAGGATGGAGAATGTGTGAAATCTGTGTGCACAGAGCCAAGGGAGAGAAGTGAACACATATCCCCAGATGCATGAGACCACAATGCTATTCACTGAGCCCTGGAAGAAAGACTGAACTAGCCAGCTGACACAAGGATTTTATTTACATACGAAAAAGACTAACTAAAAATTCAACAAGCTAAAAAAACAGAGAAAACCTAAGAGGACCCTGAATCTCTGAACATATTACACGTCAAATGATTTGTCTTCCTTCTATAAAGCCAAGAATAGTCAACACATGGCATTTTACATGTATGCTCCTAGCAATTCGGCAGAAAGGGTGGGGGGGGTGGCTGGAAACCAACGGTTGCTATTACCGTGTCGTCTTGCGAATAAAGTCACATGAGGCTTTGCATTAATGCAGCCAAGAAAGAGGCGGGCATTTTAGTTCGTACTCCTGCTGATTTTCAGGAGAACCTGAGGCAAATCTCCAACAGTCTCAGCTTACGAGCATGTTAAAAATGAGTACAAGCCAGAGGCAGAATGGACGGTTGGGTTGAAGCGCCAACTAAACATTTCCAGACAGAAAAACAGTGGTATCAATTCTCAAGCACCCCACTCGACGTCCTTCAGTGCTGCCCACAAGACATCCTGACTCTCCCATTCGGAAACCAAAATGGGGGTAGTTAGTTGAATCCACAACTCCAACAGTGTTGATCTTCTGCACACCTCAACTTCAGCATGCCACGAAAGATCCCCAAAGAACTTATTAGAGCCCACAGGCATTTGGAGGTTTTGGGGGGGGCGGGCGGTGGGCAGGGCAGGCATGCTGAGAAGGCCCATGGTCAAATATACAGTTCACAAGAGGTATTGTGACAACCACTGTCAGAGCATGACAGAAATGCAGAGGAAATGAGGACAAAAGATAAGAGCTTTAACTCCCATGACAACTAACGCAAATCGGGCATAATTGCTGTGGGAAAAAGAGGAGAAAGAAGAGGTAAGAAAGAAAAATAAAACACAACAATATGAATATGGCTCTGGTAACCAATTCCCACAGTCCTATATGACTACTAACATTGTGGCAGTGAAGAAAACTGAGGGAAGTAATTAAATAAATAAATAAACAAACAAACAAACAAACCATGAGCAGGACCGAGTCTCTTCCCTTGGCAAGAAAGGAGACAAATCCAATTTAATCAATGTTACAGCCCAGCTCATTTCACATTCATGTTGTAAAGCAGCCAGTTCTCCCATTTCCTGGAGCAATGGGACATTTATTATATTTCAGGACCTTAAAATGTACATGGAAACCGATTTAAGAAAATGAAAGGATAAAACTTGCGCCTCTAAACCATAATTGAAAAAGTCAGCTGGGATGTCAATTAAGATGAATTGGGATATGGCCACGGACAGGGTGGACTGACAACCAATCGGTTCAACAGATTACACCCAGAGATAAGCTTGATTGGATCTCGGGGAAGCGATCGATCACACCTGCAGTGACCATTCATCGGTAGTGGGTCCATTTGAGTTGACTAGCCCCGATATCTAGATGAAGAGGGCAAGAACAGAAATTAGCGATTCGCCCTGCCCATTATGCAGTCACAGATCCAGATAGCGTCTCACCCGACCTGGATGGGACTTCCCAGCTAACGAGTCTCCCAGTTAACAGGGGCTAACTTATCATGCAGCGTGGGCGTGACGATTCTACGGGTGTCGGTTATAGAATTCTCATTCTGCGAACCCCTCCAAGACTGCCAGTCATCCTATCAGCATCCAAATCGCTGCTTTGATTGTTTTTTCAACGGGGAAACATTCTCAGTGAGGAGCCCCACTGTCCTTATCTGCACAGATGCCCAGATACTGTAATGGAAACGGGCGCGATAACAATCCACACTGTCGAATAAAATCAAGGGCCTTAATTAACTGCCACTGATACCTGCCCTCCGGCCAAGATGACGGCCCTCTTACGTGTCCATCGCACAAAAATAATAATAATGCTAATACAAACAAATGCTATTTAGCTCTGGGAGTAGGTTTTCACCGGGCTGGGTAATCGGGGGAATTATATTTCGTATGTGAAAGAATCTGAATGCAAACCAGTGGGAGGACCACGCAGCGAGTGCTGCATTATCAGCCGACTATATTAGTGCCGATGATTAACAGCCTGGAAGCTCCAGAGAAGACGTGTGACGGGTCACTGGGAAATGTGCATCCTCTCATCTAGAGACCGTCTCCAGCGATGATGTGACAGAACAAAAGGTTTTTAATAACCACCGCATGTACAAAGGATAATTACTCACAGAATACAAAAAAAAAGATTGACTATAAATGTCACCAACGCACGCGGGAAGTTGGTGAGTGCGCTGTAGTGCCGTGATTGGCCAACATCTCAATGGTGGGCTCCCTGAGTTCAAGGTGTCTTTGGCCCATGTGTCCCGACTCCAGACTATGGGTCTCACGAAGGATGAAGGATCCCCTCTCACGTGGAGCACCAGTAACTTAGACTTAGATCGGATGAACATCGATCACAGCAGATTCCCCTGCAGTGCTGAGCCCCCCCCCCCCACCTACCTCTGGAACACGCTCACGTTATACATCTGGGAATAAATCACACAGTGTGTCTCATTTCTTGTTTAGATGGGGCAGAATAGTAAACAAGAAGACTGTTTTTTAAAAGCTTTTACAGAATCAAACTCCCCCTCCCTCGTCCCCGGGCATCCTTCAGTGACACTGCGTGGAACGCTGGACCCCCACAGAGTGTTCTTGTCTCTCCCCCCCCAGCGAGACACAGACGTGGGCAGAGAACTCAAACACACCCGATCACACAGCTTCTGTGAGCCTGGAGCAGCAGCCAATCATTTGGAGGTGAGATGCTGGATCTGCAAGTGCCGACTGCGACCCGGGAACATGCATGCTCTTCCTATGAAATTCCAGCTCCACCTCCAACCTTGTCCTGCTAACAGAAAAACAACAGCTACTCTGCTCTATCTGTGATACTCCCCCTTACAGCTCCACTAAGGCCACGTGAATTCTTAACAGCTGACCTTAACCCTTGACAGCTTGAACGCTATTTTAAAAATTCAGCCGAACATAGACGACGCAAGTACTCTTCTAGGCTGTCCCTCGTCTCCAAGGTTAATACGACAAGTTCATTGTACCTCATGTGGGGGCCTTCATCTCTCAATGGTCCCACAATCACGGACAGAGATAAGCCAAAGCGCACGAAGGGTGAAGCGGCGAGATAATTATTCCCTCTGCAGTTTATGCTAGACCAAGTAACCTTCAGCACTGAGGGCAGAACGACAGCCAGCCACACATGAGCGCATCAATATCACTACACTAACGTGGAAAAGGCCTGCCTTTAGCTGCTAGTGTTCAAAGACGGGTCCAAGCAAATATGGGTTCTAATAGTGCGTTCCTTTTGCCCTCGGAACTCGGATTCCGAGTTTTGAAGCCGGAAGTGACGACATGCGAGCTCCCGTTTCTCAGAGATCTGAGAAATATCTCGGAGCAGTACAGAGGATCCCAAGTTTAGAATCCAAGATGGCTGCGCCCATTATCAACCGAAGTAAAGTTGTAGTTTTATAAGGTTTAATTCTCATTTGTGGCTCATTAAATCGGTCGCACACACTATACCTTCCAACTTATCTGTGGACGTGGAGTTTTATACGTAAAGCACCGCACGTAATGTGTTATCAACTGATATTGCTAGCAATGGGTTTAACAATTAACCAAGCTAAAATTGGATTTCATATTAGTCAGATTATTTGTTGGATTTAAGGTAGTTCGGGCTAATTGTAAGTGAATGAAGATAATGCCATTTAAACCGAGGTACCTTAAATCTGACAAGTTGTCCGGCTAAGCAAAAAATATTGCTTTTTGATACGGGTCCATGGTATTGCCTACTCTGTGGCAAACTGAACGCAACCGACTCAGTTTTCCCCAAGTTTTTGCCGGATGCGACGCAATCTCAGCAACCGAAACTCGGATCCGAAGGCAATTGGAACGCGCCATTATGCCAGGTGACTCCTTTTTAATGTCAATAAACTGAGCTTTGGTGTTAAAACCCGCACTTGAAGGTTAAGGGGCTGCTCACAATAAAGAGAGGATGTTATTTTTGAGCATGATACAGGGCAACTGAGAGAACAAGTAATCAGGTCAGCAATAAGGGACACCTTCAGGGTTGTGGGCTTCACTCCCATCCTGACACTCCTGGGTGGGGTTTGCATGCCCTCGTAATGTGTGTGTATGCGTCTGCATCTCTGTGTCTGTCAGTATATGCAAGTGTATGTGTGTGCGTACCTCTTTCCTATGATGGACTGGAATGCCATCCAGGATATCCCCTGCCTTATGCCCTGTCCTTCCTGGACCATGCTGAAGGCTCACTATCACCCTCTTTTCTATAACTTATTTTGGAGAAATAGATGGAAATGATGATGATGATATTGATGATATTATTATTATTATTATTATTATTATTATTATTATTATTATTATTAGATGCCACCACATAAATCACAGGTCAATGTAGACCACAAACGGCCCAGAATGTCCTGGCTTATGTCTGGGTCTTCTGCCTTCTTGGCATGTTCATTGCTCTCATGATTGAATACTTCTTCCTTGAGTGGTTCATCCTGGTCCAAATTTTACCATCAACTTTACCTGGAAATAAGGCCTTTTCCAACACACTGGGTCTTCTCTTAATATGTCCAATACAAAACAGCAGGATGACTGGATAACACATAAAAAAGGCATTAGTCAGTAATCAATCACCCCAAAATACATTTAAGACTCTTTTCCCAGCTGCAAGGGAGTAGATCTGTGCAACATGTAGGAGTTTAAATCAGGATAAAGCACTTAGATCTATGAGCCGCAAATCATATAGGACAAATTTGATAAAGTGAAACTTCAAGTTAGCTGCGCTTCTTTGGCTAACGGGAGCCATCAAACTCATGGAACGTGTGGCTTAAAAATAAAGTAAAAAAAAATGAAGAAAGAGCCAGAATTCTGGCCACTAACACTCCCAGAAAAAGCAGAAGAGAAACCGACAGCGTGGTCTCCAACGCGACAAGGAGAAGGTCGGCGTTTCAGTTCATTTGCTGCTCTCTTTCCAGGTGACTGCATGAATGCTACTTTGCTCGAGCACTTGAGCCAAATTGAGCCCCATTCAAATAAACTTCTGAGGCTACTGATGAGGGATAAGGGTTTTCTCCATTAAAAGTAACCTATTCTCATCATCATCATCATCACTGCACCACTTCTCCTGCTGAGAGTCACAGCAGCAGCACACCGCGCCAGTCAGACCAGAGCTCACTTTATATTTCATCCTCAGGCTGTCCAAGCATTCCCAAACCAAATGGGCCATATAATCCCCCAAAGCGCGTCCCATTTGGACATCAACTGATTCTTCTTAAAAAAGACAGCAAATAATACAGGTACCCATCGACTTACGTTCGGGTTACATTCCAGAAGTGAGGACACAAGTCAATCTGGACATATCTTGACCATTATACTGTTTAACATAAGATACAATATCACACACACTTAACTAAACCTCTATACTGGCAATGTAATCAGTTTGTTTTGGATCTTGCTGCACGCCACACACAAGATATAAAAATGTTCACTAAGTCTGCTGCAGATGTCTATTGATACATTTTTAAATTAAGGCTTTCATGGGACCCCAGAGGCAAGTATGATCAGACATTACTCTATAGCACAGGAGTGGGTAATCTTACCCACAAAGGGCCGGTGTGTATGCAGGTTTTCACTGCAACTTCCTAATTAGATTACTAATTAGAGGACTGACTGGCTGAAGAGTCCTCACACCTGGGTTTGAACAGCTGACCTAGAGGTTACCCCAAAAACCTGCACACACACCGGCCCTTTGCGGATAAGTTTGCCCACCCCTGCTATAGGACATAAGTAGATGGACGACTGTACATATCTGACAAAGAAAAAGGTTCCTTTGACTCAAAAAACATAAGGCAATGAATACCAACATCAGCATCCACATTTATAAAGGCTCTTCAGGTACATTACATGGTATACTATAGCCCTAACACTGTAGCTTTGGGTTCTTAATACCTCTGCAGGCACAAAAAGGAACATCAGAAGCATTCAACAACTTTCCATGCCCTTATACAGAGTTGTCAGAAATGCTAGCACGGTTAAATTTTAACCAATTGTCACGGCTTTGGGGCATTACTCGGAGAACCACAATTACAGGTTCCGTTACAGTTTCATTTTCAAGTTCAGAGCTGCCTCTGCCCTTTTTTCAACAAGGGGCCGTAGGCGTGAGGAGACACGCTAAGGGGGAGATGTACACTACCTTGTCCATTCCGGATGCTTCCATAGAGCCTCACGCTTTGTGGGAACACAAGCCTCCCAGTCACCTGCAGGGGATTCCACCGAAACTTAATACCTTACCCGACGTATCAGGTTTCGGCACAACAGTCACGACGGAGGGCTCCCGCCAGAATTTCTAACCACGCAAGGCAGTCAGCCCTCCGCTCTCACTGCCAGCACTCTGGTGTTGAAGAAAACAAAATAGCAACCCATCTGTTGACTGTCTCCGGGAATTAAGAATCATCATCGGCCATGGTCAGCGATCTCCCGTCTCAGGTTAACAAATTAGGAGTTGATTGCTGTCACCTGTCCTTACGTCTGGTTGGGGACACCTGTCAGCAGTCTCAGCGGGGGGGGTGGGGGTAAGGGCAGCCCACCCTGTGGCCTCCCTCTAGCGCCAGGGCTGATACTATGATGTAAGGTGAGGAGCATAAGGGGGGCCATAGTTCATACAGAAGAGGCCACCCTTCTCCTCATTAGCCAATGATATCATTCAAATCGGTAAGTGACAGGAGTAGGGGCAACTCCTGGGGCCAATCAACTTTCAGCTGGGGCCAGTGCCCCATGTTCCAGACTATGCAGGCTTCCTCAAGAAGCTCCACAAATACGACAAAGAGAGGGCATCCGAGGACCCAGCTGAGCACACCACCACAGACAAAAACAACCCACAAAATCCACCCATGCATTTCCATCCAGATGCTACCCTGCATGCATGAGGCAAGATGCAAGACTCATTCATAATATGCTAACACTTCATATAAGTAAGGCTCTCCGGATACATTCATAAATCATTATAATGTGCTACATCCACATAATAGTCTGACAGGCGGTCATATGTATCCATAAACACCAGTCTTGATATGAATAGGCTACAGAAGAATTATAGGGCTTTATTATACTGCATTAGATGTGCGCTTTATGGATTTTAACAGATGTGTCACCAATGAGATTGCTTCGAACAAGCTGAGGGTCTTTCATAAAAAGGAAGATACAAAAGATATTACAAAAAATGTTTGAGAATGAGTTATTTCAAACTAGAGGCGACGGGCAGATCCACTGTGTTGATGAAATGCAGTAGGGACCTTGGTTACTTCAGGCAGTATGTTGATCTACTACATATCAGATTCTCTTGTGACATCCAGCACTAGGCCAAATTTATATGTTTCCCTCCTAATGAGAAGAAAGAGGTCAAATCCAGAGCCGTGTACCAATCCTACTGAAGATGCTATAGAAATTCAGATAAACCTTGTTCGTCTTGTATACATGCGAATCCCTAGGCATGCCGCTGGTGGATTGCACCAATTCATCCTGTGGGGGGGGGGGGGCAATGCATCAGAAAATTTCGCAAATAAGCGCACCTTGGATTCCACATCCAGGGAAAATTTATCAGTAGGGCAGATGGTTGAAATACAGTAGCCCACATGAATTCAGATTGACTTGGGAGGGCAAGCGGGTAGGTAGGCTAGGTCCATTGTGCACCTAATCTTCAAAAATCGCTGACATTTCCCCCCCAGTCCATATTACCTTCATCCCGCCGAGATTCTGGCTGTGGAGTGCCAATAGGCTTGCATAGGCCTGCTGTACTCTACCTAATCTGCATGCGGGTCTGGGAAGAGACATGATTTCATGCAATGCAAGTGTAACAAGGTAACTGTAATTATAGCAACACGTCACTATGGCAGCATATCAAAATAAGTACTTAACCAACTTGATTTGTGATTGAATCAGAAACACTTCTCTTTCAATAAATGCATAATTATGCTACTGAAACCTAGGTTCAGGTAAACATATTTTAAAGGGAATAAAATGTATATTTACAGGATGCATTAACGTAGAAATCCAGGTTGGAATATCTTACTGCTAAAACAGAAGGATACCGGATATCTATACAGCAGTGGAGGGATGAAGTATTTCTTAGCAATTATAAAAAATTCAGCGAGCATAGAAATAAAAACCTATTAACAAAACAGTCAGATATTTAACAAAAAAAGAAAAGCGAGGGTCAAGAGAATATGAAAGTCATATGTCGCAAAAGAAGCAATGAAGTGGTTCAAAGGTGAAATCAAACTGCTTCCAGCACCTGTCCTGAGATTCAAAATAACTTTTGAAAGTGTAGCTTGCAGAACGCGAAGACAACTTCAATTATTGAGGTTCAGGGGAATTTCACTTCCTCATGGTCTAATGCCCTATCAAGACATCAGAAAGGCATAAAGCAATTAATATCACAGACATTATAAACATGCAATTTAGCGAATGCATCCATTTTAATCGATACCAAATAAAGAATACACACATAAAGATGTAGCATATATATACTGGTTATGATGATAAATAACATGACAGGTCATCTCCAGTCCAGATACAATATGAAGTTATTAAAATTTAAAATTATTTAAAACTGAACTCATGTAGCTGTTCGTAAGAAATTGTGTTTAACATGATAAACACGTGTCTTTCTGATAACGTGAAAATAGGAAAAAGAAAAAGACTGCCGTTCAGAAGCGGTCTAAACACTTATTTATACGGACACTTTTGCACATAATGAATAGGCACTAAATCAACAGGAGATCACAAAACCCTTGATTAACCCGAATTACCCAGAAATACCATTTAACTATCTGCCCATTATTCCTCACAGTTACTGTCGATTATTTGCATCTATGCCTGTCCAAAAAAAAAAGGTGGAAAAGCCCTCATTGTTTGCCTGGAAAATCTATACCCAGTTTGTGAAGTGCATGGGTTCCAGATTCAACCAAAAGAGCAGTGATGCATACTCTATTCACAAGGCAAAGTGCACTAGAAGTGCACAGTGGAAACCAGATAGTCCAGTGTGAAGAACTAACTTGTTCTCTGAAGACCACAACCTGCAGGTGTTCGAAGGGGGAAAAAACTGAAAAGTAATGAGCGATATTCAATATTTCTCATATATAAGAAGAATTGCTCTAAGATAAACAACAAGATATTTGAATTTCTATAGAGACCCGTGCCAGGGTAATACATTTCACCAGTAAGCATTCTAGATATCGCAACATCTGAGGTATTGACATTTAGAAGAACAAATGGTGCATTTTAAATCCTACTTAAAAGAACCAAGCTGTTACCGTAAGCAGTACAGACACTCCTATGCAAAGCTGAACTAGCTATCTGATGTCAAGACTTGCTACGGATTACCCGACCCAAGCCCAGGGTCAAATAAACTCATAAAACCCTAAACTCCAATTTGACACCAAACCACAGTGACTCACATATTCTGAGACCGGGTAATGCTCATCTCCCTAGAGCAAGCAGAAACTTGTCAAAATTGCCGATTTCGTACCCAAGTTAATTGCATGGAGTTATTCGATAGCATCCACAGTATCTACCGTCAACGTCAACAACACTCAGACCGAAAATGACTGTGCGAGATGAGCCAAAACACTTCTCATTGTATGACCAAGTCACCTTGCAGACCTAAGCAGCCAATTCACCTGAATCATTGCACAATTTACAGGCTTTCAGGACATGACGACACAGCCCAGGAGACTTAGCCTATTGGAAACCCTCTGCCAAAAAGCTAACTTTATTATCCATGCCGTTAGTTGCCAACCCGATCTGAGCAGAGATTCGAGACAGGGGCCACATATGCCTCCATGACTGAAAAACACTGAAGGAGCAGAGCAGCCTCACAAGGGAATTTTCAATTCGCCCACTTTGGGTGGACTCCTCTAACACTTTGTATTTGCAGTGGCGAGCGAGAGGGTGGGAGTGTGCAGAGGACAGTGAAATTAAATAGGACCAAGCAAACACATGGTTCCCACTTTAAGGTGAGGTTACTAAACAACCAGAAACATGTAGTAGGGCTAAGAGATGAGGAAACCCACGGCTTATACTACAGCTCCTGTTTATACAGTAATACTGCATTTCTCAGCTCTGTAGGTATACTCAGCACAATGAATGAAATTAATAGATGTGTGATGATGATGTGGGCCTATTAACGGCCTCGCTTTTACATCAATTTGGACAAAAGCATGTGCTGAATAAATGCAAATGCAGTACTTAGCTACGTGATTGAACCTTCGTTTCCTAAAAGTGACTAAATGTAGCGCAAATTTCGCCACCTCCATCCAAGACGGCCTACAATCTTCTGTTTTCACTATTAAAATACACAAGAGGCCTAAAACTGGCCTCACCAATTTACAACATACTTTAAGACTATTCTTCATTACAATCTCGACAATCTTCTAAAGGGATTCTCGTTAAAACCAGTTCTTTTTCTCAGTTATATAGGCCTACGTGCTATTTCGTTCAGTTCTCTTCTCAAAGATTACAGCAAAAACGCAGTTACTCAACAGCCGAGAAAACAAACACATCTGTACTCACAATGCTCTGTGTGAATTTCTGTAAGCGTTGGCATCTCGCTAGATAGAGCTACATTTATCATTGGGTCCAAGCTCAGGAAAATCGCTCCAACGGATTTAGCGATAAAAATTCTACTTCAAAATTCAGAAGAGGAACCGGGCAGTCTTCCCCGTAGTCCGGGAAGAATATAAATATATCGCTGATCTGCCTCTCAGCACCACATAGGACATGCAGCAGTGGGCTCGTTAGAGCTGTCAGTAAAAGTAAACGCACTCCTTCGGATTACACGCGGCAGCTCGCGGCTCCAAGCGCACAGCGCGAGCTGCAGGTGCGAGCCGGCGCGCGAAGGCCGACCGCGATAAGAAGCGCGACATCAACATATCCGCGGAAGACGACGGCTCATTGTGGCCGCGGTTAGCACGGGAAGGATGCTCTTAACTCACTGTCAGATGCACTGTTGCATTTACATATTTTGCACCTCCCAGGTGACAGCATCTTATTTCGTAACGTTTTATTACATTATTAAAGACGGGGTGGAGATCCAAGGGTCTAATGTTACATACAATGTATACAGTCATCTATACAGTACAGTACAAATACTAGCAAATTAGTACAAGTGTTTAAAATCAAATGAGAAAACGTACGTCGTCATTTAACTGCAACATGTACTTTGCCATAAAGGTGAAAATATGCATGTAGGAATTTCATGTAGGCTATTGTTCTTAAAGAAAATATGTTTTAATGACAAAGTAAGCTAAATATTTTCCTGCTGCAACAATACTTTATCAACTAGTATTTTGGCACGCACAGCGGCTTTCAACAGACGCAGGCAGCCAAATCATGTAAACATCAATCAAGGCCATACCGCCTGGAAGAAGAAAAAAAACTGTTAGCCAATACTGGAAACGGCTCATCGGGGAAGGAATGAGAAGGAGGGAAATGTATTTCTCCGCGAAAATCTAAAGTCAATTTGCCCCAAGATTAAAATTCACTGCAAAACACACATCTCAGCGAAGCTGGAGGCGCATATTTTGAACACTAAGAAACAGGAGAATGAACAGAATCATAATCCATGCTCCTATTCTTGATGCCCGTTCCCACGTTGAAGCACACTGCCGTCCTTTAATTCTTGTAGTAGCTTCTGGAAGATACTGCGGAACATTTGAAATTTAGCAATCGATCTGAGAAGCGGCCGTTCGATTCTTGAAAAAATAATAGTAAAAAAATCGTCCTATCAGAATTACGGCAACTCTTTATTAGAATGGAAAGAATAGCCCGTTTTAAAAAGTATTTTGCCTTTACATCTTTAAAAGATGGAACTTCGCTCACTATAGAAAACAGACTGCGTTTTATTAATATTTCGTTCAGGTGTTTTGATGTAAATGAAATCCATTTGTAAATTGCAGCATCAGACGAGGTGTGCTAACGCAAGACACTTGATAGTTATCTAGCTCAAAGGTAAGTTGCCTCGTGGAAGTGTGCAAAAATCTAAGTGCTTACAACTCACTGCTTAAAACAATTCTTTACTTATGTCATACACATTTCAAACGACCAACTGTGCAAATTGCACGGGAAAGTTGTGCATGTTTAAATGAACCCTTACACGTTTTGAAATACGGGCGGCAAACCGAGCGTCCTAAGCCGTACAAACCAGAAAATACAACTCTGACAGTTTTGCATGGTGTGCAAGTGATCGAGCAAGCGAATACACGATCGGGGGTGGGGGGGGGGGTAATGCGGCGTCGCCTCTAGGGTGCAAGCCCTGCGCCGCAGCCAGCAACTCTAAGCAAGACCCCGTCTCTCCGATCCGCCCCACCAAACGCTACATCCAGATTATATCCGTAGGGCGAAACTGGGTAATATCCTAACAGGAAACTCTCATACGAGTAAAACCATTGGTTATAACGTACAACAGCTGCATAAAAAGGTTGCAGCGAACAGCGTCACAAACTATTCTCTTAAACGAAACTTGCATTCCTTACACAAGGGCGTCTTTAACACCGTTCTGCGGCTGGCAAGACAGCACAGAGATTAGGTCTGAATATGTCTAAACGTTAATACAATTTAATACGGTGTGTATACTGTTCAAAAGTTGAGAGATGATAATACGCACCGTGAACTTCATGTCTGCTAATAAAAGGCAAAAAATTGGTGACAATGATAAGATATAAACATGAATTTTGCCTGGATATGATACAATATGATACAGTGTTCGAAGGAAATGTAATGCAGCAATACCAATGCGTGACCCCCCCCCCCCCCATACTCCCCGCCTCTGGCGTTATACTATCTAGCATTCCTGGGATTCTTGCACACAGCACACCTGCCTATTCATTCACTTACTATTCAATGTAATCGCTTCGTTGTGACAGCGCCAGTGTTACAATGTATCCAAGGCAAGCGCCAAACGCTTATGAACAGCTGGCGAATTAAAAGTTATAATTCACAGAGAATCTGCCAGTGAGATCTACGAAATGCCGCCCGACCGTTATCAATCAGCAAACGGTATAAGTGACAATGTAAAGGTGACTCCAGGGTAACCTACTTGGTGGCTGGTGTATATCTGCAGAACCGCAAATATTGCGAATAACGATGCAAACTTCATGCAAAGCACATTATGCACAAATTTCATCACATGAAGCCCAGTCGAATCTCACAACCACTTCGGTGCTGTGCCAATTACACTGATTTCACTTCGTCCGAAAAAATTAAACAGGGATCTTACCTTGAGGAGGAGTGCGGTCATCGTAAACCGTGGGCGCTGGAGCGGAACCCCATCGGAACATGCGGCTGTAGTTATGCAAATATATTTAAGATAAACGCCGACCCGCTGCCAGACGTTCAGCGGTTTAATTTGCCTCCATGGCTCAGAGCGAAATCTCTGCTTTCCTCGCTCGGCTCTACCAACTGAGGGAGTACAGTGATGCATGACGTCAACGCGACGGGAGCTACTAGCTCCCCAATCCATTGGCCATGGACGGAAAATATCTTGAATTTCATTGGACAGTCGTTTTATTAAATCTACCAATGAGGATGTACATGTGTGTTTCCTTGGTTACCAGATTTGTCAACCAACAATTACTGCTTGAAGGAGGAGGTTTAATTAGGTATTTTTTTAAGAATTCGAAAGGTAAACGTTGTCTATATCTAGGATTAATTGTTTCAGATCCAAAACGGATATCAAATCTCTTCGTTCAGCGTAACATTACTTGGTACCACATGTGCATTTACAATCCAGGTACTTAGCTGTGTAGTATAATAGATTCCTAGCGTTATGTGTACCTCTTAGTAGTACAAATGTTGAAGTCATACAGCGATAGCAGTGTTATTAAAGAAAATAGCTGGCTGGCTATCTATGCTGATGATTGACCAGTGCACACTGTATAGTATGTCAATTCGTATGATAGTTTTTTCATGTTTTAAGGTTTATTAGTATTTTGTTATTAACTAGTGTTTATGCTGCCTGAAGAAAATGCGTTGCAAAGCGTAATAGTAGCCTCGGATACGTCAGTTGAATTTGGTTTCTAAATGTTTTTTTCTTTTATGATAAAACTGAAAATTTCCATTTAATTTACTGTTTTCCATTGTTACATTAATCTTTCTAGACGGTTGCATTACTTTAAACAGACACAATTTAAAGGTATATCCGAATATGTTAAATGTTAAAATCATTTTGTAACATATACCCGTTAGGTCAGGGCAACGTTCCTTACGGCTGCCGCGAGGAAATTATATTGCGCACAAATATTTCAAACATTTCGCTTCTCTCTTTATAGAAAAGTGGTCAAATGAGGTTAAAGCCTATTATTAACTTTAAATTAGCTATTTCTAAGTGGTTAATTTCGTATACAATCCAATTTTCTTACAGTAAAATGGTAAAGTCACGCGACCTTTCTCAGGATAAGCGGTTGTAAGATGCAATTAACTATGAGCAGTCAGGAAGCTCGACAGTAAATCACTACCTTAATGTAAAATTGAATTCGGTTGGGTTTTATAAGAGACGACTTGCTCGTTATTTAACGTGTACTGCTATTATGAGTCAGCATTTATGTACGTACGCCCCAGCGTTAGCGGCCTTAATGAATCGTAATCTGGGCTAACATGCATAAATCAATATCCAAGAACCATAGGTCAAAACATAACCAAAGGAAATATTAAGAACAAGACTGTCAGAGTACAGGGTTGGGAATGCCTGGAGCCTATCCAAGGCTGGAGAAAACTCTGGATGTGATTCCAGTCCATCACATAATGCAAACGCTATGGGCTGTTTAGAGATGCCAGTCAAGGGCATAACTTTGAGTTGAGCACTGGGGAGGTTGAGGTCTCCATCCATTTAAGGGGGTCCAGGGGGTTGTATTGGCTGGTTTTAATTATTGGGGAGGGGCATTACAAGCCCCCATCCCCCCACAATTGACATCCACGATGCCTCTTCACCTACCTGCATGGGTAAAACCCACACAACATGGGGAGAGGAATCTGTCCCGAGAAGCACAGGGCACAAGGCAGGAGACACCCCAGAGGGGATAAATATCATGGCAGGAATACAAACACTGTGCTTTTATATCCAGCTGGTCAGCAGGTGTGCAAGCTCAGAGCCACAGAGACATGCATCACTTCATAACTCGCCATCACGATAGCGGTGAGTTCATTCCCAGATTTTGGAAATTTGATCCCCACATGAGGCTGACATTCCTGCACGCGCTCAGCGTACTCCATCCCATTCTTATTCACACATAGTGACTCTGAAGTTCCGGAACATAAATCACGATGGAAGTACTCTGCCTATGACAGAAGAAAAACAATGATGGATGTAGCGTCTTCATAGATATTTGTTTGAAATTCAAGGGGTGGATAGTTGACTGTTTATCTTTTTTTGCCTCACTTTGATTTTGTGGCCGACCAGCCACGCCCCCCCATCCCCGCCCCTTTTTAAAATGAAGGAATTTAATGTCTGCAATTAACGGCACGTCTGAACTTTGAATCCAGTTCTTAATCAGTGTGGTTGATGTCTTCTCTCACTGACGCAGGGAGGCTGCGCTGACGAATGAACGCCAGCATGGGAAGTAGGAAATTCAAGCCGGTTTGCTATGAAACCCTACAAACTTTCGTGGAAGCCAAGAAACATGTTTCTGCTCAGCTTGAGGAAAAGGTAGGACTGACCTTTTCCAGAATTCTCTTACAGGCCGACATACTATAGCTGATGCAACTATTTTATACTACATGGGTTCTTTACACTAATTTAATATTCTGTTTTCACGTAATATTCCTTCCAGTTTCATCTTTTTTTCTACTTAATGAATCCAATGTACTGTGAGCAAAGGTTCCAATGATCTGCCACGATATTCAGTCCAGGGCAGATGGAGAACAAAACTATGTGACTCAAGGATGGGAAAGGGAATGGAGATGTGTGCGGCAAGAGGGACAGGGGGAAATGAACACAATAGAAAGACATTTCAACATGGGGTAGTCATCATCCATTCTGTCCACTTCTCTAGCTCTTCACTGCTTTTCAATTACCAGGCCATGCTGATTCGGGAGCCTGTTCCAGGAAGATCAGAGCACAATGCAATGGGCACCCCCACTAGCACCTCTAAAACCACAATAAACACTATATCACTAAAAGATGCACAGCTCATCACCACAATAATCAAAGTCTTTAAGATTGTGTATTACCTACAATGACTTTCACTGGGAAATGTGCAGGAACACATTCGACCAAAGTATTGACCAAATAATTCAGTGAATTATTTTTGGCATAGCACATTTTTATGACACGTGTTATAACAAAGCATATTCTTCAGTAGTATGTTTTAAAGTATCATGAGCTCTGAGCAAAAGGCTAACAGCTTAAGTCAGAGGATGAGCCTATTTCTTGTACCACTGTGCAATAATCCTCAAAGAATAACTTCAGTAACCAGGTTATAGGGTTTAAATGAAATGAAAATGAAGTCTGCGGTGTCTGTTCAAATGTAGGAATGACACAAACATGTATCTTATAATAAATTAATTAATTACAGCTTGGGAGTTGATGCTGAGCACATTTTATGGGTGGTAGAAATGAATAATCAGCGGAAAAGATCACGAAAAGTGAAATATGGTAATGCCTTAGGTGTATGTTCTTCGTGACCAAATCTGCACTGGACAGAAGTAACTTTAACAGAAGGTATATCTCGACATCTCTTTGGACCTGCAGCAGTTTTGCCAAAATTGCACAAGCTCTGAGAAACCGGTCAGGAATGTCGAGGGACAGCAATATTTAAAATCTTTTCTAGAAGATGTTTGTGTGTGTGTGCTGGTTCCTTCCGGGTTCTCCGGTTTCCACCCACAGTGTAAAAACATGTGGTTAGCCAAGCTGGAATGTCTAAGTCGCCCATTGTTTCTGAAGGGTACGTGGCCTGCGATGGACTAGCATCCTGTCCAGGGTGTGTGAGGTATTCCAGGCTCTCTGTGACTCCATAATAGTGAGGTGGGTATGGAGAGTGGATAGTTTTACTGGAATATATTCTCTTTGAAGGTTTTAATTTATTTAGTGGGCTGGCAAGACATTTGTCATAACTGTTACTGAAGAGTCAATTTTTTCTCTCCTTCATAAAGTGTTTCAAACTAAGCTTGTTGTTCTTGCTGTACTTGCTAATAAACTGCCACCCTATAAACATATGCCACTAGCTTGCTTAGAAGTAGAGATGGAGATTGGCTGGCTAATTTGCTGTGCTGGGTTTTCCCCAGAGGAATCGTTTGGCTTTTGGACCAGAAATATCCATCCAGGGTCATTGTAGGCCTGGAGCCTATCCCAGGAAGCACAGAGCACTGGGCAGCACACCCTGGATAGCATCCCAGTCCAGCACAAGACACGAACACACACACACAAAATCACACGCTATGGGCAATTAAGTTCAATCACAGAACCTTTTGCCACATGTTTCCCAAAGCACTTAAATACACTGTTGTGAACTTGCAGCCTTTTTTTAGGGGATTTTTATAGTAATGCCCTATTCTATCCTCTCTGCCAAACAGTCCAGCTTCCCGGATTGACCAGGACATTGCTGACTCATAGACATCTTTGTCCGATGCACAGCTGTAGCTGTACAGCTCTTTCCCACACAGAAGTTGCTGTTGACCTCACAGTAGTTCTATAACCGGAGCATTTGCCTGCTATCTCAGCTTGGAGAGCCCCGCAGTAGCCTGTCACAGGGTCACGATGCACCTCGATGGTGGGCGTGACCCAGCTAGGATATAGATTAGAGTTTTTCCTGGCTTGGTCATTGCTTTACATTTACCATTTGCCCAAGTTGTCTGGAACACCTCTACAGTAAATGTGCAGGTTATGAAGATCAGAAATACCTCTGCCTCGTCACTCTTTCAAACACTGAGTAAAATGATTTTTAAAACTCTGAAATAGGATTTATTTTTTTTAATTTAAGGCATCACATGGAGGTTGATTTGGATGAATTTAACCAACAAAACACGTAACACCTCCTAAACAACTTTCCTTAGTCACTGCTAAAACTATCAAAATGTATAGAGCAGATCAGGTAGTGGGGCCTAAATATTGAATTTGACATTTGTATGAGGCTGACTGATAATGCTGACTGTGATCTGCACTCTCATAAAATGGTGCATGAAAGTGATAATTAACAAAATAAAACGTATCATTTGGTGTAGAGACCCGGCACACTACAGACGACAAACAACCTGTGAAACGGCATTTCAGTAGAACTCCCTATTAATAATGGAAAGGCTTCTCTCCAAAGTTTCGCCGTATCCTGTCAGCACAGAGGACGCGCCGTTATTTTCTTTGTTCTGCTCCTAAGGAAAAGTCTACTTTGTGGCTGTTCCGCCACCTCCCCCCAAAAAAACTCCACATAGATACTTATCTTTTCAGCAGGCTAATAATGGTGTAAAATCTGTAGATGGATGGGCAGGTGCTATAAATCAGAGGACCTATTTATTGATTGGGTGTTTTTTTCTTTTTTATTCTCGTGTTACTGATGGGAACTTGCTGCAAATTGCTGTTGGGGTCTCTGTGGCTGCCGCAGCAATCTGACCACTGTACTTTGAAGCGTGTAATTATTAAGTGAACCAAATGCACCTTGCCAAAAGAATCTTTTTTTTTTTTTCCTTTTGTGCCTATTGAAGATCCTAGACTCTGTCAGAATACTCAAGACCAGTCGACGGGGGAATTGTATTCATTCTAAAATATCTAAAATATCTTCTTCCTTTGAAATAGCAGTTCACATTCCAAAGATGAGAAAGTACCAAAATGTCACCCCTGCATTGTAATTGAGTTCTCATCCAGCGCACTCCTCCATTTAGTATTCCTGAACAAATACCACCAATAAATCTTCATAGACCACGTCAATGTCAGTGTTTTTGGTCCATATTATCAGTGAAATTACAATAGCTCATTTTACTTTTTAAATTATAAGAAGGAAAAATATTTTTCTTTTGAAGATGGGGGGTGTAGTAATGTGCTTGAAATGAATCAACAGGTCTTGAACTTTGCATTCTATGTATTACATGAAATATTTCGACACACATTGTCATAGTGCCTTGCGAAAAATCCAAACAAAATGATAAAACAATGAGCAAAAAGAAGAAAGTAAAAGTAGAGTAATAATAATAATAATACAAATATGCATTTTTAGTGTATTACTGTCTAATTTTCTGTGTGTGTGTGTGTGTTTGTGTGTGTGTATATATATATATAAAATATAGAATTTCTTTTTTTGGAGTGAACATGTACAATTCAGCTGCATATATTTAATGAACTAATTTCATTTTGGCTTAAAAACAGAGACTTTAAGTAGTTATTTTAATGAAGCCATTTACCAATTGATTCCCTGCAAAGAAAGCCCATTACGTGAAAAAGTAATACGGGCTTTATAGTCAGTAAAGAAGTTTGCCATTTACCTACAGTGCTAAGTTGCGTGCTGCGTAAAATCGGCATCAGATGAATAGCTCACACATACGTCACGACTCTCGAAGTGCACTGATCGCTTATTACTGCAAGCATGCTGCCCAAATATTAAGAAGAAGAACAATAGGCGATAAAGGATAGAATGGCAATGCTGAATGTTCATGTGTCTATAATGTGATGAACCATGAAGCTGTTTAAATATTCAGTGTGTCTGCCATGCCTTGCCCCGTCTCTGTAACCCTGAGGATGGGAGGGATTATGCCTTCAGACTGGCGGTATCCTAATGGGGGTTTTACAGCAGGAGCAGCAGTTTGCCGCATCATTACATTTGCCTGAGGTGTACGCCAGTTAAGTTCTCTGCACAGGCCAGATAAGGCAGGTCATGTTTGCATACATCATTCGGCACCCCCCCCCCCCCACCCCCCCAAAAAAGCTCAGGCTGCCTGGGAGTCTTTTGTGGACTGTGATAAAAATTAATTTGTGCGTGTGCGAGAGTGAGCAAGTGAAAGAGAGAGAGAGCAGTGCTGGATCAGGTTGACTTTCGAGGTGTCGAGGGTACATCCTGACACCTTTGCGGGGAGACATCCCGATAAGATTGCGATCAGCATGCGACCCGCAGGGGAGACTCACGGCTGTGAAGCTAAACAGCGATGGCAGTGGCGCCAGTGATATGACGATTAAAGCCAGCAGATAGATGATACCAGTCTACATGTTGATTTCTCATGGCAGGTTCAGCCCAGGACTAAATCAAGCTGAGACCAGTATGAGAAAAGACTGTTATATTTCCATCCATCAGTCTTCCATCCATTACCCAGTACAGGATCGCGGGGGGCCTGGAGCCTATCCCAGAATCCATTGGGCACTACTAAGTTATATAACTGTTTTTTACCCCCAAAGAGTCAAAATATAGCTGTAAAAGTGAGGAAAAACCCAGATTTACCTGACATGATTACATCAGCACATAGAAAGTTATGGTTATGTTAACACAAGTTGTCATTTTGAATAAAGAAATCAAGTCATGTGTCAGCAGTCAGTGACATTTTTTATAGTTTGATGTCACACAATCAAAATAGATAGGTATCTCCAAACTGAATTTGTTTTCCATATTCAACTGTTTTGTACTTCTTCAAAGGATGACTAAAATTATGATCTCTTGGTAAATTATAGTAATTATATTATAGTTATATTATAATGATGCTCAAAGAGGAATAGATCTGGAGTGTTACTGAAGGGTTGGGGGTTCAATCCCCCCCCCCCCCCGCTGTATGTACATGTTCTGCCAGTGTGTTTGTGCATTTATTCTGGGTCCTCTGGTTTCTTCCCACAGTCTGACAACATGCAGCTGAGTGAAGTGGCTCTAAACTGGCCATAATGTGTGTGTGTGTGTGTCTGTCTGTCTGTCTGCATGTGTGTGTGCATCTATATGTGCATGTGTGTGCATGTGTGTATACGTATGCATGTGTGTGTACGTGTGCATGTATGTATGTGTGCGTGTGTGTGCATGTATGTGTGAGTGCGTGTATGTGCACACGTGTGTGTGTGTCTCTGGGTGCCCACTCCTCAGCAGTACCCCCCCTTGTTCCCTATATATGCTGTTTGCCGTATGCTCCCAGCTTCCCTTAACACTGTACTAGATAAGCTGTTGGAGGAAGGATGGATGTTCAGCCTCCGATAAATAAAACAAAAAATACAACCATAACCACTGGCCGGTACTGCGAATCTGAACAAAGGTTGTTTATGTGTTTCCTCATTCTGACTTTGAGCTGTGGAAATTACAAGAAAGTTAATTTTATCCTTTTTCATAATATCATGATGCATCATGACTGGAAAGAAATTCTTCAATATAGTCTGAAAATTACAAGTGAGCCACCTAAGGTTTTTGGGGCTGTGAAAATTATTGCTGGCGAGATGTGATGGTGAGTGATGGCGAGTGATGGCGAGCGCAGTTTACAGTGTTAAATGCAGCTGGTGTAATGGAGTATAACTAAGATAGAAGGAGTGACCTTGCTGTTAGCATGACCAAGTGGGAGTCACACTGTCCTACACCCTGGGCATGAAGTTTTGGTCATGTGGTCAGCAATGTGTTAATAAAAACATCCAAAGAATTAAAGGGATTGCTGCCTTTCCCCCACCCCAACTGCTGTTTTCCCAGCAGAGATATATCTACTGTGTGCTATGTTTCCAACATTTTAATTTGATGGTGTCCTTTCCATTCAAGGCTTCATGACAAGACTCCATTGCACAAAATCCCAGAGAGGTACTTCATAGCCTGTATCAAAGAGGGACAAAACAATTGACAATGGCTGTAACAAGAGTCAGTAAAATCCATTTTCTCACCCTTTTTGTGTTGTGGATTTGCAACTCACAATGGTTGACATGTTTAGTTGTGCTAAAATGTATTAGGCAAAAATCCAGGGGCACGCCCAGAGTCCATGGTTTGTGTGGCACTTTCCATTCATCCATCCATCCATCCATCCATCAATCCATACACCCGCTTAATCTGTTCAGGGCTGCAGGGAATCGGAAGAGAGTATGAGGTTAGCACATGCCCTGGATGGGATGCTAGTGCGTTACAGAGCACACACACATACACACACACACACACAGGCAATTTAAATACCTAAATGCCTGTCATTGGACTGCGGGAGGAAACACACAGGATGGGCAGAACATGCAAACTCCAAACTCACAGAACAGGGGTGGGATTCACAATGCTACCCCCTGAGTCAACATTTATTTTAGCTCTATGAAATATAGATGTATAATTAAATATGTTTCACTGGAGGTACATACAGGGGTCGGGCTCCAACTGATTGGTCGCCGGGGTGCCCTCTCCCCATCACTCACTGATTCAAAACATAACATTGGCTAATGATGAGGTTTGCCCCTCTGTATGAATTATGGCTCCTCTTATGCCCCTTACCTTAAAAAAATTCTAGAAACACCCCTGTGTTTAATTGTATTCTGTGTCGTTTATTTGATTTTTATGCACCTCTCATTTAATATCGGATTTAACAATGGATGGAATGCTAATTAAGCAGCGTTCTTCCCAGATCCTGAGGACACGCCAGGCAGCACAGAGGTCCAAAGAGAGCACGCTTCTGAGGCAGCACCGACAGGCCTGGAGCCGAGAGCACAGCGGATTAGCCAGGGCCCGGTGAGACGGAGTGGGCACTCAGCCCTCTGCCCAGAATGAAAGCAACTGGCTGGCATCGCTTAGCTCATCGAGTCACTCAATAAACAGCTGACAAGAGAAGAACTAACTGGAGGATGCCTTGGGGGTCAGGGGGGGAATTCACTCATATGACTCCAAGATGCTCAAACAACAAGATTGTTGTTGAAAGCTTATCAATGCATCAGTACTTGCATCACACTGTAGTCTCAGGGATTGTGCCGTTTCCCAACATTCTCGGATGGTTCCTTGTTAATTTGGTACGTCCGAAGGGCAAACATTGCTTGTACATAACACCGGAGACCTTTCCATCAAATAATCCCTACAGGTGCTCAGTGCTCCACTTAAAGACCCATTACTGGTCAATCTGGAGCTTTAGCAAGTAATTGAATTTTAAAAATAGCTCTTAAACAAAGAAGTAACTGAATGATCTCCTTAAGGTTTCTATAGTTACAGTCGTGTTGATTTTTAATTGAATACACCCGTTGCAATCGGCTGGATAATTGTCACCGAGGTGTCTTTTATACATGAACCCTCATGCTTTCTTGAAACTCTTTCCTGTCACTTTTGATACTCCAGGGGGAAAGCAGAGTCAGAGCTTCAAGAATTCTTGGGGCAAGGAGGGGCAGATGTGGAATTCCTGTCCCAGTTTCTGGACTATGGTGCGTCTCCTTCCTCAGAATCACCTGCTCCTGTTGCCTTGCCCTTGTGGTACGTGCCGTGCTGAGGGCCATATCTTGGACAGAGGTTCTCCTGGAGAGGGAGCGGGCAGCGTTCAAGACAGCCACAGTGGACCCCATCTGGCAGCTGAGGGACGACCTACGTTTCCGACTGGCCGAGGAGGGGCAAGGTCCTTCTCAACCGTGTGAACCGGACCTGATCCTGCAGCAGGTGAGAACATGCATTTCAGAGGCCATCCTTTGTTCCACCATTACATTAAACATGATGTTCTAGGTATTAAATTACATTTTATTTTTTTTGCAGGCCCTTATCCAAAGTGACATACATTTCTAAGAGCCTTGCTCAGGCACAATGGTGAATGGGGGGGGGGGCTGAGTTTGCCGACCGGGGAAGGGTGGGGTTCTTGGTAAATTTTAGAATTTTTTGCGTGATCATGTTATCAAATGGAGCACTTGGTAAAATTTGTGAGCTGGGGATGGATCTCTTGGAAAATTAGGGAATGTGAGAATGTGATGGGCTGAAAAATGAAGGGGCCCCCACAACGGTCATCTCTGCCATTAGACAGTCACTTCCACCCTTTACCTGGCTGGTCTTTCCCAGTGTCTCCTGCTTCACCTTGTTCTTGTACTGCTGTCTTAGAAACTTTGAGCCTGGAAGCAGCCTGCCTCACAGTGTAACCTTCTGCCAGCAGAACCAGGATTAACCCAGGATTTTAAAAATGCAGATTTGTTTAAAAATATGTATGGAGTGGTCTCTTAATTTTTCCATGGCTGTAACTCAAATCCAAGGACTCGAAATCTCGTATGGGTACTATCATTGCCAGGGTTTTTTTTAATTGTTGTATTATAGTCTATAGTTATATGTGTAAAAAAAGTATGTAATACCGTACTTTTTGGTATCCAGGTCAAGTCAGTTGCTTATTGAAGTTATTAGTCTGTTTAACATCAGGATATGAATATTAAAAGACAAATATGAATACAGCGAGGCAGTTCTGAAATTAAAAGTGAGAGAATTGCATGTGAGGCTCAGGAGGCATACAGTAGCTAATCTGTTTTTCATGGTTCTGCAGTTTGGCAGGCGGTGGTGAAAAGTTTAATTAAGGCCCTTTTGTGGCCGACTCCTCTCTTGACACTTGGCGAATTTTTTTATTCTATTAAGTGGGAGAGAACGGCGGAGCTGATGAATGATGGGAGAGGCGGCTTGGCGCTCTCAAGCGGGTTAGCCTCGGCTGGCCCCGCCCCCTCTGGGTCTTTCCTCGGATCCGTTCGGGATTCTTCGATCTCACTGCGGGACGGTGTAAAAAGTCCTGTGGCTGCTTATGCACTCACAGCTGAAGAGTAAATCAATATCGGCGCCGCTCGCTTTTACAGCCGCCGGGGAGGTGGGGAGTGGGCCACGCACTCGCTCTGTGTTAGTGCGCCGTGAGGAATGGGAAAACCACGGGTCCGTAATTGCTTGTTTAAGCCAGGCTCTTTGGTGCTTAAAAATCAGCCCCTTCAATGGTCAAACCGTGCGAAAAAATGGAACGGTTTTGACCAGCTCGATCCTCTCCTCGGCCTTGGAGGCTCATTTTAAAAGAATGTCTCGTGTTTTTATTTTCTGAGCGGTAACAGTGATAACAGATATATATCAAGAGCTTTCAAAGTGCCTTTTAATGATCAGTCATTGTGCTTTAAGAGCTGTAGAAAAAAATAGGTATTACTGCACTATAAATTATATAACGTACATAAAAAATGATAAATGTTGCATTTATCGTGATTCAGAAGTTAGCGCTGCATGTAAATGTGTCATGTTGCTCAGACATCAAGTGAATGAAAACCTTCATCCATCCATCTTCCTTGCCTGGTTAGCCAGTACAGGGTTGCTGTGAGCCTATCCCAGGAATGTAAGACACCCTGAATGAGACACCAGTCCATTGCAACACACATGTACCATTATACTCTAGGGCGATTGACACACACAGATCCGGGGTTGGAGTCAAATCCACAGCCCTAATGGTGTGAGACCATAGCGCTACATACTGATCCACCATGTCACTGTTACTGCCGTTAATGCTTCATTAAAATGTCATCCTTTTCTTGTGATATATATGAATCAGTTCCTGAACGTCTGGGTCAGTACTCAAAAAGTGTCAGTTTTCACTTGGTTGTGTAGTACGCAGTTTAAAAAATGAAATTATCAACACCTTTCACTCCCCTCCCCCTTACCGACAACTTTTACCATGAATTTGAAACATTACCTACTGACATGGGAATATTCGGGATCCTGATAAGTGTTTGAGATAAATAACCTGCTCTCCCTCGTGCACTTGGCACTCACGTCCACAGCACTCAGATTCAAACCCCTGAATGCATGGAAAATACTGACACCTGGGCTGGCCCAGCGTCTCTTTGACATTTAGCCCGAGAAATATTGCATTTAACAGGAAATATCGGTTCACGGAGTGTCAGCTTCATATTATCACCGCCTTACATCCCTGAGCCATCTTTCCCCGTTAATGTTCATATGTATGCTTTATATGTTTAAATATATTTTATTTAGGCATGTACATATATCTTACCTTGTTAGCTACTCATATTTTTTTCTTTAATATCTTTATTATCTATGCTAGTATGTATATTTCATATGCTTATCCGCTGTGCTATTGTTTCCGTTTCTGCATCATCTGAAAGATTAAACATAGTGAGTGTGTACTACACATATGACAATAAATAGCTTGAATCTTAAATATCAGTGGTGGAAAGACAGGCCTACTGTTAAGAATGAGGTATCTATTCACATTGTGTCTGTATTTACATTACCGCCATGTAGTAAACCTAGTGTGAAGGGAACTGGAATGTGGTGCACCAGTGTTGGAGCTGTCAGCTTAGGGTGATGTTTCACTGAACATGCCGCTAACTAGTACGAGTGCAGTGGCGGTAACGACAGAAAATTTTTGTTACAGTTAAAGTGCTTGTCCCCACATGGCTTTATCTGAATGAGACCTACATCCATGACATAATACAATGAGTCTGTGAGTGCCTGTGTTTGTGGATGAGGGGGAATTCAGCCCTGTCATCATGCGTGAATCAATGTAAAAACAGTCACAGTCTGCTGAGAACACATCAACCTGCTGGGCCGATTCTTCTGCAATAAGCAGGTTACGGCTGCTAGTTGTTCACCCATGTATACCTTCACTGATGTGTAGATTAATTACGGTAGGATCCCTTGTGGGATTCAAACTTCACCACCTGATGAACCTATGAAAGTGAACTCGGTCTGCTGCTGAGTGCTGACTAACTGGGGGGGGGGGGGGGGGGGGGGGGGGGGGGGGGGGGGGGGGGGGGGGGGGGGGGGGGGGGGGGGGGGGGGGG
>JAODKC010000001.1:41172963-41186792 GCA_026777985.1 Mormyrops attenuatus
GTCTGTCAAGGAGCAGCAGGCAGAGATTGAGAAAAAGCTATGTACCGAATACCTACGATTGGAACGAGAAATGTCTGCTATACAGATAGAGGTAGGGCTAAACACTCTATGTCAATGATGGCTCTGCCCTCCTGCTCCCCCAACACTGCAGACAGTCTGCTACTGTAATAGCACAGTGCTGTTCCTGCAGGAATGTTTGTCTCCAATCCATGAGGACCCTGGAAACATGTGGCAGGTCCCGACAGAGATCCTGCACTCGGAGTGCCCCTACCCCGATTTGAAAGCGTCCCTTATCCGTAAGTTCCAGGGCCTGTCTGAAAAGTACAGGTCCAGACTGGAGACCATCAAGCTCAACCTGCAAGATCTGGACAGGTAGGGTGTTCGTCACGTGATACTCAGAATCAACAGCCGTCCTGTCTTGTTTTAAAAAGTTGTTGGATTGAACAAGAAGCATTAATTTGAAAGGTAAAAAAATAAGGGAGCAGGAATGAGCATGGAATCAGTAAATCGTCCTTAGTGACATCTGTGCCCAGGGTGGCTGCCTCTGTACCAGCTTATGCCAAACACATAAGCCGCTACCAGCTACCTTGACACTCTGGTCTCCTGGTTCTTATCTTAGCTCTTACTTCCGCCATTACCCCAAATCTTGCCGTTCATATTTCTCTGCTGGCAGGAATGCATTGTTATGTACCCGGTCTTAACTAATATCATGATTAATCCTTTTAGTTCTGCAGAGCATAAGACCTGAAAATATGTATATATGAATTTGCATGGTGTTGCCCTCTTATCTTCTCTATTCCAGGTGCTGTGGGTGGACTCCAGAAGATCACCTGGCATTTGAGGTTACCATGAGCCAGTACCCACCTAGCGTGAGCATGCACAGAGCCCTCTACATGGATATGCTGCAGAGGCTTCTTCCCCATAAAGCTAGACAGGAGCTGGTCAGTGCTTCCACTGTCTCTCAATATCCCCGCCACCTCTCATTGGTCAATTTCCCTGCTGACTCTCATTGGTCAGTAGCCCCACCCTCTCTCATTGGTCAATATTCCCGCTGTTTCTAAATGGTCAGCAGCTCTGTGGTCTCTGTAATTGATCAGTTTGTTGTTTAGTTGTCGGTCAATGTTACTTCTGTAAGCTATGGCTCCTCATATCGAATTCTGAGGTAATGAGACATAACATTTAATGTCCTGACCTTAAAGATTAATGTACTGCAATATTATTGTAAAACATAAGTGTAAGAACAGCGAAGAAAGGTTGATTTTGGTCATAAAAATCGGGGGTTCTGTTAAATAGGTCTCATGTGTGGTTGCCAGATGATAGAATAGGAATTTCATTTGAGGCTAAGAGGACAGTAGCATTGTTCGGCATGTTTGACTTTCAAAGTGTTGGAAATCCTTGTGGCCGTTGTCCCTGCTGCAGTGATGCTCCCCTCCCTCCCACCCACACAGTCAGCTCACTGTCAGACACGCTGACGTGTGACAGCCGTGACACGCCGGGGGGAGCACGCCACGCTCTTGTCCCGGCAGCCCCAGTGAATGACACGCTCGGCAGGCCATAGGATGTGCTCTGTCAGCCTCTGTAACCCCCCCCCCCAAACCCACCATGGGTCCCCTGTCGCCATGACGACCGCCGAGGTATGACTCTCTGACAGTGCTCGTTCCAGCTGGGGGGCTGGGGAGGGTGTTTTCATGAAACCCTCCTCTCACACCCGTTCTATTTTAAGTGAAATTCCAAACAGCAAAATGGCTAAAGCCCTGAAGGTGGTCTCACACACCTGGAGTGTGTTATTTTCTGGCCATGAACAGAGACACTAGCGTTCGGTGCTCAGGTGCTCAGGTGATGCCAGCTTACGCCCATTTCGCTTCTGTTTGACTCCTACTTCCTCACCTATTTAACGTTTTGTTCACAAATTGGAATAGAGGGTATAGAAATAGATTGCATTCATTCATATTTCTAAGGAGCGAAGTACTCGCAAAGTACTCGAAGTACTCACAAAGCTGATTTTATTTCAGCAGGGAGGCAAACAAGCAGAGTGGGGGCAGGCAGAGTCATGGTGAGGAAGGTGAGCAGGGTGAGAGCCAGAGAGGAGGGAACACAGTAGCCACAGTTGAAGTCGGGATCCGGAGTCATCATCGGGAGTGTGGGGTCCAAAGGTCCGGTAGCCTGGGAGGTCAGCTCATTGATGCAGAGGAGGCACATGAGGAGATCACGAGAGGGACGAAGGAGGAGAGGGATGACTGGAAGGGGCTTGGGCCAGAGGAGTGGGAAGATCAGGCAGGATGGAGAGGAGCTGGGAGGAAGACGAAGGTTAGCATGCTCAGTAGGTCTTATGGAGTACTCGACAATACCTTGTACTGAGCTTGGGTTTGGCCCAGGCTTAAGTCTACAGCGGTTGATTAGCACTGATTGGATGCAGCTGTGTCGGCCCAAGGGCAGGAGGGCGTGACAGTACTTATATATTTATATTTATGTTCTACATATCGCTTAAATGGTCATCACGGAATTGCAAGAAAGTTACACCATTTCAGAATCCAAATAATTATGCATCCATTTTTATTAGTTAATTACATAAGTGTGTCATAACATTTCATATGCCCTCCATTTTAATGTTTGCCAACCTAATTTAGAGTCACTGTCGTTATATATTGTTACATCTATTTTATGTCTTTGCAGCAATATTCATAAAACAGTGATTTTTTTTATGTGCGTGTCCATGATTTTAGATAAATAAATGCCTGCGTCTTTTCTATTTTGCATGCATAGCTTTGGATCTGCTATGTTCAAACATTAGTCCATCATTAACATGTGAACCCCAGTGACCGCAATCACGTTGATGGTCAGCGATTTGTCATTCGCCGTCCTCTGTTCCGAATGCACACGGCGTTCATCTTCCATCTCAAAATTTCCCTGTGCAAAATGGCTGCTCTGGGGATGTTCTGTCTTATGTAACTGACCCTGAGCCATCTGCCATGAAGCCTCAGTCAACGGTCTCACTAAACCGTCGTAACGTTTCCTCTTCATTTAATCACCCTTGACTGAGTCTGCGATAACTTTGCTCTGCTATTGACTTTTAGCGTGCATGTCTTCCTTGTTTTTCCAGATCCGTATCATTCTTACGTCGGCAAAGGGACACTGATTTATTGGCACAATACACAGCTTTGTGTTTCTCCCCAGGCCGGTTACCTGACTGTTTTGTGCTGCTTTGAAATTTCCTGTCGTTTCTTCTCCATAATAAATACACACCTTCTGAAGAAAGACACTTTTTTAAACAATGCTCGTGGGAGTTTTACTTACACAAAAATGTTCTGAGGGCAGAAGGAAAAATGTTTGGTTCAGAGAGATAATCAGATTGTAGAGGAGGTGGGTCCAAGCAACTAGAGGAGGCTGGACCAAGACATCTGATTGGTTGACGCCACCTACTCTGGCTGTTTGGACCCACCTCCGCTACAATGTTATTGGTCATCTCTCTAAACCAATTGTTTTTCCTTCTGCCCACAGAACATTTTTGTGTAAGGAAAAGTCCCATGAACGAAAGCTTCTGTCATATTGCCATTTTGACATTTTCTGGCCTTTAATCATTAAAAGCTTTGACGTCTAAAACTGTTCACTTGGAGACCTCAAAAAAATCCCAGGTTCCTTCTAAAAATTGCCTCCCTTGTGAAGTAGTTGGAGTGGCATATTTTTTCTTGTTTTTCACAGCAATATAGAAAAGAAGCAATGTGAAGGTGCACAGATGTATTAAGGTTTTTCAAAGACTGTTGCCAGTTTTTTTGATTAAAAGGTGTGTCTTTTTGGCCTCTGCAACATTATCATTACAGCTTTTCAACATTACAGCAGATTCGTTAACACATATATAAGCAGATTCATTAACGTTCAACCCCTACCTGTATCACCAAACACTTTATATAATAAAAGTGATATGACTGATGTGGGCAAATGGAGTGTTACATAGTATGTTTGCTTCCACAAACTATCAACGATGGTTATGTAATGTTTACCTGGTGATGGAGGCTTGGGAGTTAGTGCTGCAGAGTGGGCATTAATACTGCCATCTGGTGGTGAATGGTATGACAGCACAGCCACAGTACCATAGTTAACATTGCCATGTATATTTACATATATTTTCCATGCATCAAACTGCACGGTGTCTAGCCCGTGAGTCTCTTAGGACACTTGCCTGGTCTGCATTGCTTTGCTAACATGCCATGTTTTCTATAGTCATGATTGAGTGATATTTTTTACATGTACAGCTAATATTGCTATCCAAAGCTCGCTGCTGATTTTGTCCTCATGTCAATATAATTTTTTGATGCACTCTATAACACACAGCCAGACACTGTTGCTTCACTAATCACAACCAGACACTGTTGCTACACCAATCACAGTCAGACAATGTCAGTCCGCCAATCACAGCCAGACACTGTCACTCTGCCAATCACAGCCAGATACTGTCTCTATACCAATAACAGCCAGACACTGTCACTCCACAACCCACAGCCAGACACTATTACCTCACCAATCACAGCCAGATACTCTCGCTCCATGACATTCAGCCATACTTGATGGTTACCCACCCTTGTGATGCACTCTGAGGGCCTCTGGCCACCGGCAGCCTCTGTCATCGCACTCTGCACATCCTCCATCGACTTCGGCCTGTCACCGGCTCCACATGTCTCCCAAACATAAACCCACCATTGCATCATGGCCAGACAACGCTGGGTCATCTAACCGCAGAGTGCATCTGTGAATTTACAGCATATTTTCATAACAAACCACAGCAGTCATCCATTTATTCTTCCTCCTGTGAGGTGCAGGACCACCATGAGTCTGGAGCCTATCCCAGGAAGCAGAGGACCTCTAGGATGGGATGCCAGTTTGTGCTCTCACTTTACTCAGTATATATTTTTTTTGTTTTATGGAGAATTTGGACAGTATCATTCATGGTGTCCTCTGCCTCATGTCCTCTGTTTTCTATGATGGGCTTAAACTAAAAAACGATTAAACTGTGATCTATGAGCCTTCAGCCTGTTAGGCTTGTGCGTTTCAGTCCAGCTCAGCTCTGTTTGGTTTGCCGATTTTGTGGCATGTCAACGGAAACACCAGCCCGCCACATCAGTTTTACAGGGTGGAGAACCGTATGTGAGAGGGGTGGGACATGGAGCAATATGTTTATTAGGGGCTTTACAGAGTGAAATACAAGCAGCAATAAAGTGATATTTTGTTGAAGGGTCAAAAACAAATGATTGAATTTGAGCACAAGTGATTGGATAGGTGCAGAAAAGAGCAGAATGCATCACTATGTACAGGGACAGATGGCTGAGCCATAAATAAGCTGAATTATCACGGACCGTCACCGGACTCCTGACATGCCCAGAACCACCAACCTGAGAGACATTATGTATCAATTTGATACATTGCCGTTCAGCCTCTCCTTCTGTGCTGCAGCATGAACATGAACGTTGCTGGGACCAGTACCGCTACACCCTGGAGCAGCGGCAGACGCTGATCCACAGCTGGCGGCGGGATTGGGCTGCTCTGCTGGACAAGGCTCTGTCGACCCTGCAGGAGGCCCGGCTGGCCCATTTGAGGGAGCTTGCTGAGTGGAGCAACCGCGAACAGCAGCAGGAGACCTGTGCCCGTCTCAAACAGAAGGTAGCTCCCAGGGAGCAGCATCTCCGCAGACACAGTCTATATTCCTCATCTAGTCCATTCCAGGTCAGATTTGAATGTTCACCACATTTCCTGTATGTCGAGGGTGAAAGTGGCCGGCTGCTCTGATGTATAACTGGCAGCTACTGGTCTCACCGAGGAGAGTGCTGTGCACTAGCCTCTCAGGCCAGATGTTCTTCCATGATGCTATAAGCTTCTGCAGAAACCTGTCCTGGGACTCAAAGCAACATCCTTCAACCCACGAACTTCACTACACTAATTTGTCCTACATCAGCTCGTAGAACCGCATGTAATTAGCCATGTTATTAGTTCCCATTGGGTTAAAGCAGGCAACGATTCTACACATTAAGGGTTTCAAAGCCTCATTTCCCTAATAACTACCCTTTAGACTCTTTGGGACTGGGGAGGTTGGTCATTGAGTGATTGCAGTGATAATGAGGCAGTGCAGGCAGGTGGGACACTGATCCAAGAGATGTTATCCGGATTTGAGCAGAAACTGGGTGGCTTCACTTTCACGAGGACAATTTTCCTCCTCCGTGTCCAAGCTAGCTTGGATGCCATGGATGGTTGTGTTTCACAGCACTGTGAAAAAGAGGAACCAACGTCTTGCGTGTCTAGGATTAGCTCTGAGTCACAATGCTGAACATGTACATCCCACCTTTCAATATTAGAAGTCGGGCCACCTTTGCCTGGTCATTCTCCACTAAACATGTACTGTAAATGTGTAAAAAATACAACACCGAGATATTGACTGCAGAAGAATCTACCCTGGAACTCACCTTAGACTCAGAACTTGTTTTACCTGTTCACTTGGCTCACTTTTGTCTAAATAGTCAATGATCTATTTTATTGACAATAATGAGAAATAAACAGAGCCACCACATTTTTGGGTTTGGTTTCATCAGCGCAGTAGAACCGGCTGAGGATTTTATGTGTCAGACTTACTTATTGTGTTAGCCCATTGTTTATTGTAATTTCCACTTATCCTGACCCTCATGTGTTGCACCTGTTTTACTCTTCATATGTAAGGGCTGAGGCCCTGGCTGGGGACTCGAGCATTTGTCATGTTTGTTGGTGTAGATGCTGCCGTGTTTGTGATTGCTGCTGTTGTTATTACTGCCAGCGGTGTCCGTGTCCTCCTCGTTCCCTCAACTGCTGTAGCCTAACTCGTGTATCACTCAGTAAATATTTGCATCCTGCTCTACTTTCACCCATTTTTAATCTGCAAATATTCATGTAGGATCATAATGATCTGGAGTCATTCCCAGGATGGCAGGGAACCCCCCTCAACAGGCCACCAGCCAAATAAACACACAACAGTAGAAGAATTATCAGTCCAATGTCTCACGCAAGCGCACGGAAGACCAGCAAATCTCATTAACGCTGTTCTGGGGTCAGATTCAGACCCATTCAGGTGTGAGGTTATCATCTAGGCCACAATAACTGTGTTAATGGAGTGAAATCACAATAGATGCTAGTAAGACCTAACTTTTCAATTCAATTCAATTCAAATTCAATTCAAATAACTTTATTTGTCCCCAAGGGGCAATTAAAGGCACACAGGGCAGTTGAAGAAGGACACAATGACATAAAGGGCAACAGTATTTAGAAGCCGCCGTGCAAAATTGCGGTCAATCAGGTAGATAAGAACTTCTAAATATATAAAGGGAGGGGTCGTTCGTGGGCAGGGGGGGGCTCAAGTGCAGAATGACTGATGGGTTCCAGTGCAGGGAGGCGGGGCGGAAGAGAAGCCTGTGAATTGAGGAGTTGAACGGCCCTGGGAACGAAGGTCGCTCTCCTCCTCCGTGTCCTACAGCCGGGACAGCGGAGCCGTCGTCCTGAGGGGAGCCGCTCAAACTCCAGAAACAGAGCATGGGAGGGGTCCTGCAGAATCCAGCACGCTGTTCTCAGAGTTTGCTGCTCACACAGGGATGAAAGTGCTCTGACCGGGAGTCCGATGATCTCAGAGCAGACTTTCACTGTGTTGTGCAGGCGGGTCCTGTGCTGCAGGCTGGTGGAGTGATACCTGCAGGCGATGGAAAAACAGAGGACTCTCAATGAAGGAGTAGTAGAAGGGTCTGAGAATGACATCGTTGACCCCAAAGCTGTTGAGCTTCCTTTGGAGATATTGCCGCTGCTGACATCTCCTTTGAATGTCCTCGGTGTTGGAGGCAGACTTTAGGGTGCAGTCGAAGATAGTGCCCAGATATTTGTACTCCTCCACCGCCTCCACTGTCTGTCCGTGCACCTCAACTTTGTAGTTGAGGTGCGGTTTTTGAGTTTGACCTCAGACTTGGGATCCTTCGCACAGTTCTGGAGTTACCATCTGAAAAGTGGCTGTCTGCTTTCATACTTCTCTTTTAGGTTGGTCATCCCATCATGAGGGACAGATATCCTATCCTAGCCTTTGTACAGTGTGAAAGATACAGGCCACTTATGGTCACCAAGCACCATTAAACTCTTGGTGCAAGGCCCCATTAGAGTAAATCAATGTATTTTATGAATGGAGGACTCCTGAGGGTAAATGCTCTTCTGTTTGTACTGGAGGGCATGACCATGCTTAGACAGTTACTTATGGGTACTGCTAGGTCTGCATTGAGACCACTAAGGTGACATCCCCAAATGTCATTCTCGCCTCGCCCCACATATCAAGGATACATCAGTTACATTCTCGTCAAATGAGACAAATTCCCATGATTCATTGCCCTATGTTCATTCTTGGGAGGCAAGTTAGCAAGACCGGTCTTGCCAAGACTGGTTTTCTTGGTATTGAGAAAACCCCCTTAGTTTCTTTTATCATGCTTGTTGCTGGTCAGCGTCTCTTCACTAATTCCTGTTAATCTTCTGGGTACTGCAGCTATCTCCTGCAGTTAGTGATCTCGGTCACTCTACATTACCCATTGTGTGTATGAGGGTGAACTGGCACCCCATCTAGGGTGTTCCTCCAGACCCCAGGCGCTCTGCAACCTCATATTGGTTAAGCAGTTGGAAGATGGATGGATAATGATATTGAAGTAATCCACCTCTGTAACCATTATATCGTTTCATGAAATATGACATCCTGATGTGTCTCTCAGGTCAGAAGCATCTGGGAGTCTTTGTCTGTGAGAACCGGCACCTCACTGCAGAGGCCTCCGTCCTCTTCCACAGCAATCGGCTCTTTAATTATATACACTATAAGTTGATTGGGTGTTTGAACTAGCCAGCCGAGGGCCGTTCCAACCATGCCTTTCCGCACTGAACGTTCCCGGCTTTGAAGCACGTCACTACCATTTTTGCTTTGTTTTTTTCTGTTTTTTAAATGAAACAGCAGGCTGAAATATCACCATGGTTACCTCGAACAAAAAGAACTCAGCCTCTCTCCTAAAGAAGCCGTTTTTACTTTACCGTTGAGATTTCGATGACTGACTCGATGTGCGATGGACTCAAGAATGACCATTAAAAGTGGACATTGGGGAGGGAAGTAGATCACATTTTGGAGGGGGGCATGCTTTTCACAAATGGCACACTAATGTGACACTCCACAGGCAAGTACAAAGTTAACTTTTTTAGAATGCTCCATCATGACATCCCGCACATATCTCGTTCCAGGTTCTAGAGCCCCATGAGGTGCTATGCTGTAATGATGAGGTGAACAGCATGTTTGGTCCACAGCGGTGCTGAAATGCTGACAGCCGTGAGAGGCACCTTTAGGGCTGGAGAGTACAGTATGGGGTCGCACAAGTTCTCTTCCCTGCCAGCTATTGGATCAGTTGCCCATCTCAGCACAATAAACCTAATTCCCCATCCTCCCCTCTGGGAAAGGCAGCAGTCGGGCAAATCAGCTGTTCAATTGTAGGGAACTGAGCTCTGCATACAGTCACACATGTGACTGCACTGTAAGAGCTGAGGTGAGTCGGTTGGTGGGCGTTAACTCAGTATGACACCACATCACACTCTGGTGTGGGAAGGCCACCTCCATGTCATTTTCCAGCAACTTCCAGAAAAGGTCTACATATTAGCTTGTTGGCTTGTCCTCTGAGCTCACACAAAAACGGAAACTGGTCAAAAGTGCCTAAATGACCTCAGACAAGAGAGCGATATAATAGCAGAACAATGTCACATTACAGAGCAATGGCTTCTGGGAAATTTGACTTGTGAGCTGAAAAGGCAGCCTGTCTTTTGTCTGTCTGTATGGAGTTAATGACTGCTATTATTTTCTGTTCTGTATTTTAAATACAGTAGACAAAGTGCCTGTCAGACGAATGTAAGGATGTGATGGCAAAAGAATGCGAATGCTATCAAACTGTTTATTTCAGTGATTTATTTATTGCAGCACAATGATGGTTTTTTCATGGGGAGTGCATTGTGTCACATGGTGTGCGCTCTTTTATTGGAGTCCCATATGGATCTTTGTCTTTTGGAATCCCCCCCGACAAAGATTGACAATGCATGCAATCAGCCTCAGACACATTAAGAGCATTTCTCTTGCATCACTTTCTATCACTTCAGCTACTCTGAAAAGTGGGCGGTCTGATCTCCGCAGTGGGGGCACGTTGCGGTTACATGTGACAGCGGGGACACTCAGGGAAACATACAGAAAAACGCTATGAGATTAAATCATTTTGAATACTATTTCTTTGTATGACACTGGGGGTGGCATGATGGTGCAGTGATTAGCACCATTGCCTCACACCTCTGGGTCCTGGGTTTGAGTCTCTGTCATGGCTGCGTGTGTGTGTGTGTGCGCGCGTGCGTGCGTGCGTGTGTGTGTGAGAGAGAGAGAGAGAGAGAGAGAGAATGTGCCCTGCACTGGGTTGGCACCTCATCTGGGCTGTTCCCTGCCTTGCACCCATAGCCTCCAGGATAGGCACCAGGTCTTCTGTGACCCTGAATAGGACAAGTGGCTACAGAAAATGGATGAATGCATGCATGCATGGATAGACGGACACAGGTTTGCCATTCTGCTCTTAATATGTGATTACTGGTTGGACATTGAGTTGCACAAGCTGCTGGTGGACAACTCATTCTTATCAATGCAGCCATCTTCCAGTTTCTATAGGCATATCCCTGATCCCAACTATGACACCCTTAACTCCTAACCAGCCCAACCCTAAACCATAAAATTGATGCTTTTTATTGATCCCTTGGGCAAATTGCCTTTTTATACCTCCCTCAACTTACTCTTTGCAGAGTAAGGTGTCCACAAAGGGCAGCCACCTGCTGGGGCACCCAAGGAGCTGGGGGTTAAGGACCTTACTTAAGGACCCGCAGATGTGTTGAGGCTGGGTTTGAACCAGCAACTTTCTGATTAGGGACACCCAAGCTTAGCCCACAGAGCCACACGCTGCCCAAGTAACCAACTAACCAAACAAAAAAACACTTTTAGTATTTTTAGTTTTCTGATTACATTCGCAATATTTCTAAAATTGAGGTTATCCTTGTGGGTACCCTAAATGTCCCCTCAAGGTAAAAAGTTACAGGACATTTGGTCCCCACAATGTAATATATACATGCTCCCCCCCACAGACAGACAGACACGTAGACATGCCTGCATGCTGTCCCGGGTCCTGCTCACTTCCCATTTCGAGAAAAGGTGAACACATGGTCTCCTCTGTACATCTGAGGTCTTAATGAGGAACATTGTTCAGATCCAGGTTGCCCTGGACGCGGATGATGCCAAGTAACAGCCAGGGGCTTTTTAAACTTTCCAAACGATGTTGGTGTTTACGTTCACGGACGAAACAGTGAAGTTGTGTACCTCCTGTGGTTAGTCAGCAGCTGAAACCTTACCTGGAAATGTATGGAGGATAAAGGAAGCCTTGGGTTGTCCTAGTGTTACTTCCTGTTAGCGCTGGTGTAAGTATAATGAAGTTATATCTGAGGAGAGAGTTTTATGTAGCACTAATTAGATAACATTTTGGAATTTGTACAAAAAAAAACAACTTGTTGCAATTTCCAGCATTTTCTCATTAACACTGAGAAAGTGATTCTATAACAGGTTTCATGCGACATAACAAGATAATTCCCCAACAACCTAAAGCAAGCATGCTACTTTTTTCCTAAAAGGATTTCGGCACTTTGTGCATAATGAGCTTATCTAAAAGCATGACATAGACTGTATAGCAAGGTCAGTGTATATTAAAAGTTATTTTGCTGGTCTTTCCCTTTGAAAGTTTTTATCTTCTTTTCAAAGGTTGAAACTTTCATAAGAAGTGAAAATAGTAATTAACTTACCTTCAAACTTTTCTATAAGGTAGCCAATGGCTTTCCCTGCATCAAATAAAGGAAGGGGGTAATACATCCAGCCATCCATTAGTCCATCTTTTAAGCTCGTGGGAATTTTACTTACATGAAAATGTTCTGAGGGCAGAAGAAAAAATGATTGGTTCGGAGAGATGAACAATAAGATTGTAGCAGAGGTGGGTCCAAGCAACCAGAGTAGGTCGTACCAGCCAGTCAGATGTCTTAGTCCTACCTCCTTTAGTTGCTTGGACCCACTCCCTCTACAATTTGATTGGTTATCTCTCTGAATCAATCATTTTTCCTTCTGCCCTCAGAACATTTTCGTGTAGTAAAACTCCCATGAGCATTTTGCAACCCCATATCCTACTCAGAGTTTCAGAGGGTTATCCCAACCCTATCCCAGGGAGCGTAGGGCACAAGCCTAGATAGGATGCCAGTCTGAACAAGATAATTTGTGTCTTTATGGTGTTGATTTAAAAAGACACACCAAAATACATCAACAAGCCTCCATCATGTACAGTACCAGTCAAAAGTTTGGACACACCCACCTATTGAATGGTTTATTTGTACTATTTTCTACGTTTTCAGAATAAATCTAAAGAAATCAAAAATTAAAACAACATATATGGATTATGCACTGACCAAAAAGGTATTAAACAAAAAATTGTTGGGGGGTGGTGCAGCTCTGTAGGTTGGGAATCAGAAGGTTGCTGGTTCAACTGGGTCAGTAGAGTGATGCCACCTTTGGGCCCTTGACCAAGGCCCTTAACCCCTGGTGCTCCAGGGAATGGCTGACCCTACTGTCTCCTCTACACCATTTCCATGAGGTGGCCTCCTGGGATGCTTTTCCAGCTGTCCTGAAGGAGGTCCCACATATATGCTGAGCTCTCATCTCTTTTTCTTCACTTTCTGGCCAAACTAATCCAAAACTCTTTCTACCATGTTTAGGTCAGGTGGCCTATTGCTGTCCTTTGTAGGCGGCTTGGCGTGTCCAGACTTTTGATTGGTTCTGTACACCACACCGCACCTCACACAGCCTGTGCATTTCTAGTTGCTGCAGTTTCAGCTGCAGCAGGAGGAGGCAGGCCGTCTGGAGGAGGCAGCGGTGGCCAGGAAGCGCGAGGAAGAGCAGGAGAGGCTGAGGAGAGAGCAGGAGCAAGAGGACAAGCGGAGGACCTTCGAGAAAGAGAGGGTGAGACTCACACGATTTATTATTATTATCCAGTGGTATGTTTTGCATCGGTGAGTGACAGGGGAGGGGGCACTCTGGGAGCCAGTCAGCTTTCAGCTGGGGCCAGACCCCCTGTGGCCCCACCCCGGTATCTGTCCCTGCAGTCCTGTCACAAAGCTCCTCACGTGTCAGGTAGACCCCAGGTCACCATCCATCTTCACAGATGGTGTGGGATCGAGCTGCCTTCCAGGGCTCTTAATTAAGCTACTCCTGGGGGGAAGGCATGGTAGGCTGGGAGTGAAACAAAAAAACGAGCTGATTAATTACTGCTCGCGGGCAGAAACGGGTCACGAGCACTGCAGTGTCACACAGAAACGTCTGGTGATTTCTGGACACGTCTACTGTACCCCGGATGTGATGTCTACCAATGAGGGGGCCTAGCGTAGCCCTGCCCAGCTTTAATATGATAGGCGCGTGCTAGCATGCACTCTTTAATATGTTCTTGTTAGCATGCACTCGTTAGCTTGCCCCCATTAGCATGCCTGTTACCATGCACTCTTTAGTATGTTCTTGTTAGCGTGCACTCATTAGCACATCCTCATTAGCATGTGCCTATTAGCATGTACTCTTTAGTATGTTCTTGTTAGCATGCACTCATTAGCACTCCCCCATTAGCATGTCCCTGTTAGCATGCACTCTTTAATATGTTCTTGTTAGCATGCACTCGTTAGCTTGCCCCCATTAGCATGCCTGTTACCATGCA
>JAODKC010000001.1:41209411-41230735 GCA_026777985.1 Mormyrops attenuatus
TTTGTGTGTGTGTGTGTGTGTGTGTGTGTGTGTGTGTGTGTGTGTGTGTGTGTGTGTGTGTGCGCGCGCGCGCCTCCCTGTGTGTGTGTGTCTCCGTGTGTGTGTGTGTGTGTGTGTGTGTGTGTGTGTGTGTGTGTGCCTCCGTGTGTGTGTGTGTGTGTGTGTGTGCCGCCCGCACGCTCAGGAGTCCACCTCCAGGGCCTGGTCACCTTCCCGCTCAGAGCTGTCACAGATGGCTCTCCTGGGCTCACGGCATGCTGTTCAGGGTCAGCGTGAGGCTGGCTTCTTGCCCCCAGGATGCCCTTCTGCTCGCCATCAGCTGCTTCCTGCCCCATCCCCCCCCCAAAAAAAATCATAACTGTCTCCAAATGCCTCCTTTCTCCCTCCCACCAGACTCTCATTTCCTGAGATCGCTTTGCCTCGTTCACTGACAGTACCACCCCTCCAGCCCTGCACCCCCCCAGACCCTGTGATTATCTCCCAGTCCCTTTTCCACTCTGCTCTCTGACTCTTTGTGTGTGTGTGTGTGTGTGCGCGCGCGCGCACGCTTGCTCACGTGTGTGTGTGCGGGCCAGGCTTTGGAGGCTCCCTGGTGGTAGCGGTAATGGTGTGCTGTTAATCGTCTCTGTCTGGGGGCCCGTCAGGAGGGCGGCCAGCACTCGTTAACGGGGTTACGTGTCGTTAAGGGGAGCCGCCGTTGCTGGGAGACTCATCTCCGTGGAGCCGCCAGTCATTTCACCACTATGCCGACATGAGCCTGTCGCAGAGCAAGCTTCAGCAGTGAGGCCATCCAGGCAATCAGAGTGATTCAGTCATGAATGATGTCGATAATGTATCATTAGGCAGGAAATGTTGGTAGGGGGTGGGGGGGCGTCTGTTGCTCATTTGAAATCCTCCGCACCGCACCCCACACGCTCCCGTCCCGCTGCGCCTCACTCCGCCCCCTGCGTCTGTCTGCTCCCATTGCTGCCAGGCCGACCGTCTCTCTCACGTCTCTCTCAGCCAATGGGAGTGCGCCAGCCTCCCCACCGCTCGCCACTCGCTGCCTTGTTGCTACGACGACAGCGAGGCATGAGACCCACTTTAGTTGTAAAACTTGGTGTTGACTCTTCACTGGCCAGGAGATCTTCCCTCTCTCCCTCTCCCTCCCTCCTCCTCTCTCTCTCTTCCTCTCTTTCTCCCTCTCCTTTTTCTCCTCCTGACGATCCCCCTCCTCATTGCCTCCCGTTCACAGCCTGTCGCCCATCATGCCCTGGAAATCCCGTTTTCGTTTGCACACGCCAGCGGGCGGACGGGCTCGGGATGTGCCCGGGGATAATCCGCGTGCTCGTCTCATTCTCCAGCTCCCGTTCCCGTGTCGGTTTGCTTCACTGGTTCCTTTCCGTGAGTGACTGTCTCGCTCCTCAGCGTTTCGGGTCTGGGGGGGAATGATATCGGCGTGATGCTGGATAATCAGGGTACCGCTTTTATAGTTTGGGCTGAACGGGCTTTGTTTAAACTGCATTGCTTTGGAACAGTGTGAGAAATGAAATATTTTGATAGTTAGGAACTTGGGAGAAAACGCATGGATTTTCTTCCCCTGCGTCTCTGTTTTTCTGAAACCATGCATAGAGAGCTTATCCCATGATTATAACGCTCTTGTCTTTCTCTCTTTCAGCCCTCTAATTTTAGATGGCGCCATGATTTTCCTGATCGTAACTATGCTGGTCTTCGCCGTCGGCAGCCTAGGAGGTGAGCTCTGATTTTAGTTTTCTTCTAGGTGGGCTGTTTCGTGTTGTATATGGGGGGAGACGGGGGTGGGGGGGGGGGCAATAGGGTGACACTGTATGCCATCTCCAGAGCTCTGTGTTTCTGGCTAAGGCGACTTTGACCTCCATGAGTCTGAGACGACGACTCTGATTGGCCAGAGGTACCTGAGAGAGCTCTTTGCTGACTGGATGCTCAGAGGCCCTGTCCTGCTTAGACCTAGTTCTGTTGTCACCTCATATGGGGTCAAAAAGTGTATGTACTTCTTGGGCACATAAATGAATGGAATTTAGCAGTTCTGTAATGGATTTTCCGGTTTAATCACACTGGCCAGACTAGACCATAATATCATCTATTTAAAGGAGTGTTTACTGCTAAGATGACTCCTGCATGTTCAGCGTTTTAGTTCCGTCCCAATCCTGCAACGTCACCTTATCTCTGAGCTGCTACTGCATTTTGATTATTTTTTCCCTCTATCTCAGCTTGCTTGCAAACCAACTGTAGAGAATTTTTGCTTTAGAAATGGACTTGCGGTTAAGAAATTGTGACATCCTGTGACCCACTGAAAGTGGTCCCATCAGTTGAGAGTCACTGAGGTTGACCATATTGTGTTCACAGTGATCAAATCTGGTGTTTCTGTAAGCTGTGTTTCTTAATGAGTTAAATTCTCGTTTAAATCTTTTTGTAATGGCTTCTACTACTGTCTGTATAGTTCCTGTTCCGTAAACCCCCTTCCCCGGCCCCCCCCCCCCCCGGCCAGATGAAGGATTCCAGTCCGAGTGTGTGTGCGTGGGGGCGGCGTGCGTCGGCGAGGCCCGGTGTATCTCCCAGGCATGCTACACTTCCATCTCACCCCGAAATGGCTCGTCACCCCTGCTGCAGAAGGGCTGTATTGGGGGGGGCGTGCTCTGCGGTAGCCCAGCGCCCCCTGGGGTCACGGTGGAGTGCTGCAAGGGTCATCTGTGCAATGCCATCACCAGCGTGGAGTCGCCTGCTAGAGGTGAATGTCTGCCATTACCCTTGTCGGGTATTCAAGAACATTCCCGGAGTAATATTATGTACTGGCCACAGGGGGCGATGTCAGGACAATCCGGAACTGTTTAATTATCCTTCACTGGCTAGCTTGTGGATTAAGGATGTGACCAAAAAGCTGCAGGTTCCAGTTCAAGGTGGGGCTTCATCTGTTGTACTTTAAGAAACCCTTTTGACCAAACAGGCTAGAATAAAATTTTTTAGCTATGCAAATGGTTTGATAGGTTATACTAATGAATGGATGTGTTCCAGACCACAGTCTTCCTAACCCTGGGGCCAGTTGTTCGATGTCATGGTCATGAGACGCTATTTGCCTCACTAGTACGTAGTTTTAGACAGAAGCGTCTGCTAAATAAAGTAAAATCTAAATTGCGTGTTGACTCAGCAGCGAGGTTAGTCATCGGAATCGCCATCGTCTGTTCGTTTTGTTTAGCTCCTATCCTGAAGTCATCTTTGCTTGAGAATAGAGATTTTTTTAATATAGTCCATCCATCCATCCTCTGATCCTGGTCTGACTTGGGGGGGCTGGTGCCTATCCCAGGCAGCACAGGGCATCAGGCTGGGATATACACTGGATGGAATGTTAGTTTTCTTAAACTATCCATCCCCTGGAAAGCACTAATAAGTGAATGATTCTCTTACCAACCCCACCCCCAGGCGAGGAGGTACGGCTGCCACCCCCAAGGGAGCATGAGTGCGTGTGCGAGGGCCGCTCGTGCGCGACCGGCAACCGCTGCATGGGCCAGCAGTGTTTCTCAGCACTGACGTTGAGCGACGGCGCCCCCTTGAGGCAGAAGGGCTGCTTCAAGGTATACGAGCAGGGCCGGCTGAACTGCAAGACGCCCCCGTCACCTGACCAGGTGGTGGAGTGCTGCCAGGGGCATCTGTGCAACCTCAACGTCACCGTCAAGCTGCCCGTCCGAGGTATTGCACCGAGGTTTACCGTGAGGTCCATGCTCCCCGATGCTATGTCCGTTAGGAATCGCTTGTTTTTTTCCCCAAGTTTTATGGACCTCCTGTGAGTTGATCATTCTTCAGTCCCTCCTGTCACTGCAGGGGAGCGTTTTACAGGTGGTCCCCGGGGTTAAGAACATTTGACTTGTAGACTCGTACTTATGAACGGACGGCCATAAAGCCCTACTACATCAAATTAAAATACAAAGGTTTGTAATAACAAATGCGCTCACTGCTTTGTAATGCTTGTGAAAATATTGTGAGGCTTCTGTGTTTTGTGGGCTTGAGGTGCAGTGCAGCACCGCATGTGGTTACTTTTATTATTATTATTAGGGGCCAAGCACTGTAGCCATCTATTATAATCAAGAATTTTCACAATTATTATTATACTTTCTGCCATGGGAGTCTAATGCAGGCCATAGAACCGCTTACTAGATTTTTTTTTTTATTTGTCACATTGATAGAGGACAGTCCAATCTATTCAGTCACCAAATTTGGGTTTAATACATCCATCACTAAAGCGCAACCACCGGGCCAAATTTCAAAGTACATTTGACCTTGCTTCCACATCTGCAAAAGACCGGTCTGCCGGATATCTCTGCCTTCCTATCTGATTTGATAAACAGATCTCTAGTATCAGGCATTATTCCAATAGATCTAAAAATGGCTGCAGTTAACCCAGTTGCCAAGAAACCTGGTCTGAACCCAAATGATATATAAACAACTATCAGACCATCTCTAACCTAAGTGTAACCTGCCACGCCAAGCTGTGGCTGCCCAGTTGCAGTCTGATTTAGCATCAAACAACCTTTACAAATCTTTCCAATCTGGATTCCATTCACTTCACAGTACTGAGTACCCAGCCATCAGTGCCAGAGCAAAGCGCGTGGTTAGGCTTTTACTGCATTTTTGTGGGTTAATACCATAGTGAATAGCGTGAGTGAAGTAACGGCGGGAGTGGCGAACCTGATCCATGGAGAGCCGCTGTGGCTGTGGGTTTTTGGGATGACCTCTGTTAGGGCGAAGTGGTGGCTCCGAGGTTAGGGATCTGTGATAGCAATTGGAAGTTTGCTGGTTCGAATCCCATGAATGCCAGGAGTGGTTCTACTCCGTTGGGCCCTTGAGCAAGACCCTTAACCTACAATTGCTTCATCCTGGGTATGACGTTAGTTAACATCCAGCTCTGCAAGGAGATCCTCCAACTTACAGGGAAATTTGGGGGTTGGTGGCAGGATTGGGTATCACCTGAGGTATCACCTGCTGCACGGCTGGACTCGGGTTCTCGTCCCTGAGGTGGTTCGTTGTGCGGTGGGTGCAGCAATGTGCTATAATCAGCACGTGCCCATGACCTCTCAGTTACCTGATAACAAAGCAGCAGTTCTCAACTTCAGTCCTGGGGACCCACTGTTATTGACTGATTAAATGATAAAATGTGACAAGTTTCATTGGCAAAATGAATTAAATTACCAAAAACCTTGTAACATATACAGAGCTGTGTTTATTGGCTAATCGCTGAAAATAAGGGTGCACACTCGGTTTGAGTACAGATGTAGGCAAGTTGTTGCTGTTGAGTCTAGGTGTTGGTAGAAACTGATGTACTGTCAAAGTCTTGGTGTGTCATTTACATTATCCCCAACTTACGACTGGGTTCCATTCCGACAGACAGATCATACACTGAAATGTAGGTATGTTGGAATGGAATAATCAGACTTGTAGGTGTGGGAATGAGGCTGGGAGATGCGTGTGAGGCTGCGATGGTCGCACTGTCATACAGTACAGTATCGTACAGTATTTTGTGGTAAGTATTGTATGCTGCACATTTAGCTAACATAGCACTGCCAAGTGTATGGCCATCTGAATTTATTTTTACATACATTTACTTAAATACTTGGTTGCATGCGCGAGTCGTCATAAGTCGCATAAGTTGTAAGCAGGGGACAGTCTGCGTAACATTATTATTGTAGATGAGCAGAAGGCTGTTGGATGTTATAGCCTGAGAAGGTGGAGGTCGCCTCAGTTGAGCTCAGGTGTTTCTCCCTCCCCCAGCGAGGTCTGCGGGGGACAGCGTGAATCACTCCGTGAGCATGCTGGCTGTCGTCACGGTGGGCCCAGTCGTGGTCCTCCTCGTCCTGTCCGCACTCGCTGTGCTGCTGTTCCGACGGATCCACCGGGGCCGCATGGAACGGCTGACGGCGCGCGACGCGGAGTACGGCATCATCGACGGACTCATCGCCTCCAACGTTGGCGAGAGCACACTTGCGGTACGTCGCCGGCGCTCCTCATCTGAACCTTCAGCGTTTGTTTGGCACCCTGCCCCGGCTGCGTGGGAGGCAGCGTCTCTCCATCAGCACAGGCTTCCTCTGGGTACTATATACTGTCAGAAAAAAAAAGACAGAAATTTTGTACCTTTGTTGGCACAATCACTAGTCACTGAAGGTATACCCTCAAGAGTTTGCCAATTGTACCCTAGCTGTAGGTAAGTGTACCTTTTAAATGACAGAAAAGGACTCTGAGGGACATTTTTTGTACATTAGGGGTACAGTGATGTGGGGTACAAAACTATATCGGGCCTGTACCCTTTTTTCCAACAGTGTACGCAATTCCAACAGTCCAACAACAAACAGTTTTGCAGTAGTATGTGTTTATGTACCCTGGAATGGACTGGCATCCCATGCAGGGTTGTACCCCAGCCTTGTGGCCGCCACTGCCTGGTATGGGCTCAGGGCCCACCCCATAACTCAGACCAGAATGCAGTGTTCAAGTTGAGAACCCTGGGACCCCCTCATAAGAGCTGAGGGAAAAATGTATGCCTGGGGGGGGGGGCCTTACAGTGACAATCTTACAAGATTCATTGAACCCCCTACCCCAGACTTTTGTTTTGCATCATTTACATATTTGGCAGACGCTTTTGTCTGAATTGATGTGCATCATGCTGAGAATGTGCACCTGGGAATCCAGAAAGACACAGGCGCAAATCGAACCCGACCAGCATGTATGCTTTGTGGAGATGAATAGATGTGGGAAATCAAACCAAAGTTCCATGTGCATGCTTGTAAAATAAATACACGTCTCACTTGAACGTCTGTTGTCTCTGTTTGCATGTGACCGGAGGAGTCGTTAGCTTGCTTTATCCTACGCTTCAGCTCAGCCGACTCTGTTCCTTGCCGCCGTTTGCGGTGCATCTGCGTCCATCACCGCCGCTGATATCGGGGCACGGTTGTGTGATGGCCGACTGTGGAGCCACTTAGTCACTCTTCAGCATGTCAGAGCATTTGACGACCTATTATCCTTTACGCTGCTGAGAAAAGTTTCTGTCTGTAATTAAAATGCCGTTGGTGACGTCTCAAAGATTTATTAGAAGCAGTTGTGACTGCTGAGCTGAATTTCTGGGGACACGCACACACAAATACACAATTTTCTTAATGCTGTGCTTTTAAACCATGCTCTTGCCTTGGTTAGTTTGATTCCCCCCCAGCCCCCACAAACTGGGAATTTATAATAGAAGCTAACACAGATGATCTTTTGTGGCCTTTTTGGGATCGTAAGAGCATTCATTATTAGTGCATCTGTGCAGTCACGCTAAAGTGCTTCGGATGTTGTGTTTTCCCGTTTTTTTTTTTTTTTTTTTGCTGCACACTGCCCTCTTGTGGGGGCAGAGATGTAGTGGTACGTCTCTGGCATAGAAGATAAAAATAAACGGCTTAACGCTGAGCCTGTTTGGAGTCTGGGACCGGGATTAGATCAGGTTTTCCGCCCACTAATCACAGATGACAGACTTCTGGGGCCAGAAGGTCTTTTTTATTTTTTGTTTTAAAGCTTTCAGGGGGGTTGAGTGAGGAGTAGCTGATGTGGGACTCTGGTTAAGAACTCTATTGTATGTCAGCCCCCCCTGATTCTCAAGGGTTTGGGCAGCTGGACTTTTCACCGGTAGTGACTCTGCTGTTGGACCTTTGGCTCTGTACAGTACCTATAAATATCCCGTCCAAGAAATGGCAGGAAATAATGCAGAAGACGGTCTCTTGTATGCAATGGCGTGGGAGAGACTTTGATATTCGGAAGGCACAACTTAAATTTAAATGCTAAGGTCTATCTGTTATAAATATTGGGAGGTGCACCCCCCTCCCGTACCCCCTGCTCCTGTTCCTACGGCCCTGCTTGTATGCTTAACTGTTTATTGGCTTTTTAGGAATTACTATCAGAAACTGGTCGAGATTGAAAAGAGTGTACAAGCACTTCTGACCAATCTGGACTTTCTGCAGTCTCACTGTGTCATGTGTGTTACACGTGTGAATTCCGTGTGATTGCAAGCTTGTTCTCCCATTACAGGACTTGCTGGATCACTCTTGTACTTCAGGAAGCGGCTCTGGGCTGCCCTTCCTGGTGCAGAGGACTGTTGCACGACAGATCACGCTCAACGAGTGTGTGGGTCAGTACGCCACTCTGTGGGCCTGGGGAAGCGTAGTTAAATCGAGCCTGGGGGGTATGGTTACATTTATTGTAAAAAATACTATGAAGGCCATTTAACGTTTGTCCAGTTAATGCTATTCTTTGTGATGTATTTTATGAATAGCACTGAAGTTAAGCTAAAAGCATCCCTCTTTTATTTATTACTTTGAATCAGGAGCAGTGTCATGCGTTAAACTGGGGGGTCTTTCCCAAAGCAGGATATCTCAGTTAACTGGGTCAGCTTAAGCTAGAAGTCGTGATTGTCCAATAGGAACGCTCTTTAGCTAAACTCAGACTTGGACTTATTGGACAATCATGACTTCTAGCTTAAGTTAACCCAACTAACCGCGAAATCCTGCTCTGTGGATCACCCCCCTGGTCTCTAACTGGCTTAGCCAGAACCCAGCAGGAACACGACCATGGCAACTGAAAATCCTTTGCTGTGATAGGGAAGGGCCGCTACGGAGAGGTCTGGAGGGGACAGTGGCAAGGAGAGAGTGTGGCCGTGAAGATCTTCTCCTCGAGGGATGAGAAGTCCTGGTTCCGGGAGACGGAGATCTACAACACAGTGCTACTGAGGCACGAGAACATCCTGGGTGGGTGCATGCAGATCTCAAGTTGAAAGGGACTCCTGGAGACAGATGACATGATGTCATTCTCCCAGAATATTCTGTCGTCTTTCTGGGTCATCAGGGTCTCCTAATGACACGTTCATTGTCGTGATGATAGTCTATCCTCCTTCAGCGCTTCAAAGCATTGCGGTCTTTTCTAAACGTGTGGTCTTTTCTTAACCAGCATGCATCACACAGGCTCAAGTGAATACAGGATGGTAATAACAGCAGTATATATCGATAATACCGCGGTAGGTCACAAACTCACACACATGCAGAAGATGCACTAGTGCAGTCTGGGATAACCAATCAAAATCAGAGTTTTACTGCTCGTCTGGCCAATGGGCACCATCCCTGCTACATGGGGATGGAGATGGTATATTTCTGGACCGAAGAGCCTCTTGCAGTAAAATTATAAACAAGAACAAACTGATTGAAGGACATGTGGATACTGGAGGAATACATGCCATTTCCATCCCGGTTCTGCAACCAGATGTTTATCCCTCTGCAGGAAGCAGCTTTGGTTCTCATAGCTAAAATCAGTTGGTTCTGGGCGAGTCGTAATTCGGTCCATTTTCCAGTGTCACGCACCGAGCTTTTTATAACTGGTCGCTCTGATAAACAGCTGCATTTCCGTAACATGTAGCAGTTCTGGGATCTAATGTGTCCGGGAAGCTGTAAACATTTTTAAAAATGAGGGCTTTAAGCTCTTGCCATCCTTTATATTAACCATATTTTCTCCCATTAAAATAGACTTTTTTTGCGGGAATACAGACTACAGTTTTGCCAAAAGCTTAGTAAAGCCATTTTGTAAAGCCGTATTAAAACACTAAGGCATTTTTTTAATTATCCTTTTTTATTGATTCGCATATCCTTAATGCTATCGCCACATCGAAAGTGTCACTTGATGGAATCTGTGTTATATTGAGCAACAGCATGTGTCCTTCTGTAACTTTAATTATGCCTATATTATACGCAGACAGTCTGATTGTCTACGGGGCCATTTATTACGGTTTGGAATGAAATCCTGAGAAGGGAAGTATGTAAAGATGTCATTTAGAAGACTGGGATGGAAGATCCATAGCATCACGTTTGGTTTTTAATGAAGGGCCCGGAAGTTGACCAGCTGGCCGCCCTCTTTCCCGCAGGCTTCATCGCGTCGGACATGACGTCCCGCAATTCCAGCACGCAGCTCTGGCTGATCACTCACTTCCACGAGCCGGGCTCGCTGTATGACCACCTGCAGCTCAGCACGCTGGACGCCGCCGGCTGCCTGCGGATGACGCTCTCCATCGCCAGTGGCCTGGCGCACCTGCACGTGGAGATCTTCGGCACGCAGGGCAAGCCAGCCATCGCCCACCGCGACCTGAAGAGCAAGAACATCCTGGTCAAGAGGAACGGGCAGTGCTGCATTGCTGATCTGGGTAATGATGACAGCCGCCCAGTGCCGGGTGGGGTGCCAGGCATAGGCCACGCCCCCCTCCGGGACCGTGATGAGCACCTGAGAGATGGATGGTTCACGATGGTTTATTTTTATGATCTTATTAATATTATAGCAACAGTAGGATTAGCAGTCATATGTAAGCACTGTTGAACTGACATGTATCACAAACTAGGTGTTTAACCATCTTTCTATAATTCAGTTCAATTCAATGAATTTTTATATAGTGCCTTTCATGACAGACAGTGGCGTCAGAAGGAGAATGACACCCCAGTGCATTTGGCAATAGTGTTTGGCAATCCTTTGGTACGTCGTTTATATAAAATTAAATATGACGTGCGAAAGAGGGAAGATTGAAAGAGAGAACGAAGATAATGGAGAAGAGGAACTAAAACTATGATACAAATATATATATATATATGTTTTTCTATAATGTACTTGTGCATAAATATGGTATGTATTTTAACATGGGTGCAAATACTGTGCTCACCCATTTTTTGAACAGCGCTGGCGGCTTCACCTCGTAACCTTCCGGAACTCGCCTGTTTGTTTACACTGTTTTTGCGGCTCTAATGCCAAGGCAGCACCGTTAATTTGGCGAGTTCGGGGCCCAGGGTCACACCGAGCCCTGAGCCTATTAAGACACACCGCCGGCGATGCGGAGGTTTAGTGGCCGAGTGGTCTCGCAGCTCTCGTGGCAATACAGGGCGGCAGACACCGCAGCAGCCCCGGCCCTTGGACGACGGCGCCCCCCCCCCCGCCCCCCCCCCCCGTGCCATTTGAAATGCCCTCACTTATGAGCCCATTTCCAGAATGCCAGTAATTTATTACGGCTAGGGAAATGTCAGCGAAGGTCCCTCCTAATGGCTTTTTAGCCAAGGCTGAGGAGCAGTCAGGGTAGGAATGCGCTGTGTAAAAATCAAAAACTGACAAGAGCCTATTTAAATTTTTTTATTTTTTTGATGCACTAGACCATCACGATGGACCACCTCGAGAAAATGTTGTTCCACACCTATGTGACGTTTTGAGCAAATCGACCCCTGTTTTATCCCCTTCGGATTCAGAGAGCCTCAGTGCTTTTAAGTGCTCTGGGTTCAATCTGGGTTTCATCTTCATTGTTGTAGCATTTCTGGGAAGAACAGGTTCGCTGATGTGTTGTTTTTAACTGCTGCCTCGGTTTGCTGTATCCAATTAGCAGTACAGCGTTTCCCTGAAGCCGCCGAATCGCTTAATACATAGAGGACATAGCGTCTTTAAAACCATATTACTAATTGAGTAATTAAGATTAACTGATGAGCAAAATCCAGAATGTTCACAGCATCTAGTTATGATTTAATTTTTTTTCCACCAATATTGCATTATGTCCACAAGAGGGCAGCACATATTTGCTCACTTATTGCGACCATGAAGGTGGAACCTGTTGATTCTGTTTTCTGTGTTGCGCAGGGTTCCAGCATCACCAGCCGGCCTTTAATGTGCTTTCGGTGCTGGGGGCGAGCTTTTGGAGTTGTGTCTGTGGGCCTGGTTCTGCTGTGGACACCCTCCATCTGTCATTCTTTCACTGATTCCTCCTCTGATGTGTTTTCCTGGCTCAGGGTTGGCCGTGATGCACTTTCAGGACACCAACGAGCTGGACGTGGGGAACAACCCCAAGGTGGGCACCAAGCGCTACATGGCCCCTGAAGTTCTGGACGACTCCATCCACACGGACTGCTTTGAGTCGTACAAGCGGGTGGACATCTGGGCCTTCGGCCTGGTCCTGTGGGAGGTCGCCAGGCGGACGGTTAGCAATGGTCAGTAGTTAGCAGGGCACCCCCTGCTGTGCTCTTCTGACGTTTACATTAGTAAGGTGCACACACTTTACATGAAGACACCAGCATGGAAAAGCAGCCCATCTTTAAGTGGATAATCACCACACATTACTGTAGCTACCAGCTGATGTTATCAGGATAAAATTTTTAATGTTGTACCCTCTGGTCTGACAATTCCACTGGCCAAATAAATTTTGGGGAACACCGAGAATATCAACATTTTACTACTTCATACTAACTTCTTGGATATTTACACGAACACTGCCCTCTAGGCTAAAAACTGGAGCTATTGAACAATCTGTGTACTTGTGTGTGTGTGTGTGTGTGTGTGTGCTACTCTTTATAGCAAAAAGACAAAAGCACTCTAGATATTAAAAGTTTTAGCATTAGTATTTTGCTAAGTTTGTTTCCTCGTTAAAAATGTGAAAAGATGTGAGATTGACTGCAGAGTGCTCTTATGGCAGCCAGGGACCGGCAAAGGCCATGTACCTGCTTCCTGTGTGCCAGCGATTTTACCGCGGCAGGTCGCCGCAGTTCCCCTCCAGGTCCGTTTCCGCCAGCCAGCATGTACGAGGACTGCCGCCTGAGGTGAAATGGATATGGGTGTCTCGGATCAAGGGGGGGGGGTGTCGGCAGCCCCTGGCTATTTATAGGGGTTGCTGGGCGAGAGCCACCCCCGTGCTGGCGGTTGGCGCTGGCCACTCGCGGCCCTGCCCTCTGCTGCCTACGGCTCTTTTGTTTCTGAAGGCTTTGTGTAAAGCCCGGGTTTCGGATCATAGGTTGGCATTTCCCCCCGACAGAGTGGGCTCACCTTAGAAACTCACACCACGTGAACCATGGTTGACCCCCCCCCCAAAACGGGGCCCGATTTCAGTGTGTGTGTCTCTCTCTCTCTCCGTAGGTATCGTAGAGGACTATAAACCTCCCTTCCATGATATGGTACCCAATGACCCAAGCTTTGAGGACATGAAGAAGGTGGTCTGTGTGGACCAGCAGAGACCCAATATCCCCAACAGATGGTTCTCAGACCCGGTGAGTCCTTGCCTCACACTGTTCTCCTTATCAGATGCATTCTGGATGAAATTTAGGGTGCTAGGTGCATATGGGAGATGTACATGCCCCCCCCCCATAAAAGGGAGATCCAGGCATGCTAAGCAATGCACAAACACACAGCAGCCAAACATCTCCAGCATAGTGCTGATCAGACACTGAAAAGTGAATTAATGAGCATGATGCGTCATGATGAATTGGCTGCCGTTTAATCTGTTGTCATGGGAACCAGGATAAATCCAGCACAGTAATTACCTGTCCCTGTGCCTTACATAATGACATTTGCCCCATAGCAGCTCTTAGTATTCCTTGTCACCCGCCCCCGCCCCCGCCCCCACCCTCCACGTTTAGATCCTGTTTCGTGGATATCTGCTGCACCATATCTACAGACCACTTCCACACATCTTCTCAGAAGTGCTAGAAACCGTTCAGATGCAATGTGATCAATCTCCAGCCTTTGATCTCTGGACACTCAGTATCAAGTTTTCACCTTTTCGTAGGATCATTTTATCCCCACCAGATACAAAGCACAGTAATTCACTTTTGTTTTATTTGATTGTCCTAGCCGATTTAAATATCCCACCTCAATCCACTTGTTTCCCATTTTTTGTTTGCAGACTTTGTCGTCCGTTGCAAAGCTAATGAAGGAATGCTGGTACCAAAATCCTTCAGCCAGACTGACTGCGTTACGCATCAAAAAGACCTTGACGAAAATCCACAACTCACTTGAGAAAATTAAAGCGGACTGCTGAGCGGCCTCTAAGAGGAAGAGTCGACGTCCTTTAGAACAACCAGCAGAGTTTACGGGGTGCCCTCATAGTGGTACCTTATTTATTTTGAACTTCTGTTGGGACATATTTTTCTTTTTTATGTCCAAAGATAGCTCAGCGGGCATTGAAAGACTGTCTAGTCAGGTATCCGAGGTGTGACCGTAAAATGTTCTTCAAGGAAGAAACAACTCACTGGGAACTGGAAAACCTTACTTACTTATTTTTTGTTCTGTTTTTTTTTTTTTCCCGCGGGGGGATGTATTTCATAAAACATTCTATTGCACTAGCAAACTTTAAATTCCTTGCTTGCACTGTGGAAGCAGAAGAGGAAAAATCGGGAGATAAAAAACTGATTTATTTTATACTCCATACGCAAAGTTAGCATTGCTCAGAATAATAATTAAAAACTAGGGCTGTATTAGAAGCATTTCTTACACTTGTGTTTACGGTGTTACGAAGCCTCTCCGTGTTTTTCATTAAACCGGTCATTTTATTTAACGCACATTGTTGTGCAAGCGGTCTCTCCATTGTGGCGATGTCTAACCCACAGGGATGTACACATTTTCTATAACCCATTTCAGTCCTTCGTTGTAATTTAAATGTTTTTTTCCTAATTTTTCTTAGGCCATAAGCTTTTTATGGTAAATAACAAAAACGCACATTTAGGACATTAGACGATGGTCAACTTTTGCAGAAACGGGAAGTGACCCCATGACATAGACAGAGTCGATTAAATTAGTACTTTATATAAAGTGGTGGTTTCTAAACTATAAAATGCAACTATAAAAATAATCTGGGTATTGTCATCTTTAAACCAAGTTTTCTAAAGTTCATGTACAGGCCTAGTTCACTCACTAAATTCCCTTGTGCCAAATTTCAGCATATCGTTGCGTGGGATTTATTTTAGTGTGAAAGGTGAGTCACTTCTCTGCTTACAACATAGCCTACCTACCACTAGTAAAACACATATTTAACAAAGTCAGATCAGATTGTAAAAATAAGCATATAATTTCACGTACCGCGCTGCTATTTTGCAGCGTGCCCATTACCGTATTTAAAGGCATGTTTTAATCATTGTATCTGGTGACATCGCTAAGTATTTAAGTTGGCTAAAGTTTAGATTGACTTCCAATAACTTGTGTAACTGTTCTGGTGAATATCTCAGCCCATCCCTGCTAATGCGGATCCCCATGTCAGTTATCCGCTCTAATACCGTTTTGTTGTCTCTCCCGTTCAGACCCATTACTGCATTCGCTGCTGAAATCGTTGTATTGGAAGACTTCCGGTACAATTCTATCCAGAAGTCGAACTTAACTACCCAATTTCTTGATTTAAGAAGGAAAAAAATCAGCCGCCTAATTAATTACGTGCGTCTGGTAAATGAAAGTTCCGAAACACTTCAGCATCAAATGGGACTAACGAAGTCTAGTGGAATTAGTTTTTTTCTAGTGTTCATTTGGGAGCGAGTTGGATATGCGTTGATAAATGTAGAGGGTGTATTCTTGAACATAACTATTTCTAGAATGATAAATCATTTACCAGCACTGTCCTCGTTCATATATTGGCACACGGACACCAAGGGCAGTCTTACAGAAATATGTAACCCTTTAATTATGTCCGGTCTTAGGGTACACTACCGGAAAAGGTTAATATTCATTGCCTGATTTTGCCAAACCCTTATTCGTGTGTTCCGCTGTTTCTATAGTTACGAATAGTTTGCTTAATTTATTCATGAAACGAAAAGGAAGACGATATATTCTGAGTTTGACCCCCAAATCCTTTACTAACAGTCTGTTGAAAATTAATACCAGTCTTTAATGGAAAATGAACTTTAAAAAGGTTGTTACTTGAATCTAATGTTTCACCAAAAAACATTTAAACTACGGCAGGTTCTCCTTATAAGGCTTGTCCATTGCATACTGCAACTGTTTGTTTTCCTGTTTTGGACGTTGTTGGTGTTTTTCCATGAACTTTGCCAAACAATTTCTTTAAACCTCTTTATATCAGAAGGTTTAATTGGAAAATTTCAACTACATAAATTCTTTATATGGCCTTATTGTGATACGCTTTCACAATTTTTATTTTTCTTGGAAGTTGACCGTTCACGCGCTGAACTTCCCTTACCCTTCTTGCTGGTGCGTTTTAACTTGCGCGCTGACTGCGAACTTTGCATGATGGGCCGAATGGCCTCCTCTCGTTTGTAAATTTCTTGGTGCGTTTAAACCAATTCCATTGCTGTGTTGCTAATGGCTACTTTATTACAACTACGTTGGCTGCTGTAAATATGAAAATGTCACTGGGAGGAATCACTCTACACCTGACCTAGATCAGCTTGTTAAGGGGGCGGGGGGATACATTAATCGAAATACGATGCATAATATGGATATTAAAGATAATAGCCTAACGCATTATACTCCTTTACTACTGCGCACTTATCGCCAGCGTGTCATATTGGGAGCAACACCATTGAGTTACCCACAAGTGTGCGTGTATGTATCTGTAATGGATTTCAAAAAACGCACTAATCCCCTTCATTCCCAATCCCTGCGCTGGGCGGAGCGGCTCTCCCGCTGAGTCCTCAGCGCCGCGGCTCCTTTTTAGTGGAGAAATGTGAAGCGTGGCTGGTAGATCAGAGGAGCGCCCAAGTGTCAGATGATTGTCGCTGCTTAACAGCGCCTGGACTGCAGCCTTTTCCTCCAGTCGGGCACATGCGTCTCCGGCCATGACTCGTCCCAGGTATCCCACTGTTGGGACGGCGCTGATTTTCCTTTCCGTCGCACAGCTGAGCACAGGTAGCTTGTCTAACTTCTTTTCTGTAGTATAATACTATATCTTTTATTCTATAGTGCAGTAGGATGAACCTGTAAGTCCTTGCAATCCGCTCAAGCGCGTTTTACAAGTAGGTGTAGCGTGGAGTCAATGAACGTGGTATATTTAGACATGCTTCGCTGTGTCGGTAAATGTTCGCATTCATAAACCGCTTTCCTCGATTCATTGAAACTTATTTGTTCGGATTTGACTGACAGCGTGCGAAATTCCTTGTTTTATCAATTTATCTGATTGACGACGTATATAAACTGACACTACGCAGCTGATCACCATTAACTTCTACTTATGTAATTTCTATAGTTGCTTGTTGCATAAAAGCACGTTCCCGATTCTGAGCATATCAAATAGCAAAATATTTCCCCGTTAAACAGTAACGCAGATTCGTTAGAAACTAGCACTTTTTACAATATCCGCTTTCAGTAAATGAGTCGTTTACTAGACTATAGATTGCTCCTTGAGGTATCATCCCACGTTGCACTTTACCTGGGGATTTCACTGTTGTTTTCACAATTTCACAGGTATCAAATACACGTGCATGAACGATAAACAGCTCATGAACGGTGTTAAAGAGTTTGCATAGTACACTTTATCCAACGTTAAATAGTTAACCCGGAATCCCAAGTTAATCTTAGATTTACTTTTATGTACAAGTGAATCCAAATGGAAATTAGCATCTTATTGAACGGACATGGAGTTCTCTACGTTTGTAAGGTAAGTTTTTGGGTACATCGAGACAGTACGATGAGAATGTCTGTGGGTATTAAATGAAAAACCATCGGGGTTATTAAAACTGACTTACGTGTAAGGTTGTGCGCAGGCCAGTTACAATGTAAACATTCTAACGTAGCAGATATTTAAAGTTGATTTATGAAGGCTGTTTTTTATGTCAGTGTAGTTTAGATAAGACCTTAGGTATGTGTACTCAGAGGAGATTTCGTTTTAAGCTGCTTACACCAGAGCCAGAACTGAATGCAGCCTGCCTCGATTACATCAAAGTCTAACTAGAAATCTACCCTTTTGTGACGTCATAAACACACCTAGCTCCCAGATCTAGTTTGTCAGATACCGAGTTACTGAGTGAGGTATATAGCTGACAGCCTACTGTTGGTTAAAACCAACATTTATCCGCAATTATGTAAACTGATAGGAAAAGAATAGTATAGTCTTTGACTTTAAGTCAGTGAATCAGAATTAAGTTGAATGCACATGGAATGCTTTTTCATTTGGGCTATGTACTAATCACTTTGCGCTGTGCTAATCTGGTTTTAGTGAGCCTGTTGACTACTGGGGGAATCGCGCAGGTTGACATCGGAGGGAGCTGCATCGTCGTGGGCTCGGTTCGCAGGGGCGGCCGCTCGTCTTGCACGTCTGGCGTATTTTCGCAGGCTTCAGTAGGGTGGGGGCCATGCCACGGCTGGTGGGAGTTGTAAGCGTGTGCTCTCTTCCCTTGTTATATATGGGGTGGGTGGGTGGGGGGGTAGGGGAGGTTCTGCATTCAGCGGTACGAGAGATACGGAGTGGGTAACAGGGAGAGAGAGATCGCATTCCTCCGTCTTTGAAAATATTTAATTTGTCTTCCGCTTTGTACTTTTTTGAACATGTTTTCGTTTTACGCTTTGGATAAGTGGTTACGGAAGACAGATTGTTACACGGATGGTTTCTGCATTCCAGTCGAGTTTAGTGCAATTGTTATAGCCAGGTATGATTTAGGTATTTCTTTATTAATATCGCCTGCAGTTTAATTGCGAGGGGCGATTCTAAAAGGAAAAAAAAAAAAATCAGTACGATTAAATGGTAATGGCCGCGCGAGGCTACTTTCACGGATGCCGTAAGGTTACCACGTGAACTCCGGGCAGGTTCTACTGGCCAAACCCCGCAGATTCGCCCTTCCTGAGAAGCGGAGGGTACCAACATCTGAGACCCGTTTAGTTCCGCTCTCTGAAGGCGGTTGTTTTTCGTTATTTGAGGGGAAGTAAATCGAAAACGTTAATTGTAACATATATCCTTGGCTTAGTGACTTTATAGTCATTTAGAGAAATTTGACATGAGTCATGGCCCTTTAAAAAAAAAAAAAATCACCATTTAAATTGGCAAACAGGAGTGTCTGTACATCTCTGCGTGGTGAATTTGCTTAGAAATTTATATTGTGTGCATTCTTAAGGAATGAGAGAGAAACTCAACATTTTGTCACAACCATTAGGGCCTAAAACCAAAATTAATAATTTTGTCAGATTAATTTAAAAAGATGCAATCCGTTAAATATTCAGATAATCCTCTATACCTTGAGAATTGTGTGGGTAAAATGCTTTATAGCAGAACCCGTAATGTAATTTGCCAACTGGGAGGAGAGTATAACATTTCTGTTGCCTATGGATTGGTTTCAGCAGCATGAAGGGAAATTTAAGCTTGTCTGGTGTTAGATTCAGATCTATTACAGTGCTGTTTTTCCTCGAGATGCAGGAGAGAGAGGCATTATGTAACCAGAAGTCTTGCTCTCTGATCTTTTTGACATTTAGGTATCTTACAACTTGTAGTGGGGAAACACCATGAGCAATGTGTTCATTGATACAGTATGCATACTGTAAGCCTTCTGTAAATACATAGTAGATATGGTGTTGATGCAGTGGATGTTTTTCAGGATCCCTCTCTACATGTAATCTTATGAAGTCATGGTGTAAATTTGAGTGCCATAACTGTGGCTTTGGGGAGCAAGCAGTAGTAGGACTTTTGAAAATGCCGCTCCTTGAAGTTGGTGGATCAAAGTTAGATTGCAAAACTGTTTCCATCTACAGGAATCAATTCTTGTATTAATGTAGCTACACGAGGGGAAGTTGCAGGTTCTTGGGCCTCCTGTCCTACCTGCTTTGTAGGATCCCTGATACCTGTGGCTCAGTGGGCTAAGCCTGTGTGCCTGTAATCAGAAGGTCGCCAGTTCAATCCCAGTCTCGGCACATCTGTGGCTCCTTGAGCAAGGCCCTTAACCCCCAGCTCCCTGGGTGCCCCAACAGGTGGCTGCCCTTTGCAGACAACTTACTCTACTAAGAGCAAGTTGAGGGAGGCGTAAATAGAATTTCCCCACGGGGATCAATAAAGGTATCAATTATTATACCCAAAGCATTGATTGACTGACACCTCAAACCCATCCTTCCCCTGAAGGCCTGAAATGCGTCTGCCACCTCTGCGCCAACAAAACATGCGAGACGGGTGCAGACGGCGCCTGCTGGAACTCGGTGATGCTGATCGACGGGAAGGAGGAGGCCGTCAAATCCTGCCTGTCGCCCTCGGAGATGAAGGGCCAGGTCTTCTGCTACAGCTCCCGCAACGTTTCTAAAAGGAACTGCTGCTTCACCGACTTCTGCAACAATGAGACTCTGCACTTGTACCCAGGTAAACCTTTCTCCTCCCTGAGAAGCATCTTGGGGGAGAAGTAGCTTCTGTGGGGTTGTCAGATTGAGTTCTAAAAGGCCTACGGTTATTCTCCTGATGGGAAACAAAATATCGTGTTGAGTCTGTAAATATCCAGGATATCAGCCATGGACAAATGAGCATTCATGGGATGTGGGATATCCCTGTCCCGGCTTCTATGCTCAGGATTTGGCCTAGTCAGGATGAGTTAAATACTGCTTAAATTTGCATGCTCTGTCATATAATATTTCAAGCTGAGGTTATCCTCTTGGCATCCTGTGACATGATAGCCATGGTCTGTAAGTTCCTCAGCAGGGATTAGATGCTTTTTCTATAGCTGCTTTGGGGCTGGCCAGGCTCACAGATGGGACACCAAAGCTATATGACATTAGCACTTTGGAAAAGATGTGCTCCGTGCATAAGCTGCAGAGAAACTATCTAACAAGATGAAAATACTTCACAGTTACCGCCATGGAAAAAATTAAGAGTCCACTCTACATTTTTAAACAAATCTGCATTTTTAATTCCTGGTTTAATCCTGGTTCTGCTGGCAGAAGGTTACACTGTGAGGCAGGCTGCTTCGGGGCCCAGAATTTCTCAGAAAGCAGTACACAAGAACAAGGTGAAGCAGGAGACACTTGGAACAACCAAAATCCAGCCAGATAGAGGGCTGAAGTGACGGTCTAATGGCAGAGATGACCGTTAACTTATCTGACAGTTTCTCATGAATAGGAGGATGACATCAAGTGGCCTTCAACGGAATGGGAAACATTAAGTGCAGGTGTGACGTGCACTGCTAGGACAGTTCATATCAGGCTCCTAGAAGCAGGACTGAAGTCCCGTAAAGCAAGGAAGAAGCCCTTCATCATTGAGAATCAGGGAAGAGCCAGGCTGCAGTTTGCAAATACAGTGGTACCTCAGTACTCGAACTCGTTAGAACTCGAATTTCTTAAAAGTCGAACCAACCAGTTCAAAAAATAATGACCTAGAACTCGATCTGAATCTCAGAAGTCGAACTGTAAACGCCGAGCTAAGATAACTTGTACGTGCGGGGAAATGAGTCACGCGGCACGTCTCTCAGCGGAAACAAATTTACGATTTATGAACAAATTAATGAATACAGAGTAATAATAAAAATAAACAATGGACCGGATGGCATAGTCTAGTGTTGGCGCAGTGTTGGGGCATGGCTTGGGGTAGTGTTGGGGTACATTCTTTATCGTTTTGGA
>JAODKC010000001.1:41230835-41245769 GCA_026777985.1 Mormyrops attenuatus
AAAAAATTTTTTTTAACTTTACACATTGTTTGGATACATTTATTTTCTTTCTTTACAATATACTGTTTTGATAAATGTGCTTAGATGTGCTTAGTATATGCTCTTCTTGTTTTATCCTGTTCATTTTGTGTTTAAATGCTTAAAAAAAACATATTTAGGTGTAATTTTTGGGGCCGGGAACCAATTAATTGGTTTTCCATTATTTCTTATGGGGAAAATTTGATCAGAAGTCGAACTTTTTAGGATTCGAACCCGAGTTCTGAACGGATTAAGTTCAAGTTCTGAGGTACCACTGTATACATAAAACAAAAATATTATTCACAGACACACACCCATAAATTGAGAAATGAGTGAAACAAAAAATTGTGCTGTGGTCTCTTAATTGTTTCCATGGCTGTAGAATAACAAAATGGAGAAGTATGGGACTTATTATGAAACCCTGGTAATCTTTGAGGTGCATAGATCAAGTCCAGAAAGTAAAAATCCAGACCAAGCTTTTGTTTCAGCCAACCAGTTGAGTACTCTGTGACTGTGACTCGTTTTATGCTCAACTGGTTGGTTGAAACAAAATCTTGGTCTGGACTTTTACTTTCTGGACCTGGTCTTACATTAAAACTACAGTTGAAATCTGCTTTCATTTTCTTTACATCAGTTTCAAGGTTTAGCCCAGCATTGTCTGCATGACTCGGAGGGTAGCCCTCCCCGTCCTCGTGTTCCTGACTGTGTGAGAACTTATCAAGTGGGATGGATAGACGGTTTGATGGACGGGCACCCCACTGATATCTGTCTACTGCATCACCCATTAACTAATTGGAGCTGCACTTTTTATATAGTGATCCATGCTGAGACACTTACGGCACAGAGACACAATGCTGGATAGTGGGGTGGCACTGTAACCTCACACCTCCTGGCTCTATGCGTTTCCTCCAGAACGTGGGCTTTGGGTGAATTTTTTTTTTTTTTGTCTGCATTATTGCCTGTAGTATGGATGCTCCAACAAAGTCGACATGAGCCTGGGGCACTGAGGGTGAAGCCCTGAGTGAATCCAGGCGAGCCCTGAATGATTTTAGCTCAGATGTTAACAACCATGCTGTCAGTTTGAGAATTCATACATCACAACACTCCTAGTCCTGGGCTGCATTTCCCAAAGCCTTCGTAATGCTACGATCATCGTAACTCTGGAGGGATAGCATTCAATATGACAACCCTCAGACAGATTAGGCTAGACTGGGCTAAGCTTTGATACCTGAAGATCCTAGCAATACCCTTGTGGCCCATGCAGCATGTTGGCGTCCTGTCTAGGTGTTCCCCTGCCATGTGCTTCCTGGCAGGTCTGCCCTAGGGGCAACATACGGGAAAGCTCAGCAGAATCTTCCCTAGTGCCCTAGGAGACCAAGGGCCGGCCCTGGTCCCAGGGACAGCCTTCAAGCTCAGCTCAGCTTTGCCTTGGGAAATGCATGGATGGAACCAAACATCTCACGATGTTCTGTTCTTCCCATGTATCTTTGTCCCATGGTAGCTTTACAAAATAGATGTCTCATCTGGTCGACATTATTTATTTTTCTTTAGAACTAAAATGGATGGAGTTGCGTATAATACATTGTCCTCGTGTAGTCTAGGTGAGTCTAACTATACTGCACTCTCTTCTACTGCTTTATTTTGAGAACTGGAGACAGATGGGTAAAGCTTATTTAATGCCCATTATTATTTTTTTTTTTTTGGAACACTCTGAATAGTCATTTGTAGGACATTTATTTATTTGTTTTCAGAACACTCGATCTCCACCGCTCCGTTCTTGGACCAGGAATTCTTATCTCATCCCCATGGGCCAGAACCTCTTGCCTGGTTATTAGCGTAACACATGGATGGGTTACAAGACCGAACACCATTAAGGGCGATGTTGTGAAATTGTGCTGCTGTGAACTTCTCCCATGTGGGTGAGGCAGAACCAGGGATGTATTTTATTTTTTTTTTATTTTTTGTTTTGTTTTTTTTTCGTCAGCAGCTGCGTTTGGTCCCTGGTGACTGTAACCCTGGTTACCACATTGATTTTATTTGTTTTGACAGAAACGCTCAATGCTTCTGATGCTATATGTGCCAGTTTCCCAAAGTTTTTTTTTCTCCCCTCGTGTTAATTGGGCAGGGGGAGTTGAGGAAACTGCTTGCTATGATGGGTCAGTTTTTATCCCCTCTGACCTTGTTGGTCTAAGGTTGCTCATGTACAGACAGGATCTCTGGCTGTAAAGTTGAGCCTTGTTAACAAGCTGGCGTGAAATCAGATGTTCAGCAATGGTTTTGCTATTTTGATCAAGTCAAGTAGGTGTCCTTACACTAAAAGAGGCTGCAGTGTCTTTCTTTGCTTTTTATCACTCTCCCACAAACTTTGGGTCGACCAGAGGACTCATTCTGTGGCTGTCATACGCTTTGGTAAATGGTTGTCTTCACATAAAGCTCCCTGCGATCGCATGACCAAAACAGAGGCAACTGGAAACCTTCCAAAATACAGATGGATTCCATGAAGTCCGAAGTACTCGGTTTTGGGAAAAGTTAATTTGCATCTTGAAGCTGTTCAATGATTCATTGATCTCTCTACAAAAGATTTCACCCCAGGGCTGGTATTTCAGCTATTTATGGTCATAGAAATATATAACTAGTTAAGCTTCATTTGTATTTCACAGGCATTCAACGCATTGCATTTAAACTCAGACAGAAATGGAAATATCTAAAATAAAACCATAAATGGCTGATTTTTTTTATTTTTTATGAATGACTAATTCATTATCCTTTGCCCAGGTTTCTTCCTTGATAAAACTGAAAAAGGTCATTTTTAAGGCTTTTCATGGCAGAAACAAACAAAGGGCCATTTTTGTTGCAAGCTTGTTAATATGCTGGAATTGGTAATTGCTGTGAAGATGCTGCTCGTAGTCAAATTAACTCGATTGTTGTGTCTCATAGGGTTTGGCTCTCAGCAAGCCCAGAAACAGCCGGCTTGCCTTGATCTCCAGGAACACTCCGAGCTCTGGCAAAATCCAGTGCTTTTTAACAAGTACTCGAGATCCTCACTTCTGGGTTTAGTTCTTATAGACACCCTCCTGTGGGACGGCCTGCTCTCGGCCGGGTACGTTGGATTGCTCAGTTCGGAGACCGGCCTCATTCCAACTGGAGCCTGAGGTTGGGAATATTTTTAGGTGAAAGACTCGATGTGTATTACAAAACACCGCATGTCCGTTCCTCTTGCATCCCCTATAACACACATTCTTTGCAAACCAGTGTTGCAAGAGTAGGATTATGCTTCAGAGAAAATAAGTGAAAGCGACAGACTATAGGGGGCTAAATAAGGATCGCGAAGTAGGAATGGGTGGAATGGGAAAGGATGCTCTACCCAACATGTACTCATCTTGTTATCACCTAATGGTCACGGTGCAGTGTATATTCCTGAGAGAATGGCGGAGAGTACAGGGCACATGGGCATTCAGACTGATAACAAATACACCACTCTCCTGCTGTAAGGATGTAAAGCACGACCCAGTGTTTCAGCTCCACATCGAGTGTATTTCAACATGCAATAACTCTCCCTCCCAATACAATTTTCTCTATAATAAAGCGTATGTTGCTAAATTCTCACATAGTGTAATACAGGGATGTCAAACTCCAGTCCTGGGGTGCCAAAGCCCTGTGAAGCTTAGTTCTTTCCCTGTTCCCCACAAATGATTCAGCTCAAGAGCTGTGTGGTAATTAGCACAAGGAGGTGTATTAAATGAGGGGAAACCCAAAAGTGTGCAGGGCTCTGGCCCACCAGGACTGGAGTTTGACACAACTGGTGTAATACAATGCTTGTACACCTAAATCGGTGTTTTTCAACACAGTCCTTAGTGACCCCAAGACAGTCCACATTTTTGCTCTGTCCTAGTACATTTGAATCAAGAATACTGAATACCTGGTACAGGTGTGTTGGGAGCTGGGAAGGAGCAAAAACATGGACTGTCTCGGGGTCCCTGTGGACTGGACTGAGAAACATTGTTCTACAGACATCTCTTAAATGACTGTTGTATTTCACAGCCTGGATGGTGCCATCTGAAATCTAATAATGTAGGGACCACTAGGGGGCAGATGGACTGCAGTCTGTGTTCATTCTGCAGAATTTCATCTGAGTACAGACTTTTAATTTTTTCCTCATTCCCTGCCATTACTGGTTTGTTTGAGGGTTTCATGTTGCTGTGAATCTTAGCAGTTGGTATCCCATGTGGGATTCGTAGGATGGCAGAGAGAGGGTTTTTTTTCGGAGGCTGTGACGAGGTCTCCCCATGACCGGACACCATTAACGCCTCCATCGCATTTCAGCAGGGAGGATCCACACGGAACCTGGCTGGGGCAGGCTGGAGCTGGCGGTGGTCATCCTGGTCCCCATCAGCCTGCTGTGCGCAGGAGCGCTGTTGGTCATCTGCGCAGGTCACGGGAGGCACTGCACCCATCACCGCATCTGCAAGCATGACGTGGAGGAGCCCCTGGATGATCAGAGCCTCATGGCGCCCCACAAGAGCTTGAAGGACCTGATCTTTGACATGAGCACGTCAGGGTCCGGATCGGGTAATGGCGCTCTGCTCTCAACACCAGCTGATCTTAAGTGTAATCAAGAATTTCCAAAGTCTTATTCCTCAAAAATTCTGATGGTTTTCTCCCAATTTATGAATTGGGAAGGGCGTGGAACGTTTTTTCTTGGTTTATCTTATAGTTGTAGGTCACAATTTCTTCTACCAGGACTCCCACTGCTGGTCCAGCGAACGATTGCCAGAACCATCGTCCTGCAGGAAACCATTGGGAAGGGAAGGTTCGGGGAGGTGTGGCGGGGTAAGTGGCGAGGCGAGGACGTGGCCGTGAAGATCTTCTCGTCCCGGGACGAGAGGTCCTGGTTCCGCGAGGCAGAGATCTACCAGACCATCCTTCTCAGGCACGAGAATATCTTGGGCTTCATTGCTGCTGATAACAAAGGTAACCTCACAAGAATGCTTGGGACCTGCCTTGGCTTTGACTGTCTTTCATAAGCACTAATTGGATTTAAAAGGTTTGACCTGTAAAGGGCACCTTATCGTCACAGCAACGTGACTGATATACCTACCTGCTCCCAGTCTCTGGGTAAAAATGGGCTTAGATTTTAATGCATTTAACAAGAAAGCATGTGGTGTGTCAGGATGGGTGCAGTTGTTCAGGGGCAAGACTTTTCTCTTCAAAACTATCACCCGCGGAGATGCTTTGTAAATGGCGGATTAACAATGAGTGGAGAAATAAAGCTTTGGCGCCCCACGGTGGATAAAACTGTCAGTCTTTAAACTGGCTTAACCTGCTGACCGCTGGCAGTGACTGGCAGCGCATGGTAATCCCAACTAAACATGGCTTTCAAAGCCTCATTTTCTATCCGGAATTACAGCCGTGGCAGGAGATACACGACATAACTCAAGGAGATGATTGTCATTCTGATACACTGTCTCAACCTGCAAATCCTGCAATGAATGTGTTCTAATAAACTAACCAGTAACACTTTCTATGAATTCCATGTCTATAAGAATCTGTGAACACATACATAACACATTATAATGCATTCATAAAGTATTATAAACATGGCTAGAATTATTCATAAAAGATTTAACACAATATAGCCATGTGCATTATGCATTGTGAATACTTTATGATGCTCTCGTTTATAATGCACTATAGATACCTTTATAGTACAGTACAAAGCATCCTTAATGCTTATACTGACCACTATAATGCATTATGAAGGTATCTATGCAGCATTATAGATGAGAGCAACATGTTACCAAGTAACCTTCTCTTGAACTCATGAGTAAGGGATTCGGACCAAAGAAGGCCATTAATGAACTTGTCGACTTGGCTGTATTGAGGTGATCGCCTTCCAGTACTGATTGCAGAGGGAATAAATGTGATTCTACCGATCTCCGTGCTCTGTTGCAGATAACGGGTCGTGGACACAGCTGTGGCTGGTGTCTGAGTATCACGAGCACGGCTCTCTGTATGACTACCTGAACAGGCACACGGTCTCTGTAGATGCCATGCTCATCCTGGTGCTCTCCATCGCAAGCGGGCTGGCCCACCTCCACATGGAGATCATCGGCACTCAGGGTGAGTCAGCTGGGAGGCGGGATCTACTGTCTAATTTGACCCAATGGAGAACGGTGAATGAATGAATGTTACATTTATGTGGCACATTTCAAGACACCAGTAGCGCTTTACAGAACCAATGGCAGCCACTTCAGCGCCCACTGTGTAGCACCTACCTGGATGATGCCAGTTATGTCTCATGCAAAAAACGGCCCCATTTTTACAGCACAGTATGCCCATCACTGCATGGGGGCTTTGGGAAGGGCTAACCTGTTGGCCACACCAACACCTCTTCCAGCAGCAGCCCAGCTTTCCTAGTTGGTCTCGCATCCATGTACTGGCCAGGCCCAAACCTGCTTCACTTCACATGGATTACTTAGTCAGAAGTGCAGGTGGTATGGCTGCTGCCACACTAGGTAAACTAGGCAGTAGGGTTAAACCAGTCCACTGGTCTTGAGCTGTAAAGACTCAGTCCTCCCTTTCTTGCTGTGGAAGAAATTCCACATTCTTTTCTGTTTGATGGTATCTTGTATGATTAGCATTAATAATATATTTATTCAAGACAACTCAAGTCAAACGATTGAGTTTCCTATCAGCACTGAAATTCCATGTCCTTGCAGCTGACATTTTATTTTGCAGAGAAGAAGCAAATGTACCCAACAAAACCTGAATGTTAATTCAGTGTTTCATCTGACAGGAAAACCCGCCATCGCTCACAGGGACCTGAAGTCCAAAAATATCCTGGTGAAGAGGAATGGCACAGCGGCCATTGCAGACCTGGGCTTGGCCGTAAAGCATGACCTGGCCACGAACACGGTCGACATCCCAGCCAATCACAGAGTGGGAACAAAGAGGTATCGGTCAGGACCAGGCAAACGTTATTTGCATCCGGTCCACTTTTGGTTTATTACATCATAAAGTTGTAACTTTTCACTGCTTAATATTGATTAAATTTATTAAATTGATTAAATTAAATTTTACTCTAAACATTTATAATGTCTTTTCTCTAAACATAAACATAACCATTTCGTTAATCTCAAAAAAAAGATGCATCAAGATAAACTAATAATCAACTTCGAGTTCAAAGGCTCTTTAGAGATTTTTAATTAGATCCAGCTGAGTGTTTGTGAGATTTCCAGAGATTTTCTCATGAGAGACAAATGAGCAATAAGCCAAAGTAGAAAGGATTATAAATGCCTTGTAGAATTCAGTTATTTTTTTGTATGGAGAAATTGGAACAGAAAAATCTCAATCATTTTTTTCTTTTCCCTTGGAATATTATGGAAGCCCGTTTCCGTCACTGGGGAAAAAAAAATAATATAAAATTTAAGTCAAAATTTCGAGATAGTTATCTCGATAATATCTCGAAATTTCGACTTAGTTATATTATACTGAGATCGACAGGCGGATCGATGTGGCGTCGGTAGTGATGCAGGCGTTGCATCGGTCTGTCATGGTGAAGAAGGAGCTGAGCCGAAAGGCAAAGCTCTCGGCTTACCAGTCGATCCATGTTCCTACCCTCACCTATGATCATGAGCTATGGGTGGTGACCGAAAGGACGTGATCGCGAGTGCAAGCGGCCGAAATGAGTTTCCTCCGTAGGGCGACTGGACTCTCCCTTAGAGAGGGGATGTGAGGAGCTGAGGCGGCTCGGGCATCTGGTCAGGATGCCTCCTGGACGCCTCCCTGGTGAGGTGTTCCGAGCACGCCTCGGGACCCCCCCGGAGGAGTTGGATGAAGTGGCCGGGGAGAGGGGAGTCTGGGTTTCCCTGCTTAGGCTGCTGCCCCCGCGACCCGACACAGAAAAGAGGTAGAAGATGGATGGATGGATATATTACACTTAGTTATATTACAGCATCAGTTTGAGTCACAATACTAAGCAAATATGTCCTAACATGTTTATTGTACATACAATCTGGAATTCCATATTCACTCCTATTCATTTTGTTCAAATACTTAGTAACTACTGTAATGAACCCCAGGGAAAATAAATAGACGTCACCCAACCACTGAAGCATTGGACACAGCTTTATTTAATAATTCATTCGATCAGCAAGTACTCGGCACAATTTACATTTACAGGATTTAGCAGACGCTCTTATCCAAAACAGTGTTTGGAATGCCACAACTATTCATCAAACTGTTAAGCTAGTCTTTTCCGGGAAAGCTGCTTAACGCGCGCGCACGTGACTACAAGATTCTCATTATTTTGAGATAATATCTCGAAATTTCGACTTAAATTTTATATAATTTTTTTTTCCCGGTGGCGGAAATGGGCTTCCGTAGAATGTAATTTTTGAAAATTCTACATTTTTTGTTGCCATCCAAATATCACAGAGCAGAAGATAAAGTTCAGAGTGTGGCCCGTGTGACGTGGTTCAGCTGTTTTGTTTTGTTTTCGGCAAGTCAGTGTAGCTTCTGTTCTAGGGACTCAGTGTCCATTTCAGCGCTGAGTGCGTCACGGTTTACGGGCTGACGGAAGGTACACATTATTAGGGTTTAATGACTTTATTGACCATAGGTACATGGCCCCAGAAATCCTGGATGACACGATCAATATGAGCAACTTCGAGCTGATCAAGCGGGCAGACATGTATTCCTTGGGTTTGGTATTCTGGGAACTGGCACGGAGGTGTTCTGTGAGAGGTAATGACATCAGCGGGCAGACCGGGTAAATGGGAACGTTAGCACCGATTTCTGCAGGAAAATGTCGAAATGAAGCACAAGGCAGAACAGAATAAAACACTATAACGTGAAATAAAAATCTATTCGATTATGTTCATCTGCATTTATTAATTACCTGTTTGATTTGACCTAAAAGCATATACATAATGCCATGATGTGTCGTTGTTTTTCATGTGGAAGCATTAAGAATTGAAAAAATATGTGGAAATAGCACTTGAACCACAGATGAAATAGGTTGTTGTTATAGTGAGGATGTCATTCCTGCCTTTTTATTTTTAGGAGTCTATGAAGACTACCAGATGCCTTATTATGATATTGTGCCTTCCGACCCATCTATAGAGGACATGAGAAAGGTTGTGTGTGACCAGAAACTGAGACCCAACATTCCAAACCAGTGGCAAAGCTGTGAGGTAAGGATTCTCTCTATAGGTTGAGGATTGACAGAAGCTGACCTTTAGACTGCAGTTTGGTGCGATTTGAAGGTGTGTCTCTCTGCCAGGCACTCCGGGTGATGGGAAAAATCATGCGGGAATGCTGGTATACCAACTCTGCCGCCCGGCTCACCGCTCTGCGAGTCAAGAAGACGGTCTCCCAGGTGGCCAACATCAAAGATGTCAGAGAATAATGGACCCTCACCCTCGCCCAACGTGATCATAGCAAAACCCAGAAGGATGCCACCAATTGACTTTCATGACCCTCTCCCCATGTTTGTGTTTAATACAGCCTGAGTACTAACCTACCCACTGTGCCAATGGACCCAAGTGTCCAGCAGGACATTTCAAAGACAGTTACTGTCCTGCTGGCCCCAGTGTTACTCGTCAGTGGATGGCGATAATGTGAAACGACTAAATCAACCATTGTCAGAAGACTCCATACTACCTCAAAACAACAATTGTCCAAAGCTTGAACTGCTTCACACTGGACAAGGTGCACATCTGTGAATGTTACTGAGTAACAGCCCTACCCACCCCTGCCCCAAATCATGCCTGATTATACAAGACACCCTTCCTCTGCCCAAAAAAAACATCAGCTACCAGGAACCTCTTCATGGCAGGGAGTAAGACCAGATGATCGCGAAATAGATTAAGCTTAACTGCCAGCATTCAGTGTTTGCTGATAGCTAGCCCCATGTGCATGTGCCTTTAAAAAAAAACAAAAAAAAAACCAACCATCATTTGAAACATGTCAGTCCTATGTTGATGTAGCTATTGTAAAGACCATGCATCCAGCACTCTTGTGGATGTGTTCCTCTGGTACGCAACACTTTGATGGATGGAACAGAGCAGGTTTTACGGAAAAAGCTTTACACCCGAACACACAAGATGAAGTGATCTTGGCATCAGACTGATAAATATGGTGAAGCTATAGAGGACAGAGAATGAGCCAAAACCAGCATTTCTCGTTGCCTTTCCATGACTGCCTCTGTGCACCGCTGCTACAATGCTGCTACAAACAGGCAGCCATTGTTCATTTGCTCCTCAAGCACCAGTCATTGATGCACAGGTCCAACTTTAATGTTTCTCAAGGAAGAAAGTTAAGCTGTTACAGCTTTTTCTATCCGGGAAGCAGAAGCCTTATCATTGCCCACAGTGTTAACAAGTTTCAACAGCAACACGTTTCTTTAGTATGTATGTCTATCAAATGTGGAAAAAAAACAAACTACTAGTTCCAAACATCCTTATTTAAACATTTTGGTTGGCTTCAGGCTAATATAAAATTTATTTATATTAATCTGGTTTTCTGGAACAATCAAACACAGGAACAGTCTACATGCTGACTGCCAATGATGACCTGTCTACGTCTTTAATTCATTGCTGCATCTTAGACACAAATGCCAATCTAACTTGTTGCATAGCTAGGACGTATAAGCTACGATGTTTGTTTAATGTTGAATTCCTCTATGTTGCACTTTAGTGTGGCTTTCAGCTATACAATATATGAAACAGAATCTATTTTAAGTGTACATTTCTGTATCTATATGAGATTGTCTAAGGAATTTATATCGGATGTTGGTCACGATTCACACCCAAAGAACAAGTTTGTGAATTTCCAGGATGCTGATTTTAGTCAGATATAAAATTGTTCATTTGTTTTACTTGTCTTTTAGTAGAATATCATCAGTTAATCCTTTGTTGTCCATGAAATTTATATAACTCTGCATTGATTGCCGCTAACTTACTACTGTTGTAATGGTTTTGTTCTTACCGTTTAAATTTTGTTTTTTAAGCTTGTGACCCTTTTCATTTATGGCAAGATTTTGCTCACGGGATTTTGCAGTCTGTGTGATAGGAAGCAAATGTGGTTTCTTAATAATCGTATCTGTATTCCAAATGCTGTCGGATTCCAAATGGTGTCAAAATGCTGCGGTGACTACCATCATTAGCCTCTGTGATAGCTCACCATTCACCACGTATAGAAGACTGCAAAGAGCCTTTTGGATTATGTCAGACCAATCTGTTTGCTTCTATAGAAATGCCCTCTCCCGCTGCGGATGGAGGGCTATTATCTTGAGGATAGCTTCCCCAGAAGTGTGCTATTATTACTGGGAAATGATGAGTGACTCGTAAGACGACATGGAAACCAGCTTGAGATAACCCTGAGATGCCGATGAGATCCATCCTGTAGTCCCTGTAACATTTAAAGCTGAAAGTTTCCTCTGTTCCTCTGCGTCATCCCCATCTTGGCCCTGTGGACCAGTGTTTCCCAACCCAGTCCTTGGGGACCCCCAGAAGGTCCATGTTTTTGCTTCCTCCCAGCTCCCTCCCAGTTCAAAAACATGTACTGCCCGTGGGTCCCCGAGGACCGGGTTAGAAAGCACTGCAATAGTGCTGTATCACTCCTGTACATCGAAAACATGACTATCATTGGGGGCACAGTGGGGGCATGGATACCCGGCAGATTCAGGGGGCCCCAGTGCATTACGAGATTCGAGGTTAATTCTCGTCACAGCATTGACACCGGCCCCTCCATACTGGTGGCCCTCTGTGCCACAAAGCCTGACTGTCTGTTTCTCAGTGGCTGTAGCACAGGCTACAGCAGAACAGTGTGAGTACGGTGTAGGGAATGAAATGAGGACCATCACTGGCTGCAAGCAGGCTGTAAACACTGCCGTAGATGGGAGCACAAACAGGCCTAACTCCGGCAAGCTGGCGAACACGATGTGCTTAAACTCACTGGGTACAGCCGTGCATGTCTGTTCATTCTGTCCTCTATTACTGTCGTCGCTATGGTCTGTGAGTGTACCTTCAATGTGCTGCCACACCAGAATGTTTTCCTGTGCTATCAATTCTGTGTTACTGTTTGTGATATGTGTGTGTAGTCTTGGTGAAAATAATAAATATGTGAACAAATTGTTTGGTTCCCTGCAATTACATCACCCGAGTCGGAACTTGGAAAGGCTGAGAGTGGCTCGTGTTTTGGATCGCCCCCAGCTCCCCCCACATGAGTGAAATAAATAGCTGTGGATCTGTGGAGACCTGGATGGGCAGCACCTGACATGCTCTGTTCTGGGGCAGGAATGCAGGGATCGGCAGAAAAACAGTGATGCAGTTGGGAGGCAACACAAAGATGAGGGTCGGAATTTATTCTTTTTTAATGGCCGTCACGTGAAAGATTTTATGACGGAATAAAAATACGTGGTGTATGTGCCCTGCGTGCAGCCACTGAGACGCTGACTTATCCAGAAAGAAAGTGGTGATACTGAAACTCAGTGGGGATGACGTTACATTGTTCTTATGGCCATTTTTCTTTCAGCAACAGGAATAACAAGACTATTATTGCATCAGTATGTCATGTTTAAAGTTGCGTGTAAACTTTCATGATATATTTCTACATCAGTTCTTCAGACAGATTCAGTGTGTTAAGCTAGATGACTGGGAGCACAGTTTCATAGTACAGGGATGGTATATTTTAAAATGAGTCATTACAGAATAGCTGGTTGACTGTTACCCCCGTGGATTGCGGGTTTGAATCAAGCCTTTGCTCTATATTGGTAGTACATTCATTTCCTTGCACTTGTGGGTTTCCTAGGAAAAAACTTGTTTCCTGCCTATAGTTCAGTTCATCAGGTTCTCTCTGGGGTGAATCTCCCCTATAGTCCCTGGGATAGGCTGCAGATTGCTGGATCCTGATTGGATAAGTAGCTTTTATGGACAGGTATGTCAACACGTTATATTTACATTATTTCAAATGCACAATTCAGCTCAAGAAACTGTGGTGCACCCTGCCCTGGATTCCCTGTACTAGGCCCTGTTTGACCATTTTTATGTATGTCAAGATGCTAGGGTTACGTTAGTTCAAACGACCTTCTGTTCTAAAGGATGGCTTGATGATGGTGATGTGACTTTCATCGCATTGTTTAAACTGTCATTTCCCAAGATAGCCCTACATACGTTTACGGGTCTTTGGTGACCCAGAGGATAATGTGTCAGTTAGACAGAGGAAGTCATCTACCCAGCGCTTACTGGTGACACTACAGCGATGACTCAGTGTGTATGGCCTTTTCAGCAGGTCGCCGGCGAAAGTGGTGGAAAAAAAAGCGTTTGACAGTTATGTGTAGTTTCAGTATTGGTGCTTCTCTAAAAACACGAGAGACTTCAGGGACATAAGCATAATAGAGAAGCAGGAGTCAAAATCTGCAGTGTTAACTAACAGTTTCCTCCAATAACAGATTACAGTGCAACGCGCAAGAAGCCTTGGAGCTTCTGAAAAGTTTCACCTGGGAATTTCAGATGTGCTGAGGTCAGATGCTGCTACAGTTCTGGCTGGTTGGCCAAAAAAGGGTTATCTTACCGCTCCAAGTTTAGCATTCAGTTATTATGCAACTTAAGGCATCACTTACATGTAGGCAAACGTCACGAATACGTGCTTAACCAAAATGCAGAAGTAAGAGTGCGTGAATCAACAGGTCATGACACAGTAAAACAGCAGAGCTGCCGGCCCTATCGTAACACCATCAGTGATTGTGGGATTGGTGCCGTCACAGTAAGTTTAGCCTCAGAAAGCTAACTTTAGCATATATTCAGATCAATGGCCACATATGGGTCTGGAGTGCATGCTCTTTTGGGTAGATCTGGTCTGAGTGTCAATAGCATGTCACCACCTGTGAAAGTGTATGTGGATGGGTGAATGTGAGGCATAAATTGTAAAGCACTTTGAGTACTCGTAGGAGTAGAAAAGCGCTATATAAATGCAGTCCATTTACCATTACCATTTACCTTCCCCACAGCCCAACCAAATGGAGAACTTTACCTCCTTCCGTGAGTTACATTCAGCAGTTGCTTTAGTGGTCTTGATTCACAAATTTACACATAACTACCATATTATACACTCATGTCCTTATTTTACGTGAAGCTACCCCTTTTTAATGCATTTTCCACCTTCCTTGACCCCCAAAATGAACCATTACTGGTTAAAAATCAGGCTCGGTTTTCCAACTTAATGATAAACCTTAACCAGTATAAGTGACAAAGCATTTGGGATGGTCATTTTACTGAATCACAAACAACTCGACAATTTTAGAAGAACACTACAATGACGCCATCTTGAAAGCCTATTGTTAATTGATTCCAAAAGTCAGTATGATATTGAGGCTTTTCTAATATGTCATAGTCACCAATGACAAATTGTCAATGGCCAAATATCACGCCACCTGCCCACTGAGACTCTGCCCAATACAAACGATCAGTTTCAATCACTCTATCCACAAACTTAACATAGTATCTGTCTTTCTAGACGCAGATTCTTTCCATAACAAGCCAAAGAACCGCGTCTAAAGTATCAGCAAAAGAAACAGGTGCGGATTTGAAAATATTTGGGAAAAACAAAATGAAAACCACAGAAGTGGTTTTAAATACTTCTGAGTTTGGTCAAAACCCCAAAACCGAAACTTTCAAAGTGCACGAACAGGATCGTCCAGGAATGAAAAACCAAAACCGTGTGTTCTAGCAGATTTCTGATCTTGCCAACTCAGATAAAACATTCACACAGAAATTTTTTCGTTGGGGGGGGGGGGGGGGGAAGCAGGCGGGAAAACCAGGTTAAAAAAAAAACAAGTAACTGGACAGCCGTTATCAAGAGGAAAAACCCACGGAAGACACCACGAGCGCCCCACCACACACCCACACCACTCAC
>JAODKC010000001.1:41248031-41261186 GCA_026777985.1 Mormyrops attenuatus
CTGGGTTCCTTTAAATCAGAGCTAGATAAGATTTTAACAGCTCTGAGCTATTAGTTAAGTTCTCTCCAAATGAGCTTGAAGGGCCAAATGGCCTCCTCTCGTTTGTGAATTTCTTATGTTCTTATGAGAAATGCCCAAATCACCATAGCACTTTCTGGATCACACGGGGAATCCGGTGATTCACTCACAGTATTCTGTAAGGTGAAGGTTACACAAGGCTGTTTCTGCTGAATAAAACCCTGTCATTAATCTCATGGCTGAGATGATGTAAAGCCACAGTCGGATGTTCTGCTGCCAAATCGCTCATGTTCTGTCTCTGCCATACAGGATGGAGATGGTGAGTGGGACAATCATGAAGAAGATCGAACTGGAGATGAAGTTGAGATCTCTGAAGGTATTTTTGCCTCTCTGCTGTCTTTTGTTTGAATGCTTCAGCATGTAACATGAAAGCCATGGATCTGATACAAAAACCAGCCGGTCACAGTTGATTCATACACGTGGCTGGCGGTCATCCTATCGAAAATAAACAATCGCTGAACATTGGGTTTTGAAACGACGGTAGCAAAGTTGCAGTGAAGGCAGAACTCAACTGGCGGACAGACGAGGGCAGGGAATTACCCAACGCAATCGAATTGGCTTGGAGATTGATTTGTGCATCCCCTATATTTCCGAAAAGCCAGCACACTTTCAGATGCACCGTCAGGAACTCACCATGATTGCTTCACACATTTTTTGACTTTGTCATTTCCCACCCCTCATTTCCCCGTACAGCAAAGCTTGCGTGAGAAATGGGCGGAGCTGCAGGAACTGACATTACAGGAGCTACGCTTTGCCGGGGGTAAGCGGATACTGGTCGTAAAACCAGAGACACCCACCACACATCCGTTTTCATTATCGGTTTTCTTAAAATATGGCATTGCCAACTATCTCACAGCCCTGATCTACCACCAGCATTTTAATGTGTTTACAGATGTTAAAAACAGCCCAAAAAGCACACACTTAGTCTCCGATGTTCTCAGTGTTTTCTACAAGTTTCAGGGCCCAGCATTGCTAGAGACGGTGTTGCCCAACCCTCTGCTCTATATCCTATTAATTCATATTTATTTTTATGACGGAATTACCTTCTTTGATAGTGAATAAGGAAAGATTTTAAAGTTTTATGGCTGCTGTTTAGTTTAGCCCTACGGCCCTGACCAAAATAAACAGTTTGAAGACGGATGGATGTTTAGTTTGGTCACCGTGATGCAAACTAAAGGACACGTCCTCTCCTGTTCACAGCCAATCAGAACGAGTGCTCTTCCTACCCATCTGTTGACTCCCCCATGTCCCTGTCATCGCCCGTGGAGCTGGACAGCTGCCGCTTATCCAGCATCAGCAGCCGCTGGAGTATGATGACGGAGGACAGCGAGGACGCTGGTCACCTGACTTCCGGGTTTGAGGACCGGAACCCCCAGAAGGGGCGCCGGATGAGCATTGAAAGCCAGGCCAGCAGCAGTGGCTCCTTATCACCCTCCCTGGACCTCCTGGGGGTCTCCATGCTCTTCGGAACTATGCCCAGGCGAGCCAAAGCCGGCCACGTTCGCAAACGAATCTCAAAGCTGATTCCAGGACTCTCGCACTCACTGGAGGAGCGGGAGAACAGCTGAAGACCACCTGGACCTGTTGCTGCTTATGTCTCAACGTTATTTATTATCCTGTTTCCCTGGTGACTCATTTCTCCAAAACGGACTTACATTTGTAGTCAGTAAAAATGTGTTATTTCACAGGAAGTAGTTCAGGCTGAGTTACAAAGACACACCCATCTCTGAACGGACTCTGTCTATTTAAAGCTGCGCACATGAGAGCATTATAAAACAATAGATACTCAATCTAACTGAAATTGCATCTAACTTAAGTATAAAAATGTCTTCATTTTTTAATAAAGATTTCTTTTAAGATTTCACGGGCCCGACTGATTGAAATCGCCAATCAGTGTCTTATCTTGCCATGTTTCTGTTTCAAGTTTATTATGGTCTTAGAATGGAGGGCATTATCTTACCACGAGCACGCCAACCCCCTCACTCAACCCCCTCAAACCAATGTCACCCCCCTCTCCGCCCCACTGATGGAAAACTTTTACCTTCTCCAACCCCTCCCTGTCTAACACTGCCCCACCCCGCCCCGCCCTCATGAATACCTTGGGTGGGGCCATCAGACTTGTTCTCGAGCTGACAGTGACCCTAGGACAAAGTAAAGCCTGACCAGTCATTGGCAGAATTTACTGACGTTTTGTAGGATAATTTGAGAACAATATCTGAGCCTAAGTCCGGGATCATAAGTCAATACACGTTATGAATATCATGCTTAAAAACAACGAATTAATCTTATACCGTGGTTGAATTAAACAAAGCATTTTTGAAAGACTATAGCAACAAATGCTCACATCTGTTTTACAACATTTTTATTAAAAGTTTATAAGTCTTTATAAAATTTGTAATAAAGACATAAATTGATTGCTTCCTGTTTCGCAAAGGAAGAGGATTAATTTTGAAAGCCTGAAATCGCCTCTCTTTATTTTGTGGTTGTTTATATGTCGTCGGCAATTTCCATAATGGGCTTAGTTGTAAAAATATGAATCTCCGATTCCCCCGACCTTAACCCAGATCATCTTCTATCAGGAAAACGAGATAAAAGGCACGGAAGCCCAGATGCCCGACGGCAGTCTTCAGGGTATTCAGACAGCAGATTTATCAGAACCGCAGGGCAAATGAAGCGATCAAAACAGGAAGTCCGTGGTGCAAAGACCTGACTACTTTTTTCCAAAACTCCCCGCTAAGTTCTCTACTCCTGTGCTTTTCACGCTGCCCACCCTGAGCAGTCTAACAATAACCGGATCAGATAAACACCAGTTCATAAAGCTGATGCAGTAGTCATATAGAAATCAATTGGCATTCTACTTGATCACCTGCGTGTTCATCAGTTTGTTATCGCTATTCAGTTAACTTTTCCGATGCATTTATTTGCGTGCGCCATCCTTTGCTATTTTGCCGATAATAATTAATAAGCAAACCTGCACGCGCGCGCATAGGCTACGCCGGAAAGTATCGTTTTCAGTTATTTTGGTTACAACACAACTACAGGATAGAGACGTGTGCAGAAAACATCCTTTATCAGTAGTTTTCATATAAAAATGTACCACAATCTGGTTTGAATCGTCTTTTTATATTATTCCATTTTTGCAGTGAATGATAGCAATGATGTGCTAGTTTGTCAGCGTTCAGTTTAGCGTGTGTGTTTTATAATGCAATTTGTGCAGCTGAGTCTTGTATAATGACCACAGTGAGTCCTGACTGCACTATAAACATTCTGAGCACTTAGTCCACCAGAGCTGTGTGTATTTTTGGTGCACTGAACATGTTTCCAAGCAACAGGATGAAAGCAGCCCCAAGAGCCGCGTATTTAAATACTGCAGGTATAGGTGGAACACTCTTCATGAGGACATTATTATGCTCTCGTTAAGCCATGATCCTTCCCTGAACTATAACTTCTGCTAAGTAGTATCTATCTGTCTAATTCAAAGTAATACTTCTGCCCACAGGATCACGTGGGGGCTCACTGGGTGGGTGGCCTTACAGCTGCGGGACAGTGGGCCTCAATCCGGCCCTTGTTACTTTGTGTCCATTGGCAGGTTCCCCTAGTTGTTAAATTGGCTTTATCACATACCTCAGTAACATTAGGTGAACCGATAACTGTAAATTCTCCAGGGTGTGAGTGTCCTGGTTTTGAACAATGTTCTGCCAGTGGTATATCCTGTCTTATGCTCTCTGCCCCCAAGGCTATGGATCACCAGGACCTTCTCTGCATGAGCTTTTGAATCATCCAATCAAAGGCTGTTTGTAGATTCCTATGTATTAATATAGCTTTTGTTTTTTCAGAGGGGCATGGATAGCCTGGCAGACTCAAAGGGTGTAGGGTGACAGGACATTACATAATGATCCTTGATTATTAATTCCATTATTATGGTAGCCCAAAACAAAACCCTGTTCAACAAACCCCCCCCCCCCAAATGCATAAATATGGATGGATGAATGGATGAATGGATGGATGGATGGATGGATGATCCCCTGAACTTTAGTTTCACTGAGTACTCCAAATGATCTTGGGAAATTACTAGGAACTGCTACAAGCTGCCAGCTGCAAGGCGTAATACTCTGAATTAAGTTAAGAAACGTATATGAGACATGACGCAAAGAGCGAATGCGTAGTTTAGCGCGCGTTCCCACAGTGGTAACCTACAATGAACCAGAATGTAGAAGTTGCAACGTTTGAACAGCAATACATAGCAGGGAGTACACGCTTTTACGTGCGTTTGAGGACAGAACAGAACCCTGTGTGTTTCAATGTGCAATTTTGTTAGACATCAGCGTTAAACTTGCCGATCATCACGCGCAAGAATGTGCGCTTATTTATCTAGATATGATCAAGCAGCCAGTACGTATGTCAGCGGATGCATGACGTAACTCACCCGACTCACCCTCTGATCAGCAGCGCCTGTTTATCTGTGAATTTATCTGTGTCATTTAATGCTTGCAAAATTGGTCATTACTCATCCCTGACTCTGTGGACGTTGTGTCTCTTATTGTGTATTTCTGGCCAAATATCCTTTATTTTACCTCATGCCGTGCAATTTACCGCTCGATAAAAAATAACGGTGCCTTCCTTAGCTACGCGGTACATTTTTAAGAAGGAGAAAAACAGAATGACCGTGAAATTGATGGGAGAGCTGCTGAACAGTGGACGTTTGAGTTATGATGGTTTTCAGGAGATCAAATGAGGCCAGATCATACTTGAGCTTTGGTCTCTGTCGTCAAGCAGGGCTGAAGGATGTAAATATGCGATTAAACATAACGATGCAACAAAAATATCATAGATCTGCTTGTGTTTTGTTCCGCCAGAGGTCATTGGAGTGTGGTGATCTTCCATTGAAGCGTGTGTTACGCAATCAAACTCTGTAATAGCATAGCACGGACGGGGGAAAAGCGTATCTGATTATCCCAAAAATCTTATTGCTCTGACTCTATCGTTAACTTTATTATAAGCCTTTTAATGCCACTTAACTTTCTCGAATCATTAGCCGTACTGCGCCCCTAACGCGAGTGTCTGCCATCGCAGTGCCTGAAACGCCCATATTCACACGGATCGCAGGGAGGCGACCGCAAGCCACGTGTCTGTGTTTTTAGCAGGCGGCACACCCTTCGCCTACATTGCAGCTGCTGCGGAAGCGCAGACCCCCGATGTTGTTTTATAAAAATATCATTCTGTGCTTCCCATATGAAAACCCATTTGGGTACAAAGGTAAAGTGTCTTTCTTTAAAAAAACGTTATTTATACTTTGGTGCTACATCACGTCTTAGTTTATGCAGATGCTTTTATCAAAGCAGCACGCGGTATGGAAGATCATCTATATCTCTGAGGCGCTGCGACACAGAACTCGATGAATTGCCGACGATCCAATACATTAAAGATATATATGAAGCAACTACCATTGCGATGTGACACGACTCACTCCTATTGCGATGCAGGGGCGCTTCTGGGTAGACCAGTGCTGCCGAACCCCCCCTAAATATATATCCTTCATCGCTTTGAAATACATGCATTATTACTACAACTATTATCATTCTTTACATTTATATACGTGGGCTTAATTTTAACGCTGGGAACTCCGGGTTTTTGAGTCGCTTAAGTTGGTGAAAAGCGAACTTAACGACAGAAAAAGAAAATCAATATTTATGTAACCCGCTTTCTGCTTGATAACTGCAGTGGACAGGGCAGGCCAGGCTATCTGTGTTGTGTTTTGGTATGTTGGTGATGTGGCGTGGCGAGGTGAGGGAGGTGCACGCCAGGTGTGGCACAGCAGCAGTAAATTCGGTGACAGTCTGACTTAAGGTGTTCTGACCCGCTGGGGAGTATAATATCACAGGAGAGGTGGTTGATGGTGGCTACAGTCTGGAAGTGAATATGACGTAATAAATCAAACCGCTTGCTTGTAGGCCTAAATCTTAAAAAGGTTTTTACTTAAAGAAAAAATAGCAAAGCAAAAAACAGACAAACTTTGGACTGTATTAAAGATCCTTCCTCCCTTTTCCATAAACATATTAATGAGTTGGGTGATTCTTCTCCCCTTACAGACATAAAAGAGAGCTAGCTTTAAGGTGTCAACCAGTAATCTGACACATACCGGACTGGAGTGTTTTTCCAGTGCCCCGTAATTTGCATAGTTTGTATAATGCTGTGCTGATGTTCCATCAGTTTAATTTGTCCCTTATAATGATCATTTTCCTCCCAGGTGCCTTTAGCTATCCACTGTGAGGTTGTTCTTTAAAGAAATCTCGGCTGCCCAGTTGGTGGTTCAGTTTATTAGCATTTAATTCAATAATACCAATGCAGTACCTATGACTTGTTTGGCAAGTTGTTGACTTGCGATTTGAAAAAAGCAGTAAATCACTCATATTAACATTGTTTTTTCAGACTTTCCCTCGCCCAGATTTTGAAGCACTTAAACCATCTTTGCTTATTTTTTTTCAAATTAATAACTCTCTTACTGTTATTTTTGTTACTAAAAATAATGTAGTTGACTAGCAAAATATCCCTCCCTCTCTCCCTCCAACCGCTTATCCTGGTGGGGTCATGGGTGGGGGGATGGGGTGGGGAGGCTGGACCCTATCCGAGGCAGCAAAAGTTTGGGCTATGCCCTGCACAGGATGCCAATCCATTCCTTTCAGTATTTTTATATATTCAATGAAATAGATTTCCTTACAAGGATGACTTATTAGGCAATTCTTAGTAACAATTTATTAAATAATAAGTTATTAAACAAATTAATTCTAAGTGTATTTTAAGTATAACAATAGGATTCCATAATAGACTTCGTAGTCTATTCTGACACTTTTCAGATTAGAGAAGTGCCTACAGTAATGCTATTTATAATCTTGGAATATTACTTAGAATTGATTCAAACAAAGCAATGCATCAATCTCACTATGTGCTTGAGATTAAAAATACATTTTACAAGTGTAATAAACAAGGGCGCCAGGCACTGTATCAGAGAACATTTAACACACTCGTTGTGCACGAACAGAGTTTACACATCATGAATCATGGAGCCAAATAAAATGTGGTGTGGGAATGTGACATACGTCAAGGGGACTGGTAAGCCAAAAGAAATCGTTAATCTCATTTCAGAACGCATTAAAGTCCGGCCACTCAGGGAGAATTAAGGAATCGGGACAATCACTTCATTTGTTGAAGCCTGTGAACAAAGGCCTGCTTATTATCTCTACACACAACGGTCCGTTCATCATTTGGCCCAGCTCGCTTGTACAATTACACAGCGGAGCTGCGTAAACGTACCACAGCCTCTACGTATCTATTAAATACAAGATGCTACCTTTGCTTGTCACCCACTGGGACTGTTAGGATAATAACAGGCTTTTTCCATTGGAAACGTGGGCTGCTTTGCAACTGTTGCAACAAGCGGTAAGCGGAACATAAGTGAATATCAGAAGGGCAGTCGAAGCCCTGCTAGTAATTTGTAACAACTGGAATAGAAAGACGAAAGTCAGGATTTAGGGATATACAATATTATAATGGCTGACAGCGCAGCTTCAGAGAAGCTGGATCTGGAAGAGAGGAGAGTATCGTCTGGAGTGGCGGATGTCAGTGGTGGTATCGGCGATACCTCGTTACTGGTACCGACGATGCAAGTGGCTACTGAAGATGATGACAGTGTTTTTTACAGCGAGAAAGATTTTGTTCCAATCAGGGCTTGTCATAGTCCCGCTCTGACTTCGGCTGATTTAGCGGGAGTTGGCGGAGACCCCAACCATATGCGCTTCACCCTAACCTCGGAGCCTTGGGAAAGCCGGGTCGAGCCTGTGATGAAGCTGCTCACGGCCGGCACCTTGACTCCGCCTGCTCCCCCTGCCCCAGGAGATCGCAGAGATCTCATGCTGGAGAAAAACATGATCCATCCCGCAGACAACTTCCCAATGGATCACGAGGATCTGATTCCAATGGACCCCAGAACCAAAGGGTCAAAAAAGATATTAACCAATAGCCCTGCTGAAGTCCCGAGAGGGCTGAAAACACAGAAGGAGGTGGAGGTCCAAACCCTGGAGGGTGAGGCAGAAATGAATATTAAAGTAATATTAACCCCTTACTAATACAACAAATAAGCTGCTTATTTATTTACATGCATCAGAGACAAACAGTTTGTTTATACTGGTCATATAACCCTTTACGTCATGAAAAACAGTGTTTATCAGAAATAAACCTTCATCTAATGAAACTGATTTGAAGAGTGGCTTTCATTCTGACTGTTCAGTGTATAATGGAAAATCATACTTCATTTATTACAAGCGTGCATAAACCTTGTAATTCAGGGGACCAGCGTTGCTGCCTCACCCCCCCACATCAGCGGGTTAGAATCACACCTCTGTTCTCTGTGTGAGTGTGTAGTTTACATGCTGTCTGGGTGTCATGCGGGTTTTAAAGCCGCAGAGTTAGGATATTTTGTGTCTGTGTGTGTGTGTGTACGGAAATAGATCAGTATCCCGTCAATGGTCTACTCTTGGCCTGTGCCGCCTGGGATAGGGTCCAACCCCCCCCCCCCCCCATGACCCTGACCAAGATAATACGGATGGATGGATACATGTATATTCCCAGCTAAGATGAAGTCTGCCTCTGCGAGACACCGGTTTAAGCCCCCGGTTTAAATCCATCTTATATAACCACATTTATCCCATGGCAGAATTGATTATCGTGTGTGCTTTGGGAATCAAGTCTAGAAATCTCTCAAATGTCATAAAAATTCCTCCAGCTGTACAGCTGATGATGCTACAAAATGGACATCATCAGTCTATTTCAAAAAAAGAATTTGAAAACTGCTATGCATTCTGTCAGTTTACATACTTTTTAATGATACTTTATTTCTATTTTAACGGAAATAGGGATGCTTTAAGTATGGGCATATGAGGTCAGTTACTGATGCTGTGACTGTTGTTGTTTTTTTTCTGTTTAGACTTTGATCCGTGGAGGGAAACTGCTCTCTCACTGGGGCTGAAACTGGAGGGATTTGCCCCCCAGTCTGCACCCACCCCTTCCCCCGAGAAGGAGCCGAACCAGGAGAACGGACAAGAGAGGATTCCCCTAGGACGACTGACCAAGAAGGAGATCCTGAATCAACAGCAGGATGTGAAGGAAGGGGATGAACAGGGCGAAGTTAGTGAAAGACATAAGAGCAGTTCTGAGCTTGACGAAGAATCGCCCTCTGCTGGCAGCAGGAAGGAGTCTGCCGACCACGACTTCATTTCCAAATACAACACAGTCTCCTACCGAAAGATCCGCAAGGGAAACACCAGGCAGAAAATCAATGAATTTGAGTCCATGATGAACTAAAACTAAAGCCGCAAAGGTGGGGGCCATACAATGAAAAGTCACAGACCGGAATAAAGATTATAATGGTTAAAACATCTTGTTCTGTATCCATTAATAAGATTAATATTTGTGTTGTGTGCCAAGATAATGGACTCACTGCGTTTTTATAGTTTATGATCTATTTAATGCTTTTAGTTTCAAAACAAACCGTTCCATCTTCTTGGAAATATTATGCATTAATTGCTCTCAGAAATACGTAATTGATGTAGCGTTACTAATTACGGCCTGTAATTTTCAATACTGGTCTCTCACGAAACTGAAGATTGGAATCCATTGTGTTCAACCCTGATTTTAATGAGTATATTCAATTTGGGACTTTGCCTAATTCCTTCCTAAATGTAGGTAGCTTTGGCAAAATAAAAAACTGTCTAACTGAAAGGGAATGTATCAAAATAAGAGGCTTAGTAGCTGTTAATCCTACTAGTCCATATCAACAACCATGCTAACCGCATCATTTGTAATGCTTATGTTTGTTATCGTTTTTAGGGCATACCTTTGTAATGATTTCTTATCTTGGTATCATTTTTATGCTGGCAGTTACATTAAGAAATACTTTAAACCAATGTTTGTTCCTACTGGTGATGAGTATTAATAGTTTTAAACGACATAACAGCTCATGCAGAAAGGTCAACAGGAAAAATATTTCTTTTGGTTATGAGTAGAGTATGTATTCTCACCGGTCATATGGTTCTGTTGTAGCAGATACTATTGTAAATAAAGGCTCTTTCCTTTCAGCACATCAGGATTTTGCAATTTTGTTTCGTATTTAATGAGCACATCAATTAAGTGAAATTTATCAGTAATGCCAACTCTTTGCAGCTATAGTTGCACTTCGCAAAACACTAATTTTACATTTCTGGAAGAAAAAAATTCAATAGCAAGACACATCCCGAAGCTAGGCCTTCTGGTTACCAGCACACTTCATAATAATGCAGTTATTAAAGAATTAACTGAAACACATTCCAGATCGCAGTAAAAAAGAAAACGCTTTTACACAGATAACCAAATTATTTTAATGTTTATGCATATAGGGCATGAAACACCAATTACCAGAAAATATCCTTTCCCCTTCACAATATGAAACATTGCCCTCTAGTGGTAAATTAGACCTGTTTGCACCTTTGATAACGTATAGTAACATTTACAAAAAAAATAAGTTCCTGGCTCTTATTAAGAGCACCAGTCAAATGATGAAACCAAAAGTTGTTAAATATCACATTATTTCTATTGGTCACTGACCCACCTGCCTCACTTCTATAAGCCTGATTGTCAAACGTTTTTTTAAATCTTGATTTTCGAATTCCCGTAAATTCACAGTATTTACAATGCACCAAATATAAAAAATGCACATCCTATAGTGTTGCACTGGAAAAACATATTTACAACTTTGACAAAAGTCAATCAAACGTATAGAAATTTCCATGGTGTATTTGGTACCCGCCCAAGATCTGATCTGACATTTATTTCATCTTACTTTACAAATTATAACCAAAGAAGCCATGTAGTGATTTAGAGGTAATAATGAAATGAAAGAACTATTTGTTGCAAGTCTGAAATACTTTAGTGTCTACATTACATTTTCAAACTTATACACATATTTCGATATTTAACAATATATATCGACATAGTAATTCAACTAGAATACCAATGTGTACAGGCTTACAGATTATGGAAAAAAGGTTCCTTTTTTTGTTAGTGACTTATTTATTAAATTTTGTTGAAAGTTTCACTGCCATCATCTCAAATTTGTAATACAGTTTGCCACAAAGTCAAAGTCTACTCTTTATGTGAATAACGAAGCATAAGAATGAGAGAGGCTGGAGTGTTTCCAAAGCATGGTAACCAAACAGGTTGCCGGGTGGAGTCTCAGGACAAATGCCCGCCTCCCGGATGTTCACTGCGTATAGTAGTGTGTAAACTGCCACTTCTGTAATGGGCTTGCGGCATCGCACTCGCTGAGCCGCACCCCTGTGTGCTGAGTATCGGCCTCCAGGCAAAGGGGCCGAGGAGTGAGCTCCACGACCAGATGCTCTTTCTGCGGAGAACAGGCAGATGCCACAGGTATGGGGATCAGCCTTCTAGTACCATTGAGTGCCACCAGAGGGTGATGTTCAGTGTGACAGACATCACCCACCCACTGATGAAAAGGGCCTATTTTTTCATAAAATACTGAGGAGACTTTTAATAATCTATACATAAAATGCATATTAAGCAGATAAGAATTTCACTACAGTAAAAGCACTCAATTCAGGATAAACCTAATGATGTTACTCGTAGGAATATGCAATAATATGCACACAGGATTTCCCCAGACTCACCATGGCTGAATTCGGGATGTTAGACTTGTGCATCCAGCGTAAGCTAGGCTTGCTGTTGTCACAATGGCCCAGACCCACGTCCCGCGCCGGTGCCTGGGGCTCCAGGCAGGAGTCCTTCTGCCGGACATGCCTCATCCAAGTGTGGTTGAACTGCTGGCTCTGTGGAGGAGGGCAGGACGCTTAAACGATCACACGGAAATCGATCATCTCTACCACTGCGGAAATACACCGGAACTGAAAACACAACAAATATGAAAAGAGGCATATTAGTTTCCAGTATACTGACAGTAATAATAGTGTCCTGTTTTTGCTCTCATACTGCAAAGACCACTCTGTTAAGTGCTGTGGTTCCTTAAACAGGAGAGTTAGGGCTTTAAGGTGACATCACACGTGTGGGGGTGTGACCTGGCCTACTTCCTCTTCCTGTCAAATCATAATTTTAATCAATATTAAATAAAACTTTTTTGCCCTCGATCTCAGGAGGATATATTGGAAAGACATTTATATATTACACTCAGTTATTTAGCAGATCATTTTGTCAAAAGTAAGAAGAGTTTGGGGTCAGAGCAGGATCAGCCAGCATCCCTGGGGTTAAGTGCAATTCTCAGGGGCGGTGATGATATTATTATTCTGCCTGTTAAGGGATTTGAACCCACAACCACCCACTTAGCTACACACATAAAGATATGATCTTTGTGGTTCTTTTCCTTCTGGGAAATACCATTTTTGACTCTGGGAGGTCACACAAGTCACAGCATGTCTGTAGTCTTCACGCCCTACAAGATTACCTGCTTGCTCAGATCACAGGTCTCAAACGTTAGCACGCTGTCCTTTTGGGTGATGCACTTTCTCGTTCCGACATTGAAGATCTGGAAGAGAGGAGGTGGTTCCCTGTGAGAAGCCGCGGACGAGAATGTTTACATTCTGCAGGCTGGCAATGTCAACAGATCCCGAAAAAGGGCAGTCACTAGCTTGTAGTAACAATCGCCATTATTATTCCGGGGAAGCGCGGTACAAACAGACACTGTGCTCCTCCGGCACAACAAAACCTCCCAGAGAAAGAGAATCACGACAGAAGGACAAAAGCAAACTACATAAGCCAAAGAAAGGATTTGCTTTGCCACTGAAAATAGAGAAATATTTAATTATATTTAAAAAGTGATACTCTGAGTCTGAAATGGAGATGGAATTTCACGTGCTATGAAACAGAAAAGTGCTGATTGGACATGAATGGTCTGGACCGTCATTAGCAATTTCCAGCAGTTTAATAAGCCCTGGTGAAGCATGTCAGCATTTGAGTGGTGATCAAGTACGTGTGCCGTCAGACAAGTGCTCTCTAGGTGATTGTCAGATATTCAGGACA
>JAODKC010000001.1:41261192-41278699 GCA_026777985.1 Mormyrops attenuatus
ACACAAATAAATAAAACACACACACGCACCTACTCATAACTAAATATATGACAGAGAATCGTACATGAACTCCCACTCGAAGATCTGTTTTACTTGTTTATCAGATTCTTTTATCCAAGCCAACTGACAGGAGCTCACTAAAGTTCACATACCAGCCCCTGGGCCCTGACGATTGGAGCGTCCAGCTCTGGGTAGACTTTCTGCAGGTACCACCTAAAGCTCTTGCACCCAAGCTTCTTCCGGAGCACCTTCTGCTCCGTGAGGTCACCGATGTCAATGGCGCTCTTGTCCAGGAGGTGGAGGTAGCCATGGCCGTAGAAGAGATCCCTGTACTCGTCGAGCCAGACCTCAGCTACCCGAGCCAGATTACGCTCCACCGTCTTCTGCCTGTCCTTGGGGAACTTGTAAGGGTTCTCGCTACGGAAGATGTGACCGACCCGAGAACAAGGGATGATCTCGATCTCGCCGCCACACATCCAGATCTGCCGGAGGGAAGTGGGGGACCAGATATCAAAGACCACAAGTTGACCCACTCAATCCCCATAGGGACATGAGGTTTAGTCAAACACCACCAGCAAGTTTAAGACCCCGATTACAAGGGGCGTAACAATTCATCGATTCTAAATGATACATTGATTGTTAAGGTCACGATACAATTTAAATCGACTCCATTAACAAATACCGATTTAACCATCATGATATGCCAAAATCTCTCACACAAAGGAAAGACTCACCTTAGTAGAGAGTAGAGACCAAAACATTACAGTACATTTTATATATTTAGTACACCTAAACCATGTTTCCCATATTTTCAGTGTAAGATATACATATTCAGAAATACTTTTTGATTGTTAAAGTACAAATGCAAGACTGAATGTTTCTTGTGCATTTTTTGTGTTTTTGACACGTACAGTGTTTAACATAATCTGTTGTTCAACGAAAAATGTAACCTTTATTGTTAAGTCTTTTGAATTCAAGTAAATTCCACTAAAATCAACTAATGTTTCACTCTGTTGAAATAAAAATATTAATAAATTGAATCAAATCATGTCGTATCGCAGTAACATTTCAAATATTGATAGATATCAAAATTCTGCCTTACAAAATTAAATCGTATCGTGGCCAAGCTTACAACTTATACCCCTATCAATTACCTCTAACAGCCTGTCTTCAGATTACTGAACGACAATCAGCAAACAGAGAGAATGCACAACCTCACACTCTCAACACAGAAGAGGTGGGATTAAAACCAACAACCTTTGAGGTCTGAGGGAGCAGTACTGCCCATTGAGCCACCATGCCGTTCAGTCTATTTAAACCAAGACAAAATCACAACACCATCTCAACTACCTTAAAAGATATTTCCATGTTTTCGCCGCCCCACACATCGAGTCCAGGGTCGTAGGTTCCCAGTTCATAAAAATACTTCCTGTCGATTGAAAACAGGCCTCCCGCCATGACTGGACATCTGCAAAACAAAACAAAACAGGATGTATTTAGGGGTGACTCAGTGCACCATTAGCGAGACACCACATTTTATGTGAAGCTTCAGAAGGCATCCCTATGACACATGCATGTAGAAAAGAGATCCTTAATGTAGATGCACCAATCAGATAATCGGATCGGTATTGGCACAGTTCGAGACCTTTTTGACGGATCGGATATTGGCCACGGCTGCCCAGGGTTGGTTCCTGCCTGCGCCCATTGTTCCCGGGATAGGCTCCGGTCCCCCGCCCGCGACCCCAGTTGGGATTGAGCGGTTACGGTGATGGAAGGATGGATGGATATTGGCCATACGTGGCCAATCCACGTCCGATACTTACTCATTTACTTTTTGGCAGTCTGTAAAAAGATAGCTCCTATTTCACGTTAAATCCATTTGTAAAATCAATTACACGACAGCTCTTTCCCATTTTAGATGTGATTTTTGCGGCATTCAAGTACGAGGAGTGTAAGAACATCAGATAAGAGGGTGATGATCTGAGAGTATTTTACATTTTTAGCACCAATTAGCAGCTCAACGATTTGCAATCTTGGTAAAAACAAAGTTTTGAGAGGTGGGAGTAGTGTTTAGCAGAAGATATTCACATTTAACTGCAAAATGCCTCATAAATGCTTAAAACAAGATGTACAAACAAGACCTCCACATTTCTGTCCTGCTAGACCTGCCCTGATTAAACGCAAGTGAAGTGATTGAGGAGCAGAAACATCTGGGAGCAAGTTCAGCTGGACATGACACAAGGTCACAGAAAGGGACCTGACCATTCAGCATCGATACCCAACCTGAACGGCAGCAAATCCCACCAGCAATGTCCCAACATCAGATGGAAAGCCTTCCCAGAAGAGTACAGGCTATTACAGCAACTAAGGGTTAATGACCTTCATATTAATACCCTTTGATTCAGAGTGAGATGCGGAACAGGCTGGTGACCCAACACTGTTGCCCATATAGTGTATATGTAATGGGATGCGTGAAATATCCAGTTCAAGTCAGTTTGGACTAAGACAGACCTTCTCCAAGTCTACAGGAGTATGGACCTGATTGTAGCTCCGATCCATAATCACCCAATCAGATCAATGGAGTTTTTAAAAGCTGAATAAAATCCAGATACATTCTCCTGATATGTGCAACATGGTCAGACTGGCATAATTGAGCACAGAGCCATGAAGAAAAGTGGCGTCCATAAGCTTCACCTGATCGGATCTGAATCCTTCACTTTATCCTTCTTGATGACTTCTTCCGTCAGCGTGTTCCATCCGAAAACCAAGGGCCACTTGAATATGCCTCTTTGGAAGTTATCAACTAGCATGTAGCTAAAAAACAATGGGGGGGGGGTAATACATTTACTGCGTGTTTTAAGGTTGACCTTTCAATGCGCGAGAAAAGGAAAGAGAAATATTAGCGCGAAATAATAATAAAAATAATGACTTTTGATCAAATTCTGGAACACACAGAAGCATTTCCTGTCGCAGAGAAACTGCATTATTTTGGTGACGTGCTTAATGCCAGCCCACCGATTTCTTTATTGCATTTCTGGTCATACTTAAACTCTCCCCCATACCTAAATCAGCACAAAGGGGGAGAGCTGCTATTTCACAATGTTTCTGATGTGGCTGATCAATTCACTCAAACTATTAGCATGAATCTGAAATACCTTATTAGTGATTATGAATTATTGCATCCCTTTGTATACAAAAAACTACATCTTCCAATATTTATATTGTTTAAGACAGTAACCACACACACTTTAATTTCAGCATGACCTATACCTCATGTCCTTGTCGCTTATGACTTCGATTACAGGACACACAACTTTCTTCCTATCCATGTGCACCCTCTGCAGGAGAGGCTCCAGCCAGCCGATGTTGCACTCGACATGCGAGTCGAGGAAGGTCAACACTTCACCTGGACCAAGAACAAAGAATCGCATGTAACTAGCACCTACATATGTGCACCACTAGGGGGCAAACAACAGAGTCATAATGCAGATGTTCGAAATCGTACCTTAAGACAGTGCTTCCTAACCTGGTCCTCGGGGACCACCAGACAGTCCACGTTTTTTGCCTGAGGGAGGTGGAGCTGGGACAGAACAAAAACATGGACCATCTGGGGGTCTCCGAGGACGTTTATTAGGTGCTGAAAAGGAAATGACACGGGTGTCCTAGGTGAGAAGTAGGTGTCATGAATTACCAGTAGCAACAGCAGCCCCTGCGAGTCGGGCCCGGATCAGGCCCTGCCTCTCCTTCAGACGGACAATCTGCACTTTCGGAAACCTAGACATGTATTTTTCCAGCGGCTCTTTGAGGTAGTCTACAGTCGTAAGAAAAAATGAATACAAAAAGGTGAACATCCAGCTTCACCAGGAGGCACAGTCGATGATGTGGCGAGTGGGCCCCTGCCTACCTTTGGAGCTGAAGTCATCCACGAGGATGATCTCTTTGAGCAGGTGTGGTGGTGACCGGTTGAGCACGCTGTGGACCGACCTCAAGAGGGTGGACCACACCTCGTCCACAAAGCAGAAGATCACGCTGGTGGTCGGCAGATCATCGTGCACCATCTTCCCAGAACATCTATGGAAAATATCAATTGCGCGTCAGAGGGCTTAAGCAATGCTCATCGACAGCATGCACTCTGCATCGACAAGCTCTTCCGCCGTTTTTTAAAACTCACGTGTCCGGCCTGGTGTCTGGGATCGCCCTGTCCACAGGAATCTGCTCGCTCAGGTATACGTTGAAGTGACCCTCGTCCCAGCGATTCCTTGCTTCCAGCTCCTTCTCCTTGGGCACAACAGCAGGCTGTCCAAACTGTCCAACAGCACTAAAGTCCCTAGGGTACTGAGTGACGTCCAAAGACATCACTCTGTGGACACTTGACTTGTGCCCCACTGTCAAACTGGTCCTTTTTCCGAGCGCCTGAACAACGATCTCTGGCTTGGAAGTTGCCTGGGTCACATGACTCGCAGTATCAGGGCCACTTTGATTTAGTGCACTGTTCGGTTTGCCATTGATATAGATCGCCTTATCTTCTATATCTAAATCTGTTTTGCCTGTCTTTACAGTCTGTTCTTTTGGCATCTTCTCTTTGGGAGCAATTTGCTCCTTTTCATCTTGGGAAGCAGAACCGATTTTCTTTGGGAGTTTATCGGAAATGTTTTCCTTTGCCAGCAGTCTAGGATCATCAACAGGTTCATCCAGTTTATTCGCCCCTTTGTGTTCGGGATGCAGTTCATCCTCCTGCCTCCCAGGTGGCGCGTCAGTTAACTTTGGCAAGTCGCTCGGACCTTTCCCGGCGACAAAGTTCCTTCTTCCTTCCTCAACTTTCGAAGTTGTCACTTTTCGCATAACGTGGGCGGCCGTGCGCTCATGTGTGTCCACCTTCCCGGATTTGGAGAAGTTCATATGCACACCGAAGTCTCTATTTACACCCATGTGTACCTCCGGCAACTTATTAAACTTTTCTCCTTCATGATTCAAATCCACCACTTTTCCATCCACTAACTTTGCTTTATCTGAATTTCTGTCACCTTTAATAGCTGGGGTTGCATTTTTTCGCTCTCTGTACACGTCGGCTGCTTTCTTCCCCGCTCTGTTCGAAAACCTGACTTCAGTCTCTAGATCAAAATCTACTCGCTGTTGCGGCTCCCTAAAAAAAGCCGCATTTTCGGCCACATCTGTGCGTTTCGTGGCCTTGTGCCTGACAGTCTCTCTGTCTTTGGCGATGCGCTCCTTCAGCAGAAGGCTGTTCACGTCGTCGATCGAGACCCTCAGCGCTGCCATGTCAAACAGCAGCCATATGACGGACGCCACGAACACGAAGGCGAGCACCCGTCCGCTGCCTCGGAAATACTTCCTGAACTTCATCATGTCCTTTCGCTTGACCACCTGTTTAAAGCTTCAGAAACCGCGCGGACTGTGCAGACGCAGTGGAGGTGCTGCATGCCTCTGCCCTGCGCCATGCACGACTGCTCGCGCCCCCTGCTCCCTCCTGCCTGCGTGGCATTGCCTGCACGCAAGTTTAGGTCTCGATCAGGTTACAACTCCAAAGTTAAGTCTCGCGGAAAAGAGCGCCCTACAAACGAAACGATCATCAGATTGAGAACGTGTGGAAATGAAACAAACAAAAAAAGCTTTCCCCAAAGCTTTTACCTGCTCCCAGTATCCCGCGTAGTCCACGTAAAAAATCTCACCGCGGTCTTTTCAGAGTTGGCTACCTTACAGTCCAGGGACGACGATGCCTCAACTGCGCACGCTGCCGAGCCCGATCCCCCGTCTTACCACTTAATTTCCCCCGATCTAAAGTTACACGTAGACTCGAACTACTGTGTCATATGCACACTAAACATTTGAAGACAGAAAACCACCCAAGGGCGTGTTGCGGGGTGTGGCCCGTCTGGCAGCTGCTAAGACAAGAAGCTATGAATTGATTTACAACTTTATTCCCCGTGCAGTGTTTGAATGGGAGAATAGCCAGCGTTTTACGTTAGTTGCATATGTTTGCACGAGGAAAATATTCTTCTCATGTATATCCCATAAAATTCATATTCACCGCACCCCTGTAACTTAAAGTTGTTTATATATTGTTTAAAATTGATTAACTGCTGTGTATGGCACGCATGTAGGGTAGGTGGTGTTTTGTATTTCAGTGAGGAGAACATTGACATGTTTGCATGTAATGGGTAAGTCATAGAATACGTATGAAAAATAACATAAAATTTTAAAACGCAACTGAGACATTGGACTGTGTTCCGGGTGAGTGTTACACAAAGCAGGATTTCCCAGTTGGGATAACTTAAGGTAGAAGTCCAAGATTGTCCAATAGGAATGCCCCTTACCCAAACTCTTATCGGACAATCGTAACTCCTAGCTTAAGTCAGATAACTGAGATATCCTACTTTGTGGGACAGCCCCCCCCAAATGTGGATGACATTGCATATTCCATTCTCCATATGTGCAACAAAAAAATCTAACTATATAAATATATCCAGTTGGTCATAATCCAAAGAGACTGGGGAGGGGGTTCGGTCTAAATTGTACAAGTTCTCCGATCTTTAACTAGACGAGTCCCAGGAGCCCCGCTGGCTCCATCCAGCTTATGAAGTGTCACTCATGCCGGGAGAGAGTCGCTGCAGACCCGCGGAGCCTGGCTTCCCCTGACGGCTGTCCCTGGTGCCAGCCTCCCTGCTTTCATTAGTCCGTTTGCTAAGTGATTGGCCCCAGGAAAGCCCCGCAGCCAAGCATCAACACCTGGGGTATTTAGGCGTGAGTACGTCTCACTTACTGGTCAAAAGCCCCCCCCCACCACCTTCATTAAAACATGCAAATCATCCTCTGAATATTAATGAAGACACGCTTTTAAAAAATAGACGGTGAATGACATCATGGTTAACTAGGAACGGGCACCATAAATAGTAGCCTATACAGAACAGGAATATTATGTTATAAGCTTCCATTAATTTGATACGGCCACTTTTCAGCTGTTCGTAAAACAAACAAAATGGACAAATTACATGATGTATTTTGACATTTAACTCATTATATGGTTATTTTTCGTTTTGGATTCACAGAGAAAAATTTTGGAAGGAGATTAATAATGACAACACAGGATCTAGTTAAATTGACAGTGGCTTGTGTTAAAAAATAAATTAAAAAAAAACTTGCCTGAAAGACATCACAAGAACATGCTAATCAGGCCTTGGAATTAAAATTACAACAGTTGGTCCATGTAATTTGCATAGGGGTTATGTTTTGCCAGTATGTCTCTTGTTGAAACAGACAGCCTGCAAAAGACTATGGTAAAGTTTGACCCAGTGACATTTTCAGCTCCAAATTATGCACAATGTGTGAATTAAATTAATTAGAGAATTCATTAAGAAATATGGCTAGCGGAAGCGAGCGTAATATTTAGTTATGTGAAGTAATTTTCTTTCATTGTTAAAGCTAATTTGTTTCATAACATTTCCTGCGGTAATTTCTCCCTGTGTTAACTATGATGTATGTAACTTGTTAGCGGTTTAATTAATTATTATTAAAAGGTACTCAATGTGCTGCTTGTGTTTGGACAGATGGTTCCCATCAGGGAGACCTTTACAAATTAATTTAAATCAATTACTTCCTTTTTTGCTCTTTGAGATTTCTGCGGGCTTGTGAGAGGAAAATATGCATACAAAATGCATCTGCTCTGTGTCACTGTTCATGAATTTTGCAGCGGATCATCTCGGTGAACATCGCTGAGCGCCCGCGAAGATTACATTGACTTTTCAGGCGCTGGAATAGTCATCACAGGGTACGAAGAACTGAAAGCTGAATTGTGTAAGCAGGAAAAGTCTGCGCGGTTATTAGTCTTGTGGGCCAAATATGTAGGCTTGGCTAACTTGTAAGCGTTATTTATAAATACTCACCAGGGCAAATTCCGTTCAGTCTTCTGAGTTTAGCTGTCTGTCAAAAACGCTTCGGTAGCTGGATGATATAAACGTTTCGCGGGTTTTATGAACTTTCTCATATATATATTTTTTTTAAAGGGCCGATGTTGCAGTCAATAATGCATGAAAATATGCGTCACATCATTAACACAGGAGTTCTTTATTATAGAACTGTGGTTATGTAACAGCGGCTATGCTGCTAATACATTGCATGTGACACCGATTTTCTTAGAGCTGGGATTAACCCTTTTATTAAAACATAATTATATTCCGAGGAAGCAGAGGAGCGCTGGATACCGACTGTTTATCTCTAGTTACGTTTGGAAGCCACACGATGGCGCTTTTGGTCTTGTTATGATTACGTTTTTAAATAATAAATTGCTTGATTAGAATAATAATCAACGTTTATAATATCCAGGATATCTTAAGGTTTGTATTTAAGGTGTGGGGCTTTTTATGGTACATACCGTTATGGATAAAATCTGTGAAGAATTTTTTTTTCAGCGGGGATTTTTCTTAAATCCCCAGTTTTAAATTAATCTCAATGTATTTTGATTGTATTTCAATCAAATGTGAAACAGCATTACATGTATGCGAAACTTAACTGGAGCGAAATGTATCGAAATGGTGAAAATGACAATTCTGACTGTTCACTAATAAAACTTTATTTTTATCCCTCTCCCCGAAACAAAATATCCATAAATTGCTCATCTTTTCTTGACGTCAGCAATGGTAATTATGACGGTAGAATATATGGTATTGTGGTGTTTGTGAACATATTTTTATGAATTAAGTGGTATGTCACAATATGTCTCTGACGGGTGTCAAAACTGTAAATGGTGAATTTTCTCACTCACTCGTTTGCCAGTATGTATCGATCTTGCAACAACTAGCAAAACTAAGGATTGTACGTCAGAGTACACTCTTAATACATTATGCTTCCTGTTTGTGACTGATTACAGGTGAGTACTTTGTGTTACTGCTATCTTGCACAATGACTGCCTGAAATGTAGAAATTACATCAGTTTGCCCCCATTATCCCTCCCTGTGGCAAACTATTTATGCCCACGATTGAATATTATAAAGCTAATAATGACTGGGTTGTATGTATGACCGTGTAAAGACTGAAGTCTCGATGAACTTCCATAGATTAGGACCCTTGGTTAGATGCCACCTTGTACAGTCTCCTCCAGACAGCCAGACACAAAATTTTACTGGTCTGAGTTTGGGAAGCCTGTGGACACATGCTACAGATGCTAGAATCTTCCATAGCTACAAATCAGAAGCTACTGTATTTGTTGGTCCATGTTCTAAGATGGGCACCACTGCTGTAGTACTGCTGTACTTTGAAGTGTTTCTATAAACGTATTGATATCATACCGATGTTCTAAATCTGAGTGATTCAGCAACAAGACAAAAGGCATGAGAGAATGACTAACTATTACTACTTGAAGTAATTTATTGCATGCAATTAAGACACTTTAAAACAAAAAGGCTATCTGGAAATGTTAAGCTTTTAGTGTAAACACACAGCTGTTACTAACACACAAGTATTTATAAATTACTGCATCATTTGTCTAAAAAGCAACATTAGGTTGAGTTATGCCAATGCATGTAAGAAATAATTAAGGGCAAAAAATAATTAAGGTTTTGCAGTTTGAATTGGATAAAAGAGAGAGATGAGATGTGCAGTTATGATACACAGTAGCTAAGTGAGTAATGCTGTGACCTCTAAGTTGTGAGGTCCAAATCCTACCGCTGGTATATGTGGAGTTTGTATGCCTTCCCCGTGTTTTTACTGGCTTTCTCAAGGTATTCCAGTTTCCTCCCTTAGTTCCTCCAGACGCCAACTCCTGGTGACCATATAGATGGCACTTTTCCAGAATGTTCCTGGGCCCACCTATCCAGCGCTCACGGTGAGCGATACAGTACGATAAAACGATTATGTCGGACAGGTATGTGTGTGTGTGGTTAGATCGATCGAGGAAATGCGCTGCTGGGAGGCGAATAGATTTTTCTTTGTTCATTTGGTCTTAGGAATTCGGGGGGGGGGGGTGTAAAATATAAAAAAAAATAAATATGTAGTGTCTGTAGTGTGATTTTGTCGCCAAGTGAGTTGTAATTGGACTGGCCCAACTGATTTTCTGTCGACCCACCCACGCTATGATTTCTGACTCCTGTGGCGAGGGTGTCCTCCTTCCTCGTACCCTCACCATGACTCTGTACCAGATAAGCGGTTATGGAAGATGGATGGGCGTTTGCTCATAAACACATAATATGGAGTACTTCACTATATGCTAACAGCCACTTTTGAGGATGTATTTCAGTTTGTAGTTTTGACCGGGTTCCATAACCTATTTAAAATGAGTCCACTTGTCACCTGATTCACAGTTTTTCCCCATTCGGTTACTCTTCAGAGCGGCGCCGTAAACAAGTAGTGGCCTCCGGAAGTTTCTACCACCGACTGGATGTTATGACACCCAAATAGTCCATAAACACAAGCAGGAAGGTGCTCAGTTTTTAGAAACTTGACTCCTTTTGTTAATTTTGCATGAGGCGCATTGGAAAACATGCCTTTTCATTATCTCTCAGTAGCAAAGGAGATGAGAGAATATTGTATTTAAATTAACTTTTTGTATTCCCCAGCAATGAAATCAATTCCGCTCTTTATGTTACTTTTCATATGCCTTTTGTCTTGTTGCTGAATCATTCCTGTTTCCTTCCCATTCATCTGTTTTGCCCTTTCCTTGATCTGATAGCATTAAACATATAATTAAGTCATAAAGGAGGGAACTGATGAGTGTAGCAGATGGTAATTGCCTCCTACATTTCAATGAAATGATGTGCATTGCTACAATTTACAACCTCTGCCTCATATTTTATTCAGCAACCTTTTATCTCTTTTCTTGCAGAATTATTCTGCAATAAATTTAGACATCTTATCAATAGCTGGAATGATAGCTGCAGAAACATGGACAAAAAAAAATGGAACCTCCAACATTTCACGCTGTTTAAAATAATTTTCCATAATAAAGGAGTTATCAGCTGAACTGTATCGCGGCGGCGGGCTGAATGGACCTGTTTTTCCGAGAAGAGCACAGGCCGCCGCTGTTCTGGAGAGGTGTCAGAGAGGCGAGATTTTGGCCCGCGCTTCGCTCAGCCTCCATAGTCTAGAAGTCGATCAAGGCTTTTGGCTTCAAGGCACTCAGACCTCCAACAGAAATGTGCACCACCCACAGCCTGCCTAAAACTCCACAATGCAATGACTCCGCCATATACACACCTTCAATCATTTGGTATAGCATTAGCTAATCAATTCATTTATTGACTAATGTACTTATTGTACAGTATCTACACTGAACCCCCCCCCCATATTTTGATAACGGCACCCTGCAAGGTCTTAAAGAATTTCTTCTCAGCCATTGACAATGAATCCCAGGATCAATTTGCCACGGGCCATAGCCAATAAAAATATATCCGGTCTGGAATTAAAGTGGTAGGTGCTGTTTCTCTGTATTTCATTAAAAAATGATACTTCATCTCAACTATCAGTGACTGAATAACTATAAAAATGTGTATAAAAATAATAATAATAATAATAACCATTACAATAATAATAATGATATTATAATTTTATTATAATGATAATAATAATGTTATTATTATTATTATTTCATTATAATTATGATATCATCTTCTGCTATTTCTCCATAATGGCCCATTTTGAGGCTGACCCACTTGTTCCAGAAAGGTAGCATGTCAGTATTAATTTACAATGTGCAGCTTATCAAATTAAAGGCTTTTACTGGCACTCTTTTATGTGTTGTTTGTGGGTGAGTCGACGGCACAGTTAATAAAAACCGGCACAGTAACGAGGGCAATAAACAGCCTCTCCGCGAGGCGCGGTGCCACGTAGGCGTGGTTACGGTTGCTGGGCAGAGCAGTGCCCAGGTCCGAGTATGTACGTGTGGATCTGCCTGTAGGATACAGCATATTCGCGGTGTGACAGAGCTGGTCTGGCTGGTTCCCCTGAGCAGCGGTGCAGCCAGTATGTAATATGTCATGTCACTATGGCTCCTCAGAAACCACCAGCACCCCCCCCCCGCCCCCCACCTCTACACTACACACTCACGATCTGTGTGGATCCGGCTTCGTCTGACAGATACCAGCCGCCACTTCATTTCCTGTGCATTTCCCGCCCAGTATGTACCATTTCCAGTGGCTAAGGCCTCTAACATCTCCTGTCTCCCCGCCGTTTCTCCCACCTGTAGTGTTTGGGTCCACCTCCTGCCTCGATGTTTGATGTTTCGCGGGAATCTCACTAGCCTGTTCATCCACGGCATTATGTCGAAAAGTCACATTTTTTCATCTTACTACAAGAACAGTCCCCCTCCCCCCATCCACCTAAACATTAGTCCCCTGTGCCCTGTTGGTTTCGGCTGATATTTGAGAAGCAGTTCTGTGGGACCCAGTGGGGGCAGGGTGGGGGGGGGAGGTGCAGGTTTAATTCCTGTGTCCCATCAACCTGCCAAGCATAGCAACATGCCAGCTGGAAGGCTTATACCGACAACGGGGGAGTGGAATAATGGCACAGGGGGGCCGCCGTGGCCCCGGTGCATTCTGGGTGAAGCACAGGCCCCATACCGCAGGCGCTATGCCGTTTAGTTATGGTGCAGGTCCATTACCTTTAAATACAAGCACTTGTTTTTACTTGCCTCTGGCTGCGGGGGAAAAGGAATCTACCTCGTGTTACCCGACTCTATTTATTGACGCACTCCAACTTTTCCCGCTTGCTGGTAATAGCCTGGAAAGGGGGGAAGGGGAAAATAAAGAAAAGAAAGATAATGTGTTTGATCGATCAGCATGAACAAATTTCATTTGTGGAATCAATAACGGTGTACAGCTGAAGAAGGCGCAGAAGTTCGCTTGTGTTCCCCCCCCTGTCTGATTGAACGGCGGCTTTTTCGGAGAGGGTCTGAGATGCGAACAGCTTCTGACGGTGTCGGCTGATGCCGCAATATTGCCAGCAATCTGTATTTAAAATGAATCTGCCCTGCAGCCAAAAAGCAGCCAACCGATCCTGATGTATGTGTTTTCTGCATTCTTTGCACTGTGAATGAGGGTTTTAAAAAATAACAATTCCTTCACCCCCCACCCCCGTAATTCATTTTTTTTGAGGACAAAAAGATTGGATTTTCACGTGCAGTGAATGATTTGCACTGGGTAGCCATTGTGGATGAAGGATATTAGAAAATTGAAGGGGACCGGAAAAGAAACTGAGCATGCTGGGAAAAAAGAAAAAAAGTTTCCCATGCTCAATATTTTAAAATTTGGCTTGTGTTTATGTTTACGGCCACTAGATGCGAGAGCCCCCAGCACATCGTCAGCAGCCGTTTTACGCATCACTCAAAAGGCAAATGATGATAAATGGAGGAGCCGCAAGGATGAACACTTAGGGCCAGGAGAGGGAGGTGGTTCTTGGGCTTTGCAGGACACACAGTTACACCAGGCCTCCAGGAGTGGGCGTATCAGGGTGAGACGGCGAGTCTTGAGTACACTTTGGGTTTGTGTGCACGTACACATTCTGTCACCATCTCAAACTGGGTGTGTCTGCACACTCTCTTTTCTGGCAGAAATTCTATAGCGACACAATTATGCGATATGTGTCACATCACAAAATCAGGGGGGGCAAAAGCAAGCTTTTGGGGGGAAACAAAGGAGCTTTACTGCAATTAGGCAGGGGGTTGAGAAACCAACCAGACCTCAAGGGGTTAATAAACAGCGACCGAAAGCCGGGGAAGGACTCAGGCATACACATGGATGAGACTTCAATGACAGGAATGGGGAGCATAGGACTGGGAGGCACTCTTATACAGGACTGACGAGGGAGCAGATGAGGAGCAGCTGGAGTGATCCACACGAGGGCTGAAACGAGAGGTAAGACAAAACAAGCAGCAGGTGTGGCTCGTTAGAGTCAATAATATCTTTATCCATCCATCCATCCATCCATCCTCGGACCATTTATCCCGGCAGGTCACAGGCAGCACAGGGCACAAGGCTGGGACACACTGAACATTTTGTACATATTTCCTTTTTCTTCTTATTTCTCTTTCAGCTTCACAGTTTTTGCAACTTAAATTTAAATTTCTAGAACAGATTTTTTTTCTATACCAATGATCTTCACAACAAAACATACAGAAAACCCTCTGTTTCCAAGATCTTTTTATATTTCTTGTGTTTTCCCCCACAATGTACAGCAGACTGTTTTCCTGCTGTTAAAGAAAACCACACTGTGTGTATATGGCTAAACTCCTTGCAAGCCCTTCAGTAATTCCACAAATGAAACATGACATTCAGTTACCACATGGTACGCTGCATGCATTAAACAAAATGCTGTAAAGAACCTTTTAAGTCAACCTTTTAATTAAAACAGATAAATACATTGTATCAAATCTTTTATTCAAAGCCTTCAAATGAAGGAAAAAAAATCAATGCATGAATAACAAATCAACAAAGATTTGTAAAGCGTGATGATTTCTGGAAGCTCAGTGGTCTCAGTCCATCGCCATCCTGTTTAACGACGACACTGTGGCATCGCAGTGGATGCGACTGGAAACAGACGGTGGCACTTATCGGCGTAACCGAGGGCCTCGCTATTTAACATATTTAACACGTTTAACATATTTATGACCGTCAGGCTGTATGAGAGTTTGTGTCGTTGCCGTGATAATGGAGCGGCTGACTGGTGCGGTAGCACGGCGGACGTTACGGGGTCGGCACGGCGACGGGGGAGCAGGGGGGATCGGCTGCCTTTTCGTATTTATATTTGGCAGAGGGTGGGGATAAGGGGCAACGTGCATATTGTTTGCGTTCATTTGAATAAGGACAAATGTCAGATTTCCATGGCTGCGGGCGGCCCCTCATCGGGGCTCCGAGTCGCGGGGGGTCACCCGCAGCACTTCCAGGTCAGCATCGCCGCACAGCGGTTTGGGGCTATAATTGACCTTTTGACTGAGCGCAGGGAGACTGCCTCCCTCCTGAGGCAGGAATAATCGCCATGTGTCTGCTGGACGAGCCCCTCCCTCATAGTAACCCCCATGTTTATGTCTCTCGCCCCGGCCTGTAAATAAGCGCGTTTAACTTACGAACACGCCAGCGCTCAAGTCCGATAGGTTTCACCTCGCGACTACTCGACGGAGTGCCAGAAGGTACATCTGAATACCTTAAGCGGACAGCAAACCCCAGTGAGCCCACCGTAGCATCGTCTGTGTCCGTGAGGGTCCCTGTCACTTACACGCTTTTGCAAAACATGACAGAAATAGTGACTTCTGAAGACCAACCTCTGATTCAGTGACTTGATGGTTCAACATGGCGTTTGGTGTTTCCTTACAGCAGACAAAAATTAAAATCAGAAAACACTTTTAAAGTGACTACAAATGGAAGGTACATTATAGCTTAAGCAATTCACTATAAAGGTTATTGTAAAATGCAGGCTGGTAATTGGACCTTCCAGTAGTCATATCAGTATGTCGTAGCTGTAGTCAGAGCGATGGACGGGATCCAAAGGGCTGCAGAGAAAGGTTGAGCACAGCCCGGATGTCCAAGCCCTCGTGGGCCACCCCCAGGGCTTCTGGCTGGCCCGGTCCATCTCCACAGAAGCACGCGCCTCATCCTCCACTGGAGTGATTTCCCCTCCTGAATCAGGAGACCCTCATGTCGCGTGTGTGTCTGACGTCCCACACGTGTTTGTTATCCGGTGATGGGGAACCGGCGCCACAGACTGAGGGAGTAGCCTGGCATTCATTATCATACACTAACGTGTTCGTTTGTCGTCATGTGTTTTCTGTTTATTACTGCCATTACGGGATTACAAGGCTGGGATATTTAATAACCATCAATGTCAACATTTCAGAACAGACAGTACAGCTTGGAATATGTAGTTAAAACCCTGACATCATAAACTACAGAAAATATGCTGAAGATAATAGCCACCATATGGTAATATATGAAATAAATGAATATTAGCTTCCAATCTTATGAATAATCCAAAACCGCAGCCTGTCATTACTCTACACACCTAAGTATGTTTTCTTCCTGCTAACTCACAGTAGACTATAAACAGTTCTGCTCCTTATTGATTATGATGTCTGTCATTATCCTTTTCATTGTTTTTACTTGGGAAAATGATTCTGCATCAAGGTTTTCACTCCCTGACGCGGTCCACGAGGTTGGTCCGATTAATACCAAAGTTTTCCATTCTTTGCCCGTACCCTGGGACCTCAGTAGCACTCGTATGATACATCGCAGAGTGGGGGTGAGTGGCGGGGGCCTAAATATGTTAGCCGACGTTTCCAAAGTGTTTACGAAAAAAAATGGAAAAAGCAAATGCGAATGCCAAAGGCTTAGCTTGTGACGAGAGGGTATTACATTATTAATTAAGTACAAGTCAGCTCTTTCCTCCCCAGCACCCATGGGTATACAGTGCTGTATACTTGATTGAATTAGCTAGTGGCAGAGCAGGATTTTTTAAAGAAATTTTACTCTTGAAGGGCCTGAATAGAAATTTTGGGCCGGATTGTGTTATTGGAGTGCAAAGAACAGTCTTTTTTAAAATATCTTGACCCAATCAGGGCAAGTGCCATAAATACCTCCCCCCTGCCACGCAACCACCACCAATTCACGTATCAAAAATGGCGTCCACTTCTGTGTTTGTGGAATAGGAATGTACTTCATTTTAAACTGCGGAGAAGGCAGCTACGCTAAATGGCTAACCGCTAATATGTAGCCTGCCGAGCGTAGCAGGGTGGCACGATGGAGCAGCGGTTAGCATTGTCACATCACGTCTCTGGGATCAGGGTCTGAGTGTCAGCCCCAGCTCTAAAGCTGCAGTCTGCATCTCAGGCAGTTCCTCGGGAGAAAATGTATATGGAGTAGTTGCACTTTCACGTCAAACATCACACCGTAAGGGTACAATAACTTTGTATGACTGTTATCGGTATCTAATTAGCAAAAGCTAAAGCAGTCCTTGGCAACCCACAGACAAGATAAATTTTTGCTCCCAGCTCCCCAAAAAAATGTGGACTGTCTGAAGCTCAGAGGGAGCAAAAACATGGACCGACTGCTAAGTCGCGGAGGACCTGACCGGGAAACACCAAGATAAAGGTTTATTCACTGTCATTATGACAGCATAACCAAGTGTTTACCATGTTACCTCTTTGCGCAGTTAGATTTTGACCTCAAGCTTGCACTTCAGAGGCTACAGAAGTTTTCACCAACCTCCTTGTCTTACAGTTATTAGCGTATTTGTCTAATATTCATTGATTGTAAGCAGTTGGTTTGTTTTTCTTTCTCAGGAGATAATACTCATATGGAGTAATGATCCACAGCATGAGAGCCTGAGGAAAGGTTGACATCTCACTCTACTCATGGTATTTAGGAGCGTCTGCAGTGACACCTTTACAGAGTCCACTGAGGAAGTGGCTGCATTTCATCTACACTACTGGGTCACTTAATACTGTTATTTCATACTGTTATTTCATACTGTTCTTTTCATACTGTTATTTCATACTGTTATTTCATACTGTTCTT
>JAODKC010000001.1:41286701-41297076 GCA_026777985.1 Mormyrops attenuatus
AAACCCCCCCACCCACAACACCCCCCCCCCCCCACCCCCCCAAACATCAAAAAATTTTTTCATAAATCTATCCTTCCCCCCCCCCCCCCCCCCCCCCCCCCCCCCCCCCCAAGTGTGCCTTTGCAGCTGGCAGGAGTACCTGTTTGTTATAGAGATGTGTGTGTGGGGGGGGCAGCATTCCTCCCTCTTACGCTAGACTGCCACCAAACAAATCTGCAGATGCACACTGTGACATCGTCCCCTTCAAGGATGAAGACTTCAGGAAAGTCATCCAAGCTTCAGGAAAGTCATCCAAGCTTCAGGAAGTCATCCAAGAAAAAAAAAATCCCCTGTTCTCCCCAGTGAGGGTAAAGGGGGGGGGGGAGAGACATTGTGGATGGGAGCCGCATGTGAATTCAGCAGCTAGGTGAGCTGGGGGAGGATATGAAATGCCAGGGCTGGTGGCTGGTGGGGGCAGGCATGGATTGGTTTAAGCTGGTTAAGAGGGACTGAGCCTTCTCGCATTCACTCGATAAACCGAGCGGGTGGAGTGCTAACACTAGTGGATCCCGTTCATGAAGAGCACCTAGAAGCTAAACAACGACTAAATGCTAAATATAATAAACGCATAGCACTAAAGTAATGACTGCCAATCTCTCCAACTCCTCTGTCATATGTAATTGGCCACTTCCAATCAATCGATGACAATTACAGTTACTACAAATGAGTAATTACCTTACCCAGGTCCTACATGATCACATTAGCCTGGAGGGCTGATAAAAAAAAAGACTGAAGGGCAGGAAAGAAAAAAAAAACACGATATGTCACATACCCCCAAAAACACATTTTCAAACGGTTCACGGAAAAATGCTAAAAAAATTACACGATAAAATCATACTTTTGCTTTTAGTACTTTTACATTACTACTGAAGTACAAATTACGAACAAATGTAGTCGCTACAAATGTAGTTGCTGACAAAAGTTGAGCGAACGTGAGATCAGTATTTCTCTTGTGTTGGGGAATAGCTAACAGAAATTAGCGACGCTACTAACTTTACGTTTTTCAGTAGTGCAGCTACTTTTAAACCACTGTAGTTTTTCTTGGTAGCTAGCTATTTTTTTTTTTTACAAATAGCAATGTAGCATGGTAAAACGTATACAGTATACTATACATATGATCATTTGTACAAATAAAATAATGGGCCAAATTATGACCAGTCATTTGGAACTGACCGCAGTTTTAAGTCGAAGATGATCTGTATTATTTGTCTCTCTGTACAAAGACAGGTATTTTCAACTACCAGTGATTATGATTTGTGTCTTTTGGTTAAATATTCTGGGGATGGATGTTTTAGGGTTGAAAAATACTTCACACCAATCAATATTTTAGACACTTGCATTAAAATGCATAGGAGCACTTTGTTTCTTGGACAGATTATCAAAATCTTTTTTTGTTGTAACCCTTCTAATTTTCACACAGCAATTGTGAAGTATTTTGGCTTACACCAAATACAGAAACTTTTTTGAAACCTTATTGTGATTCCACATTACATTGTTAAAAAAATATAGATTTTCGTTTCGACGTCATCATTTTAATATCATGCTTCACGTTTTTTAAATTTATTTCCTTTAAGCATATCCAACAAATATTAAGCATTACCAGATGAAATAGCTTCGATGTAGCTACTTTTTCTCTGTAGATTGTAGCATAGCTACTTTTAATCATAAGTAGCTAGTAGCTTGAAAGTCTACCATTTAAAAGTAGCTTCCCCAACACTGTGCATTACTTGTTCCTTCAGTAGATCCATCAGTAGCTCACAAAGAATTACAGAATTAGCAGATATAGTGACAAATATGTGCTTTGGATAAAAGATGAGTCATGATTCATTACCAATGAACAAACATGAAATCAGTATTTCACCTGTGTTATTCATTAATTGTTCCTTCAGTAGATCACAAAGTTTTACAGAATTAACAGACACAATAACAAATACAGTAATTGCTTGACATAAAAGGTGTATCACGATTTATTTATAATGAACGAACATGAGATCAGTATGAGACTGAGACTTGTGGTTAATTAATACACAAGTAACAGCATAATACTATATTATTTGAGCTCCATCAAATAAAGTGTTACCGAAAAAATGTCTATTCACTTTGTGCAATTGTTTTGTGCTACCCAAGTTATGTTGGTTGGTATTTTTAATAGTCAATAGAATCTAAAAACCATCATGCGCTTTGCATGGTCGATTTCTAAGAGTGTGAAAATCAATAGTCAATCGAGCTGCATTTGTGCATTTTTGATGTCAAATTCATTACCTATAATCTGAAGGGAAAATGAGCCAAAACGGAAAACTGCATCTCACTCAAGTTAGCATCATCCCAATCAGGTCAGGTCAGAAATCCTGAAAGCTCTACCTCAACCTCGCCACCTCTGTTCCAGGGCCCCTGTCTATATCCGGGCCCTGTGGATTATTCAGGTTCCCAAAGTCATTCACAGTGCCCCAACCGCAGAGTTGGATATGGGGATCAGAATAAGAGTCTTTTGCATGCCCGCCGACTTGTCAGACTTCAGACCATCAGCTTTGAGCTTTTTCCTTCTTATAAGATTTATGTGGCCTGCCTCTCCTAACAGAAAACTAATGTGCTCTTCATTCATAAGAAACATACTGGGCACCATTAACACTGCAGCAGGCGGCTTTCTAGTACCATAATTGAGAGGTTCTTGTGTTTAAGGCGAGACATTAATTCAGTGTGTCAGGTTGTCCCCTTAGAATATTTATGATGCTAAATACATTTAATTAGAAACAGAGGTTCTGATATTAAAACTGCATCGTAGGTACAAAAAAGCCACGTTGCGCTTTTACCTGGGAGCTGCCGCCACCGTTGTTGTTCATCTTCATATTGCCCTGCGTAGAAAAACACTCGCAGGATGGCGATCATTCATGCGGACCCTGATTAGGCCGCTAAATCACCACGGCAGCCCGAGACTCTGACGAGGTCCCAGTCGGCAGTCACTTTTCAATCTGTAACGCAGGCAGTTCCCTCGGTAGTCCTTAGAGCCACGCTAAGCAGCGGATCTGTCATGGAGGGAGCCAAGCTGAGGCGCCCCTGCTTAGGGACGCATGAAACCAGGCGTGGACCGGCAGAGAGACAAAGGGACAGGAAGATGGCGGACATTGCACTCCGTGCTGTGTTTTTGGGAAATTTCGCTAAGAAATTCCCACCACTAATCCAGATTCTTCATGCCACGTGAATAACTTTTGTGCTCGTTCTCCTGCTTGCGTTCTCCTGCTTTCCAGTTAGTAGTGTGGTCAGTGCAACTGTCGATAAATAAGACAGAAGTCAACCTATGGAACAACAAGTGAAAAGGAATATGATGGTTTAACTGTAAGTAAGGTTGGACTGGGATCAACCAAAGACTTTGGGGTCCCCCACAGCCCTATGGTAATTTATTCTGAGCTTGGGGGAGGGGAAAGGGAGTGGATGGGGGTCACTGACCCACATACCAATTAGCCCATAGGGATTATGCTGCGTATGCCGGATGGTCAGTCCAGCCCTAACTGTATGCGAACTAGAACATCAATTAAAGTGTAACTGAATTAAAAGCATCATTATGAAGGTGACAAACTTTAACCCCATGTCTGTTCATTATTGCCAGACTCATGAACGAAATAAATATGTTTTTATTTTACATTTATTTAGCAGACTCTTTGGTCCAAAACAGCGTGCAACTGCAGATCAGAATCAGCCAGTGTCCATGGAACAGTTCTGGTTACGGTCTTCGTTAAGGGCCCAATAGTCACATGACTCTGCCAGCTACAGGATTTGAACCAGCAACTTTCTAATATATGGGAATGGAGGCCTAACATGCAAAGGCGCACGCCTCTCAGGCATTTTTGGGAAATGGGGAACTTTGAAGGAATTCTTTGCAAGCGACTCTTTGAAAATGTGAGGCTAAAAAAGCAGAATATCTAATATTCAGCACCAGCAGCCCCCCCCAAAAAGGCTTCCCCGTCCTGCTGTGCATGTGACACCATGAATTCTCCTATGAATCCTCCCTGCCTCTGTGTCCCCGGACCCCAGGGCACCCCCCAACTCTGTTTGTGCTGCTCCTACGTGGGGAGGAGAGGGTGAAGAGTCCCACATGCATTCAGACTGGAATCGGCGACTTGCCAGACGGATACCTGTGCTTGTTTTGTGCTCTGCCGTCATTCAAGGTGACTCGCTTTGGCGGCTGCTTCTGGTGACTAGCGGAAGACGGATGAAAGACACAAGAATCCTTAATGTCGTGAATCTGGGCCAGATGCCTGAGTACGACACCATTCTAAGAATGCAGTACAATCCATTCTGATGCGTGTTTCCCTTTCGTCTGCATCAACAAACAGACGGCAGAGCAAACCACACTGAACGGGGATGGAAAATAAGTACCTGTGTCCCACAGAAAGCCAGTGTAAAGTGAGACATCATGTCTGACTTCGATAAGACGAGCTGGTCCCCCATCCTGACACCTGTCAGCTTGCCGCAAATGGCCGGGGGGGGGGAGGCAGCCCTCTCACTATTGCCCGGCTCACCGAACGGCACACGAGTGGCAGGGAGCGATGCAAATGTCTCGATAGCATCTCCGCTAAGCTGAATGACATTACACCCAGGCTAATGTTCTTAAAAGGCCGGGTATTAGAGGTGCTTGGGAGGCTGGCCCGGCTACTCGGGGCTGAGTGACGCGCAGATTAAGTGCGCTGACAGGGCGCACAATGAAGTCATCAGAAAATGTGACATGTCAGATGGGCGGGGGGGGGGCGCGAAATGGATGGATTGTCACTGTCTGTCACAGCGGATGCATCACCTGCTCCCAGATGTCCCCCTCACGCCACCGTGGGAAAATGCACTAACTGACATGTTTACCACCGTTTACTGGACTGCCACGTCCCCTGCGCCGGGTAAATACACACAAACCCACACACAGGAAAGTTTTCCCATTTACAATAAAAATGAAAGACCCATTCATTTTACCTGTTAATTTTAGATTTTTGCAAGAAGAGGTGCAATCATTTTGCTGTTCACTTGGCTGCTGTAATCATTCATCTCAAAAACAATTCTAGACCCCATTTGGTGGGGGTGGGGTGGGGTGGGGCGGGGGGATTCAGTCCCTCTACTTTTTGTCTCAACCCCCCTGAAAAATATTTATTCTAAAACCATTTAGTTATATGTCTCAGATTTTCGTACACATTTTGCACCCCAGACTCAGCAAACTTTATAGTGGGGGGAACCCCTCCTCTCAGCAAATTTAATCATGGTGGGGATGACATTAGGTATTTCATCAGGGATCTGAGCCCCCCTAAGGGTCAGATCCTAGAATCTCCTCTGCTTCACCAACAGTGATGTGCGCTTTCATATTGCTAATATTAGGAATTATGGATGAGAATTCCCACACAAGGTCTTGTGAGGACACTGCTTAATGCTGTTTCTAGACCATGGTATGTCTGATGAAAACTAATTGAGGTAATGGTTGGAATATCCATCCATCCTTCACCCTGGATGGGATGCCAGTCCAACACGGGAACTTACATGTACACACATTCAGAGATGGGCAATTTCGAGATGCCAGCTGCAATCCCATGTGACACAGGGAGAACAGAAACCGAGCAGGAGTGAGACTCAAACTGCCTACCCGGGATGTTCGAGGCTACAGTCACGGTGGTGCAAACATATCTGATATCTAAAGCAAATTCAGCTTATGGTTAAAAAATGTAACAAATTGTAGCAACTTTGCAATGCATTGTAAGCCATCTCTCTTATAATTAGTAGAATTCTGGAGTCTGTATTAAATCTGTTACATTTGCATTGTTCTGCAAAATGTAAATAATATGTGATAGTAAATCAATCACGTTTCAGATATGCTCATTATAAGAAAACTCATTCTACACCTACAGTATTCCCTTTTCACACATCATTCTAGTTAAAATTTATTACTGGCACTTAATTAACAGTCATTTAAAATGAATGCTTCCTGCAATAAAACGCAGCACATATATATAAAATATGTGAATAATAACTGTCTAACGGAAACATTTATAATATAAAGCAACATCATCTTCATACACAGACAAACTCATAACCATTCCATCTGCCTCAGTGCATATCCTGCTCGCACCCAATAGTTTAAAACAGTTGAAAATGCAGAATAATTTAAAAAATGAGAAAATAAACGATTTGGGAAGGACAGAAAGTCTCGTTGGTTTTGGGAACGCCTTGACAAAGGCCTTATTAGACAGATCCTCACGAACAGAACATCCGTCTCCCTCTCATGCTTTTTCTTCCGAGGTTCCTCTGTACGCCAGCCCGCCAAAAGATGGCAATGTTGCTGTGCTGAATTCCAAATTAGGTTTCCTCCGCTTGACCTTCTCACAGAAGCCTGGCCCAGCTGAATCGCCTCCACCGGGGGTGCTCCGACCGGCCAGGCGTTTATGCTGCCACGGGCCACCTTTCGAGGGAACGGGCCGCTCCAGATGCCTGAAAAATCCGGCATTCCGTGGCCGGTGGCCATGTTCCCGTTTCCGGTTTCTTAGGAGACGTTTCTGTCCAAACCGGAGGGCGCCCGCCCTAGGATACTGCTGTGAAGGTCAGCGATTATTGCCGAGCAGCGTAGAGGGGAGGTTGGAAGCTGTTTGACAGTAAGACCGTGTGTGTCTCAGGGAGAAAACGTTCGTCACGGAAGCCTGTGTGATGAGCTGGTGATGATGTTCATTCAACAATACGGGACTTTTAAAAATCCATGTCAGCGGTGATCGGAACACAGCAGAACCTGCCCATTTCAGTGCTGCTGCTCCTTCTTAACCTTCTCCTCACTCTCCCTTTATCCGTTTTCCATTCCAGCCATGTCCGATTCTTTAAACTTCATGCCCGTTCACATGTAAACTTTCTGTTTTTTTTTAAGACATGAAGCTGTCTGTATCTAAATGTGCTATATTTCTACAATTGAGTGAAGCATACTTTGCAGACTTAATGAAACACGAGTGGACCTTCTGCGTGGGAGCGAACATCTCCTTAGTAAAGTTTTTGTTCTGGAGCATCCGTTCTCCCGCGTTTCCCAGCGTAATTACTGCCTGTAGGAAAGCTTGGCGATGTGATTTTCCGAAGCCAAATGGACACTCAGCAGGCGAGCAATTCTACTACTATTATCCCCAAATTCCTGAAAATGCACCTCGCCTAATGGTTACTGAGTCCTACACCAAAATGAAAGGGTTAACAGCCACTAGGGCTATCAAGGATAAATTGGCACTTTCCCCCAAAAAAATTACATCCCACTAAGATGGCAGTGATGACAAAGAACAATCTTAAAATGGAAAAGGTGTCACTTCTTCATTAGGCATGGATTTTGTTTGAGGCAATAATGTACAAGATTTTGGGTCTAGATAGGAACCAGATGGGGAAGTTGCTCTTTCTGATATTTTAGAAATAACAAAAAAAATGAAAGTCTGTCCCATAGTGGTGTTTTTTGTTAGCTTTAATAGCATGTAGCCTTCAGAGTTATCACAACAGGACACCCAGACCTGCTTTACACTGCAGCTTCTCTCCAGGGATGGTTAAGGCTCACCGGCGTGGATTTTACTCTCCTGTGTCTCCTGTGCCCATGATGCTAATTCATGTAGATTTATGCGCCGTAAGACTCCTGTTGCAGTCCGGATAACCGACACCTTAAAACAATCCCCTGCCCATTGTGAAGACATTCCTTTAACGGCCCGGGTGAACAATAACACTGGAGGTCGGCCGAGGTCGGAATTCTGAGCCGAGAGCCGGGGACCGGAGCTGTTTTTGAACCTTTTTGTCGCCCAGGGGCATGAATCAGAGTCTACAGTAGGATTTAGATGTTTCTCTGCATAAGGTCAATACATATGAGGAACGCATGGAGAGCGGCCTGGCTGCCGTCAGGTAGCTGCGTAGCCCCAGGTCACGGCAAATGTTGTTTATTGGTTATTCTGTCACAGCACCAGGCAGCGACTTGAATAAACCTGCCAGTAGATGGACCACATAAATATTTTCTGCAGCGGAAAAAGCGGGGAGATTTATTGTAACCAAATTGTTTATGGCTAATTTTTTTCCACAAGTTAAACACAGTATGTATTTACAGTCAAATACAGTCAGGCTTAATCGTTTTGCGCACATTATGAACTATTTGGACCATTGAGCTAAAACATAAAAAAGCAATGTGACTAAAAATGATTTTATCCATTGCCCATATTTGGAATTGTGAAAGGAAGGTTATTTTTATGTTCTATACTATTTATATAGCATAAAATATAAGTTAGAGCATTATATAGTGTATAGAGCATTACATAGGGTATAGAGCATTATGTGGGTTTTTGATATGCTTAAAAAGCATATGATAATATGATATAGTGTATTTCACAGCCTCTGTAATATTCTCACTATTCGGAATTTTTATTTAGGGAAAAAAATCTCATTTTGGAGAAGGAGGATTCTTGAGGTCATGTTTTCTGGCTCACGATGGTTTTTACTTGTTAATTATTTTTCAAGGCAAGGATCACAGCGATGATATATGAGGGGAAAAGTGTGGAAATTCAGTGGTTTACTGGGAAGCCTGGTTTCTCTGTTCGGAGCCTAATCCCACTGTTCTTCCCGCTCCTCTCCCTTATGCCAGTCACAATTTCTAATTAGCTCTCTCTGTGGAGGAAGAAGATGGATTATATTTTAATATCCAAGGCCTAAAATTAGTTTATATTTTAGCAAGTTAGCACTTCTTAGCAGTTGATTTACTCTTGAAGATGTAAAACCAGTGAGCTTGCTATTAATCATGCACTGGTCATCCTCTTCGCTTTTTTTTTTAAAAAAAAGAGAATCAGGAAGAGATTTTGGTTTCCCTGGCAGGATCATAATAGGTAAACACATAATTGTGGTAATTTAGAAATCACTGCTCTAGTGTTACCCATGATGTGACACTTAGCCCCCCCAGATTACTGCGCCCCCCCCAGTTATTAATTACACGTTCACACAACAACGTTGTGTTGGAATAATTATCGGCGCAGTCTAATTAAAAAAGGTCTCTCCCTGAGCTGCTTTTTTTTCCCCTCCCCTGCCCCCCCCTCCCCCCGCTGCTGTGTGTCAGGCGAGGCGCTACACCCGTGTTCCTGTGGTGCACCTCCGAAGTAGTTTTTTTTCCTCCCCCATCCGCTGACCGTCTGGCGTTCCTAAGCGGCTCTTACGGTGGAATCATCCATCACACCTGCCGCTGTCGGAAAGGCACTCTGTGGGGGGGGGAGGGGGCATGCGGCCGGATATCCGGGGTCAGTAGGACCGTGCTTGATACATTTATGCGGGTCAGCTCTCATTTAGCTACCAGACAAATGAAGATACATGCACACACACACAGACACACACACACAGGCATTAATGCCAACTGACTAGTCCTCCATGACGGGGTTTGAAGATTCACAACATCAACCGCCGTTAAACATGGATTTCAGGCTGAGATTACTTGTAGATGCTGCAGAGCGCCATCTCGTGGATTTTTGCTCCAACGTTGGCCGCCTAATTCCCTTCTGCAGCTTGGGATACACCACCCTTAGCTAAGGCTGGGGGGTTTTCACGAGTGGCGGCAGGGCGTCGGGTTACGGCACTCGCCGGGCCGCAAATCCCGTGCAGAGAGTGCACACCAGGATCTGCCTCTGCTCCAATGGAAAATAATAACGTGGGTTACTGCCCCGCCGTCCCAGGCCTGCGGTACCCTCTCCATTCGGAGATGATTAAGAGCCTGTGCTGGTGCAGAACGAGGTCTGTTCCTACGCCCGCCAGCCTCCACGGGGCTGAGGGGAGGCGTTGGTGCCTATCGCTCACAGGGACCATTTCATATGCAGGCTTTCACCCTTGGGTCTGGGTGGAGGTGGGTCGGGTCCACCCAGCCTCCTACCTTCATTAATCATCCACCCACCGTGGCTTACCGGCAAACCCCCTCTCCTCACACTCCGAGACAACCCCCTGGATTACAGAGAGCCGGTGAAATGTCAGCCCAAATCTGAGTCTTGATGCAGATAATCATTTCAATAATATTTCTCCATTTGTGCCCCAGACGCCGGGGAATAGAGCTTTTCCCGCTGTCAGGTACCGTAAGGCTGCGTCCGGATGGGAATACTTGACTCCGAGCCAGACGGCTTAGCCGCGCTCGCAGCATATGTTCAACAAGCCAGCCTTTCCACGAGCACGCAGCATACTTTTATTAATTTGAGCCGGCGAGGGATGCATCTATGTTTACCTGACTGCGGGGGGGGGGGGGGCCGCCCCCCCCGCCCCGCGGGGGGGGGGGCGGGGGGGGGGGGGGGGGGGGGGGGGGCGGGGGGGGGGGGGGGGGGGGTGGGGGAGGGTGGGGGGGTGGGGG
>JAODKC010000001.1:41297176-41309842 GCA_026777985.1 Mormyrops attenuatus
ATGCTTTGCCGGGCTCGCAGGAGATGTTCCAGAAGCCCTCCCTTCCCCCATGCCGCATCTTCATTTTTTTAATTTTGCGCGGCGCGGTCTTCCAATTTGTTTTCCTGTCTGCCCCCCCCCCCCCCCCCCACAACCTAACAGAGAACCAAGAACCAGAGGCTGCAACTGGGTAGTAAGAAGACAGGACATCACAATCTGTGGTGTTCGACTTCGGACCTAAAACTGGAATCCAATAACATGCAACTGGACAGCTATGTTACAGAAAAGTTGGCTGAAGACCCAACGCTTTTTTCCTAACTAGCTTAACCCAGTCCCCAAAACCGAATTCTCAAAGTCCTACCAATACATTATTGATGTTTCTAGAACGTAGTATACGCCACACCGCTAAGAGCCGGCGGCCATTACACGACTGACCAAAAGAACGTCTAAACAAAACATTTTTTTTTTCTTTCCAGGCGTCTGCAGAGAAACTCGTTAGCGCGCGATAGACTCTTCCACATTGTTGGGGAAATTTATGCGTGGCCTCTGAGTTGAACTTCTCCATTAAAGCTGCGCTCTGCACGATCCTGGGAGTTCTTATCCTGGTGACTTATGATGCTAGAGTGGGGGTGGGGGGGTATATGGAAAATGTCAATAGAAAAAGTAAGTCTGAGGGGAAGGCTAGCCTAATTAGCGCCCATTTAGATTTTATGATGGCTCTGAGATCTGCTCATCCTGATAGAGAGCACTACAGTTACATATTGTCCTAGCCTGAGGGAACCATAGGAAAATCCAGATTTATGGTACCTATCATACCAGCATATTTCATTTGCCATTATGAGATGCCAGCTCACAATGATGCCAGGTTATTTATTATGGATTAAATTGCAGGACCTGGATGGTTGAGGAAGATTCTAGAGCATCATTTACGTTATTAACTTGATCATTACGCCTGCCTTCCGAGGTCCCCTTTCTGGATTTCCATGGGTTTGGCACAGATTTTTCAGCCTTTGTATTTCCTCCAAAGAAGTGTAACTTTGTAACTTCACATAGCTTCAGTCACAAAGATCATTCATCCTTTTTTGTGTAGAGCACAATGCTAATTGGCAGGTCGATTTTTTCAAATATATGTTTGAACCTTAGTTGAGTGCAGCTGTATTTCTGTAAAGTATTACACTTTCCATGCACTAAACCCTAACCCTACTTCAAAATACTACATACTTTAGTATTTGCTGGTGTTGAAAAATACACTTGTTTCTTTGTATAAAAAAATCACACTTATTACAGAAGCGTTTACAGATTTTGATATGTACACACACACACATAGTGTATATGTATATTGTATATCAGCCATGTTTCTCTCTTATACAGACAATGCAATACACTGCAGATGTACTTTATTAGTTTTTATAACGTACAGACAGCTGGGGGAAAAAAGCAATTCACCTCTATGCTCTGACATTTTTCAAAAGTCGTCTGACAGTCTGGGTTAGAGATGGTTAAATCGCTTTCATTTTGAAGGAGAGCTAAAGAAGAGCTGTTTTTTGGAGTGGGGAGGGGCGCACGTCCCTTCTTACCCCATGTTGATTTTATGTGTGTGTGTGAATGTATGTATGTATATGTATAAATAAATATACATATGTGTGTGTGTGTGTGTGTGTGTGTGTGAGAGAGAGAGAGAGACAGATAGAGAGAGAGACTATATTTATATACATTATGAATGACTTAATAATTAATGACTGCCTAATCATTAAAATCACCAATAAGATAATGCTGAAACAATATTCAGATTTCACTTTGTTTAAAATGCATCTTGATATTTTGGGATTTTAGGGAAATTTAGAGTATTTCTGGTAAGTTCATAAATATAAAATTATATAAGCGGCGATTTATTCGTTTAAGTCCAAGCCATGAGGAGAAAAAAAAACACGTTTTCCTTCCTTTGCCAGAACCACTGAGGTCAGTCTGCTGGTTTTATATCTTTTGTGCATTACGCGGTGTTTATTTACCATATCCTGTAAAGTCGCCCTTGTTGGTATTTACTCTGTTTACACGCCCATATTACTTTTCCATAAAGGACATAAGAGTGGCATTTAAGTAGTTGTGTCCTGCGGTATTAAAATGCACTCCGTACTGCAAGGGGAGCACATTGGGGAATAGCGCGGCCCCGGACTCCCATTACCCAGTATAAAAGTGTCAGCCGCTTTAATTACGCCCGCACCGCTCCCGGTGCCCCCCCCCCCCGCTTTTTTTTTTTTTTTTTTACTGCATTGGCGATTGCATTTCCTGCACAGCTAAACTTTCCTTCCGAGATGTTTTAAGGCATACACGGGCCGCTCAGTTTTTGTGCCCTTGCCCCAAAGCAGTTGTTAATACGTGTTTCCCAATATTGCATTTATACCGTTTTACAACGGCGCTTGTAAGGATGCTGGCGCGGTTCCGTAGCGGCTGCACTGTGGTCTCCTTCAGCACTTTAGAGAAGCCCTTATTTACTGGATGGAGTCAATGGCTTCTACATGAACGACCGAGACTTTAAAATAATAAATAAAAATAAAAGTCAGAGATGTTTCAGGCTCTCCTTATTCGACCCAGGTGGCCAGCATTATGGGTGATCTCTTGCGATTGCGTGTTTTAGGTTCCCGAGGTACGGAGGTAATGGATTTCAGGTTACCAACCTTCTACGTGAATTAACGGGTCTGCTCTGTCTCTCTAACTGCATTTTAGCAGTTTTAGTGCGTTTCATTATTTATTCAACATGAAATTTCCAGCCAATATAATGAATATTACTTTCAACTATTGTACTCTGGCGTCCAAATATATCACTAGGGAATTAATCTATTAAAATGTTATCATTACTCAACATCTGGGTCATAGGATGGTCATGTTCAGGCTGGATGGTAGAACTTTGTGTAACTCCATTTCGACTTAAAGCATAAAGATGGGGATTTTCAGTGCATTTTTCCATGTGCCAGTTATAAGAATTAATAAATACATGTAAATAAGCTGTCCTGTCATAACATCCTATTGTAACATATTTAATAATAGGCTGGTTATATCATCTAAAGCTATTTGCTAATGCTACTGCGGTAGCCTTGTATTTAACTGGTTTCTTTATAATTCACAATATAGCAGCTTAACACAAAGATAACTGATATATGGCAGCAGAAGTGAGATTTCACCTCTTGTGTTGTGTGTATCCATGGATGGGGCTCTCCAATGACACACTTGATTAATTTCTAAGCTACGTGTACGTCCTACATCACCCCATACAGATGATTTGGTTGGCATGCTCTGTCCCCTCAAATATCAATGTGCCTCAGTAATCTGAAACACACACAGGGAATCACCGGTGGGTGGGACTTGACCGTCATGGGGTGGGGGAGGGTCAGCTTCTTGGGTCAAGTCCCATTGGACGCTCGCTGAACCTTCCCGATGGAGCCGGCATCCCTCATGGCTGCCGGAAGGCTCTAGAACAACCAAGGAGAGTAGCGTCTATCCTTCCCTGCTTATGCCCCTGCATGGATCATTGCTTAGAATATGTCTACATCCCCTCAGCCAATTTCACAGGGAGGAGAGATGCCTTCCAGGGTCCATCTTTCATCCGTGTCCCGCTTGACTTTCCGTTACATAGCTCAGTTCCTCCGTGTATCACCCGAGTCTCTCGGGAAGACCTGGTGGCCTGCATCCCCACAGCCCCTCGTGACCTGGAACGAAGGAACCTCCGTAAATCAACTACTGTGGCTCCATCTTACCATCTACCGAGCATCTCGTCATAGCTGCTGGATCGCACTCTCTGTTACCGCAACAGTAACCATCACCCTGAATCGCTGTAACACTGACCAAATCAAAACGAATTTCTCTTTATTGTACTCAACTTGTCCGAGGGTGTAGATGCTCATTCATCTTCTTCTGAAAGCAGGGTGTGGCTTAGACCTGGCCTACTTATTTGTTTACATTTACAATGTGATGTAATAGGTGACCTAGCAGGTCAGCGTTTTTCCTAATGCACATTTTGTAACTGCTACAAGGAAAAAAAAGTGAAACATATTGCTGAAATTTAATCAAAGTGATGCTGGATATTCAGCGGTTAGATTTTATTTAAGGTTTGCTGTAGCAGCCAAATTCTTCTTAAAAATCACCCTTCTAAATGCAACATAGGGCTAACAGACCTAACGCTATTAAAATAATTCACTGCATGCTCAATTTACCAACTTACACTGATTTAATTTGCCCTCTGTGTTGGCTACACATTCAACTTATCCTCCACAGTTAATTGAATAAAAATTTCTAGACAAAGTTATAGACCCGTGAATATAATTGGAGGGTATATCTTTTGAGGCCAGATACCTCAGCAATTACAGTGATGCTATATGGAATAGCAAGATCCCACTGGAATAGAATTATAGTAATATGTAAATTATTTCATATTATTTCTATATTTTCAAGACCTATATGGTTTACGGGAAATACGGAAATGGTCTATGATTTTATACTTCAGTCAAGCAGACATAATCAATACAAAATGCAGCATGCCACATATTTTTCAACATTTTACCATAAGTAATAGTAAAGCAAGTTTTTATATGTATTTAAAACAACATATAGGATAAATATCCCACAGCTTAATCTAAAATGGCCTTTTATTTCCATGAAACTGTTCCTTAAATTCAAAAATTGCTGTTTCCCAGTTACATGGCCAAAAGTGAAATTCTTGATTACCATCTCGAAGAGCTTGCAGCACTGGCCTTTTCCAGAGATCCATAGGTGACTTAGGCTGCTTTGTTCTCCAGTGCTTTTTTTTTCATTTTTAGAACCTTTATGAAGATCAAAATAAAAGAGGACAGGAAGAGCCAGGAGCAGCTGTGTTTGCTGTTATTTGGTTCAGGGCAAAAACAATAGGCGGGAAGTCGGAGGTCGGTTGGAGTCGTTGTAGGGCATAAAGAAGCAAGAACTGGGAACATGGGAGATCGGGGTGTGTTGGTGAAAGGTCAGGGGTTCGAGGTTATCGGGCAGAGGCAATCACGGCAGATTGGGTGACTCCTATACTAACGCCCAGCGGTGGCAGGAATGTCACATTACGCTGGATAAAACATAAGGTCCAAGGATTAATCAAGGACTGAAGAAGAGTGGCTGGGATTGTCAAATCTACCCAGCGTGGGTTCAGGGCATAGACAAGTGTTTAAGGATTGAAGGGTCACAACCCATCCAGAAGAAAGCAGCAGCAGAGGCAGCAGAAGGTCTAATAATTCTGGGATGGACATCCAGGCAGAGGCTTAAAGTTTGCACTCCATCACAGAAGGGCTGACACCTGCTGTATGGGAGGCTGTGGGACGCTTCCTTATTGGTCACCATGGTCCCTATTTGTTCCCCTCTGTTGCTATATCCCTGAACTGGACTTGTGGTTAATTAAGGACATGCACTTGTAAATGGAAGGTTGCCTGTTTGGCCCCGGGGCTGGGCTCCTGAAAGACCCCCGTTAACCTGAGGCTACGTCCGCGCTAATGCGTTAAAAACATTTTATGAGAGTTTCCGAAAGAAAAGGTCTGCATCCACCCTATCATTATCACTAGCGTTGAAAAAAACTTCAGCGCTCAACCTGCTCTGTGTAAAAGGCGAAGTATATATTTTGAATCATTTATTTCAGTTTTTATAAATACTTGACTCCTGATTAATCTCTCACACAACCATGTGTTTAAAGTAAATGCACGTATTTTACTTAGCAAAAGCAAAATATCACAGTATTGCAGTGTAGCAAACACAAAGCTGTACATAAAAGGAACCATCACAGCAACAACACGGGGATCCAGAAATTGAGTCACTATACTTCTCTTTCTCTTCCCCTCGGGTTCAGTGTTTGATGGCTGGATAGAGTTGCACTTAAACTTGGTTCAGGTACAGTCTCATTTTGAGCTCCACTGTAGCTGTATACAGCATACGATGTACACAAAACACGATTTAGCTGCACACAAGTAAGCAAAACAACATATGCCAGGTAGCGAAAGTCCTGTACATCCTCCATGTTCACATGTGGCCTACTTTTGTGAAAACAAAGGCAAAGCATTCTTCATTCCCATAAAGAAAAACCAATTAGGAAAAGACACATCATAATGAAGAGAGCTAATCAGGAAATGATCACAAGCTAAGTATGAACCAGTCAGAGCTCACTGATGTAGGTGTAACAAAGTTTTTATGTTTATGAGCGTTGGCACTAATGCATTCACAGAAAGATTAGTTGTCGGAGAGCGGTGAAATTTTACACCGCTTCTGGGAAAAAAAGATGCATGGTAGTGCGGACGGAAGGCTAAATGGTCAAAAATTTTTTGTGTTACTAAACTGAAACGTATTAGTGCAGACATACCCTGAGAAGTCTCTATATAGCGTTAATTCTCCGCCCCACCCAGTCTCCACATGGTACCTCAGTTGAATGCTGTTTTTGTTTGCTCTGATTGCTCATTTTGCTCATGGGAGTTTTACTTACACAAAAATGTTGAGGACAGAACAAAAACAATTATTGGCTGAGAGAGATAACCAATCATATTGTAGAGGAGGTGGGTCCAAGCAACTGGAGGAGGTGGGACCAAGACATTTGATTGGTTGGTCCCACCTCCTCTAGTTGCTTTGACCCACCTCCTCTAAAATCTCTCTGGACCAATCATTTTTCATTCTGCTCTCAGAACATTTTTGTGTAAGAAACTCCCACAAGTGCTCATTTTGCGCAATGTATATCTCCAGTTTGCATTTGTATCATTGCATTTTTTCAGTCATTCTCTCTGTACTTCCTGTCTTTACCTTCATGCTCTGAACTACTTCATGCATAATGCACATAACCATACATTTACACTTATAATTTATCTATAATGTATTTCTAGCCAGTTGTATTTATTGTATATATTCACAGATTTCCCACACTATCCGAAAGTAGAGCATTCCTTCGTAAGCCAAAATGGCATAAAACGAAGAACAATTACAGATAATTTCTACAGGAAACGTTTTTGAGCGTTCCCAGATCAAAAAAAGATAACCAATCAATCATACCAAATAACACATAAAACTTAAAATAACATTAACATATAGTAAAAGCAGGAATGATTTAATAAATACAGCCTATATAAAGTATAAATAATGTATATAAAGTATAGCATCACTTACCAGAATCAATATACAGTCATGCATCGCTTAATGACAGGGATACTTTCTGAGAAATGTGTTGTTAAGCAATTTTGTCATTGCGAGAACATCATTGAGTGTACTTACACAAACCTAGATGGTACCACTTACTACACACTATATGGTATAGTCTAAATAATGATAAAAAGTTCAGTATATTAAATACTTAACCCAGTAACATAATTGGTTGTTATCCTTATCAAGTACTATGTACTGTACATAATTATATGTGCTATAGTTTTATATGACTGGTGGCAAAAGTAATGCATTGAGTAATACTTTGCGCTATGATGATAGGAATTTTTCAGCTCCATTATAAACTTATGGGACTACGGTCATATACAGTATGTAGCCTGCTGTGACTGAAATGTCATTATGCGGCGCATGACTGTATATCTATAATTGGCTCATCGATAAACAAATGTTAAATTCAAATGCTAAATGTTATTTTCGTTTTTCTCCTTTTATGGTAAAAGTGAAAATCCTCTCCAGATTTCTTTTGGTTAGTGAAAACAGGTGCTTATGTAAGTCTTTTGTAAAAATGGTATAAAGCGAACATTCAGAAAGCAGGGGAAACCTGAATTTGCACCTGGTTAGATGTCGATTGCGTTTCATTGGCTCTGTATATCTAACCTAGTCTAATGTAATCTATGGAATCCATCTTCATGAAACCGCAAGGTGCTCCTAAGCAAATCGTGGGCCGCTGTCAGCCAGAGTAGATGTGCACAGGGGGTCCCTTAGGGGAAGTGCATGAACACAGTTAGTGAGTGGTTAAAGTTTTTATTTCTAAGGTACTCCTAAGACCCCTTTTAAACAACAAAACAGACATGGGATAATTGTGATAGCTAAATGTGTGACCCTTCTCCGCTGAATAACCATCATTTCAGATACCATTATATTCGGTTTGTTTCATAAGTCGTTTATACCTGCTGATTCACACTAATCTAAAGTGGGAAAAAAAGATTCTAAACTGGAAAAAAATCAGTTTATTTTAATAGGCCCGTCTCAGCAAGATTTCCATTACTCTGTTGTATCTTCTTAGCAACCAAGAAACTTCACATAAAATTATATTCAAACTCTCTCTCTCTCTCTCTCTCTCTCTATATATATATATATATATATATATACTGTATATATATATAAACTAATTATATTCATGCAATTGCTTAAAATGTGTTGCATTGGTACAGAGTTTAAAGATCAATGGTTTAGAACAAGGAGGTTAAATGTGGCTGTTAAATGATAAAATGGGCCATCAATTCCTTCAGCTCTTAACGTATTCTTCCTGAACAATTATGGTATAATTTCACGTTCTGATGATGACCCCTGAAAGGTAAAAACAACAAGCGGCCTTCCAGAATTGCTTTCTGTTTTTGGTACTTAACACAATTATTAATTGCGCTTCCTCCAAGAGCTGGAAAGGTGGCGATTGTATTTACGGTTCCCATGGCAACATCGCATTTCTGTCGCCAATAAGACCCGTGTTTGTCATTTTCAACTAAGTATAGCCGAGAATTTATACAGATTTTTTTCGAATGCAACAAGAAATATACCTCTTGTTTAATATATTTGCTAATATCATGAATTTTAGGTTGGAAGTTGGGGTGTTTTATACTTTTACTCGTTCTGTTAAGAATTTTAATCATGTTTTTTCCAGGAGAAATTATATCTATGGTTTTTCTTCTCACTTTTTCTTGAAATTTTGATCAAATATTGACTGTACCTGGTGCCCTTGTGTCCTTGATTTTTTTTTTTGAAAAGTAATGAAATACCTTGATTGTTATCTGCTTTTTTAATGACACTTGTGCAGTCTTATGTTTACATGATAAAGATTAAAATGATATGGACGTTTCTCTGAGGGGGATCAGGGAATGGCTGTTTATACACTTGGAGCAGCACAGAGGCCAATGTTGGTTAATATATTCGTTCAGTCATGCAGTCAGGCCATAACCCGTCTATGTGCACCTGGTTCTGAAGAGCCGTCACCTCCGCCGGATAGAGGAACTGCAATCGACAGACCTTAGGGGTTTCTTTCCTACAGTAAATAAAAAGTTCTGAATTTCAATCCCTGGCCAACATAGCTGTTACTAGCTTTCCAATATAATTTGACTATGCTTGATTATAACAAAATTGGTTATGCATCAGACTTTCACTGTGTCAAAAACCTCATACCAGAAACTGAAACAGGAATGATATTACGGTATTATTGCTTTGTATCTCATTTGTCAGTTTTTTTAGACTGACACCTCTATCTCGGGACATTTTGGCACCAGTTTATGGGATGTGTGTATGATATTCGTACTGAACGCAACAAACGGCCATCGTCCAGAGAAGCCAGTGACATCAGGCGGCTGGGGTGCAGCCAGCCTGCTGATTGGACAGTAGAAGCAGCATGAGGTCGATTTTTTGCCTCAGAGACTGTGATTTTCGTTTTCCCCTTGCCCAGATATGTGAGGAGGAAGCCAGGAATGACCGGTGCAAAGAGGCTGGAGCAGAAAGTGCTGGAAGTAGCAGCCAAACTCCTGGTCAGCTGCTGGAGCTCCTCTCCAGCCGACCGGGCCAGGACTCTGATGGGCGGGGAGGAAAGTTGCTCCTTGGCGAGGAGAAGCTCGTACCTTCTGTCACAGCCTCCAGCCCTGGCCCCACGGCAACCTGCCGCCCCACTGCCGCTCTGCCAGTTGGAGGTTTTAATTGGCCATCTGGGGAAAGCGTGATCTAGCGGCTGGATATTAATCAGTAAATTAACCCAGCCATAATAAACGTCTCCCAGTGGAGGCCCGGCAGCTGCGGGCAGAGAAGAGAGCGGCACGGCATGCGGAGGACCTGAACAGGGAGTTAATACCCTGGCCACCACTCCATTGAACATCTCCTCTGTGCCCCCCACTCCCCCCCCCGCGGTTCCCGGGCACCGGCGCACTTGTGACCCCCAATTTGTTTAACAATCGCGAAGAGGATTATCTTGAACATGGAGACCCAGATGTCACAAGTACTGCAGAGACAGAGCTGACCAGTGTAACACCGGACACCATTTTGGCCGAGTCCGAAGGCATCACGTGACGAATTTCATATGCCCAAGATACATAAGGGAATAGTAGTATACCTTCAGACTGTGCTCCATGGCTCTGATGGATAGATGATGTTTATTCTGTGAGTTGCCACAGCTAATTAGCATCCACTGGCTAATTGCTTTAATTGTAACATATAGGAAAGCCATCGTCTGTTTCGTAATTGGTAGTTCACGTGGCTCGGCTTCTTGTGAGCACTGGAAACCTACATATTGAATAATCGACAGGAAAATTGTCCAGAAAGGAGGATATATATTTTATAAGTGTTACTATTTATCAAAATATTATTGTTACATTTTAACAATCTTCAGGAGTTTATGGTTTGTAAATAAATCTTAAAATTGCATTTGTGGGCAGTACATTCTAAAGAGCTCTGCAAATAGTTTACAAAAGGGAAGATAAAATAATGACAGTATTTTAATGTAAGACCAGTTAAAGCTCATTTCTGTGTATTGTAACAGTCTTTGATGTAACACCCATATGATGACAGCAAATTTCTGGCCAACACCTAAATCTTGCCTTTGTTACAGCTGTTGTTGTTCAGTTTTTATGCATATAGACAAGCAGGGTATTAAGAAACAAAGCTCAACAGCCGAATTAGCTCATTCTACATTTGATCCGGTTTAATCCACTTTCTCCAAGTGAATATTAGATAAACTAATGGCTTAATTGTTGGGCTGTGACAAGCTTGAACCCAAAGCGTAAAAGACTATGTAATACTTTTGATAATAAAGCCTGTTTAACCGCCGAACACACAATGCAGAGCATTACGAAAATATATTTACTTGGTGAGGCATTTTGAAAACGGACATATGTAGACTGTAATGTTCTTATAGGGATAGGGTGTCCATGGCGGAATGATGTTCTGTGACCGATGTGTTGGTACCGTAGAGACCTGAAGCCTCCACTGGCAGATCTGCTGGGTAGGTTCTGTAGCCCAAACGTCATCCCTTTCAACATTCAAGGAACAAATTGCTACCCATTTCTGTCCACATATCAATAAATTTTGAGGGCCCATGCGTCTGTATTTTACATACATGTGAAATAAATGACATGCAAAGAGTTGCGTGTTTGCCTTTCTAATTTTAAGGGTCAGCAGTATTTTAATACCATTTTAAACACACATTCGGTGTTTTCTTTTTTTATTGCACGTGTACAACTGGCTTTTGATGGCCAAACCAACGAAGCATGGTTAAAGAGCCCCTCGCAGGCGGCCGCCTCTAAACCCGCTGTAATTGTATCATTTGACCTCAGCTCACCTGGGCCTGCATGGGAATCATAATGCAATCCAAGTGTGAAGAAAAATGATATACGGTGTCTTTCACCTAAATATTTATTCAGGTCCCACCAAATAGCTGTTTGTCCCTAATAAAAGGGGGGGAGGGGGGCTACTATAGGGGGTTGTAACCACGCTGCCCCAGGGCCATTTGGGATGTTTTCCGTTTGCTTTGGCTTTGTTGGCCACTGCTACTTTCCTCTTTTTCCATTAATAAAGCACATGTGACAGAAAGCTAATAGGCAGCATGGTTTTCAGTAATATTGGAAAAAGGGAATGCCCTATGGAATGCCCTATGGAATGCCCTAAGGGATGCCCTATGGGATGCCCTAAGGGATGCCCTATGGAATGCCCTAAGGGATGCCCTATGGGATGCCCTATGGTATGCCCTAAGGGATGCCCTATGGGATGCCCTATGGAATGCCCTAAGGGATGCCCTATGGAATGCCCTAAGGGATGCCCTATGGGATGCCGTATGGAATGCCCTAAGGGATGCTCTATGGGATGCCCTATGGTATGCCCTAAGGGATGCCCTATGGGATGCCGTATGGGATGCCCTATGGGATGCCCTAAGGGATGCCCTATGGGATGCCCTAAGGGATGCCCTATGGGATGCCCTATGGTATGCCCCATGGGATGCCCCATGGAATGCCGTATGGAATGCCCTAAGGGATGCCCTATGGAATGCCCTATGGAATGCCCTAAGGGATGCCCTATGGAATGCCCTATGGAATGCCCTAAGGGATGCCCTAAGGGATGCCCTATGGTATGCCCCATGGGATGCCCCATGGGATGCCCCATGGGATGCCCCATGGAATGCCCTACAGGATGCCCTACGGTATGCCCTACGGTATGCCCTACGGTATGCCCCATGGGATGCCCTATGGAATGCCCTAAGGGATGCCCTATGGGATGCCCTATGGGATGCCCTAAGGGATGCCCTAAGGGATGCCCTATGGGATGCCCTACGGGATGCCCTAAGGGATGCCCTACGGTATGCCCTACGGGATGCCGTACGGGATGCCCTAAGGGATGCCCTATGGTATGCCCTATGGGATGCCCTATGGGATGCCCCACGGGATGCCCTAAGGGATGCCCTATGGCAGGGGTGGGCAATCTTATCCGCAAAGGGCCGGTGTGTATGCAGGTTTTTGGGATAACCTTTAGGTCAGCTGTTCA
>JAODKC010000001.1:41309942-41339526 GCA_026777985.1 Mormyrops attenuatus
TGAAAGTTTCACTGGCATGACACCAAGGTCTAGTAATCCTTTCACCCAGATACGTCCAACAGCTTGCCATTCAGCCTTGCAGAAATCTGGCCGCAGCCTTGGAACTCGCTCCATCTCCCCTTCACACTGGTCAAGCAACTGCTCCCAGAATGCAGTGTAAACCTCCCTAGACACTCCAGCATCATCAATGGCTTTTTCATTTACAAAGTCCATTTTTAAAGTCAAACCCATGATGTTGCTATCCATAAATACAGCCAAAAGATCTTCAACAACCTTTACTCTGTGGACTGATGCATGTCGTGGGCTCTCTGGGTTCCCTGAGTTGTCAGCTGTGACAGATGGGGAAAGTTGGCTGCTTGAATTTAAAGACAACTCTTGTGGTCCACTGTCCTGCTAGAACAAATAACAAAAACATATCAAAAACTATTGGGAACAGTTAGACCTAAGTCAAAAGCAAGTCTTTGTAAGATCCTTCCAGCCAGGAAAACATCCACATCTTCAGTTAACACTGTTAGCATCACTATGACATCAAAATTTCTTTTTCCTGTCAAAATTACTTACAACGTTCCTTCAGAGCTTCACAGTATATCAAACAACTATATTCACAGGCACAGAATTGGAATACTAGATGGCTGACTTTTACATGTAAAGTTCTCCCTTAAATCATGACTACATATTCGGATTAAGTAATCCTTTACAGTGAATATAACAACAAGTAATAGTTATATAAACAATATAGCTTTGTTTGTAAAACAGAAAAATACACCAATTGATTTTAAAAAATCTTCACGAGTGGTGCATGTAGGATTGAACCGTTTGATATGTTTTCCTCTGCCTTGCATCTACTATCAATAAGTATCATTTCTTTCAGGTGGAGTAATGTTCAGAACACTACTACAATCTAGTAGTTAGCATGATCCAAAATATACAGTGATAATCCAAATTATTAATTTTTTTCCAAAAAGAATCTCTGTTTTCATGGACAATGAAAACTTGCTAAGCCACAGCAGAGTGACACAATTTAGGAAATTCTCCTTAAAATTCGAAGTTTTAGAACAGGGGTGGCCAATCTTATCCGTAAAGGGCCGGTGTGTATGCAGGTTTTTGGGATAACCTTTAGGTCAGCTGTTCAAACCCAGGTGTGAGGACACTTCAGGGAATCAGTCCTCTAATTAGGGAGTTGCAGTGAAAACCTGCAAACACACCGGCCCTTTGCAGATAAGATTGCCCACCCCTGCCCTATGGGATGCCCTTCCTGACACTCTGAGGGCAACCCAATCTACTTAAAACCTTCCTTTTTAGCAGATTTTATCATTCCTAATTTTTTCCATTATAGCTCGTTTTTTAGATTGTTTTGCAGCACTTAGAGATTTTCTCCGAAAATGTAAAGAATTTTATAAATAAAATGTATTATTATTATTATTGTTATTTCCCTAAAAAGAAGTACTGCGAAATACCGTACATTTTTCTTTGAAAAAAGCTAGAGTTAAGTGAAGATACGGTAATCGCTCCCTCTTGCATTTCCGATCGCCTTTCCAGCTGCAGTTCACCATTGAGATGCAGCAGCCGTAAGATGTAGTGAAGCCCCACCTCCGCTTGTACTGGTTTTTGATGTTTCCTTACCGCCCCCCCCCCCCTGCCCCGAGTGTCCCGGCTAACGTAAAGTGACAGCTGCTGGGAGCTAAGTCCGATGTGTCTATTGCTCTACATCGCAGAATAATTTCTGACCTGAAGATGTCATCTCCTACCTTAGGGAAGCAGTGAAAATTGAGATGGGGTGGGATGGAGGGGTGGAGTCAAACATACCGTGAACTGACTATATAAAAAGACAAAGAAAAAGGATCATTGTCATAATTAGCGGGTCTGTCTTACATGCTCCTCCAAGGGCGTCAGAAGCAACACGGTTCTCCTCTGAACCTTCAGCAATCCAGGGTAGTTTCTCATTCAGGAACATTCAGATCGACATGCAAGATGAGGTTGGCCGGCCTCAGGCCCTCCTGGTACTGAGGCTCACTGCTGGGGCAGGTCGGGACGAGAGGCGTCCGTCCCCCCCCCCCCTCGCTCGTCCGTAGGCAGGGCCTCCGTCCCGGGCCTGTCTCCCAGCCCCTAATGGCGACCGTGTGGAGCACACACAACTGCTGGCAGGGAGAGTCTCTCCTGTGCCGCGCAGCCTGCTAATGAGATCTTCCTCCATTTAATTAATACCATAAGAATTTTAATTCTGACTGAATCAATTTAATGTGATGTGATTTTGTCAGCTCTATTCCCCAAGTAAAAAAAAAGAAGAGGAGTGAGCCTGATGCTTATTACATACATCATTTCACGGGCTCTGCCTTCCCTGCTGACTTAAACAAATTCTAATTAAGACTAATTAAAGCATCATTTATGAAAATGCTTGTGATAGTTATGCAAACATTCGGGGTGGGTATGCTTTGCATGATAATTACCCCCTGGTTTAAATTAAGACCTGTTCCTTGACAATTAGGTCCGCTAGACACCAGTACCTTGTGGAAAACCAGTCTTTATTCAATTCTTGCAATTAAATATGAGATCCACTTATGAACTGTCTATTCAAAATTCATTTTTAGAAGTGAGGGAGGATTAGAACTCGAGATAATAATTATAGGACCGGTGACGATCTCATTTGTTTGCCGTGATTTGCAGGAACAGAGGCTCTCTGTTTTGGTAAAATGGCTAATGGTGTTGACCAGTGATCTGTTTGGCTTGCATGGGATGATTTCTGCTGTACTATGGGACGGGAACCGTCTTCTTACTGTGTTAGACCTAGTGAAGACCTCTGTTTTTCAAGCCCTACCTCCTTAAGTTCTCCTTGGCATTCCGTGCCACCCTTTTCCTATTATATGTAACATTTTTAATTGCATTAAATTCCAGGGTAATTGGGTGGCTTTGGTGTTCATTAATTCAGTGGGATGCACAATAAGTCAAAAGCAGAACTCTCACCAGTTCTTTACCTAATATGCACTTCATGCTGTTGGTGTCTACTTATAGAGTCTAATGTTGCTCCGCAAGATTTTGAATGTAGGTATGAATACATTTACAGCATTTAGCAGACACTCTTATCAGAGCAACTTCCATCTTTCTAAATTCAGGGACAGTCCCCCTGGAACAAGTTGGAGGTGGAGGGTCTTGCTCAGGGACCCAATGATAGTAGTGCCAGAGGTGGGACTTGAACCCATAATCTCTTGGGCCTAGAGGCAAACATCCTAACCACTAGACCACCAACACCATGATAAATAGGATCATTGGTATTCCAAATGATACTGGAAACATATGAATCCAGTAGTAGATGTTCGTGTAGACCAGGGTCCTCAAACTGCAGTCCTGGCGGGCCAGAGCCCTGCGTACCTTAGTTCTTTCCCTGTTCCAGCAGAAATGATTCAACTCAAGAGCTCTGTGATAATTAGGTAAGTAGTTAAGTCAGGTGTTTTTAATGAGGGTAACCTAAAACTGTGCAGGGCTCCGGCCCACCAGGACTGGAATTTGAGACCCCTGGTGTAGATGCTGGACGTGTTCACCTGTTGATGCTCGTGTATGTAGCCTGTTTTTGCCCCGCTCAGCTAAATGAGTACTAGCTGGCCATTAAATCCCAGCGTGATGCATTTTGCCCGCCCAGATGTGGAAAGTTGGAGGCCCAAATGTGGACAGGCAAAGAGGTCATCAGAACGACACAGGAGAATGGAGTGATGGATCAAACCTTGTCTCTCCGTAGACTTTAATGTGACACGTCAGACAATGTCGGACAAATTTACTTTCCAGGAGCACCCAAAAGATGTGTGATAATAGGAAACTCTGGCAGCTGTGGGACTTCATCACTGCGATAAGCACAGATTTCACGGAATGAAGTCAAGAGAGTCTTTCTGAAGGAATAACGAAGCATAAAGCATAAAGACTGCGGCACTCTCAACCGAGGAAGCAATGTGGGTTTGTTGACGTATTTGTACAACACTCATTATTCCATCGAAGTTTGTTTAGCTTGCACTTCCATTCGATTTTGGACACGCTCTGGCCAGGCCTTATGCTAGGGCGATATTGCTTTTTTTCCCGACAGGCAGCTGGTTCAATATTTAGAAAAAAAAAGGAGAATTCCCTAATCTGTTGCTGAAGCTTGAGGGAGGCAGTATGAACACAACAGAAATCTACCCGCTCCCTGTTTAACGTGTTCCTGTCGTCCCCAGACACGCAGATGGCATGGTGCTCCCTGATTTCATTTGAGCTAATCTAATCCCCCTCCGCTCCCACTAGAAAGGAGGAGAATTACCGGCCATATGTCAACGAGATTTGTCAGATTATTCATTACAATTAATTGCTGTTCTCACTTAAGGCCTTTAAAGCTGTGAATTGCCCGGAATTCTATTGCAAACACAAAAATTATGAGTAAAAGACTTTAGCCCTGTCATTCAAATTTCAGGCTGACCTTTAGTGGAGACTAGCTTTCGGAGGGTGCAGCAGCGAGAGACTTTCTAATTGGTGTTTCTTCTTCCCTTTTTTTTCAAACTACAGGTAGGCTGTCGGCCTAGTCAGTCATCTCGACAGTGTAGACAAGGGATAGGGCGTCAGTGGTCCCTGCGGACAGAATTTTAGCGGCACGTCGAGAGTGCATTATACCAAGCGAAGCTGCACACTGACTGGTCTTTTCTTTTTTTTGGCGAGGGTGCGTTACGGCAGAAGGTGTGGGATTTGTGGGAGTGTAACATTTAGGGCGTACAACGTCAACGATTCAAGCGCAATTTTACTTCGGATTTTCGGTGAGTGTATTTAAATGCTAATACCATTGTTTAGCATTTTATTTTGAAATCAGGACTTAAGCTTGTACGAATTCAGTAGGAATTTATAGTTCCAGTAAACCTCACATGGGTTAATGTGCTGCTAGCGTGTAGGCCTTAATATTTTGGTGAATGCTTTTTTCAGAATTGCAGCTACTAGTGACACTGGATCAGCTCAAATTGTTGCCCCTCTTTTTAATTAAGTCAAAGCTGCACACATAGAGATCAACCTCTCAAATCCACATGCAGGTGCTATATGCACCTAGACACCTGAGCTGCCCACACTCCCACGCAAGGTGCTTTGTGTCCTCACGGCCTGCCGTAGTTTTTCCCATTAACAGCATCTTTGTTGACTCCCGGTTGCAAGTCATATTGCATTCTACTTCATTTCGAGGTAATAAAAATATTAGAGTACAAATTTAAAACAGAGTGAATTATAAATGGTAGTCATGGTCATTACTGGGATTTTTGGATTTACAACAAACAAATACAATTAACAAACAGCAGATTTCATCATGAGTTTATAACATTCCTTGAAATATAATAACTAATATTATTAGCAACTATTTACTGTTATATATCTATCATCTGTCTGGCTTCCAACCAGTTTCCCACTACAGGATTCTGGTGTAATTAATATTTTAACTACTGAAATTAACGCAATTTATTCTAGTTTAAGTGAACAGCAATAACAGGAGACAGACTAAAGATTTAGGCATGAAATGAAATCCCTACCGCTTCTTCTGAAAGGACCCCTCCAAATTCCCCGAGCTGAACTTTTCAGCAGCGCCGGTCGTTGACGATTTGGAAGCGTTTCCGATGCCTCGGCACGCGCGCAGCTCTGGATCAATCGTGGCCGATAGCCGCAGCTATTTACTGTAGCGCCGCGATCTGACACGTCCTCATTATACTACACTACTGTAGCTGCCACTAAAGGTCACCCTCCTCGAACACAATCACCCACAATCAAAACCACAAACTTCATACATCAAGGAGACAGTAAATAGCTTGAAGGTCTATTTCCTCCTGCCAGATAATACGGTCACGTTATTATAGCCATTATTTAAGATCTGAGTTGGTTTACCAGACTCTCGATAAATTAATTATGCAAGAATAGAAGAATGGATGCATATGTACTCATATTCATATGTACCTTATGTACTTTAACCGCACATTCATAGAGCATTCATAGAACATTCATGTAAGTACTTTAATAACCTTGTATGATTATATGATTATAATGTTTGTTATTATCATATAATGTTTGTTATTAATGTATAATAAACCTGTTAAGGTGTCTCAGGTTGTTAAGGAGTACTTGCATGCTGCTTATGAATGTTCTATGAATGCATTATGAAGGTGCACTGAGAGTTCTGATCATAATAATAATGCCATTACAAAAGTGCAGGTAATGTAAAGTGTTACCACATGTCCATCCAACCATCCATCCATCTGTCCATCCATCCATCCGTGTTTGTGTGTGTGCATGTGTTGGTGGATTAAGTTTATTTTACATTGTGGTAATAACCTGTCATTTTGACATTCTGGGGACCAATTTTTCAGGTCCCCACAAAGATCTGTGAACACAATCAATCAACTAAAAATGCAAACGTGTCATTTTGTTTGGTTACTTATGGTTAAGGTTAGGGCTGGGTAGGGGTTAAGTTTGTCATAGTTGGGATTAGGATTATGCCCATAGAAATGAACGGTGAGTCCCCACAAAGACAGAAATACAGGGACTGTGTATATGAATGGAAAAGCCTTTAAATTTAACCATATAGTATTTGTATTAAAATTATTAAATACTGTCTGTCCCCCCATATTTAAAGAAGGAGCCCATTTTTTTAACTTGATGGCAGGTTGACATGACGGGAGTATTAAAAGAAAGAAAAGTGCAAAACGTGTCTCTCTCCGGCATATTAACATAATGAGCAAAACACGCTTAGCGGGCCTCGACCCCGTGTCATGTGATTATCCTCATGATTGATGATATCCCTTAACCAGAACATGCCGATAGCACCCTATGCTTCCAACCATGTTCTTAAAAAACATTATCTATTTTGTTTTTTTGTTTAACGTTTTTCTTCTGATGCCCAGTACTTCTGCTGTTTCCTCGGCCTGTGAAAAATTTAAATCACAGGTGGAAATGGAATATCAATGTTGTGGTTTTTTTGCATTATTTAGTTGATGGAAAGATATCGCATCTGTCTGCATCCGTGTTCTCCATCGTTCTAATGGAGCAGCCGTTTCCGGGATAGCGCCTCGTCATTAACGTCTTCTGGAAGAGAGACAGCTCAGAGACTCCTTTCACCCGGGCCACTAGGAGACAGACCTAGATATGGAGATGGCTGACGATTGACCTTTAGTGGTTCCAGAATGATTTCAGTCCCAGGGTGAGTAATATCCACCTTCCTTGTTTAGATGCCAAGCTCAACGACAGCCTGAGCCGTATGTGGGAAAATCAGCTGTTACATCTTCGTCACTTGGCTATAAAGCGAATAGCACAAATCGTGAACAGCACTAAAGGGACGTTGATTAGCCTTATGAATGTGATGGCGATTGTCAATGTAGATTCTCAGCTTCAGAAAATGTACCACTCCAAATGACATCTATTTAAACAATGAAACATGGGTTGCAGCCTGAATTTCGTAACAACAGTGTTTTGCCAAGTGAAACTGCTTGGGTCTCTTAGCAATGCGATGTGTTCTGGTTTAAACTTTACCCGAATCTTAAATAATCAACTTATTTAACACATTATCTCTATACTGAGGTTGCTCAGTAAAAGTAAAAAAAAAACCCTGTGGATGTTGTGGAACATCATGAGTGGGATTTCAGATCTCAAAACCAATCCTTTTACAAACAGTTTTCGATTCTTTTCCCCCAGTCATTTTTTCCGGCATTTTTCAGTAGTGATTTTCCTCGGCATTCGTCTGACGGTTCGAGTCCCGTGCTGTCAGCCAAGGTGACCTGCACACAATGCTGAACCCAGTGACTCAGCTCAAAATACTTTCCCTCCCGCCGCCGCTGTCTCCCAGGCGCCCCTTGGCCCACAAAGGCCTCAGTGTGGCCATGATGTAGGACACAAAGGCGGCCTCTGTCGCCAGTTAGCAAGTGGGATGAGCAGTAAAAATACAAGAACTGTCCTTCACAGCAGCATTTGTTATTTTTTTTCCAGGCCTGCAATTCATATTTATATTTGAGGGACAGTATTTTGGTCTCCTTAAAGGGACGGCGGGCAAAGACAGCCTACATTCCTCCTACTTCCCACTGCATATTTTTCTTTTGTCTTGGGTCACCTCTCCGTCTGGTCACCCGGCACAGTGCCTTCGTAAGCGCGACAACGAGGCTTGGTGACCCACTCGGTGAACTCGGGCACCTGCATGCGCGGAAGCTCGTAAACACAGACCAGAGAAATGCATGGGTGTTCCAGCCATATCCTCGGTACTGTAAAGTAGTCAAACACATTACAATTGGTTTTATGATTGCAGGACAGATATGACAAAACATGTGACTGAATGCACTGCAGATGTGACTGAATGCACTGCAGATGTGACTGAATGCACTGCAGAGGCACACAGTGAAATGTTTAGGTTTGTAGGTTCTTTTTTTCTTTACTAGCCAATATGTTCTATTTAGTTCATGCGGTAATCTAGTTTTATGTACTTGGATATGTGTACTGTAGATTACTGTAAAGCTGTAGATTAACATTAATGCGATGAATGATCACATCTATTGATGATCTGGCTGCGAATACTATTCAGCAGCTTCTGTACCATATGTTCAACTTAAAAATAACTATACCAAACAATTAAACAAATTATGATCTGCAAGGCAGTCCATTTAAAAAGAACACCAGATGGACTGCAATTGTCATTTTGTTATCTGGAGACAGCATAAATACAGCATTAGACAGTAATGCCTAGTTTTATTGCTTTACTAACTAATTATATTCTCCAGCTAGGATATCGATTTTTTATGATTCCATCCTGTAAGTAAAATTGGTGAATTAAATTGAGGTTCTTCATGGAATATCACTTTTACATCACAGTCTTACAATGTCGTGCTTACATAATATGGTTGTTTAAAGCCCTGAAACTTAAGTGACCAGCACCTGGGATCATGGATCAATGCCACTGGTGGATTTGCCACAACGAAGGTGCTAATAAAAATATCTCTGATTTTCCTGTATGTTGGACAATCCACTGGTTTCCACAATCAAGAATCATTCATAGGCAGTTTTTGACTCTGTGACATATGTTTTTTTTTTTAATTACACACACACACAGACATGTACTCAGATCTTTGTGGGGACCGTCCATTCATTTCCATGGGCACAACCCTAATCCCAGCAATGACAACCTTAACTTCTACCCAGCCCTAACCTTAACCATAACCTTAACCACCAAGTAAAAAACAAAATGAAAAAATGATCCCCATAACATCAAAATAACTGGTTTGTAACACACTGGGAGGACATTCGGTCCCCACAATGAAATGTATATGTGACCCACGCACACACAGACACACAGACACACACACACCTTGGCTGACCTCATTAGCCCTCTGTCATAATGCGGTAAAGAGATATGCGTCACACTTGGGATCTATGTTCCTTATGGCCCTAAATCCAATGGCTTAGGAGGGCTCAGGACCCCAGCCCTGTCGGTCACAGAGGTGGGGCTGTCTGTTGTCTGCCTGCCATACGATGAACTGTGATGAGGCTTTTAGAGGATTGTGGGGAGAGGAGGGGTCATTTTGTACCCTCGTTTGACCTTACCATGAAGCACCATGGGATGTGATAAATGGTTACCATCAAAATCAGAAATGCCATGTGACTGGTGCCAAAGCATCATGCTGAAATGGACATTCATGTCCTGTATTACAGTATCATGTATTTCAGAAGTGAGAATATTTCAAGTTTTAAGCCCCAGTTTTTGTCTTGTTATCTGATCAGAGAAAGTAAAGAAGGAAAACAATTTATTGGACCATTCTAAAGAAAACCGTTGCACATTCTGAAACAACATACTCATTCACTATTCTAATACTTCACGTATCAGCAGAAAAAAAATCATTTTTTCATTAAAAAAGGATATGTTTTATTCATAATCATGTAACGTTATTGGGGAGGTACCATGAAGCTCATGTTCACAGTGTTAAGTTTGCTCTGTGCATGAAAAGAATAGCATTGTTCAATTAAAGGGAATGTGAGCAAAGCCCTCCGGGAATTGTGCTCGGAATTCGCCAGAAAGGTTCCCTGTGCACCGTACATGTCCCCCCTCAAATTCACCGTGAATCTGCGTATTGGGCTGTCAAAAAATTAAATGGAAAAATCCTTCTAATGGGTGACCCTTGACGTGCCTCATATTTCCTGTCAATTATGAAGGTGTAAAGTAATGCATAATTATGAGGCTCAGCAGCCCATATTAAAATGCACAAATAATTTGTGTTTATATAGAGGTAACCATGGATCCCCTCAGTTCTGTCATTGGGAGCCTCACATAATTACTGGTTTTATAACACAAAACTGGCCACTTCATTGTGTTAGCCGTGAGAAAAGTCAGCTAGATGGTTATTCTAAATAATTTCCTAATTATACAAACTTTTAAATAAGCAATAACATACTCAGAGTGTGATAGTCATTTAAACTGTCACAGCGTGCAGGACAAAGGACTTGAAGGCGCGTGTTTGGCAAAAAAGGGGTTTTATTAATTGAATGGGAGCAGGGAAACAAAGGAGACTGCGAGGGGTCAAAACAAGAAGGCGAGTATGGGGATGGACACAGGCAGACAGGAGGACTGACATCAATGACATGACTGAGGCTGATGAGACAAACAGGTACAAGAACTTAAATACAATGACTAACGAGGGGTAACAAGTACCAGGTGTGGCTCATCAGGGCCACGTTAGGGAGGAGACAGAAGGGTCAGGCGGACATGACGGGCAGGATGTAACAATACCCCCCAAAAGCAGACAAGGAACAGGGGAGGGGACCAAGGGGACTGAACGCGAGGATGGACATACAGAGTTGGGGACACACAGGACAACGGAGGGGACAAGGCATGCCAGGACTAACCCAGTACACAGGACAGACACCACACAAGACCAGAGGGGCTGAGCCACTGGACAGGACAGGACAGGACACATGGCTCAACAATGGACAAGGAACAGGCAGGGGCCACACCAGGAACCAAGAGGACAACAGGAAAGACCAAAACTGAACAAGTCCACACTGATGAAACAGACTAAACACAGAATGGAACCAGGCACCATGGACAATGTACCAGGGACCAGAGGGACAAACACAGTTCCCCAGGCGGATAGACAAGTGAACAGGAGTCTGGGCTGCTGGCACAGATAGTGTGTCCCCGTCTCCCCCTTCTGGGAGATGGAATCTCGGCCAGCACCCCTTCTGGGCCCCAGTCAACACTACTGACTGTACCTGAACTTAGAAACACTGGTCCAGACTTCAGCCATGGAGCGTGATTTAGCACAAGGTCCAAAGGATCCCACTCTAAGTCCTCTGGTGGGGAATCTTCTAGGTCGACCCAACCCGGCCGGGCAGCGACCGTGGAGTCGGATGGTGGCTGGACGGTGACCATGGAGTCGGGTGTTGGCCCAACGGCGATCTGCAGAACATGAGAAGACCAATCATGGGGAGCCAGGAGACAAGGTGGGCACTGGCAGGACACCAGGAGATGAGGCAAGAGTTGACGGGGCAGCAGGAGATGATGCAGGAGCCAACGGGACACATGAAGGTAAGCAGAGCACCGGCAGGGCATCTGGCACAACCACTAGGGTTTTCTGTGGGACAGCATAGCTGCTGTGTGACTGGGTGCAGCCAAAGTGGCCCCTCTTTGGCCAGGAACCAGGGACTCAGGTGGAATGGCCTTCTTTGGACCGAGAGTCTGGAATGTGGGTGGAGCGGCCCTCTCTGGGCCAGGCGCAGGATTGGCTCTGGAGCCACAGCAGAGGAGAGGATGGGCTCTGGAGGCATAGCAGAGGTGAGGACAGTATGAGCGGGTCCCTGTGGACTGGACTTTGGAGGTAAAGTGGCAGCCATGGACACAGACACCTTCCTCTGTTTCTTCCTCCTGTGGCTGGAGATGGTGGGCGCAGCCAGGGCTAGCTACAAGGAGCCGACGGGCTGAGTGGCTTCACACTGAGGAGAGGTGGTGGGCTGAGCGGCTACATGGAGCAGAGAGGTGGCAGGTTGGGCGATCTCTTGCTCAACTATCGTCTGCACGGCGGTCAGTAAGCACTAAACCTTCTCCGCTTACTGTGGATCCATGTCCAGGGTGAGTCTCGCTACCTTCCCTGCATCCTGGAAGAGAGCCTCAGCCTCAGGGATCCTCCAGACCGCAGAATTACTCCTCCATTCCAGGTGAGTATCCAGGAGGGAGAAGAAGTCCTCCGCTTGAAGGCAGTCATTCTGTCATGGCATGCGGGATGAAGGACTCGAAGGCAGACATTAAACAAAAAGGGGTTTTATTTACTGAACGGGAGCAGCAAAAAGGTGAGAGGCCAAAACAGGAATGCTAGTACGGGGAAGGACACGAGCAGACAGAAGAAGTAATCAATGATCAGACTGGGGCTGACGAGACAAACAGGAACTTGAATACAAAGACTAATGAGGGGCAACAAGCAACACGCATGGCTCGTCCGGGCTCCATTAGGCAAGAGACAAGAGGGTCTGGTGGACATGACGGGCAAAGGCAAGGAGCGTGTGCTGATACAGCACGTTGCCACACCCACCACATGACAAGCCACCTCAGGGATGAAAACTCAAGTGCAGCCATGCAGCAGGTGATACCGCAGCACAACACTAGTGTGAATGGAATGGAAAAGTGTGAAGTCTTTTTCTGGTGGCTGAAAGATGGCGGACCTGCTTCCTGGGCTGGATGTAGGTTAATATCATACTCAGGATGAAGCAATAGCAGATTAAGCGCATTGCTCAAGGGCCCAATGGAGTAAAATCGCTCCTGGCATTCACGCGATTCAAACTGGCAACCTTCTGATTGCCAGAATAGATCCCGAGTCTCAGAGCCACCATTCTGCCCCTGATGGGCAGCACGTAACATAAACTGTGTTTGTTGGAATTAGCTAGTCGCAATCCATTGTTTGCAGCATTACTCATAATGATGTTTCTTATGAATTAAAAGCACTAATAAAAGTGGGTTTCTTTGTTAATGATCCTTCATTCATATAAACGTTTAGCAGTCCTCTTGGGCCCAGTGTGTAACTCAGGTGTGCATAATTATAATTCTTAAGGTTAAACTCTCAGCAGGATGAATTAGTAAAATTACATAGTTGACCACTCCGGGGCTCGGATGTAGATGCAATTAGCTCTAGCTGATAAGCTTGCAGCGGCGAGAACAAGACAGGAACCAGAAGCTTGGGAAGTCTGTGACTCGACAAGCTGGGGAAGATTCCGGAGTATCTCCAAGGTGAATAAGCATGCCGAATCTCAGGCAATGTGCTTATTTAATTTTTTTCATATTCATAGGAAGCTTATTTTCTTGAGCAGTGAAAGTTGGGCTTTAGTGGTTCCAGTATCCACCACCTGACCATGCTAGACTGCTGTCTTCCTTGCTCGTTTGGCTAAAATACTTGGGTCGAGCCAAGAGACACTGAGGTGCTCCTGGTTCAGAATTGGGTCCCCCACAGCCCACAAAACAGAGCAGTGCAAATTCATAATAAGCAGAGCATAATCTGGTGTGAGTCTTTCAATCACAGAGGAGCAATAGTTTAACCCTCCTGTCCATGCATTATCCAGCCCTAACACCCCGGGGACTCAGTGTCTCAATGGCACAGAGATATTAGATATTAGATTCATAAGGTAAACAGGCCCCCATTGTACTACAGTATAACCAAAATCTAAGCAAAATCCTACCTCCTGTCCAGAATGGAACAGCTATGCTGTGAACTGTTTTTTTCCCAAGGGGTACCTGAAATTGGAGGCTTTACTTTCAGCCCATTGAGTCTGATACCTTCTTGTTTAACATGCGTGGACCTGTGTCCATTTTCTAAAATTGAGGCTGGTGGCATCTGTGTAAAGCTGCGCTGGCTGACGTGTCGACAGATAGAAGGTACTCCAAAATGGCCCGTTTGTGACTGCCAGTGTGTGTTGGGAAGGGACAGGCCGAACCTTCATTAAATAACCCCATGAATTCATCAGTGCAGTCAATGAAAGCAAAAATGGAAAATGCTAAGCCTCCATTGGTCTTCTCTTATCAAATGCTAAATGTGTTCAATGATAATAATCATTGTTGCCAATTTCTTTGGCCTGCATATGGAGCCAACATGGCGAGTTAACGGAAAATGGATGAACGCGTGGATTGTTCAGTAAGGGTTTCGCTAAATTTGTCGACAAACATACTCTGTACACCTGTGTAGTGAAATATCTTTTCTACTTGCTTCATGGATTGAGCTCAAGGGGGAAACACATAATAGAGAGAAAAACAGTATTAAAAGATGAAATGAGATTTGCATAACAACAAACATCAAATTAAATGTTAAAAAAGACAATAACAGCAGCAGCTGCAACAACAAGAACAATAACGAAAAATAATAAAATAATAACAAGAAAAAACGGGAGGGGGGCGTCCTGACAGCAGTGTCCACCCATAATTCTCAGCTCTCAGCGGGATCGGCGGACAGCAGGGGGGCGGCCTGGGAGGGGGCCGGACGTGCCACTGCGGGCCATCTCCGCATACACCCGGTCAAATTAGACAAACGACAGGACGCGGCCGGTGACTGTGTGACACTGATATTCCAGCACGTCCATTATTCAAGGCGGCATGGAGTGAAGGCAGAGTCGCGCGCACAGGATGGGGATGGGGAGGGGGGGGCGGCCTCGTGTTTTTGTTTGTGGCAAATGTAGCAGAAACAGCCGCATGATCCCCAGGAACGGGAGACGTGCCGGTTGTACTCCATCACCGCCCTCATTTAAATTTTAAAAGGGAATTTTACGCTGAAAATATTCTGAATTAAAGCAAAATAATTGGAAGGAATTTTTAAATGCTTTAAATTGGGCTTAAAATGCACACTGAGCTTGATTTAAGTACACGCATGCTAAAACCACGAGACAGAAAGGGGGATAAACCACAATAAAATACTACTAGAAGCTTTCACAGTGCTGGGTGACCATAACGTGACGGATGGACACTTAAACCATAATCATTAAATTGATCGGACGGCACTAATTTATCGAGAACGCGACCAGTCCGTAGCAATGGAGCAACCTGTGCTTTCCAGATGCACGTCTCTAAACGGTGACATGAACCGTCTAATCGTCTCCTGGCATCTGGGAATTCCCCTGCAAGGCAGGAATATTTGATTATGACATTAGGCATTCGAAAGTATCTGATGATCCGGCTCACCAAGTTAAAGGCAGCGTTTAGGCTCGCAAACGAACGAAAGGGTAAGCTTGTTAAGCCGGCAGCCTGATTATTAACTTCCAGTTCATTTAGTCATCCTAATGCTAATTTCAACTTTGTAAATTAAAATAAATAAGGTCATTATCGTTTGTAATGCATTTACATATTTCACAGGTGTAATTCTCCAGGCTTTTTACAGTGAGCCTTGTTCCTTTAGAGTAATTCATTCAGTGCCATAACCAACAAAGATGGGAGTCGAGCTAATTTATCTCGGAATTTGCGCAAAGTATAAAATCATGCAAATTAACCCTGGTTGAAAGACATAGCATTTAGCTGACAGTAATCAAAGAAAAAATATGCCCGGGAAAGTTGACGAAACTTGCGCGGAAATGGCACGGTGGTCAGAGCGCTCGTCCTGCACTTGGCCTGAGAATGACGGCTCAGGTCCCGTACCGATCTTTAAAGCAGAGAACACGTGCTTGAATAGCTATGGATCAGCCACAGGGGCTCGCTGCTTTTCCCGGGATGCTGGTAATTAGTCACTCACATCATGACCATGCAGCTGGCGCTTTCAGCCTTTGCTGGGGCGGCGCCGTTATTCCTCGTGAATAAATTATTTTTTTCCCCTCGTGCCGTGTTTGTGTGAAATACCTGGATCGATAAATTTTGCGGAATATGCATGAGGCGGTAAGTCCGCGAAGGAAATCCTTCCCCGAATCAGAATACTAATGCCAATTAAACGTTATCGCGAGGGTTAAATGAAGCTTATGAAAGAAATCCCCGCTATAGGAAGACGGCGGCCTGAATACAGAGATCACATCAACGAGCAGCAAATATCACAGGGTCCATACTGGAGAATTGAATTCCCAGATAAAAGACCAGGGGGTCAGACAGTACCGAGACCAGCATTCAACCTGTTCGCTGATAACAAAAAATCCCAGTTATATACAGTCACAATACACAATTATATATTTATCAGTCTAAGCAGCGTTAGCTCCTTCATTCCTATACTTTTTAATGTTGTTTCTCCCCAAAAATCTGAACTCCGAGTAAATACAGAAGAGGTGTTACATGGCAAATTCAATTCTGGCGACACTGTTGTGATGTGAAAATTAAACTGAATTGCATTTTGTAATATTACAAAAAAAATAAAAAATACACACACACACGTTAAATAAATATATATATCTACACACACAATATTTATTTATTTGCTTATCTATCTATCCATCTATCTTTCTATCTATCTGTCTATCTATGCACATGCATGTATACTGCACATATGTACTTAGTTTTATAGTGATTATATAACCTGTATTTTGCCAGTCTACTTTTTTTCAAAAGTTCTCTGTGGGTTAAAGCAGAGAAACAGCCATCAGACAGGTAGCACAGTGCTCAGGCGACATGCCTCACGGCCCTTGTCCCCCCCCAATAAACAGGACGCGGTTCGCATTCCATCCTGCGCCCTCTCGCCATCCCCCCACTGGCGCGGTGAAGCCAGTCAGTAAACGGGCTGTGGTCTGTTACCTCTGCACAGCGTGGGCCAAGCCACCATCATAGCAGAAAGTCTGTCTATATATATATATATATATATATACGCTAAAGCAGCCATGCAGAAAGGCCGGAGCAGTGATCAGAGCCCCCTTGCACCTTTATTCTGTGCCATTCACATTGAAATGCAAATATCAAGGCAGGGTTTCCGCCCGTGTGCCACTCACAAATTGAAAAGCAGTTTTTATCTATGCAAATGTAAGCATGGTAATTGAAGTTAATCAATCAATGCTAGCTTTCACTAAAACCTTGAACATGATTGAATAAAGTAATTATCATTCAGCAGAAAATGATGAAGTTGTAGACAGCATGAACCTTATTAAAGGAGGATTTTGAGTCACAATGGCTTAATTTAGCCAGCAGCCTCTCTCTCTCTCTCTCTCTTGCTCTCTCTCTCTCTCTCTCTCTCTCTCTCTCTCTCTCTCTGTGCTCAGGCTGAGCGAGGCATCACCCGCACCTCAAACTGTATTACAGAAGCACCCGGAATCGTGTTCCTGATTTGCCCCTTTTACATCACACACACACACACACACACACACACACACACCTCAAAACCCCTGCTCTTTCATTAAGGCATCTCCAATTCCTTATGCGCACTTAAGCTTTCCTTTGATGTCACCAAAGTAGTTATAAGGTGACACGCCTGCTTCATGTGCCCATTTACGAACGAAAGCTAAGCAAAGTCTTTAAGTAATTAAGGATTCTCTGTGGAAATTGCAATAACTTTGATGACCTTGAATGGATTAGGAACTAAACATTATCAACTAGAGAAAACGTTTGTGGTCATTCTGCCCTAAAAACCCTGACGTTCATTTTCACAAAAGCCATGCTAACCTCTACATCGACTCCACCTCCAAAATTGAGCCGGCAGCCACACCCCCTGCCGCTGCCGCAACTACTGCAGGAAATGCAAGGTACCCTCAAGGTGCTAAAGAGAGGCTTTTGGTTAGAACATGCATGGAGACACTAGACTGTCTTTCTCCTCTAGGGTGGTGTCACGTCAAATTGGGGGCGGGTTAAATCCACCAAATATTTATTTTGAGTGACTTTAAAGCAGCCAATATACCATGTTCACCCCTAGAATATGTAACTAACCCTTTACAATCCCCAAAGCTTATCAAGACTAAAGCTTATTTAAATCATACGTGAGGTCCTTGTACTTTAAGGGTAAAAGAACACTGTCACATGAGGTGGTGCAGAAAAGAAAAAAAAAACAGACATACATGTCAACCATTTTAGGATGAAGGGTTTTTCCCAGCATGCACCTGTCAGCGGTACCTCCCGAGCCGTCCGATGTCCTGCAAGTAGACTACCTGACTCCTGGTCTTAGGCTCATCTCTCCATTGCTGGGGTAGTTAAAGGCTTCTCCGGTTTGTCACAGAGTTTAATATGCACCCTACATAATTATGCAGGATTCACAGTGCTATCAAACTGCAATTCAAATTAGTTCAGGATTAAAGGCACAGAACAGTACTGGTTCCTTAATTGCATTGTACTGTGCTGATCACATTCAAATACCCATTACTCATTCCCTCTGTGGAGCAATAAGTCAGGGGGATTAATACTGAGGCAGGTGACAGGGCCAAGCCATTAAAAGGCCGTTATGCAGAAAGCATGGCTGGTTTTATTCACGTTAATGAAATCAGCGAAATGAAACTGTAATAGATTTATCAAAGCTCAGATGGATTTGCAGTAAATCAGTTTGATTCAGGCAATCAAACTGGACAATAGAGATAGTTTTCAGCGACACCAGTGGATGTCAGGACGCGCCATGTGAGCGGTGCTGATATTCTTCTTGCAAGGATTTGGTGAGCACCCAGCGCCACGGCCGTATTCCCAGAACGCCAACGCTAATTTCTGTCAGCTAAGCAGTGCCAGTGACTGATAAAACATACAGCCTTCTGTTTAAGCACCATATTCCTCTGTCTTCCCACTCTCTTGTCCTCCCTCGTCAATTTCCTCCTTCCATCTCTCTCTCTCTCCATCTCCCTTTTCCCCCCATCCTTTTGTGAGCTCACCCGAGTTCCAATTGCACACGAATTAGCGTCAAAGTAGCACAAGTTAGTATCGCTGGCATCAGCCCCTGGGATTACTGACATGCTTATACTCTCCTACCCCTGCCCTGAGCTGGCAAGGAAGGCATTCTTTATGACCACATGGTGACTTCAGCGCCCATTAGAGGGCGCTAATAGTACCAAACAGGATCCACGAAAGATATGTTGAAGATACCGGATGAAAGTTCACATACGTTTGTGACTGTTAAATGTATATTTTATATTTCAGTAAATAACAGCTAATAATAAATAGAAAAGTATGGAAAGTACATCAGTTGCTCTCCGTGTTTAAAACAATCATCAGTAAATATTGAACATCATTAACTGGAAGCTGTACTGCATAAGTGGATGAAAGATGGATGGATGGATTAACTGGGGAAGCAGATTAGGGACTTACAACTCGAAGGCAGCTAGTTAAAGTTTAAGTAGGGGCTTTGCTATGGTACACATGCAAGATATTTCACACAAATTTCTATCAATAAAGGATCTGGCTGCAAAACTAAGGTTTGCTTTGGATAACTGCATCAGCAAAGCAATTGAGCGCTCTGTCTCTACATCACCTCAGTGTAACTTTGGGACACCAGAGTGATTTTGAAAAACAACTGGAAAACCATTGAGTACATAAACGTGCTAGATTCATTGCAGAATCAATTCCACTCCCCTAGCAGAATAGAGTTCATCTTAATATTATGAATGTCATTACACACAACTAATTTAATGAGTAAATGTATACTGGTACACAGTATATCTTTTATTCAAATGCTCAGATTATAGAATCAATTCCAATTATAACCAATTAACCTCAAAGAAAAGCACCATGTCCAGGTTTTCTTTTAACATTTAATGGTCCATTGCCACGTCAGCCATTGACTGGTCTGGATGAACCTGGAACAGCCACACGGAAAAGCATATACATTGTTAGTGCTAATACAATAACCAGGCACATTATCCTGTGCAAAGCTTATTTTGATTTTATTAATGGGCTACATCGATTTCGGTACTGGACTCCTGCAAGGCTATCAACTTTATGGTTCATTGAGATTTTAGCCCCATTTGAAAGGTATAACTAAAGGTATAAGTATCGAAATTGTCCCATTAATGAAGCCTCATTAGGCTCTCGTTTCAAAACATGTGGCTCACTGGGAATTAAAGGTGGTCAGTGCACACAATCCTGCACGTTAGAGACCTTGATTGACTTAAGCGATAAACCAGAATCAGATTGACTCTTGGTACCATACAACATCTATAACGAAAGCTTCAAGTCTCGGTGAAATGTAAGGTGGCGTGACTGCAAATTATATGCAAGGTTTTTATTCTTTTTCAGAAAATGTAATTGGCTACTTTCTCCTCCAATAATTCCCAAGAGAGAAAAAATCTTTTGCTCTGTATTAGTCAACCATTTAACACACATCTGAGGGGGGATTTTGTATCGCTGGGCTTTTCCATGTCTGCCCAAGGCCCATTACAGAACCTTATGGTTAGTACTAAGGAGACAGTGTGTTCAGTGATTCACGAAGAATAAGTTGGTTTTTGCACAAGTGAAAGCTAGTATTCATTACAACGTATCTACAGTTTTAGAAATTGTAAAACTTGCAGTTTTATTTACATGACAGATGCCCCTAATGAAAATTCAAATGCATGTAGCCCACATGTAACATACTGAATAGAGTTTTGTTCGATATTTTGAACATGTCCAGCAATAACATTTTGTAACTCTTGCTGCAATTCTAGGCCACTTGAAGTAAAACTGTTTTTAAAATTCCTTATTGCTATTGGACAGATCAGCATTTAAACCTCTTGCCTTTTTTAGAGCAATTTCTGCCCATTTGGTGCTACCATAAATTATTTTAATAAAATATACAGAGAATGCACTCAGATTTTAAGATTCTAGGATTTTAAACGAGTGGGGGTAGAAAAAGTTAATTTAAAATATTTTAAAATATGCAGTACTTTTAGTATGTGTGAAGTTTTTATAAATTTTGCAGTGAAATTATCTATGCTACTTCAGCGCCGAGTGTGCGCCTTTCCTAATGCAGCCTTTCAGTGTGGTGTGTGGCTTGGTGCAGCGCTTGCAGGAAACAAGTGACTCGGCTGATTGATTCGCCCAAGAGTTGAGTTCAGCTGCAATATCCCAAACGACTCTCCCCTAATCAACCTTTAAATTCAATATGTCTTGTGTGAAGGCCGACAACTGCAGTCTTTTCACAATTGCATTTAAATGAAGATGAATGACGCAAAATAACAGACAAAGAATTACACACGGACGCATTTTGAACACAAAACAGTTTTTTCATTCATAATCATTCCAGGAACAAACATATGAAATCTTAGCTTTGAAAGAGTGCATGAGACAATAATTAAGTTATTTATAGGTACTGTGAAATTAAGCATGCTTAAAAGCTGGGGCCTGTATAGTTTAATCAGTCATATTGATTCATGTTTTCAATTCATACTAGATCTGAAAGCAAGGCACATTAAATACATTCTCTTATTACTCTATAAATGCAAGCGACCCACCCGGCAAACCAGAAGCAATAAATTAATAGTAATAAAAATACCAACCGCACAGACAGATCCAGAAATTAAAAGCCTGCTTCAAATACAATAGTTAATCCCATTCTGCATAATAAAATCAGCTAGCACAATAACACTTCCAAGAACCAATCACGTAACACTTTCTATGCGAGTCTTTGGAATATTTAAGCATGCTTATTATAGGGCTGTATTTCGTTTGACATTTAAGCACACTAATTGAATAAATATCTTGCATGTATAGAAACCAGTATGTATAAACAATAAAATAGAAATACAAAATTGACAGAAAATAAAAAACAGTCATTTGCTAATTCACCCTGACACTGAATGGACAGAGCAACAATACACAGTGTGGATTATTGTATTTTTTCCTGAAAGTTTGACAGACAACATGCACATTACAATATGCAACAGTACAAAATTGAATAAATTCTATATAGTGCCGTATATTGTCAGACACCTTCCTGCGCTATAATACCCGTTGCAAGCAGCTGCTTTAACTAAAATGGGTAAAAATACTTGCTTTCATTTTACAAAAGTAGCTGGAGTATAAAATGGCACAGGAGAACAGTACACTGGTTAAGAGGGAAAAAAATAAGTACGCTTTAGAACCATTGAAATGCATTCCTTTTAAAGCAACATTGGAATTTTAACACTACATTCACATTTATTTAGACATGAGAGCCGCCATGAAGGAACATAATTGCTAAAAAACAATGCACATACAAAAGTACAAAAAAAAATTTCCGGTGCAAGGCGCTCAGATCACATTAGGACAGAAACTCATTTAGTATAAAAGTACACAGTGTTAGACAGTCGTTAGACGTGAGTGGAGCAGGTGACTGTGGGACTGGCTCGGGGACCGAGGAGTGTTGTAACAACACAGAAGCCTGTGTTGCTCAGCCGCCTGGGACTCATACGCCTCCGCCGCTCCTGTCCACGGAGATGGGCTCCCTCTGCTCCAGGCTCTCCTCCACAGTCTTCATAAGGATGGCCAGCCGGCTATCGGAGACCTGGCCCTTCTGCACAGCACTCATCAGCTGGAAGAGTAACAACACAGCCGGACACGCCAGCCATGGCTTATAATGTTCATAGACATTCCAAGGAACAACTTGAAACAACTAATAACATTTTTAGAATCGGACTATCCCCTGTTTCATCGCTTGTGGTGGACTGCCATTCTGTCTAGAGTGTCCCCTGACTTGTGTTCTATGAGGAATTTGGAATGAGTGCTGGGTGTCCCTGCCTCATACACACAGGGGTGTACTGGCATCCCATCCCTGGTGACCCCAACATTGTGCTCTGTGTTGGACTGGCATCCTGTCAAGAGTGTCCCATGCCATTTGCCTTGTGTTGGACTGGCATTGTTTCCAGGATATGTCCTGCCTTACAACCTGTGTGGAACTGTCATTGTGTTCAGAGTGTCCCCTGCCTCATGTCCTGTGGTGGACATGAGGTGCACTGCCTCAAAATTAAATTACTTACAAACATTTTCGTATACAAAATTACTGCAAAGTCTAAAGAAGATCTGTCAAATACTTTTTGAGGTATCACACCAGTGAGATCAAGTGTCTGAGGCTGCCATTCTCTTTGACACCACTATGTGACACTGCTTCAGTTTTAGTGCGATTTGTCTCAAAATATGATGAGTTGCAGATCTTCATCCATACACTGTGCAAAGTTCAAAAAAGATTAGTGAAATATTCTGTGAGTTATCACCCTAATGAAATCAAGTGGACCAACCCCAAAACCATAAACATTTTCCAAAGAAAAAACAAAAATAAACAGACAATTTACATCTGTGTTACTTTATATAAGTAGTAATGGTTGCAGGAATATTTTCTTATTTTACCACTTTAAAGACATATCCATTTGTACTCTGAGTCAGTTCACTAAAACCCACATTCTCCCACTGTTATTTCAGGTCTCTCCGTGCAAATTTTTTCCCTTCTCCAGTGTAGCTTTCCTGTAATCTTCAGCTCAACCCCATACATGCGTTAAACGTGTGCGGGTGAGCATGGGGGAGGTGTGTGTGTGTGGGGGGGGTGGTTGTCATTATCATGCCTGAGCACATCCAGCTTCCCAGCCGCTCCAGGTCAAAGTCTGCCAGCGTCCTCGGCGAGGAAGCCCTTGTCCGTCCATAATGCAACCTGCTCACCCTGCCAGTGGAGGAATTCCATTTGCCTTCCTCTTAAAATCTACACTAATGAAGATTAAATTATGTGGTTTCATTAAACCCCAGATTACCGGTAATCTAGTCCCTGCCGTAACATTGTAATTCCTCCACTCCTCTACTAATTATACTGCTGCACGATAGTGACTAATTTACTGCATGAAAGAAGCCTCGGACTCATTATCGAAGCTCATTCGAAAGATTTCCTCTCACTCCCCTAATTGGTTTCATCTCGTGAACTCGAGCCAGGAAGGAGCACGCCTGAGCCTTGGACACCGGCGGCAGACACACGCACAGGACGTGCCCCTGGTGGAGAGACCGAAACCGTAATCCAGATATGGAGGCAAACGTGGGAGCACTGTAAATTTACACAAAACAGTGAAACTGGGAGGTGTGCTGGTTAGATGGTGGCCGATTGATGGTGAGAAAGATCAAGATCACCAGCAGGCAAAGTCATCAACGTGCAACTAACCTGGACATGAGTAAGTGGCCCCGGTGGCCCCCTATGGCCACACGTGACATCAGCCGGTGTGGAGACTCGTGCCTGGCATGGGGCTTGTCTCAGAAGGAGCGACCGCCATTTCCGTCGGCCCCATCTTGTTTGTTTAACTTGACGTGGTGAAGAAAGGGCTGACATGGGCCGAAATCCCCGGCATTAATGGGACTCATGTTCTGCATTTATCATTGTCACCTAGCAGGAGCGAGCTGGCAGAGCAGACAGGGATGCAGGCTGGACTGGGCTGGGGGGTGCTACACCCCCCACCAGCCACTGCCAGATAGCATCTCACATCTGAAGAGGCCTGTCAAAGGACCTCCACTTGACAAAAAGGTTCAAGTACAACCCCCCCCTCCCGCCCGACTGCCGACAAAGAGCCAACAATAACTAATAGGCACAGAAGTAGCATATAGCAGAAGCAGGACTTACAATGTATTTAAAAAATCCGACAACAAAAACAAATTCTGAGCTGAGGAAAGGATCTGAGGTTAAAAAATAATGACCATCTAATTTCTGGATGGAAAAATCAGCCATTTAACCACTAATCTGGAGCAGGACTGCTCAGAAGCCTGGAGCCCATCACAGGCAGCATAACTGGAGACACCCTGGATGTGATTCTAGTCCACTGCAGAGCACATACCTACATACAGTCATGTACAACAGATAACCGAGATGCACCAATTCAACTGCAAGTCTTTGAACCACGGATGGTACCTTGAGGACGCAGCAGGCAGAATTCAAACCCCTATCACAGGGGGTGTGAGGCAACAGTGCTACCCACTGAGCCACTGGAAAATTATTATATTTGTATTATGAAAATTTGTACATAAGACACTATTCTTCAACCTGACAGGCGACACATACCTGCAAGAATTCGTTCAGTTCGACCTGTCCGTTTTTGTTCAGATCGACTTCGTTGAGGATTTCATGGAGTGTGTTCTCATCAATCTGGATGCTGATGCTCTAAAGGGGAAACATGGACGGACAGGTTAACGGGGAACATCTTGGGATCTCCGGTTGCCAAGGGAAACCACGCGCACCCCTCTAAAGTGGCATGACAAGCCACAGTGCCAACTCTCCGAAGACTCATAGTCAATCTGGGCTAGCTGGCTCCTATACCCCAAACCACATTTCATTCATCATCATACTAATTTTCTACCTCTACGGAACAAAGATAGCATCTTCTTGGTTATCCCAGAAGGGGATCGACTGCACGAGATCATATTGCTTCCCTTGAGTTTGGCTTTCGTTGCTTGAAACAATGGTACAAGTGTGAACTCAGATGATTCTCCTACTGACTCTGTGTTTGGACGAGTGTAAAAACTCATAAGTTGGCAATTATAATTAGCAAAACTAGGTCCCGGATGGGGAATACATTCGAAGCCTATAATATTTGCTGGCTGAAAGGCTCAATGTCATTTTTACAGAGCTAAAAGAAGATCCCTGAAACAGAGCAGCAATATTAAAGAACAGAGAGTGAGAAGCATAACCCTCCCCGGGTGTTCTAAAGATATACAGACGAACGCCCACTGCTAATCACACACTCTCCAGTGGGAAGAACAAAGAAAAACTAGAAAATTAAACTGGAAATCCTTACCTCTAAAACCTGCTGAACATCCACGGTGGTGATAAACCCCTTATTTTCTTTGTCGAACTTGTGGAATCGCTTCTTATACCTATTGACAGAGGAATTAGACGTGAATGGCTGACCATGTACCATTCCCATAGGAGAGCAGGTAGAGGCTTCTTGCAGTGAGATGGATCAAAGGTACAGTCTGCTTACCTGTCAACCTCGGCAGATGTCAGGGCGATTTCCGACATGTTGGTCAACTGCTCGGACTTAGCCTTGTAGCCCATCTCGTGATGCAGGAACTGCTTGGCGGCAGCCAGCTCCTCCTATTGGAGGGAGTAGAAACTCTTACTGAAGATCCTCCAGGCAAGAACATTAATCAAATACCATTCTTCTTACTGTATGTACGGGCATTCATGGTGGTGATAAACTGTTTCAAAGGGAGAAGATATAGACCAGAGCCATTCAAATCACGGTCCGAGCCCTGCTGATTTTCCAGCCTTCCTTCACCTGTGAGCCTGGTGTCAAGCCTCTGGCCAATCAGAATCAGTAATTATTAAATTAACTACCCAGAAGAACTGAAAACCAGGCCAGGAATTGGAATTGAGGTCCAGATTTGAAGAGCCCTGATATAGACCATGGAGGAGTGTCTTTGATAAGGCTTTCAAGTCTTCAAGTGCCCATAATTTTCTTTGTTGCTCTATTGGAGCTGTCCTGCAGTAGTGACTTTTACAGATCTAGGATGGTTAAAAATGCAATAATTTTGAGGTGGGCGACAGCAAAAGAGTCATGGGCTGCTGTATTGCTTTATAATTACTTGACTGAACTCATGTGAACATAGTGGCATCAAAGTAATGCTAGTTGACCCACTGGTGTATTTAGTCGTCAATATTTAGCTGACATAAATCAATGTCTACATACAGCCCAGCTATGAATAAACGTGCTTCAAGTGGCGGGCTGAAGCAATTCATGTCCTTTTGAGGCAAACCTCAAAGGAATAACCTCATAAAACAAACAGCACAGTGCTGGATTTTAACAACCTGCCAAGGCTTTTGGTGAAAGAAACACGGGAGAGTGGTACAAGGAATCCTGTCTGGAGTATAGGGCTATTGCTAAGCTTTCCTCGGCGTAAACAGGTCATGTGATAAGAAACTTTTTTAAAAAGAGTTAGTAAATAACATAGGATGACATTGTGGACATAGACAAAGGCGACTGATGAGTGTCGTAAGATGGCAAGAAAGGTAGCTACCCTCTTCTTCTGCTCGCTCCACTTCAGCTGCTTCCCCATGATCTCCACGATGCGCGGTAAGGCCTCGTCGGCTGCCTGCACGTTCAGAAAGCCCAGCCGTGTGCGTCGGGCGATGACATCAATGGCCGTGCAGGCGTACTCCTTGATGGCATACTGGACCTGAGGAAGGACCAGCTTTTCTGAGATATCTTTCAAATTAGCATATGCTAAAGAAGTATCTTCAACAGAATTTACAATAGTATACAGTTGGTGTGGATCTCAAAAGTGATGAAAACTCATGGCGAAATTCATAGTAGGTGCCTACCTCACTCTCAGTGTAAGGGAATTCAGAAACAAGTCGCTTGCCCACGATTGGCCACCGTTTCCCGGTCACTTGAGCCATTTTAGCCACCTCAAAAGCTCGTCCTCCATAGGTTGCAGCCAGGTGTTTGGCCACCTGCAGAGTGAAACCATTCACCGTTGATCAAGTCAGCCATGGCCAAGTGGCTAGCTAGCTCGAAACCTGCTGCAATGCTTGGCCATCGGCAAGTTTTTAACGACGGTATCATTTACAGGAGAGGGCCTCAATTGCATGCCACGACTAAACAAAGAGGAAGTTATTTCAATTCCGATGGTTTTGTTACTTTTTCCACCAAAGGTCAAATGCTGTCAAAAATATCAGCATACTGACCTTTTTAAACATTCTGGAAACATCAGGATCATAGATTATGCTTTCTTCACATCTCACATCTAACGAGGGGTTAAAAGTCTCTCACATGCAGTCACCGAGGGACCCCCCCCCCCTCCCTTTTCTTATTGTTATTTGCAGGTTGGTCGAGCAGCTCGTTGGGCGTCTAACATGCTGCTGATTGTCCTGGAGAGCTGACAGGAGTGATGACGTGTGCCCAGACAGGAAGACCTCCCCGATAAGGCCTCCGGATGCATCCTGTATCATGGCTGTCGTTTCGTTCAGCCGGCATCGATCTGACATGCATAACCTCTTTCTTTGGGCACCAATATTATGCATTCTTATTCTAAAATACAGCTTAAAATTAAACCTGAACCCATAGAAATAATAACATGCAATTTCTGAATTTTAACTTTAATACACTGTACTGTACTATTTCGGGGACAAAGTCAGTGTGTGGCTTAATTTATCAGGTAGCTAGATGAATTTCTTTATTAAACAAGAACTTTAAATGCATTGTCTAGCCGAGTGCTAAAAAACGTAAGCAACAGCGATGACCTGGGAGACACCCAGATTGTGAGGGACCACGGAGGTACCAAGATGAGGAACGTGTGGTGAATAGAGGAATCTTTTTAATGAAATTTTATTGCCCCATGAGATTGTGTGCTGCATTGTATTCTCTGCATGCTAATCAGCTGTTCCACTTGACCTTATTACGTAGGAGTGCTTGTTTTCAGCTTATTATCTACAATGTATTTTAAATTGATATTTTTACTTTAATAAGAAGAGGTAAAATCAAAAGGAGTAAGTTAAAATCAAAAGGAGTTTTTATCAATGGTCTGTAAATTACAAATACTACTACTACTACTACTAATAATAATAATAATGATAATAATAATAATCAAAAATTACTACAATATACCAAGCTTACTTTGTGTGAGAGTCGCTCAGTTGCTGCACAAACTTAGCCTGCTTCGGCCACGTTACATTTCAAAATCACCCAAAACGTTAAACAGGTGCAGCACTGATCTCACCTCCACCTCCAGCCCATAGTCTTGCACAAGACGGATGTACATAGTCGGGGTCCAGTCTTTGGCTCCCTCCAGCATCAGGCCCACAGTCTGGCTCGGCCCCCCTCCTAGGTCGTGGGCCTTGACAGCCGCATCAAGGGTCTCCGTAGCCATGGAGCGATAGGTGGTCCACTTCCCACCTTAGATAAAATTCCCAGGATATTCAAAGTGGAAGGCTTTCAGGCAGAAGCAATCAATCTGTTGCATTGTGATCATTACATAAACAAATTCAACTGGATCAAATTCTGATTGAATCTGAAAAGCCTGAAACCAACCATAATGTTATCATTTACATATATATGAGATGGTAGGAGAATACTCATCAAAACAATTGGAATAATTATAATTTCATAAATCTACTGTTGCAAAGGTAAAAAAAAAAAGAAAATATACAAAAATACCAGCAATTGTGACCAGCCCGCTGTCACTGATATTCACGACGTGGTTGCGGCAGATTGACTGGGTATCCTTGGAGTTGGGGTCCGTGACCAGAGGGCGGATTCCACTCCAGGCAGCCAAGACGTCTCCTCGTCTGACTGAGCGTGGACAAAGCAGAAACAGGGGGGTGACTGGTGCACAGCGGTGGTCCCCGGGTTCTGGTCTGCCTGTCCTCTCTCTGAGGTTTGGAGAATTGACAGAAAACGAGCCTGTATCGCTAGTGGATCACAGCACCTGTTTAGTGCACCTGAATACCATGCCAAGGTGATGCCAGACGTTTGATCGAAAACAGTCCTCTGCCTGAACAAATGAACAGGTGTTTTTTAATTAAAGAAATGAATAACAAATAATGAATAAAAAGTCGCTCTGATTTGGCCCATTCAGTTCTGTATTACAGTGCATCAGTTTAATATGCAAACAACCACCATGAATTTGTCAGGCTCTTAAGAAAGACCAACCACCATGATTCTGACAGGCTGACAAGAGAGATCAACCACCAGGTTTCTGATAGGCCTACATTAGAGATCAACCACCATGTTTCTGATAGGCCTACAGGAGAGACCAAACATCATGAAACTGACAGTAGGCCTACAGGAGAGACCAAACATCATGAAACTGACA
>JAODKC010000001.1:41344576-41356616 GCA_026777985.1 Mormyrops attenuatus
AGGCCCCAGTCATCTGCGTCCACGGCCAAGCCGGATTATTAATTTATCAGGGACCCCATCCCCGCCCCCCCCCACCCCCCCATCATAGAGTGGCTCTACCGTCTGTGGGAGACTTCAGAGGAATGTAATTAATAGCAGGCGGATGCACCCTGTTTCTCCACTTCTCCTGCCTGTGTCAAAGAGTGCCCCGTGCCCCCTCTGGGTGGAGAAGCAGGGAGGGGTGGGGGCCTCGTTTTAACGTCATGGGGACAGCAGTCGCTAATCTTCTGTGTGACAGTCACTCCTGGAGGAGGGTCTGATCTATCCTCTTTCCTTCATTCCTTGTTATTTTTTTCTTAAGGCAAACTATGGCAAAGCAGGACGCAACAGCAATCCATACAGGCACAGGTAATGGCTGGGGTGGGGTCACAACACAGACTCTGGGGGGGCTGTGGGGGTGTCTCAGCACAGACTGTGGGGGGGCTGGGGGGGTGTTTCGGCACAAACTTTGGGGGGACTGTGGAGGTGTCTCAGCACACATTATGGGGGACTGTGGGGGGGTCTCAGCACAGACTATGAGGAGGACTGAGGGGGTGACTCAGCACAGACTATAGGGGGACTGTGGGGGGGGCCTCAGCACAGACTATAGGGGGACTGTGGGGGTGTCTCGGCACAGACTATAAGGGGACTGTGGGGGTGTCTCGGCACAGACTATAGGGGGACTGTGGGGGTGTCTCAGCAAAGAATATGGGGGACTGTGGGGGTGTCTCAGCACAGAATATGGGGGGGGCTGGGGTGGGGTCTGATTTCCACATTGACTTTCCAACCGCAAAATGTTTCAATATGTTTCAAGCTACACCTTGCAGTCTGTGCTACTGTATGATTCACCAAATACACGCTGGTATGAGTATAAACTGGGGGGGACTGGCAAAACGACGTTGAATAACATCAGGGCGCCGTCATGTACGGGGAAGCAGCAGCGATCCACGACAGGTGGAGAACTCCAGGGCTGATCTCACTGATGACATTTAAAAAGGTAAGCGGGGGCCAAAAAAAAATAAAAAAATACCCACCCCCATTACACTGCATCCAGACCCTAAGGACCTTGGCCACCATAAAAAACCTTATTAAATATTTAAGTTTAACATTGAAAATCGTGTCCGTGAGTACATGATTAACAGGGAATTTGTTGTGAAAAAAAGGGTATGAAACATTGTTTAGTTGGGCGGGGGTCAGCTTCCTGTTACCTGTGATAACGTCCCGGCACCGTGCTCCGCACACTCTCTGCTTCCCGGTGCAGACGTCGGCCGTCTTCAGGAGCCGCACGACCTCGGTGTAATTCGCAATGGCAGCGCCGTACCTGGCAGCGGTGAGGGCGATGGCGAGGTTCATCCGAGCATCATTGTGCTGTCCTGGGGGGGGGGGGGGTGCAGGAGCCAGGGACAGCACGACGTGAGTCACCCCCCAGCCAGTGACTGGTGGCTCGGAAGTACGTCGGAACCGATATGTCACTTCTGTCCCTGTCACTTCGCATCACTGGGGGAAGGCTGAGCGCCACAGCAGCCCTTTGCATGCCCCCCCCTGCAAGTCTGCGCACCCCGATCCGTACTGGCAAGCTCCTCCAAAGAGGAGTGTTAAACGTGCTAACACTACAAACTGCAAAACACCCCACGCGTGTCACTTACATGTGTGGTGCACGAGGTCCATCCCTGTGACAAGAACACATGTGTAAGAGCAGGATGACCAGACCTGTGACCGGCTCCTCAAATATTACACTAAGCAAATATAATTACTAACATCTCAATTTCGTCCCCTGCCAAGGGACACCAGGGGTCAAAGATGGGTCAAGAGATCTTTTCATATTATTGCTGCTTTCGAGGCTTTGGAAATGCACAGCAGTACCTACCAGTAACACATCACATGTAATGTCATATATATACTACTTACAGCAAGAGCAGAAAAAAAGAAATGGTGTATCTGTTTTACAACTTTGCAGAGAACTGTTTTAATGAAAAGAAGGAGATACTTGTATCCAGATTCATGGATTAATCCTCACGCAATTTTAAAATACAGGAAATCTATATTCAGAGTCACAAGGTCGGATGTTTTGTAATTTAAATTAAAGGGTTTAAAAAGGTGACAAATGGACAAAGCCGGGTTTCATTAGAGTCATTCTTATGTACATCATTAAAGATTTATTGCTGGGAAATCCTTAGCTAAAGAAAAGAGAGAAAAGAGATGATTAATTGCTTTTAATGTTGGTGTCTTGAGAAGTACTTTTTCTATTTATTACTGCTGAGGAGGTTCTGGTCCCAGCCGATGGGTCAGAACGGAAACATCCCAGATTTCAAAGGGAGAGCAGCCCGGAGCTGGGGAACCGGCAGGGTTCTGGTTAATGCTACACCATGCTTCGAGTGATCCTACGATGCAGAACCCAAACACAAAGGCCATATTTTAAATGAATTATACACCGGCGCGAGATCCCTGCAGTGTCACACTCTAGCGGATCCGCAGACGGGTCCCGATATTCCACATCTATGAATGTGTATCTCTGGTCCTTTTAAAGTCAGACGACTACATTCTGCAGAGGGGCTCCGCGTGGAATGCACTCCTGTCGGTGAAAACTACCTTCCCCGGTAAAGTGCTGTTTATGACGGCTGTGACTTCATGTTTGTCGAAAACGGTATGTCCAATGTCTAGCTCTATTAAGATAAGCCAAAATCACCCACTTGTAACAGTACTTGTAATCTGTAAAGCCTAATATTTTAAATTATCTAATGCAAGTAAAACATTACCTTAAGCATTTAACAGTAATACAGCAATAATTACTATATATTATTATGAGTATTATCATTTCAGTTACTATTACTGTTACGCGGACCGGTATTTGAATGGGTGAATATGAGGCATAACTGCGAGGCGCTCTGAAGAGTAGCAAAAATGCGCCATATAAATGCAATCCATTATTATTATTAATATATTATTATTCATCAGTTCAAAATGGCCACACGGTGAATTGTTGTTATTAATAATTTTAATATTAGTAGTAGTATTAATAGGTGGAGTACAAATACACAGTCTCCAACTCCAGCAGAGAAACCAATTTAATATCAGGATTCCCCGGAGGAGCATGCAGTTCAGCGGTGCCCCCACCCGCACCTCCACCATAATCTGCGCCACCCGGAGGTAGAATACTCACTGGAGTGAGAGGAAGGCTGCAGCATGGACAAAACACTGCAAAAATGACAGGGACAATAATGACAATGAATTTCATGTCTCCCAGTCATGGGCCAGGAACACTCAGCTGGCCTGACTTGTCCAATTAAAACGTCGCAGGTACAGCGGGAGATGCGGTCATTATCCCGGATGCCACTGGGAATTGCTCATCTGGTGGAAAACAAAAAACACACAAGCACACACGAAAGGGGCCCCATTCCCTCTCACCACGACGGGATTAACAACAACAACAACAACAAAAAAAAAACACGGAAGCGTAAAAACAAACGAATCGCCTGCGAAAGTATGAACCGAGAAGAAAGTTCTCGTTTTGGAGTGAACTGTACGATTGACACGGCACGGCTCGAGGAACAGGCCCCGGACACGCGTGGAAACCGAAATCGCGGATGGAAAAATCCTGGGAGAAATGAAGTCATGCGGCGTGCGACCGAACTGATACAGAAGGTCAGGCTGTAAAATGTCACTGTCAGGACGGCTCCTGATTGAATAATTGGAGATAAATGTAACGACGGCTGGAGGGGAAAAATAACTACAGACTGGATTCGTACATCAGCTACTGTTTTTTATTTGTTTGTAATTAAGCTGAGTCTTTATCTTATGAATAAAATAATGAATAAATTTATAAGTCGGATGACACCCACACAACATCAATGTTACGGTTCTCTTTACAATTAATTAAATTAGTAAGATTGACGGATCACTGCTCATATAGCAGTCATATTTCCTACAAATACATAATAGATAGATAGATAGATAGATAGATAGATCGATCAAATAAACGCTGCATTTTGGCTGTGCGCTGGAATTCACGTATCGGCGATCGCCAAATGAATCCTGACAGATCGCCTTAAGAGACGAGGTTAGCGCTCGCCCTCTACACAATGGCCCTAAATAGCCGGGACAGCGCTGCACGCACACGAGGTAACAAGGAGCATATGGTTTGTTTTCCGACGCCAACTCGGGCACACGCACGCACGGCCCGCGGGAGATAAACGCTGCTCCAAGCCCTAAGAAATGACCGTACTCCTTTTTACACGTTTCCTAAGTGCAGGGCTGCGTGGCGCGGCTAATAATTACAGAGTATTTCGATGGAGGCGTTGCAGAAGTAATGTCTTAGGAGGACGAAAGCGGGATTGACAAGATTTTCGGAGTTTTATTTTCAGTGAACTTCAGTATTGTGTTGAAAAAAAGAAAAAGATGTTCCAGGTAAATAAGTGATAAAGTAGTATAATATATACTCTTATTTAAGCGAGGGAACTCGCTTTCTGATTCTTATCCTGCTGTATTTCCCTACAAACGCATGCACAAATAAATATGGAAATCACCTTAACACGCAGAACATGACATTTCCAAACACATAAAATCTTAGAAAGAACATTGTAAGTCGCTCCGCCAATTACTCTGAATCACCGTGATTACAGATAAATCTTATTAAAACTTTTTCCCTAAAACAGAAGTTGTGGAGTTATTTTAGTGAACATACGCCATTTTCTAGATTTATCAGAATTTCTGTATAATACATTTGAATTACGAATTATTTTAGAAAACTTAAGAATGTAGATATAATAAAACTAACTGACAAACACACCTTTTCGGAGCAAATGAGTTTCATCGCATAAATACAACTAATACCCAGGGCAGTGGCTGGTCACAGTACGGTGAATTATGCTCTGTTTATGTAGATTTATTCTTCTGAAGTTGTATTTTCCAGCGTGATTTTAATATTCCAATAAACACTGACCTTCTGTTATTGACTGATAGGATATTTTAGGATTTTGTACTATTTTGAGCTGAAGGAGATTTTTCTCCACCGAGATGCTGTCCAGGCGTCACGTGACTCACATGGCTCCGCCCATCCCTGACGACTTAATTCAGCCTGACATCCATCCCACACAACTGAGCACTATTGGGTCACTTGAAACACTGATATTTGTACACAGGAATTAGGGCCAGCTCTAGCTATAGGAATAGGTAGGAAGTTGCCTAGGGCCCCCGAATTACCTGCGTTGTGGAGGAACTGGGGAAAAAAACGTTTTCTTGGTGGTGGGGGAGTCACTCAAATTAAGCTTTGCCTAAAAAAAGTACTCCCTGAAAAAGTCGATCTGACCTGACAGGAATGCATTTTGTGTGAACCTATACATAATGTATAAGTTTATAAAAACTTATTTGCTATTTTGTGATTAACACCATTTTTGTGATTTGCCTTAAAGTGACAGTACTCAATAACACAGCTACATATTTCCACCCATTCCTCCACCTTCCCACACCCATATCCCGTCACCAGCTTCAGCTACTCGCCATTTTGCTGAATCCTGCTCATGTTGTACTGATGAGTGGGGGGGGGGGGCGTATTCATATCAACACTTACATCGATCCATCTCCGTGCAAACCTACCGTCATAATAGACGATGGCCCCCACCAGCTTGTCCTTCTTCAGCATGGGAAAGTGCTCCAGTGCCTTGGTCTTGCTGAGAACGTAGCTTCCCTTCAGACACTGAGTTCCAGCCACCAGGTCATACAACTTAATCCCCAGCCAATAATAAGGAAGCTGCCACCACCTTAAAATGAACAGATGAGTCATACAGGCCCCCCCCCTCAGGAGACCAGCTGGTACCTGCCGCTGATATCCTCAACTAAACTGGTTGATGGGGCTGAATCAAATCTGAACGTCTCAGACAGTCTTGAGTAAGTTCACCTCATTCTATAGAAGTGCTATTAAACATTTTTTGCACATGGATTCTGTTGAATTGAATCAACACATCCAGGTGACAGGATACCAGATTCCAAATTGACTTAGTAACCTTTTGGTACAGATCATCTTTACTTTTATGCCTGTCAAAATGTGGCCAAAAATAATAATTAATAAAGCACATGGGACAATACTCCGAATGTTACTCGGGAAATGAACTGTTGGGTGTCGCACGCACCTGGTGGGCCTATGTGTGTGTGCGTTTCCTGATGGGGGAGGGGGAACCCGCAGTAAGGCACGCAAGCCTTACCCCAGCCTTCATTAATGAGACACACCTGTACACGCTTTTAAATACCAGGGAGGATCGTAAATGTCAGGTGCAATTAAAGCTCATGATATACGGTGGAGTGTCTGAAATCAAGCCCCGCGGTTTTGCCGGAGATGGGGAAAGCAGGTTGGAACCCTTCCCACAACGGCTTCACACGGTATTCAGAGGGCCTGGCAGGGGAACGGGGTAAGTCGTTTGAGTTGCAGCAGGTGTCTGATGCGTCGACATCTTTCGGGAGACGTGAGGACACACGTCGAGGTGATAGGCGGCCAGCATGGCCGGGTTCAGACGGGTGCACTTACTTATACACAGGGAGCATGATGGGAAGTGGTGCAGACAGATGTGGAGCAATTTCCAGAAGGTTGGAGCGCTCATGGAGGGCCTCCTTCACCATCGTGTACTACGAGAACCATGGAAGGAGAACAGCTGATCAAAAAAGATCTCGATGATGAAGACGAACATGTCGATGATCCTTCATTTTTGACAAGGACGGTCCTGCTACAGCACAAAAACCTTCATGGAAAGCGAATACAGTCCCGCCAGAGAAAATAATAATATGTCATCATTACGAAGACAATCACATCGCTGAAATCTGACGAGCTAGGAGTTACGCTACATTAAAATCTGATTATGACCTCAGTATTCAGCTGATCAGAGCTGGACCTTATTTTCCGTTAAACCCTTAAATACAGGACTTGGCCTGGGAGTGAATTCTCCGATTACCGTGTTTGTTTATTTACCAGCACTGAGAGCAATTACCACAGTGCCGGGCCTGTCTGTCGCATGTCTCACATCCTCTCAGGTCTCTGCCAATTTCAGCGCCAAGCTGGGCCGGCTGGGCAGTTATGCTCCTTGCAATCACACTAATTGGTCCCTCTACATCTCACCTTTTAGACCCGAGTGTGTTCATACACATCGGAAAATGAAAAAGAAAAGGAAAACACGGTCCTAAAATAATGAGATTCAGGGGGAACCCTGAAATGTAACATAAAATGATGACATTTCAGCTTGAACCTACGTGACTCCTCCATAGTTATATGCGGGCAAAGGGAGAGGATCCTAATCCTTTATTCCCCTATTACCTGCATATAATTCCCAGGTTTAATTTGAAACTCGATAACGATGCTGACTCGCTCCCATTCTTGACTGAAGTTTCGGAAACACTTCCGAATCTCTTTTAAAAGTCTCAAACACCATTCCCGATAGTTCATGTCAACGAATGAAATATGAACACAGAGAGAAAAAAAAGCACTCAGACCAAACGGACAAGGAATTCCACTGACGTATGTCAGCCGTACCGAAGAAAGAAAATGAAGCGTTTACCTGTTCATAATCTAATTTCAGGATGGCCTTCTGTAGATATCGTACGCCGCCGTGAATGAGCTTTGTGCTTCGGCTGCTGGTCCCAGAAGAGAAATCATTGCGCTCCACAAGGGCCGTTTTAAGATCTGTTCGGGGGGAGGGAATCAAGGCAGCAACAGGCTGATATTTCTATCCCAGTAGGGTTCAATCGCATAACGAAACTGCAAGAACTGCATAATGAAAAACACAACATGCCAAACATTCCACCACAAAAATCACAAAAAATGGCATAATATTATTTTAATAGTTAACAACTATTAAATCCCATTTAAAATACATATAGCTAACTGAACAATTATGAAGCATGCAGACTAAATAATAAAAAGATTCACATTTATTTAAAAGCTTATTGTAAGTCCAACTAGGACATGTGAATATGATTTTTTTTTGCAAACAAAAAGCTTGCAAATCAGTTTCGACGGGAACTTAGCATTTTTTTCCTCGCTGCAAAACTAAGTAAATAAAATAAATAAAACTCTCATGTGCCCCAGAAAGACTGAAACACTGTTTCGCTGCTTTCCACTTATCCTTCTGCCATTAGAAGCTTCTGTGTTGCCCCTGATGGATAGAGACCACAAATCCCAATTTTGAAAAGGATAAAGAAAAAATAAAGGAGGATTAGGAAGTTGGGGGGGGGGGATGCGAGGGGGTGTCCAAGTCCCCGCTGTTTCAACATTAGACAGTTGAACTGGATAAAAGGAAAAACAGATTAAAGAATTCTCTAACCAGCAGCATGCATAATTGATTTAGGATGTAATGGAGGCAGCGGGAAGGAAACTGTCTTTGCGGGGAGCAACTCTGTGAGTTGGAGACCAGGCTCTGCTCCGACTCGCTCTTCCGCCGGATAAATCCTCCAAGTCCGATGCCTCCCTCTCCGGCTCTCCAGAGCTCCCTTCTGCCTCTTCCTGCCAGCGAGGCCCCCCGGGGGTGGGAGGGAGTATATGCGGCTTGGAAGCTGATGAGGTTACGCAACGTAGAGGCGAAGGATGGGCCATCAGAATCCGCGACAGGGACATGGAACAAAAGGCATGCCGCTGGAAAATCCCGCCGAAGGGCTCGTGAGCTAGCGGGCCACCGCGCCGGCGGGATAAATGGGATCTGCGCACGAGGGGTGCCTTGGAAAACCGGGCCGCAACCTGATCTGCTGACGGGCACGTTTCCGCCGTTTATCCGACTTGTGTGAGAAGCTTTGCAGGCTCTCTGTGAACCATAAAGCGGCTTTCTGAGCTACTCTGCAAAGGCGTGCTCATTTATTTACAGGACTCCAGTATGGAAACACTTATTTGGAAGTTAATTAACAGACTCCTGTGTGTCCATTAAACGGGAAAACAGTAAAATGTACAAGAACATCTGCAGGTGTGTCAAACTGAAGAATGCCAGACGTCAAGAATATCTGCAGGTAAAGTACTGTGCAAAAGTCTTAGGCAGTCAGAGGAAATGTTTAAAGCTATTTTAAAAGAAGAAAGCTGTTTAAAGAATTTCTTCTGTTCTCCAAAAAGTCACTGTATGGCTTGATGAACACCGCTTTGGTTCCCAATCCTCTCCTCAGGAGCACCACAGCCATTCTTTGTGTTCATTAAATTTCACCACCAGCTCACTTAATTTGATTTAATTAGTTTAAAAAGTCATCGAGGTATTGATTGGCCGTATGAGGTGTGCTAGTGGTTGAGTCAAGTTGCTGCAAATACTGGGGTGACTTTAGGAGGTTTTGATATGGTTAAGATAACACACTTTATAGACAATATCATAGTTTTACACCAACATGAAGATCATTTAAATATCATGTTCTTTGGCTGCCTAAAATTTGTGTACGGTACTGTAGGTTGACCTAAAGAAAGAATTCTATATAAATATATATAATAATAAATTACTTCTGTACTATAGTTTTTTTTTTGTCATACACACTATTGTGCCATGTGACTAATCAATGTTCTGCAGGGTTAACAGAGCTCTTCATCTTTTTTTACAGAGAAAAAATAAGCATTTGGAAACCATCTGGTTAGAAAAAATACACAGAAAGAAAAATGCAGTTATGTGCAGAATACATTTTAAAAGCATTTTAACCAAGGGGGAGCCAGGCAAGATGCTAAGCTATGTATGATCCGTGAGTAAACGGTGAGGGAAGCATGCACGACCCAACAAGGCTCTCTACAAGCTAGGGACTCTACAATGCTCACTACAAGCTAGGGACCCTACAATGCTCAGTACAAGCTAGGGAGCCTACAATGCTCACTACAAGCTAGGGACTCTACTATAGTCATTAAAAGCTAGAGGTCCCAGAATATTTACTACAAGTAAGGGACCCTACAATGCTCACTACAAGCTAGGGACTCTACAATGCTCACTACAAGCTAGGGACTCTACAATGCTCACTATAAGCTAGGGACTCTACAATGCTCACTACAAGCTAGTGACCCTACTATAGTCATTAAAAGCTAGAGGTCCCAGAATATTTACTACAAGTAAGGGACCCTACAAGGCTCCCTACAACCTAGAGACTCTACAATGCTCACTACAAGCAAGGGACCCTACAATGCTCACTACAAGCTAGGGACTCTACAATGCTCACTACAAGCTAGGAACTCTACAATGCTCACTATAAGCTAGTGACCCTACTATAGTCATTAAAAGCTAGAGGTCCCAGAATATTTACTACAAGTAAGGGACCCTACAATGCTCACTATAAGCCACAGGCCGCAGAATATTCAGTACAAGCTAGGGACCTTTCAACAATGAGATAAAGCCGCTTATCCAGAATACTTTGAAATAAAGAATGGAATTATATATAAATATGTTTTGTTGAGTGAGGTTTTAATAACAGACAATGACTTACTCCGTGTGACAGCATCTAAGGCACATCCCGACCCCGTGGCCCCTCCCCCGATGACAAGCACGTCAAACTCGTCGGTGTTCTTTAACGTGCTGAGCTGGGCCTGTCGTGATGGCAGCTCGTCCTGGAAGGCCATCTGCACTTGTTCTGCTGCCTCCACCTGTGCCAGGCGGGCCTGTGGTGCCCATGCAAACATGCCAGTTACCCATTCTGTCATCGTACATGTCATCGGGGGAGGACAGGCTCGTGTAGCAAGCATGTGCTAGAACGCAGACACCATGTCCACAGATTTTTATTAGCGGATTTTGAAAAACAGAAATCCTGCATTTCTTCTGGACATAATGTCCAAATAAGAGAACAGCAACAAAAGACCACATGCCATTGTATTCTTATTTTTATGTTAATCAAACAGGTACACATGTATTTCAAAAAACAAAAAAAAAGTAAAACTCATGCAATGCATCACGCATTCTGCCAAACTAGCAAGGTTACAAGCCTTATGAATAAGAATTATCAGTCTTACCAATCAGTGTTTTTGGGGAACTGGGGACGGGGGGACGGGACGTGAGGCTGTTTGAATAAATGAGGCTTCTGGTGGGTCATAAGTTATAAAATCTCTGGATTTTTGTAGCAGGGTGTATCTGGATGTTGAAAAGTATCCCTTCTTACCTACACAGGACACTCAGGGGTCTGGGGCTGCATTCTAGTTAAAACCATTCCTTATGACAATCACCTGTCTGGCGATAAACTTCATTTATTTAGCAGACTCTTTTATCCAAATCGAAGAACAACTCAGAAAGCTGGGTCAGACAATCCTCGGAGCAATTGGGATTAAGAGCCTTACTGAAGTACCCAATAGTGACATCACTCTACTGGCCGGCGGGATTTGACCCAGCGACCTTCCAGTCACAAGCACAGCATTCTAACCCACTGAGTCACACACTGCCCCAATAACGGCCTTACCCAGGATATGGGCAATGACCAGACGGATGATGCACAGTAACTTGGAGAGAAAAATAAATAGATAAAACAGCAGAACCACGGCTGCAAAATCAACCAAGATAAAATATAGAGATCACCTGCAAATTAGACAAGACGGCGGGGGAAAAAAACTCCTTAAGAATTTCAAAAATAATGAAACGCTTTATTCATTTTGCATTTAGCACCCCCACCCCCCATAAATGATTACATCCATCTTCTCCAAGCCTGCGCTCCATTAGACTTGCAAATCTGTGAATGAACCTAGACATTTGCAATTTTGACAGTAACAGCAAACAAGATCTAATAATTAGGGTCTATTTCTAAGAACGTGCATATCTAAACACGACAGACAATTAAGAGCCAGGTTTGTCCTGCAATCAAGTAAGGCGCGCGAGAGAGACGCTGAATTTCATGCAAATGACGGCTCCGCCACGAAACTTTGCCGCGCCTCTACCTCGCTGGGGCCTTAAGGATCCACACGTGAGATTATGGGCGGATTGTTTTTGCGAAGGCCGCTATCCGTTTGCTTATCCATTTAGGCTGGCATGGGGAGGGGCACAGGGAACGGGGGGGGGGGGGGTATAGAAACAAACATTGTAAAAAAAATAAAGAAGAGATAACATGATTAAGAATC
>JAODKC010000001.1:41356716-41387274 GCA_026777985.1 Mormyrops attenuatus
CCCCCCCCCCCCCCCCCCCCCCCCCAATAGACACAAACATTGTAAAAAAACTAAAGCAGAGCTAACATGATTCAGAAGCTGTCTGGTTCGCTAGTATCTGTAAACTGGCAGTATTTAAAGGGATCTTCTGCACAAGCCTTTTAATTCTGTTTATTTGACCAACCTCGGTGTAACAAAAGGGGGACAGCAGGCTACCTCGTAAAATGTTTCACACTACTTTGCACTTCACTGAGTATTAAGTCATAGAAATGGCATCTATGGTTGTCAAGTTCTAGGATAAAGGCTTATATTAATGAATTTGATGCTTTTAATGTGATTGCAGATTTCCTCCAGTTTCGGCCAATAGCTGACAGATTTAAGGGTTTAACACTGTTTCTCTGTCTGCTGCCAATGCTGGAAAAGAACCGTTTATCCAGTGCAGTCTGGAGCCTGTCTCAGGAAGAACAGGGCAGGAACTCCCTGGACCCGTGTTTCCCAAGCCAGTCCTCGGGGACCCTCAGACAGTCCACATTTTTGCTCCCTCCCAGTTCCCAGCCAATGAAGAACACCGAAGACCTGGTACTGTTGGGAGCTGGGAGAGAGCCAGACATGGACTGTCTGAGGGTCCCCTAGGACTGGCTTGACAAACACTGCTCTGGACGTAATGCCAGTTCATCGCAGGGTACATGCACACTTTTTTGGCGCAGTGGACTGCATAGTTGTCCCTGGCCACCAGGTTCGGGTGCGCATGCAGTTAGCATATTCTCCTTGTGTCACACAGCTTTCCAAACTCTGCTTTCCAGCTGCAGTTCAAAGACATGCAGTTACGCTAAACAGAATCAGTAAGTGGATCACAGTGTCTGTGTATATGTGCCCTACAATGGACTGGCATCCCAATCAGGGTGTACCCCAGCCCCATGCACCCTGGAATAAGGCCCTGTGCCATTGACCAGGATAAGATGTTAGAGGATGGATGGATGCTTACTAGGAATGTTCCAATCCGATATTTCTGTACCCTGATCTATTTAATATTTATATATGACAATTACAAGTCATGATCCAATGTTTAAATGATTAGTCAAATATTCTTACACATACAGTAGGCATTGCTGGATTATTCATCTGAGTAAGCCTCGCGATTTCACGGTATTCTTCCTTATGATGTTTCTTTAAGTGCCTAATGTATTAAATGACGCTCTGTTGCTACCTCCTCTCGAAAGGGTGGCACTGCAAACATCGCAGGTAGCTGTTAGGCTACTCAGAGTTTCCAATTTAAAGAATTTCCACATGGCTGACATCCTATAGTTTCTAGTTTTGAGCCGAGCCATGTGCCTCAGGCTCACTGCAGCATGCGACAGAACGTTAAAATCTGCACAACTGACGTAAATCGAGCGGACGTGGAAAATTAAATAGATCGGGCTTTGGATGGGCTGCGGTAGCCAATACAATCAACTAAAAATTGCCTGGATCGGCCCAGATTCTGCTCTTTGGTATCAGCTCAGGATGTTACTGATGCTTACACAATGCAAGGCCACAGCGAGTCTGGAACCTATCCAGACACAAGTTAGAATGTTCCAAATCTAGATTCAGCCATCACAGGGTACACATTCACACACTATGGACACTTAGAGACACCAGTCCAATTAACCTTCTGTTCATGGACTATGGGAGGAACTCATACAGTGATACCAAGTGAGCCACTCAAAGAAACCTGAAAATCATTAAATACTTCAAAATGAATGTGCTAATGTCAAATCCGCAGTCTCAGGTTCCCCACAGTAGGAAACGACACCAAACAAAACATTTGCTTCTGCAAGCAATGAAATGTGAATTTCTGCACTTTGTTTCCTGAAGCATGGTTCACTGCCCGTAGTCACAACTTAAACAATGTACCAGGAGCATTTTCATAATCTACAATGTAGGAATGTTCTTTCCAAAGCTGAAGACACTGATTAAAAGAAGGCAATCAGCAATCCGTGCTGTGAGCCTGAGACGAGGGGAAAAAAAAAAAATTTGTAGAGCACATACCATTTTACTCTCCATTGACTCTCAATGAAAATGCTACCTGGTGTTAGAAGATGAAATTTTTCAGAAGAATAATTTGATCCCTGTTCAAGATGCATGTAACAGTATTTTTTGTGTTACTATTGGGCAGTGAATACACATCCACATAAACACACATGCACACACACACAGGTTTGTAAATATATCTTTGTGGAGACTCTCCATTCATTTCTATGGGGAAACCACTATCCCCAACATGACACCCTCAACCCCAATCCAACCCTAACCTTAACCATAAGTAACCAAACAAAATACAAGACTTCTGGCATTTTTAGTTTTTTGATGTTTTATAAAATCGAGTTTCCCCTTGTGGGGACCAAAAAATAACAGATTTTTATCACACACACAGGCACACAGACAATCACACACATTTTGATACTTTTCTCTTTTAAGCTGATGTTGTTTGGTGCCCCTGTTTCCAAATAGCTTTGATTCTGAAGTGTCACTCAACTGCTGGCCCATCCAAGCAGTTACAATGCAGCTGCGACACGGGACTTAAGTACAGACCCACCCAAGTAGTTACAGTGTGGCTGTAAAACGGAACCTAAGTAAAGACCCATTTAAGCAGTTACAGTGCAGATGTGATGTGGGGCGGAGTATAGACCCACATAAGCAGTTACAGACCTGAGTACAGACCCGACTGAGGAGTTATGATGCAACTTTGACTGAGTACCAACCTAATTTGACCTCTTGAAATTTAATTTTATTCAAAGTTTCATTGAAAATATCCATCCATCCGTCCGTCCATCCATCCATCCATCCATCCATTTCCAACCACTTATTTTTGTCAGGTCCATGGGGTTATAATTACTTTAACAAAAAAAACTTACATTAAAATGTAAAACTACAGCAAAAAAACTGATGGAAAATACTAATACAGCCATTACATTCACAACAGTTTCAATTAACCAATTAACATTTCGAATTGCTTCCAGCCTCCTAAACCTGCTGTCAGTACTACCCGAGGTAATCACCTAATGAAAGCCACTAAATATACACCATAGGTGTGAGTAATAGCTAATATCTAAATGTAATTCTTTGTTCGGCCACTTTCTTAGAGTGGCAGTGTTTAAAAAATTAATTATTAGCATGCTCTTTCAGTTTAAGTAACGCGACTCTCCCATAAGGATGACGAACACCTGAAACAGCTCAGGGATGACAGCCAAAAGTCTGCGTGAATTTATCAGCTGGACGTTTCTGGTTTAAACCAGAGCCCCCAAGAACTGGCAGAACTCCAGTTAAAATGGTGAAAGGCTGCCTTTCCACAAATTGTAGATGCAGGTGAATATGTAAACCTCCTGTCGGTTAGGTATATTTCTTACTATATTCCATTATTTTCACATTTACTCTGCAGTCAAACATATCCTGATTATGGAAGCCTTTAACACAGAAATACTACCTCTGTGAACAAAACTCACCACGATTAAATTAGAAACTATATCAAAGCTCAATGAGACCAAATCAGAAATTATGTTAATGAGAGTGTTCTTAATCACAACAGTTTACCTCATTGAATCAAGGTCCCGCGTACTGTACCTTGAATGGACCGTAGGAAAAAACGAAGGAAACTTGAATTTCTTCAAAGAAGGCCAATGTGGTACAAACCCATATTTTTCTACCACTCTGCAGCAAAATGTACCCATAAATAATATCTCACCTCTGTGAGTTTTAGGAAGCCTGAGGCGTCAAATGGGTGCAGTAATGTCACCACGGTGTTGCACCGTCTCCTTTATATATGTGTATTCATCAACCTGCCAGGCACAAAGGGTGACGGAGTGTTTTTTGGGAAAACCTACCTGCTTTTTCCTGTATTCCGAAAGCTGTGAGTAACCATATAGAGCGGCAAGGACCCCTCCGCCAACGAGGGCGGTCCCCTTGGCGGCTTTCCGGAAGGCCATGACTGTCTGCAACACAAGAAAGAGCAGTGAGTGAGGCGATGGCTCACAGCCGTATGAGGGATCCTGCGGAACCCTTGAGCAAGGCACTTAACCCGAATTAGATTTCAAGCTGTGCAAAGCACTACTGCAGACCTGGTTCTGAACAGAGACACCAAACAGCTGACTGAAAAATAACACCTCTACTTTCTGGCCCTCAAAGGCAACAGCTAGACTTACAAATTGATAGCAAGTACTACCTTGGAAAAAGTCGAAAAGTACAAACACATAATTTGTGGTCTATGAACCATACAAACAAAGAATCATTTATAATAATTTTCTACTGGATTTTTGACAAATGAAATATTTCCTGGTCATACATAATAGAATCTAAACTGGATAATTCCCTAAAGAACGTTCCTATTTCCCTTTCCCATAAAAAGAAAAACCACAAATAATCCTATCTATGAATAAAACTTACTGGTTTGCCTGATTTCCAATCTGTAAAACATTCTAATGGGCAATTGATTGCATCTACGTGGCAACGGGCCACCTGCAGCTTGTGAATACATTTCCAAGAAAAAAAGGGAGATGAAACAACTTGGAAATATCCCCTTTTCTACATGAATATGCAGGCACCCTGAGATGCCCGTGGAATTATTACTAATGTTGGTGCCAATTATGAACCGTGTCATGACACTATGATTCATGAATATTCACTGCTGACTGATATACAGCCGCCCCCCCCCCCATTCCATGAAGGCCCACGTGCCCCTTTTACTGTCTTGCCGTGAGCCCATGACGACGTATCTCCATCATCCTGTGCGAGCGCGGCTAAGCCATGGACGAGCCATCCCATAAGGCGCACCTAGTTAACTGTGCCTTATATAAAAGTGCATTAAAGTGATGAAGTGCTCCTTGCTTCAGAAGAGTGGGCATTAAAGCATATTAAGTAGACATTTAAGCTTGTAAAGTAGAAACCTAGAAATGGAGAAAAAGACAAGAGGCAAAGCCTTGAGGGGAAGGGTGTTTTTAGGGATCCAAGAATTAAAATTCAAGTAGTAATGCGTTCAGCTGTAATGCAGTCTAAGCTTCTATCAGATCATAATAATTCTGTCTGTTCCTGTCAATCAATCATAAAATGAGCAAAATGTAATGTTTTTGCTGTTATTTTCTGTTCAGTTTCACAGCTACGGCACACAGAATAACTTGATGACCTGTTGCAGTATTTGCTTGCATTTTCCTTTTAATTTAATTCAGCACTGTCAGGTGGAAAGTATACCCTGGAGATTATAGCAATACTTGGGAAAAATGGATAGAGCGATCCCTGTGATCAGGATAAGCACTTGGAAGATGGATGAATGGATGGATGGAAAGAATGATGTTTGTACATCAGACTACTAAGTTGTAGTACATACAAAGCAATAATATGATAGCGACAGCAAAAAGCAATTTTGCATGTTATTTTTTTCCCTCCAAAAGAAAATTCCTAGTAAAATCAGGTCAGAATTGTGTTACATTTTGAAGAACAGTTTAAGCTCTGGTGAAGGGCAGTAGGCCATTAAGTAACCTTACATTGTGCAGTGATTTACATTCATTCATCCTGGATATATTAATTCGTCAAGATGTTTAATGATTAACTTCCAGTTTGCACTGTGTGTTCAAAGATAGATTCTGAGCTACATGGAGAATGAAAATTCACCATGTAGCTCAAAATAATTGCTTCAGATACTGGGAAACTCACTGGCAATGTACAGGTACACAGCTAGAAATCAAAGAAAGTCTAAGGGACTCTTGACGGTGATGTATCTCCATAAAGCTGTAATTCTATAGCTGTACTATGAATCAGCTTCTTTCAATATATTCTAATAACATTCGCATTAATATTTCTTATAAAATCGAGAAAATCGAGTGCCTTGTTAATGCAGCACATACCAGACTGAACTTAACGAGTTACAATACGTTTTAATGGTTTTTACATAAAAAGCTATTGCTTAACACGTGGTGATATATTCTCGTTGTTAAATAACTATTTACCCCACAGAAAATTCATTTCAAATAATGCTCAATGTGTAGTAACTGCATGCCAAAACTTATATAATATATATTTAAAATCATATAATTCAACTCTGATATCTGCTGTTATTATTAAATTAACACCGCCAGCTAGCTTGGTAAGCACAGCTAATCAGCTGTCATCTTCGTTATTTTGAATGCAAAAAAATAATAAATGAAATAAAATCGGTATTTCTGTTAACTTACAGCTGTTCCAGGTGTTTTGGCGAGCACTCAAATAGGTATGCCGTAAGGATGCCCCTACGTATTCACAGCTTATAACCAGTTAGTTAGCTAATATCGTTACGGAAGAGAACCAGGAAACATTCCTCTTGAGTGACAACACCGTAATCCAATCAATTTAAAGAACTACGAGTCTCGGCCAATCAAGTGAATGGGGCGTTCTTTTAGTATTTCTTTGCGTAAGGAAGCATTCAATGGAGTGCATGAAAGTGTATAATGATATAAATAATATCTTTCGTTTGAACCTTGACCAGGATATGTGGTTCGAAGTCGAGTGTTTAGGTGGAAAATCTTAATGTGGATCCGAGAATCCATCAAGTAAGTACACTGTACTCGAAGTTAGACCTGAAATATTAGGTCAATCAATGAAATAAGCTTACTATATGCTCCGCAATATTAGTCCACAGAACATGCACAGGAATTTATATCACGTTTAATGTATACATATAGTAGGAATTAAAGCAAAATACAATCTATAATCTCCCATGTAGTGCTACACACTCGTAAAGCGAAACATATTGTACTTGTTGCTGTCTGTAAGCAAGTATTATCGTACATAACGTGCACAAAATGACCAGACTTCCCTCATTCACTGAATATATGCACTTAAGAAACTCCGTTGACTGCACTTCTAAATTGTTATATTTACTGTAATACAACAGTTTACAAGAGCACACACACGGCCTCCTGTCTGTTGGAATGATTTGCCGTATCTTCAGTTTAGGTTTCATTCTAGTTACGTTAACTTTTTCAATATACAATGCCCACTACACAATATAAAAAGGAAACTTTTTCATAGTTACGGAACAGCAAATATATAAATATTGTGTAGATTAATTTTGAAGCGTTCGGAGTGTCCTGGGGATGTAGCTCAGTGGTAGAGCGCACGCTTCGCATGTGTGAGGTCCCGGGTTCAATCCCCGGCATCTCCACGACGGCAATCCGTTTTCTTAAAATAAACTTTATGGAATACTAAACAAATTGTTGCAACCGAAGGAAACTCTGTTAACATTTTAAATTATGAAGATAATGTTAGTTTTACAAAAGGTAATGTGTGTATTGCACGCTAAAAGTGATTCAAAAAATAAAGAGCGGTTTTTTTAGAAGCTGTTGGATATTAGGAAAGATTTAAATGTGGCCGTGCATTATGCACTTTGTGGTGTAAATGCTATCTCGAAGAAATAGTTTTGAGTCCGCATGAGGTCTGACGTACATATATACGTATATTTCGAACCGAGAGACGGAGGCACTACGCTGTTGCATTTGTTTTTCTGCTGGCACTGAACCTTGTCCTTAGGCATGATTTGTGGCGTGTCTGTTTTTCGTGAAATGTAAGAAAGTATCTCATCTTTTAAAAATGAAGAAAAAAATATTTATAGTTCTCTGAAAAAAACAAATATATATATTATGTCATACAGGATAATACATTACCTGGCTGACCTTTTTCCAGGGGATCAAAGTAAGTAATGTAAGTATTTTATTTGGAGGAAAGGCTTATAACTGTGTAATTCTATTTATGTCTTACATGAAAACAAAATTTAAATTGACAAATACGTATAAATTAATTACTGCTGAGTAATTCATTTATAAGCGGAAAATGTAACGTCTCATTTAATCGATATGCGGTTGTCATTTAGCTACAGTTAATAATAGTTTAGTGAGTGTTGTCATTATGTTTATAATAATGTAACATGTAACCGGCATATTGCTAGCTTCACTGGATTATTAGCCTGCATTTTCAGACTACACGAAGGTTTGTCTCCATCATAGTTTGGTAAGTGATGGGCAAACGGCGCCAAACGGATAAACAATCTTATCAAATAAATGAATTCATAAACAGGCAATCTATACTGAAATAGTAGGCTACTGCATGGGGATTATTATTTCAAACTCCGGGTGCCAAAAAAGTTACATTTTAAAGGGGAGATTAATCAATAGTTTATGCTACACATAACGCATTGTATTTCGTATTATCATGAGTCTTAATGATAACTTTCATAGTCATATATTGTGTTCTTTACTTTTGGTGGTCCATTTAGCTGTAAATGAGACCCATTTTTAAGGGGATGCCAAAGTTATCTCTCTGTCGTCATCATCACGATGTAGAATCTTACATTTAAGAAGCACAGGTATCCTGTGACGGAGGGCAGATTTTCTCACTCTCTAATTACCTGTGTCTGTACACTCATATGTTCCCTAGTAGATCCAGCACGTCTTTCTTGTGAAATCACTGCTCTGATTTGATTGCACTTGATTAGCTCCCACCCCAAAGATGATTGGCAATTAAAATATGCATATAAATAAGGTACTTAGTATTTCAACTCTGCAATGGACAATTAAAAAGCTTAATTATATTTTAAACTCTTAACTGTAATTAGTAAATGAATAACAGAAGATTAAGGATATTATATAAATACCTTAATAAATTGCACATTCAGAATTAATCAATTAATATGGCTGATCATTGAGGAAGGAAGTGTAAAAACAGAGAGTTAATGGCTCTGTATAATTACAGGGATGGTGATTCAATGTTCTGGAAACCATAGCAGGTCTCAGTGGGATTAGGCAGAAGTATGATGAGTAAACTCATCTGTACAGCACATGGTATAAAAAACATACATTCCTAAGATCATTTTTGCAGAGGTCAAGCAATGCAAGTGGGAAATTTTTACATATAGCCTATCTTAATATTTAACTAATTACCTAAGAATTATATATCACTCGTGATTAGTATCCATGTAGTCTAGAAACTTCCTACAATTCAGTAGTGTGTACACCTTCACGGACTGATGCAACAGAATTATGTACCCTAAATAACAAAGGGCTGAATTTGAGTAGCATTTATAAAATGTTATGACATGTCTATAAATTCATAAAATCGTTCAGTCTGCGAGTTAGTAATCCACTGGGGTTAAATCTATAGGGTAATGATATGGTGTTTACATTACATTATTATTGCATTACATTGTAAGAGTTTGACATCTGACACTATTTCCCAGGAGTTCCAATGGATGATAGGAAATTGCTTATTACTGAATCTTTTCTTTCCTGGACCTACAGTTTTCACTTTTGTGATCAACTATTGATTACAACTTTTACAAAGGAATGTAGTTGGGCCACGACAACAGTTTATCAAAATACAACATACATGCGCACCAAAGACAACAAAAGAATACAAATTAAAAAATGCTACAACAAAACAGCTCTGGAAGTTAAATATCACACAGTCTCCAGATAATGTTGGCTGTAGTGAAGTTTTCGCTTTGTGTTAGGTGCGGCACATTTCGCGGCATGTTTTGCCTGACAAATTTAAGCATGCCTCACCATGCTACAAAGAATATTGCACTTCGCTCTCTCCAGTATGTATGTCCCTGCAGAGGAGAGCGAGATGTGATTGGGGAAAAGGAGCATTGCAATCGATCTGTACTCATACATGCACAAATGGCAAGTTTTGATCTATGTTGGCTGTCAGCATCCGGAACAGCAATACAGCATTCATATAGTGATCATCTATGTGTTTGTAGTAAATGCTTTCATGTTAATACAGACAAGCTTGAGCATACAGGCTTGAGCATACATAATATCCATGGTATGGGTATATCCCAGACAGTATGCCAGTCAATTAAGGGGTGCTAACATGCATGATCACACACAAAAAAATCCAGTTTGCCTGATTGCAATTTACTGGAGTATACAAGGAAAGCTGACAATAATGGTTTATAATATGCAAACTCCAAACACAGAGAATAGCAGAATTCAAACCCCTAACCCTGGAGGTGTGAGATGGCGGTGCCATCCACTACACACGCTAATAAGTGCTATACATAATGATTCAATAAGCAATTACCAAAACTATGTAGCATAGCCTATATGAATATATGTTATAATAACTAATTAGTACCACAGCAGTATGTATACTGTATATTAGTTTCCCAGTTTTGTTGTGCTAAGTGATTACATTTGGATATAAAATTGCATATGATAAAGCCAAATATATATAGTTAAACATACACATAAACAGTCCTCTTGGGTATTAATATAAACATTGCTTTTCTTCTTTACTTGTTTGTGATCCACTACAGTTTAAACTTTACTTCAAAATGTATCACGTGGTCCGTTTAATAAGATTTGCATGATCTTGAACCATAAATAAATGTTTCTCTTAAAGGCATTTGTATGTAATAGTTATTTAATGTATCACCTTGCACTTGTCATGGCTAGCACCTGAAAACACAATAGCTTAGACATGACTGATACATTCCTTTTGTCACATAACTGAAATGACAGCTTTGGGAATGGCGCTAATCTATTGTCAACAGCGATCAAACGTATACACAGTATTTAGGGCTGCATACCATGTAGCTATAAGGCAGAGTGGTTATTACAAAGGCTCTGCAGTTTTTGAAGTTATTGTTTGAGACACCAAAGTATTTCGTTTGGCTATCGTACGCGGAAGGGGCTTGATTTTTGAATTATCCTTTGATTCTCTAAAAAATATAATATTAAATATACTAATTTAACATTAGTGTATTAGTAATAAACTAATATCGGCAGATGCCTGTGTGTGAGGGGACGGGAGGGAGGAGCTGCCAGTCAGTATCGACTAGTGATTGGCACAGTACGCTACAAATAAAGTTCTGGGTAAAAATAAAAGAAAGCTTTGTAAAACAAAGGAAAGAACTCCCAATAGTTATTTTTGGCAGGTTCCGTTGGTTGCGTCAAAGCCCGTGTGATTGCGTCACACGCAATCCGTCTATCGCTCCTTCTTTCTTCCTCGCCCACGACAATCGACGCTGCTCCACAGTTAATGGGCGCTCGGGATTTGTACCTACGGCACAGACGCCTAGAAAAATTGCGATTCTCACGCAAAGAACACCCCCAGTTGCTTCCGACACTTGATTTTGGTAACTGATAAATCAGTGCCGTGTTGGAGCATACTACACGCAAAGACACTAGTTCCCTGGTGTTTTCACTACTATTTCGTACTCAGCACCATTAATTCGTGCAGCCTATGTTCACTTAAGTGATCAGCTTCATAGGTGAATCTAGATGGTGACCAATTAATACACTGGAAGAATAAAACACGTCCAGAAGAATTGAGTTTATTTGGAAATTTTGCCCAGAAATAATTTGAATATTTAACACAACATACTGTTAGCTACTTCCTTCTTAATTATGGACCATCCCTAGTTTTAAATACATCTCAGTTGGTTGCACAGAGCTGAGAATGCATAAATTACTTTCCACAACTCCTGTCTCTAAATGGGCGAATCGCCGGGTAAACAGAGGTGACCACACATGTAACAAGAGCATCAGCGTAACTAGAAAATGAGTCAGTCTTCAGTCGCGCTTTGTAAACTCAACGTCGGTAGAGAATGTGAATGTTCTGTTAACCAGTATTCCTGTTGCTGTGATTTTAAGCACGAAGGTTTCCCGTCCGCGACAGCTGGCTACCTGAAAGCATTGCTCAGCTCAAGCCATGCGCCAATAGCGCAGAGAAGAACGGCCCCCGTGAGGAGGGGATTGGTGCTTATCAGTGACGCTGCACATGACGTGCAGATTTTAGACACGTGGGCTTTGGTATTCGAAGCTCACATAAACAAAGGCACATTGAGGAGAAGGGTCAGTCTGTGCTGTTATCCCTGCAGTACTGAATGAAAGCCGCACTCCTTTACAACTGAAACGTCGCCCGTGGTTTTTGGCTTTATTCTTCATCTAAATTACAGAAAACTGCATGCGCTCCATCTGCATGGATAAGCAGTAGCATCCTTGATGACGGTGTAAGGTACGGCATAAATTTATTTATAATTATTTTTGTCTAAATGGCCAATCTGTTAATGTATGACTACATCTCACGAAGTTCATCTAAGGCTTTGATACATAATTTTTAATTTTGTTTCACTGAGCATCACTGATTTGTTGTGATTTTGATTTTGCTTTGTAAACATCTTGCATAAAATTGTAAGAATCGCCGTTGTTGTCCGTACGGAATATAAGAAAATTTGGCAAACTTATCTCAAATACTGATGGAAATAACTTATTTAAATTGGGATTGTCTGCGATTGTTATTCACATTTTGGTGGGAAAGTGATTATGTATTTATGGACTTTAAATATGCTTATCACTACCAAAACTGGGATTTTTTTAAATACGTCTTTGTTTAAGAATTTGGACCGAGCGAAAACTCACGAAATACTCGAAGCAGGTGTACTCCTACAGATTTTTTGTACACTGTCTGCTTGCTATCTATATATAGTCGTGCCTTTCATACACCTCACAGTTTTCAATGTTTCATTTGACCAGACCTGTTAAGTACATCATGTGTTCTATTTGTGTTTACTGTAATGATTTCACAAAAAAATTAATAACACATCAGATATGATGGCATGTTCATCACTACCTAAAAGAGGCCAGTACAACTATTTACTAGATGTCATAAAACCGAATAATACTACTGAATGTAGTAAACTCTCAGCGTATTTCTTTTTAAATAAGCAGTTCGAAATAAAAATTCTTATAATATTTAAAAATCGAGACACAGAATTTAATGAGTCTATTTGGTCTTTATTTTCTAGGGGAGGATTCCAGAAGAAAGCTGCTCTCTTGAAAATTGCTCATCAGAACAACAAATAGTATTGTTCATTTTAAGTGTCGCAGAAAAACAGTCACTCGACTGAAGGTATGGCAAACTAATCTCGTAGACTATGTGTTCTGTGAGCGTGACCAAACGAAACTTGTGATCGGTAAATCAAAGCATCGCTCAGAAAACTTTGGTACTGTCCAAACAAGCGGCACTGAGTTAAAAATGTATTTGTTTCGCAGTGACCCAAATCATTCCGTGACGAAGAATTGTTAGTTATTAGAAAACACAAAAATTTACATCACGTTTATTTGTGAATATATCCGATTGTATGAGTATGTTAATTTATGTGTGTTCTGCTCAGAAACAGCTATTGCTCTGTGATACTTCCTAACTTTGTAGTTAGCTGGCAGATCGCTTTATTTAATATGAGTATGTGAGCATTTTGACACTTTTGTTTACAGCCATGCCCTGCGTTCAGGCTCAGTATGGGACATCGCCTCAAGGAGCCAGTCCCGCATCCCAGAGTTACAGCTACCACGCCGCTGGAGAGTACAGCTGCGATTTCCTAACACCCGAGTTCGTTAAGTTTAGCATGGACCTGACCAACACCGAGATCACGGCCACCACTTCTCTCCCCAGCTTCAGCACATTCATGGACAACTACAACACCAGTTACGACGTCAAGCCGCCCTGTATATACCAAATGCCCCATTCTGGAGAGCAGTCCTCCATCAAGGTGGAGGACATCCAGATGCACGGCTACCATCAACAGAGCCACATTCCACCTCAATCTGAAGAGATGATGTCCCATTCCGGGTCTATGTATTACAAGCCCTCCTCTCCTCACACTCCGAGCACACCAAACTTCCCGGTGCAGCCTAATCATATGTGGGATGAGCCCGGATCGCTCCACAGTTTTCACCAGAACTATGTGGCGACCACTCACATGATAGATCAGCGCAAGAACCCGGTCTCGAGGCTATCCTTGTTTTCGTTCAAACAATCCCCACCCGGTACTCCCGTGTCCAGCTGCCAAATGAGATTCGACGGTCCCCTTCACGTGCCCATGAACCCCGATAACCCTGGAGCTCACCGTACGTTAGAGAGCCAGAGCTTCGCCGTTCCCAGTGCTATCAGGAAGCAGGCAGCCATAGGCTTCCCGCATTCGCTTCAGCTTGGCCACGCGCACCAGCTGATGGACAGCCAAATCCCGTCGCCGCCGTCGAGGGGATCCCCGTCTAACGAAGGTCTGTGCGCCGTTTGCGGGGACAACGCCGCCTGTCAGCATTACGGAGTGCGCACCTGCGAAGGCTGCAAAGGATTCTTTAAGGTAGGCCTGGAAAGTGCCTGTAATTTCTAACACATTTCCCCAGCTAATATTAAACAATTATAACACAAGTTTTTACCAGTTTGAACTTAGATGGATGTATAAACATAATGACATCACCGTTTTTATGGGGACGTGCGACAGGACTTAACTTTTTCTATTAGGCCTATCCACATTACATTGTCTCGTAACGGCCATTAAATGCGTATTGTGTTTTTGAAGCAACAAAACAAAGTATACTTTAGTTAGTATAACGGAAAAATATTTTTCTGACACTCTTACGTTGAACTATTTAAACTAAACTGAACTTGAACTGAAATGAATGAACTGATTGTGTGTATGTGCGTGTGTGTTTATATATATATATATATATATATATATGTATGTGATTTTTTTTTCAATCTTACTCGAAAATTAGAAATCACTGTGTGAGTGTATGCTCTGGTGCATTTTAAGTCAGCCCTTTCCCCCAGAATTAAATTGGTTTGGACAGAGAACCGTGTCTGGGGTAACCAAGTGGAACAGAATTCCCAGCGGTAAAATTAAGTGGTCTCCTTATTTCACCATCCTGATTGAATAATCTTGTCACTTTCAATGGAGAGGGTCTCAGAGGGACGTAAAAATATGAATGCCCACGGATTTGTGTTTACCGAAAGTCTCCTCCTGCTCCTTGCATATAAAACGCAGCTATAAAGCGATGGGGTCGCGCTGGTCGTTTCCAACTGTGTCAGTTCGACTTCCATTAATTTCGCCAAAAAATGTCAGTCGAATGTCACTTTTATCCGGGACCAAATGTGTGACACGCTCGTCATCGTGTGCCGAACACAATTTAATTTCTAAAAGTCTTTTCTTTTTTTTCTTTTCAGCGCACTGTTCAGAAAAATGCGAAATATGTGTGTTTAGCGAACAAAAATTGTCCGGTAGATAAGCGTCGTAGAAACAGATGCCAATACTGTCGTTTTCAGAAGTGCCTTGTTGTCGGCATGGTCAAAGAAGGTAAGAAGCTTTACTTTTTCCATCATTTTTTATGTCCATATTTTAATAACCGGTGATATTTAAAATGAACTGTGACTGGCGTTTCTGACCGTATTTGATATGGAAAGCAAAGCATTTAGTATTGGGTTCGTAAAACTGCTGTATAGTAAACAACGGTGCTTCATTGAACAAAACAATAATATTCAGCTTTGAAGTTATGTGTTTTTTTGTTATTTGTTTGTTTGTTTTTTTTTTAGTTGTTCGGACTGCTAGTCTGAAGGGTCGCAGGGGCCGTCTACCGTCCAAACCCAAAAGTCCTCAGGATCCGTCACCACCCTCGCCCCCAGTGAGTCTCATAAGTGCCCTAGTACGGGCTCATGTGGACTCAAACCCGTCCATGTCCAGCTTGGACTACTCAAGAGTAAGTCAGATTATTAACACGCTTTTAATTTCCAGTCAGGCAAGCGCTATAATGAGGAGGGTATGGCGCTAATCATAAGGGCTCTGTGATCATTTAAGACTCAGCGAAAGTCTCTAGACTTAATAAAGTATACGAGAACCATGAAAAGCACATTAATATCTAATCTCATTGGAACAACGTATTACCATGCCTAACCAATACTTAGGGAGCTACCGCTGCTATCACTTACCTCGTCGCAAAACAGAGTATCGTGCGTCGTTTAAAGCTACGTTCTCCGTTGCTCTAAATGTCTGTATCGTTGCGTATTTAATTTAACATACCTTACTTGAATGAATTGCTTTGAAACATAGAACCTAATAATGGCCATAGAGAGGTTTAATTGTTATGAAAACCCAACTGTCCTGCTTGGAATGGGCTTTGCAATTTCACGGGTTATATATTTTAAAGGACCTCATTAAGCACTTTCTAAATTAAATTCCAGTTTCAGGCTAACCCTGACTACCAAATGACCGGAGACGACACGCAGCACATCCAGCAATTCTATGATCTCCTGACCGGCTCCATGGAGATCATTAGAGGCTGGGCGGAGAAGATCCCGGGGTTCGCTGATCTCCCCAAGCAAGATCAGGATCTCCTCTTTGAATCAGCCTTCCTGGAACTTTTTGTCTTGCGACTGGCTTACAGGTAATTCATTCAATTAAGATCTCCTGAGCTCTCCGTTTGTACATTCGGCTGTCCTGCGTTATATCATCTAATTATTAGCTGACTGTTAATTGCACTCCCCCCCATTTTTAACTGCAGGTCTAATCCGATGGAGGGGAAACTGATTTTTTGCAACGGGGTGGTCTTGCACAGACTACAGTGTGTTCGCGGATTCGGAGAATGGATTGACTCTATTGTGGAGTTTTCTTCTAACCTCCAGAGCATGAATATCGATATATCAGCCTTCTCCTGCATAGCTGCGCTTGCCATGGTGACAGGTGCGTGAAACCAGACTCGTGAAATGTTCGCTTTTATGTTCAGTTATTTATTTTCCGGTTGCTTTTCAAATGGCAGTGACTTAATTTAATCCGCAATATACTTTGATAATAACCTTTGTAAATGTTCTTATTGCAGAGCGACACGGACTAAAAGAACCCAAGAGAGTGGAGGAACTTCAAAACAAGATTGTAAATTGTCTTAAAGACCAAGTGACATTCAATGGCGGCGGTTTAAATCGTCCCAACTACTTATCAAAACTTTTGGGAAAACTACCGGAACTTCGCACACTTTGCACACAAGGTCTGCAACGCATCTTCTACTTAAAACTTGAAGACTTGGTTCCTCCGCCAGCAATAATTGATAAATTGTTTCTAGACACGCTACCTTTTTAAAACACCCGGCCTTCCTATCGACGTCAACTTCCAGAGACTCTGTGCGCGACAAGGACATTTTTAGATCAGCGCAATTTTTTTTCCATGACACATTTTCAGGCGCGGTTCTTTTAAAATGTCCAAATAAATGGCCAAGGATCCTCAGAAACTATCAAAGCAAAGTCACACGAAGAACATAAAGGAAATGAACTGGCGTTTTCGTTTTAGTTTCCCTTGCATTATTATGAGAAAATAAACGACCTCTTTTCGGGAGAAACTGTTCGCCAAGGCTATACTCATCTGGGACTTTTCTTCACCAAGTTAACCATCTCCCCACCAACTATATTCTTTGCTGTCAATGAAAGTATCTGTTGTATGGAGAACACGCCCTATAATGTAATATATTCAATTTATATATACATATATAATAAATTATTGTGATGCGTCCAAATGCGTCAGTTTATAAGAGGTATATGAAGCTCGATTCCGTTACGCTTTTTATATTTTCTGCCTATGTGTTTCTGTCAGAATTACAGGAGGGTGAGAGTATTTCAACAAAGGAACGCATGTTGTAGGATTTCTACAGGCCCTTGCTATCGAGGTCATGTCTATATTATACATTATAATCTGGACACTATGTAGTCTGATAGATTTTATAAAGATTCGTAGTTCTGGGACAACTTTTATGTCTGAAACATGTGTGGACAACGACGTATCTCATCTGTATAGGTAAAAGGGACCCATAGTGTTTGTAAAACTGTCCAATATTCCTTGTTTGTAAGTGTTGTATGTACCGTTGTTGTTGAATATAAAAGTTTCTATATTTATTATTATTTTTTGTTGTCAAAAAACTACATTTTGCATGCCGCAGTTTAATCATCTTAGGATATCACAATCCATTCAGATGTTTCGAACACTATGTCTGTTTTATGTTATAAAAATACTGAGTAGTTATAATATAATAATTACACATTTAATTTGTTTGGTTTATTTTTTGAAATTACATCTTAAATGTATATTTCAAATAGATGTGTGCGCCGCAACGCGATCCACTGCCTTTTTCTATGGTGTATTTCAGTATTGCAATGCATTCCGTGCCGACTCCGAAATATCTCTCCTTGAGAAAAACATATTTAATGTTTTCAAATAAAATTGTTAACTTAATTTTGATTTGTTTTCTCCTCGCGGATACTTTTTAACGAAATTAACGAATAGACAAAGTATCACCAACAGACCACGAGCGATCGCCTAGTTTTCCTGGCTTCGCAGTTAACCTTTAAAAACAATGTACTTTTGTTCTGTAACGTTAAATAAGTAAATCGAACGTGTTCAGATATTTAAACCACATGATTCAGTCGATTTTTAAAAGCAGAATCGTCGAGCATACGTAAGAAATTTTAATAAACGTTATAACAAATAAATGTTGATGGGCACAGTATGAAGGTGAGGATTCGAAGTGCCTAAAGTTATCGCCGCTTTATAACAAAATTTGAATTTGCATATTGCTTTTACATGCGCTTATGGTATCAAATGAATATTACTGTCTGGACAGCAGTATCAACACTAAACGGCAGCTCCGTCAATCAAACTTATGAAGTTCGACGTTTAAACAGCCGCACTTTAAAGTTGTACATTTTCTACTTGGCTTTTCACGTATATTTCGTAATTCATTATTTTAGACAAACGTAATACTCGGGGCGCTAACACCATTAAATCACTCAAGTGTAACAGATGAAATATATGCATTAATAGAATACATCTGCTACGTTTATTACCGGTATTCTCCAACTTGTTGAGTTATTTTGCTATAAGATAAATAATGATGTGCACCTAACGGAAATCTACGTCACAACAGCAATAATAAAGACATTAGTACATTTATGGAAAGAAAAGGAACAAAACGTATAACGATAACCGCAGAGCATTACTAAAATAACTCATTCCATTTATCTTGATCGAACAATATCGATGCTGGTAGTTGCTTAATATTATAATAAGATAATCTCGTGACGAATCACTATTTAACTACATATTTGTCAGAGCCTTTCAAGACCCACTTTTAAACTGCAGCTAGGGCTACAGTCACAATTCATAACCATTAAGAAAGTTCATAGCTACAATGCAATATTCAATCTTTGAGGAAAAAGCGTCATTTGTCCTTTTTGCCGTCTGTATACCGCAAGAAAATCACATGCAGCCGCATATTAATGAAATTACTGGCGGCATATTTTCGTCCGTTGATTGTAAACATGCAACGTAAAACTCAACAAATTTGTTATGAATTTAGCCCATTCTCAAAAAAAAATCGCTAAGAACAACTACCGACCTTTATTTCTTGTCTTTGCACAAGCCTGATACTTTCAGAAACCTAATTGCGAATCGTTTTTGATAGCAAAGACATGAGTAAACCTGGAGCACAGCAAGAGAAAAATGTTCTGGCTTAAAAATGAGCATCAACTGACACCGTTAGAAAAAAGATTAGTGACTTAAGCTATAACACGACAGCGAGATGAGGAGGAGACGAAACCTAAAGAGAGAACGCAAAATTAGTCCTCACTGAGCTGCCCCTCCACCGGTTATATGGCCTATAATCTGAAAGATTAGAAATCAAAGAAGGATAAACCTCCATCAAGAAGTACCTGGTTTTTAGGGTAAAACTATGCTTTTATCTAGTGCTAGTAGTGCGTGCCTTAAATCGCAATGGAAAACACAGCACCGAGGGCTAACTTTTGAAAAAAACTTTTTGTGTCAAGTTTTATTTAAATAATGTAATAAATACAAGACTATTACAAGCTTCTTATCAAGAACCTTAATTTTCATTAAATTAAGCATTGGGCATTATACTGTTTACAAAACACATTGGCTACTTTATAAACAGTGATCGAAATAATGCCATATTTCTAATACTGTTTAAAAACTGCACGTAAAATAATTAAGTACTACGTTGCACGAAGTTCTCTGGTTCAACTACCATTTATATTCCACATGTGCCATCTACATAGTTATTTTCCTGTTTCCTGTAGTTCCCCGTTATTCAGTTTATCAGTTAAACACAAACATTTTTTAATTTAATAACTTTGGGAATTAGCCTATAGTTATATTGCAGCGCGTTGTATCTAAAATTGGTATTACAATATCGACTTTAGCAATTGACATCGGCTTTGAACCAACACAATGAATAGAAAATTCAGTTAAAAAGAAACAGAAGACGTTTGTAACGTATGCAAGACGATCAAATTATATTAGGAAGATGCTATAGAGTAAATTTATTTAAAACCGTTTCTGAATAAAACACGTTCTCCTATATTTTCAAGGTCGTAGTCACTTTAAAAGTTTCTTTTAACTTGATATGAAATATGTCATTAAATAAATCGTCTTTTTAATAAAAAAAAAAAAATATTTAGAACACATAAATAACAATAAATGTAATTTTTATAAGATGACCTATCCACTGTTCCGTTGCAGTTATTTGCAGAAATGTGTGTTACTAATTCATCGGAAAATCGAGGAAGGTACAGAACTACGTTTTTTAGCGAAGGTGGGAGTCGCGCTGGAGGCTTGAGAAATACAGATATCAAGCAACTGCATTTTCATATGCGCGTATTTACATACATCTGCGATGCATGCACACAAAAACGTCATTATATTCCGATAAATCTCTGATCGACTCATCAAATTCCCTCTTGCCTGATGTCCCTCTCGCTTTAAGCTATGGCCCTAAGATCTGTAAGCAAAGCGTCCGCTGAAGTGTTACCGATTATGAATAGTATAGCCTACTCCTGTTTGGTCCTGGCTGTGTAAGGAGCTGAGCTTTCAAGTCGGCCCTTGAATTAAATGTTTCCACATCAGAACATTCTCACTTTGCTACACTTGAAACGAGACTTCCTTTGAATGCATCCAGCCCTGCTCCATCGGCGATGCCGGTGTTTGACAGTTACTAAGAAAAGTCCCAGAAAAGCATTTCACACAGAGAAATAACTTCCTTAATTGGGCTTGGATTTTAATTAGGCATTTACATGTGTAGCAGAGATATTTTATGTTGTTGTTACCTATTGACATAGTGAACTATAGAAAAGAAAACGAGAAAGAATGTTATTTTTATTTTTCAGAAATATACTCATTTATGAATTTGTGACAAAAAATGCTCTGTCTTATTAGAGAGTAGAAACAGCTTGTCTGAAGTTCAGTAAAGCTAACAGCGGGGGACCTAGGGAGCAGTACAGAAAATTTAGCATCTGAATGTCACCTTGGGGTCTAGTAGCAATTCCAGGGAGAGCTTCTGGAAAAGATGGGCAAGCCAAATCCCTCCCTACGACAACATTTAGCATCTCCCACAACTACTGTCTTCACATGGTGGCCTTGCGTAGGTGTCCCAAGCTGGACCATAGAACAATGCAAGGTAAGAAGAAGAAAAAGTTGACAGAAAAACTCGGTCTTGTGCCGTAAATATCAAAAATCCTGGGGTGAATTTCCTTGCAATCACGACGACAACGGTGATGAAAGAAATCCATAGTTAAAAAACCATTAAGGATTAACACCGGCAACAAAGGAATTTTCCTTTTTAATTAGGCAATAATATGGACTACAGATTTAGTGTGGTTGTACTAATACGGCGAACAGTTCCCTTAGATAATTTAGCGGTTACTGGGGGCTGACCCCATCTAACCTTTCAATTGCTAGGAGACGTGAAGTCTGAGCAGCTGCAGTTACGCTCTTATGGAAAAACACATCACTCCATTGCCATGGGCTGATTTTCCTAAAGATTCAATAAATATGTATTGAGCCATCATGTTCATTTTAATGTCTTTTAAATAATTCAGAGTGCGGCAGCCAAACTTCAAGGGAAATTCAAATTTATCATAAAAAGGGAAAAAAACAGGGGCATGTTCATTGCAACTGTCTAATAACACTTGGAATCAATTGAGTCCATGTTTTCCGATTATTTATTCCCCCAGCTTGTAATGTCCCAGGGTGAGTTATCTGGTATTCAGAGAATTATTTTCCTCATACGTGAAATGATTCTTACTGCATGTCATGTTCCCTGGGGGGCTGTCCATGCTCTGTCCCAAAGCAGCTTGTTGGCTATAAGCCCCAGGTCTGTCTATAAAACCCCCTTTTAGAAGGCGGGGCTACTGTATGATATACTGGATGTGAATTTAAACACATCATGTTAAGTTTATGATACATAGAGTTCACACATTTCTTGATTCCCCAGTCGTGCTGTGTGTATGTATTTCTTTATAATCCGATCTCGACGAATAAGCTTCGATGTGGGAGGCAGTGAGCCAGGAACTAGGGCGCCTGCAGCAGAATGGCACACGTGCATCACTGCGGAGTGGCTAACGTTTTGTTTGTGGAGATACAGACACGGATCTTAACAAGACGTCGGCTAATCTCGCGCGATTAGGAGCAATGCCTGAAGTAGCTGTTTCCATAACATTGTCGTGTGGTGCTGGTTGCTCGGACGCGCCAATGTGCAGCTCTGTGTCCTCTCATGAACCTCCGCCGTAAAACCAGGAATGGCTTCACTCTCTGAGGCTACACCTGGGTCTCATCTGCAAGGATAACTCCCTCCATCATTTATCAATGGTCACAAAAGTTGCCACGATGAATCTATATGGTGTCTGGCCAATCAGCTCGCTGCCAGAACTCCTTCATTCCAGATCGGTGCAGAAACTCATTCAGAAGTGATTTGCTAGCCTTTAGCAGACCAGCTACCAGAAAGTTGGACGGCGTCGCATGGGAGATCGCGCCAACCGACGTTAAAGGCTCGTTCAGATATCAGAGTCGATTTGGCATTTGCAGAGGAAGGATGTTCAAGATCATAGGGCTGAGTACCTTGTACGCATTTTTGACATGGGTTGTGGATGTTACAGGATCAGCTCTGGCAGCATAATTGTCCCTCTCACGTCGATGCAAATTCAACATTACACAGAGCAATGAGGAAAAGGAATCATTTAGGATTTAGGGTACTCTATCCAGTCTGGAAATTTTGCTTGGGATAGATTCCACCCGTACGATAAAACATTCCGGTCCTCCCCAGCGATACATGATGGCCAGTCTCACAGCTATAGAATAGGGGGGGGGGGGTGCAGCATTAAACAGCACAGGACTTAATGCTGCAGCTGTCTCTCATAAGTGCTTCGGCCGATGGGGGGGGAGTCATAAATATAAGGTTGCCAAGCCATCAGCAGAGCTTCCCCAGGAGAATGGGAATGGACGTCAGGCCTTCCATCCGGCAAGCCAGGCTTTTACCACTCAGAGGTGCACCAGCGCACCCTTCAATAACAATATAACAAAAAAAGCACAAGAAGATAAATGTTAATACACTGAAAGTTGGGGAAAAACCATGGAAAAGCAGGGGAGAGGGAGAAATATCACCAATGCTAGATACAGTCACGTCTACAAGAAGTGAATTTCGGCAAAGGTGGACATCAACTCTCCATCCATATACAGCTTTTATAGCCATGTATGCAAAAGATGCTCCCTGTCAATGTCTGCAGAAAGTAAGATTAACCAAGATACCAGGACAATTAAAAAAAAAAACTGGAACATAATTGGATTGGTTTGGGTTGGGACCCTATTATGATATGCATAGAGGGGGCCCAAGATCTCTAGCAGCGACCCTGCAATATAGTACCAGAAGAAGGGGAATCGCTTTATGCTTTTCAGTTTGGTACTCTTGGTCTCCTTCGTGAGCTAGCTAGCATGGCCTTTGCTGTTGACCCCTGACCTTCATGACCGGTGCACAAAAATCAAGGCCCCACACTTGACTGTCAGACGTGGACCCTGTATGAAACAGAGAACGTCTCTGCTATGATTCCGCGGGTCTGGTGGGGGGGACTAGACCTTTGCCCTTAGTAATAACCCTACCCCCCCCCCCAAGAGAATTATATACACAATAGAGGGACTTAATAAATTGGTCCCACCCTTTTTTATGTGCATGCAGGGACAGTGACACACACACGTGTCTGACCACTTCTGTAAGCCAACTGCCTGATTACTATAACTATATACATGCATATACTATGAATAGACTGCGATTACAAACATCAACGAAAAAATATTAATCAACATTTCACAGACACTTTTCTGTTTTCACATATATCAGACACATATCAGAAAGTAATGAAAATTAAAGTTTACATAGCAAAAACTTTCCATGCATAATTATTTTTTGGTATAAAGGTAGCAATTGTAATCTAGGATATAATATATTTATCTGGCGGAAATATGGAACCTGATTACAATGGCTTGTAAAATCATTGCATAGTAAATCATTGCCATGCAGCTTGTACCGTCATAGTAGGTCGGACAAAATCATTTCACCGAGTCTGCATTACAAAACAGTTCAATTGTTTGCACGTGCAAGCGACTGTAATTTATAAACAAATTTCAATATTCACGCATAGCTCCGATAAATGCTTGTCCGTTGCAGAGTGGACACGCATCAAAATGGTTGAACTGTTTGTCAGAACACAGGTCTTAAGGTCTATCCACTATTTAGGTAACCTGCCTCATCATAATATTTGCTTACTCTAGTTTTTTTGTTGAAATACAGCACGAAAGTTTATAGATTCAGTTACATAGGTTACATGCATAAAGGGCGGCAAAATATTTGAAAAACTTGTTCTACAATAGCTGGTCAGATTTCCAGGAAATTTCATCTACAAGTTCTTCATTTGTGCTGGTCAAAGTTATGGGCAAATGCAATGTTTATCAAACATGAGAGTTGCTTAAAAGGATTCTGATGATTTCCTTTTCTTCACTAGCTACCTGCCGTCCACCCACTTTTGCAAAATAGGTGTAAATGCAGGTATCGAGTGATTTAATATGACAGGCAATGCTTACCCTTAATTGGCTTACCGAGTTTTGACAAATACGCTCTTTTCTGTTGTATTTCATGCAGAGATTTTGTCCAGGAGACGAGTAAACAGGCTCTTAATTAGCTCTAAAGCCACGACTGCGAATGGAGCCCCTGAGACGGCGGCATCGTTATCACCATCCGCGCTGTCTCATTATTGCTTAAGCTCACGAGGGGAATAATTTCAAAACTGGAAGGAGATGTGGCAAGAAGTTGCATGAAAAGCGGGGGAACAACCTGCAATCATCGGTGCCATGCACAACAAGAAAGTCCTGGGTTCGGTCCCGGGTCCTTTCTATGTGGAGTTTGCACGCTCTCCACGTGTTCGTGTGGGTTTTCGCCTGGGGGCCAGGTTTCCTCCCACGGTCCAAAAGCATGCAGGTAAGGTTGATTGCTGTGTCTAAATTGGCCCTATAGTTGTGTGAGTGTGTGCATTCTGCGGTGTGTTGGCGACTGCCCAGGGTTGGTTTCCACCTGTGCCCATTTTTCCCAGGATAGGCTCCAGTCCCCCCTGCAACCACGGTTGGGATTGAGCAGTTTCAGAAGAGGGATGGAAAATATTAATATATCTTTTATACTCTTGACCTTATTCTTAACTTGTTATAAACAGCCTTAAACATTTAATTAGTATTCCAACTATTTGGGCTCATGTATTCACACACACATATGTATATTCTTTGCATGGATAAAGTGAAAACTGCTTTTGCAGGATCCCTAGTTGCACAGGTATATACAGCAACCTTGAAGTTAGGATTTGGCTCAGTTTTAAGACACCTGCTGACGTCATTGAAAACGATTGGCTGCCTTCAACGAAATGGGCAACAGCAGTCAGCCATTCATATTAACAAACAGTCAAAAGTCAGGTAGCAGAGTGGAGGAAGCCGGCAAAATTAGCCCCAAGAAATGAATCCACAGTCCTCCCCTGGTCCATTAGCGATTACCATCTGGGACAGAACTGCAGAGGAAGGTTAATGATTTGTTTTAAGGGCCAATCGACTGGTATGGAAGTCCAGTGAAATCAGTCTTAAAAATACAGTATATACTTAGAGCAGCTGCGGGGTGCATACGGACACGTGGACATCTGATGGATGCTTCAAAGTCATTATTTAATCGTGCAGTTTATGGCTCTTATCTTATTTCAGGCTAAGGGTTTAATTTTGTTGCTAAGACGAAATCATACTTAGCATCACATTCAATCGCCGTAATGCCATGAACAGATTAAGAGGAATTTCCGCACTGCACAGATTCATCACAGGTTGGGCAAAAGCTGAAGACATATCCATTAGGAGAATTATTTCAATTAAGTTTGAATCATACCACAGATACTCCTTTCGGCATTGTCATGTACTTACTGTATGAATTAATATTCAATATTTAAGAAAGTAACAGAACATGTGAAGGACCATTAGACACCTTATTGCTTCAAAGTCAGCTTTAAAGAGAGATCGTCTCAGTTTGAGGTGGCACGTGGCCCTGTGCCGCGCATATTAGCTTTGTACTTTGACCTTATCTCCGACACAAAGGCGAGCTTTCGCCTTTTGCCAAGACAAACAAAGAGTTAACATTTCCCAAGGCAGACATGTTTCCGATTCAATTAGTTTTAATGAAGCCTCTGCTCTCTGGTTGCTGAACTAGAAGGAGCACCAATGAATGCCCAGTGGTTGAAGAGGAGACATTAAAGAACGAGGGGCTTAGGATCCAGAGTGTTTATTGCTAAGTGTTTGGAAAATGCTTTTATTGGGCCAGTCAGGGCAGTTTGCAAATATGCACTGCGTTACATAACGATTGGAAAAGGTTAGAACTCAAAGGTTGGGGCTTTTTTGAAGAAGCATTCAAAATAGTTTGACTTGTAACACAAATGTAACAATAAATGAATCTTAAATTATAAAACACGTGTCTAACGCATACAGTTGAAATACTCGTTTAGTATAAGCCAGACTAAAGCGTGTTGTTTGTGGAATTTCAAAAAGGCTGAGCTATTCACCAAACACTATAACGCTCTTTCAAAAAAGTGAGAAAGAACGATGACTGGCGTGTATGAAAAGGGCGTTTAGTTTGTTTGTTTTCTTAGATGAAAGGGTTCCGATGTGTGGAAGGATGGCAGACTGGAATTTGTTGCAGTTCTGGCTTTTCTTCCTAAACGAAATGACAACGAAATGGGCACCCAAGCAGAGTCTTATCATGTCATCACACTCGCCGCGGTGTGTGGACACACTCCTGCCTCATCCCCATTCAGTCGTTTCTTATCTGTCCTGTTCTCAGTGACGTTTTCTGAAAGTTCCCTGTGCAGACATTCTTGAAGAATGCTTATGTTTGTATAGCACAGGTGTTTTCAAAATGAAAACAGAGCAGAGCCTGTGATCCCACAGTACTACTGCGTGATTAAATAATCAACTATAGACTCAGGGCCAGTCCCTGCGTTTTGTGAGATGGGGGGTCTCCACATGATAATATTAGCATTTCACCAATTTGAAACTGAACTGAAATCTTTACGTATGATGGAATACAGCTGAAGCTACTAGAAAACTGGGCTGACGTTGACCAGAATCCATATTATTAGACACCTTTTTGCTTCAGCTGTTTTAAATGAATTAACTTTCTAACACTTCAAGTTTCAAGTGACATCAAACACTGAATCATATTCCTTACAGACATTCCATTCTGTATATAGTTTAGAGACATTCCATTCCATATATAGTATATGTTCATTCCATTCTGTATATCGTGTTTGCATATTCTGTTCTTTATATAGTGTAATGTATGTAATGATTATTCACTGTCTTCCTTGTTATACCTTTGTCCTCTTTGAGGGCTGTATACCCTTAGTACGTACTACATGGAAACGTGCCAAAACAAAAGCAGATTCTGCCACGGAAAAGATTCAGGTGTTGCCTATCAGCCAGCAACCTGCGTGTTTTGTAGAATTTTCTACCAAAGTAGAACTCATGAAAACCACACCCTCGTAGGGTGACATGTCCATCTGAAAGGCAGGCCCTTAGCAAAACAAAACAAAACAAAACAAAACAAAACAAAACAAAACAGAAAAGGAAAAGAAATGACTGATTTCTGACGTGACAGTTTTGGAAAGTTCAAGCAGAAAACCAATTATAATGATCAGCGCAAGGCTTCCAGCATGTGTGCTGAAAATGCAGAGAAAAATACAAGGAAGCTGAGCTTACGGCACAGAGAGACCACCTGTCCCACACCGCGCACCGAGATTATATAAATATTTGTCTTTATTTGCTGGTGAGTTTCCTAGCAGCTGTATTCGAGTATAAATCAAATCAAGTTCGGATTATAAAGTAAAAGAGCATGGTTTAAGGTAATCTATCCCACAGGAACTGTGCTCAGGTTAATCAAATAGAGCTTAAAACTACAGTATATGTTATACCCATGTGGGCAGAGGTCTGGTCGATATTTTTATGCTTAATGAATCATGCCTGTAGAGAAAACGCGAATGTCTGTTTATATAAAGAGAGAAAAAGAAACTGGAAAAAATAGTGTGGGAGAGTTACAGTATTCAAACAGTTTTTTCTATTCTTGTATTAAAATGAAATATTCTACACTAACTATGTTAATGTAGTTATATTGGCATATATGTAATTGGTTATATCCCATCTGTTATAACCTTTATGACAGAAATATACAAAATAATTTGCATGAGGAAACCATCTTCCTGTTGTGATGTAGTTCCTGTTTTCGTTGCTGTCTGAAATCACCCCCGGGCCTGCGTCTGGGGAAGTCGGGGAACTAAACCAACTCTCTCCTGCACACAAAAGGCTTTGCATAAGAGGGAAGTCAGCTCAGCATTTTCTGAAAAACCTGTTCTACTGCCTTTATACCAGTTCTTTGGGTATCAGACAGCTAGTAGCAGATCTAAGGGTTGGCGATGGACCCCCTAGCAAACATGTGACCATTCCTGTTGCCTACCCCACATAAAAATAGTAAAAGTTTATTTTCTGAGTATAACAATAGAAAACATGCTGTGGTGTTTCCATCCCCACAAATATACACTATATGGACAAAAGTACTGGGACACAGCGTGGTCATAGGATGCCCCTTTGCAATATGTCAGTTTGTGAAATTTCTTCCCTGCTAGATATCCAACCCTCAATTGTAAGTGGTATTATTGCAATGTGGAAACATTTAGGAACAACAGAAATTAGAAAGCTAGCAAAGTAACACAATGAGGTCTCTGAGTGCTGAGGCACATAGTGCGTAAAAGTCACCAACGCTCTGCTGACTCAATAATTGCGGAGTTCCAAACTTCCCCTGGCATTAACCCCAGCACAAAAACTGCAGCTTCATGGAATGGGCTTCCATGGTTGAGCAGCTGCATGCAAGCCTCATATCACTGAGCACAGTGCCAAGCATCAGATGCAGTCGTGTAAAGCACACTGCCACTGGACACTGGAGTAGTGGAAACTGGAAACTGTGGTGTGACAATTCATGCTTCTCAGTCTGGCGGTCTGATGGATGAATCTGGGTTTAGTGGATGCCAGGAGAATTTTACGTGTCTGACTGCATTGTGCCAACTGTAAAGTCTGGTGGAGGAGGGATAATGGTATGGGGTTGTTTTTCAGGGGTTGGGCTAGACCCATTAGTTCCAGTGAAGGGACTCTTAATGCTTCAGTGTATTAGGACATGTTGGACAATTGTATGCTCCCAGCTTTGTGGGGACAGTTTAGGGAAGGCCCTTTTCTGTTCCCGCGTGACTGTATCCCAGTGTGCAAAGCAAGGTTAATGAAGACATGGTTGGATAAGTTTGATGTGTAAGAACTGGACTGGCCTGTACAGAGGCCTGACCTCAACCCCACTGAACACCTTTGGGATGAACTAGAACAGAGAATGTGAGCCAGGCCGCCACGTCCAACATCAGTGCCGAACTCACAATTGCTCTTCTGGGTGAATGGCCAAAAATTCCCACAGACACACTCCAAAATCTTTTGGAAAGCCTCCCCAGAAAAGTGGCAGCTATTACACCTGCAAAGAGGGGGCCGACTCCATATCGATGCCTATGGATTTAGAATGTGATGTCATAAAAGTGCCTGTGGGTGTAACAGCCAGGTGTACAAATGATTTTTTCCATATAGTGTATCTGGACCCTGATGATCATTCCAATCAGAATTTTCTGCAGGCGCCACTGCAGACAGCACACTGGAGCATATTCATTAAGGACGTACACAGACGTTGATAACCTGCTTTTACTTGCCAGTTAATTACAGTTGTGTAAGTACTGATGCTAGTGATTAACAATGGCCAATATCACTAAGCCCATAATGGGCCAGCATCCCATCCAGGGTGTCCCCCTGCCTTGTGCCCTGACTTTCCACAGAGAGGCTTCCAAGATTGTACCGGAGGTCATGGAAACTGCTCAGTCTCCCATTTCTCACAGTCCCTTTCTCTGCTCACTCAATAATGTGGGCGTTCATTTTAGCACAAGCACTGCTAATGCAGATCATGTCAGTGTAAGGCAGCCCACTGCAAAAAAATAAATATTACTCCATCGCTGTATTATTGTGCTGCATGTTAGTCATTATGAAGCATTTAGTGGGTATTATGCTCTTAGAAGCCATTAGCATGTATGTGCTTCATAAAAAGTGTAAACATTTGATTTTAATATCAGTTTAATTTTAATTGAACTTCTCATTGGGCTACTGAATATTCCACCGGAGATTATCTCTGTATTAATTAAAAATTGGGAGGGAGCAGAACTGAGGTGGTTGGGGGGGGGGGGGAAGGGGGGCAAAAGGTGTTGAAAGTATTTGTAGAAGGGAAAATAAAACATTTTAAACAGGTTTTTTATGGTAAAAAAGCTCTT
>JAODKC010000001.1:41403219-41414105 GCA_026777985.1 Mormyrops attenuatus
CCCCCCCCCACCCCGCCACCAGTGCCTTCCAGGGGTGGCCCAACTGGAGGCACTGGAGCAAAGTACAAAGAGAACTGCAATAACAGGGAAGACCCTGGGCTCTGACCTCTGCCCGGTAACAGGTTGACGCATTCGGGCTCGGCAGCAGACATATTAAAGTCAGAACCCGGACTCTGATTATCACTGTCAGGAATGGGGCCCTGACAAGACAATCCGATTCGACATCATCCCCCACCATGAACCTTAGCCCAACTCAGAGTTATTAAAAACATTCAACTGAAGGAGAAACACAAAGGTTTAGGCTTCTAGGTAAGTATTCATCCATCCATCCATCCATCCATTCATCCTTTATCTCCCAGTGTGGCTCATGGTGCCAGAATGCTGAGCAGCTCTGAGCAGACCTCTCCCCAGGGTCACCCAAACGTGGCATGTCTGCATGTAGTGCAATGATATCACTGACCCTAAAAGAGTGCCGATCTGCAAGATCCCTGTAGGACCATGACAAAGACGAAGGAGCTACACCCCACACAAGCCATACATAATTATACTCACATCACTGAGATTCATTGATTTACAGCGTGATCGTATGCTTATGATGTATTTATGGATGGGCTAATACAACTATCAGAACAATGGTTAAAACATAGGAGAAAATGGCATTTTACGTGATTAATTGGATACCACAGAAAGTTTGTTTCCTCTGTGCAGATGTAAAAGATATAGAGCTTCAATATGACATAAAATCGTACTCTTCCTCAAATTGTCCACTACTGTAAAAAGCTATATTTTTAACCATCCATCCATCCATCCATACATACATAAGCTTTTATACAGTGCAGGAGCCTTCTGCAGAAATCACATGGTACAAGCATGGGAACACCCTGGATTAGACACTAATCCATCGCAGTCCTTATATTAATATTTATAAAATTTTGCAATAAGGGTGGCGTATGCAAAACAGTGTCCAGCCGAATATGTTCTGTATTGAGAAATTATCAGCATTTTTGTAAGAACAGAAGGAAGAGAGGGGAGAGGTGGGTTTTGTACAATAACACGCGTAAATAACGGGGTCTGACTTGAAAAGAAGCTGGAGGATGAGGCAGGACACACGCTTCCCATTTTAACAAGAAAAACGTGCGAAGGAAGCAAGTTTCGCGGAAGGAGCTAAAAGGACCATTTTGTTTCTCTCAGTCAGTGGCGGGACTGGGATTTGAGGCTTTAGAGATAGCAGGGGCTCAAGAACTACTGTTCTGTGGAATTAATCAGTTTAGATTTGGGATCTGAACTTAAATGTCAAACATTTCTTCCCAATTTTTATAGGTGAATTCTTTAAGCAGAGCACACCGCTAATCCTGCCTTCACACGTTCTGGAGGTCAAAGTTGGCCAGTGAGCCAAGAAATACCATATCAAGCCCGCTTTCCTCTTCAGTTGCGGAAGGTATAAATCGTGGAATTAGTGTATCGATTGAAAGCCGCGGCTTCAAGCAATCACTTTTGCAGCTTTGACAAGATTATTTTATCCTACTTTTCGCGTATTATTATGTGTTGTATTTGAGTTATTCTTCAGACATGGGAAGTGACAGCTGGAATTTACTCGATAAAACAGGACAGTTAGGAAACTCGCTGAGGCAAAAAAAAAGCAATAGGCGAGGTCTGGCACATGGCTAAGGACACCACGCTAAAGCAAGCTAGTCTACAGCTAAGACAGAGAGGAACATTCACTGGGATTCAGGAACCAGCTGTCGGATACGTTTGCATGGAAATTACCCAGGTCTTCGGTGCAGCCTGTGGATAACACAGGGAGCAGAAATGGAAAGTTTCACAAACACTACCTGGAAGAAGACAACAGATGTCAGTAACGGCTTGCTCTAACATGCACATAGTTTTCTTCAGAAAGCCAGCTCCGGTTCGGTTTTCTGGGTCTGGCAAAGGCCTGTATGGTTCACCTCCTCCTTCTCAATGCCACTTGATCGACACCCACACTGTATATAGGTTTTGACTACACTTAAAGGGGCGCGAGATTGTTCTCGGATTCAGTGCTTAAAAACGCCAGATGGGCATAAAGTCGAGTCCACGTGTCTCTTTCCTTTTGAAAAACTTTATAATCTTTTGCTCCAAAAAAAAATCTTTCATTATTGGCCCTCCAAAAGTTACCAGGGCGCTGGCTCTGGTGTCATCCCCCCCACCCCCACACACACACACCTTCCCAGTTCAGGCAGCTCATCATTATGCGGCTAAAACCAAAGGTAGCTTATGGGGTTTTTCCTCGAAGATTTGTCAGCAAACCTAAGAAGCAAGACAAAGCAAAGCAAGTAAACAGATCGGCTCATGTACGGTTATTTTTTCTTTCTTAGCACAATAAAGCCACAGTTAACTGGAGAGTTATACCAAACTAAGGAGGTTATTAAGAAACACATTAATTTACACTGAACGAGCAGTCATAAAACAGTGCAAAACATCAGAGCAACTTTGTAGTTCCTTCACAAAAAAAAAGAAACTACTTCACTGGAGTACCTTTGATCATAATAATTACATCCACAACGTGCACTCATCATTTTAATTTAAAATATGCCCTGTTGTATGTGAGAAATGTTGAAGCCAATTAGTGGAAATTTGCAAAATATACTAGCACAGTGTTGACCATCTGTCTCGCCGTGTTTGGGAGAAACGGATGGTGCTACGACTCTGCGGCTATGGTCCAGATGTTTACCTACAGGCTATGTGTAATATGGAGATTCATACAGCTGGTGTGGAGATGCAGACTCTAATATTCAAATCCATTATTTGTCAGTAAAACCTGGTGAATTTCAATGAGCCTAAATGCAGTTATCACTAATGACATGTTTGCATGCTTCTGATCCATGCTACTAGATCAACATAATTAAGACAGACACGGTGATTTCAATTACGGAGTGAGCAATTACTGAGGAGTTGAAGTGCAGGTGACACGATGCAGGTAAGATATGTCTCACTGTACATGCCTGACTGATGTCTTTTGGGGTCTCAGGAATAGGAAATTAAAATAACTGATGTTGTTGCTTATACAGCTACATATTAGTTGCTGCATAAATTTGTTTGGGGGAGCATGGTGGCCTCACATGTCCAGGGTTTGGGTTCGAATCCCGCCCCGACTATGAGTTCTAATGTTGTGGTAGTTGTATCTGGGCTTTCTGGAAATGTGGTTTTGCTACATTGCCCCTAATATATGAGCATGAGAGTGTGCCCTGTGATAGACTGGCATCCCATCCAGGGAGTACTCCAGCCCTGTGCCCTGTGATGGACTGGCATCCCATACAGGGTGTACCCCAGCCCTGTGCCCTGTGATGGACTGGCATCCCGCCCAGGGTGTACCCCAGCCCTGTGCCCTGTGATGGACCGGCATCCCATTCAGGGTGTACCCCAGCCCTGTGCCCTGTGATGGACCGGCATCCCATCCAGGGTGTACCCCAGCCCTGTGCCCTGCGATGGACCGGCATCCCGTCCAGGGTGTACCCCAGCCCTGTGATACACTGGCATCCCATCCAGGGTGTACCCCAGCCATGTGCCCTGTGATGGACCGGCATCCCATCCAGGGTGTACCCCAGCCCTGTACCCTGTGATGGACTGGCATCTTGTCCAGGATGCCCCTTGCCTTGTGCCCTGTGCTGCCTGGAATAGGCTTCTAGGTACCACAGTGCCCCTGGTCTAGATAAGTGGATGGAAGGCAGATGGTTGGATGCATATTTATCCTGCAAGTAATGTATTATGCCAAAGAATAAGTGAGCACACAATACTCTTACTATCGTAGAGTGAAGCAGACACACTGCAGAAGAATATAAAAACAACACAGATGTTCAGCTAAAAAATGCAATTTCATTGCAATCGATTTCCAGCATGGGATGTGGAAATGAGTCATGAAAATATGGATTTTTAAAATTGCTGCAGTTGGGATAGGATTTTACACATTAATCTATAGCAGAGCAGTTTGCCCAAGAATGCTGCAGATGTACAGATACACACTTTAGCTCTTCACCACCTGGAAATACATGACTGTCTGTAACTGAGCAATCAACCTTCACTGGATAATATTTAATTATCCTCTTAAAAGAATTAGGAAACTACATATTTAGAACACTACGCCACTGCTTAATTGTATGCACAGCGCATTTGAGTTATTTTCACCATTAAGGGCTTCTTTTGTGTAAAAATAGAGGCTCCTATGAATTATTTGACACTTGTGGCGAATTTGAGACGATGAGTGCAATTAATTTATGCCACAGCTAAAGAATGTGATCCCACTGTTGTGTTTGCTGAAACTTAAATGCGCCGGGCAGCTGCGCATTGGATTTCTGCCCGCAGGATAAATAACTGCAGCATGGCTCTGTTACAATATCAGCCAGACGATCTCCACAAAAGCTTCTTAGAGTAACCAGGCATTTCGACTTCAGAGAGACTTTAGAGCAAGAAGATTTGACGTGTAGCTCCCACAGCTTATGAATACAACTTTTCGTTCGTGTTCAGGTGCCTAAAAATTTAATTGCATGACAATTAAAGTAATTTCAATTATCACAGACTAAATTATATGTAAAGGGGGATTGTGTACAGATTCTTTCCTGAGTATGTCTTACTGTCAATTGCATGAATGGTCAGTATCTTTTATGATTACAATCAGCCTTTTCTAAGGCATTAACTGTTGATATTTCCAGAAACTTCCATCCAATGTACAAGGCATGGAAAAAGGATGACAGCTCAAGTGAAGAATCAGGAGCCGGCCCCTTGATCCTGGCGCAACAGCACAGGACCCTGCGTTTTCTTTGGGCTTCGTCGGAATTCTACCGTCCTGTTTTACTGGCCCATCCTCAGCGTCTGACAAAGTGGGTGGGTCTAAAACGTTGCCCACCCTTAAAAACACAGGCATCACCTCCCTTGCGTCCAGACACACAGATACTGCCAATTTTTCATAGCAAATAAAATATATATTTTCCTGGGTAGACCTACAGACCTATAGACCTCAAAGGAAACGAAAAACAACAACATTACTCTTGGGTCCTTCTTAGGATTCTCATTTATAACCATGTTCATAATAACTTTTTGTGGTGGACCCGTTTCCACCTAGTATTTCACTATGCCAGATTTATACTCTGTCATAAACAAATCCCCTGTACTATAAGGCTCCTAAGTAATTTCCCAAAGTAATGATGTTTTACAGAAATATATATCAATTCGGTGTTATCGAACGACTGAGACGCAGCATTCAAAACCGGCACGTGCTGGATCGCTCGACGTCACACGTGGAAGACTGGCAGCTTGGTGCTGTTGAGCTTCAGGTCTTGCAGACTGCCACAAATCATCGGGATAAACGCAGAAACGGGGGGAAATGGTGCGGGGAGGTCTCACCTGAAAACGACAGGGATCGAAGTGGATGGAGGCACGGCCGGGGGCCGGGGATGAATTTTGAGGAGGGCGACACATGATGAGATAAACGATTCGGGGTCGCCAGCGGGACCCCTAGCCACACTGTTGACCTCCTAAGCATCAGTCATCCTGATAAAGAGGTTTATGGGAAATACGGGGGCTCAGCATCACCTTTCCCTCCCCAGTGTTGTTCATTGTTTGGCCATTATGATTAAAAGATACACCACACTAAGGAATGGCAATGCCGTGCCATCTGTCTCTGTCCTGGGCGTTGCTGTCCGCACGCGGTCAGAATCGCAGATCTAATCTGGGAGTTTTTCCCCCTCTCTCTCACTGCAAACACTGCACACATACTCTTTGTGGGGGGGATTAAATTCCTGAAAGACCCAGGCTAATGACTGACCATTAGGTGACGAGATTCCCCCAGAAAGAAAAGGAACAAATTAAAGTTTTTTTTTTTTTTTTTTAGCATTTTGTTATTTGAATGACCTACGCGGCAGAATTACACCAGAAAAGCTAATCCTTTAAGAGAGAGGCCTCTATCAATCTTAAATTTTTTTTCCTCTAATACGGAAGCTACACAATTGCATCTCAGAAATCAGCGAGGTAATTACTCATGCAGACAGCACAAAATGGAAGGAGGGGAGAAAAGTATGTTCTGCTGAGTATCCCTTTTAGTACGAGCAACAGAACGAGCAATGGCGGTGCTGTAATCAGTCAAATTCCGCGGCTAATTTTTCAGACGCTGAAGGCTTTGCTGGTGTGGAAACATGCTATGAAAGTTAACAATGCAACGGGGAACTTGACTCATTTCAAAAAGAGGCTCTTAAAAGCAAAAGCTAATATGTTCTATGTGTAACTCAGGGAAATATCAGAAACAAATAAGGTCAGCCGCTGGCTTTCTCCTCACAACACATGGGCCTCCGTGCGCTTCATGAAGGCTGATGAAACGTGCGGCTCAGCAGAAGACTTAAAATAACGGTGTATAAGTTACTAAGCTTGAGGGATATGAAAAAGGTAAAAAGCGATGTTTGATGAGCTCTCCAAAAAGGGCATCCTCCTCTTAAATAAATGGTCATGCATTTGTCTTTTCTTATAGCCGCTAGTAGTTTTTGCCTCCTCTGTCTTATAAATGTTCTGTTACACAATCCCTCACAAACTGAATTAGTTTACAATTCAGTCCAATAACACATTTCTTTCTTCCACCTAAAAGCTGCGCATCCAGGCGCAGGTCACATGGGGGCCAAGAGCATAACCCAGACAGCAGACAGGGGTACAACCTGGATGGGATATCAGTCCATTACACCACAAACACACAATGGCCAATTTAGAGACACTAACTAGCCTAAATGGATGTTTCTGGACTACAGGAAGAAACCACACGTACAACAGGAGAACATGCAAACTCCACACACAAAGAATAGAGTTTGGATTTGAACCCCCAACCCTGGAGGTATGAAGCAACAGCGCCATCAACTGAGCCACCCGGCCACATACATGCATATAAATAGGTGCCACAAAATAACTTTGCCGTATATTTAGTGTATAATTACTTTCATTAATAAGTGTTTTGGCCTGCTTCCAGCTCAGCTGGGATGCCGCAAGCCACTCGTACTGCCTGGCAGTGCCAGTTAGTGGGTATGGAGGAGCTAGGAGAACTGGTGTTGGACTATTGAGAGAGCCAAGATGGACGACCTGGCCCCAGCCCAGCCAGAGACATGGCGTACCAAAGTGGTGCAGCGCTACGCTACACTCGGCGGCATGGGGGATTAGTGCTTTCCTGGCACGGCCACCGGCCTCTCAGTTTTGCCCGGGATCCTCAGCACTAAAATGACAAGAGGAAAGCGGCGTAAAGGGTTTTAGCAGTGGCGAGAGGCGCCTTGATATGAAGCTGGCCTTGAGCGGCCAAACGAACGATCCGTTGGCGAGCTAACGGGGCCTGTGTATGACAGCCAGGCCTGACCGACTGCAGGCTGGAGAAAACAAAGAAATAAACCAGTTAATGAATTAATTCTGGCACCAGCCAAATGTCTCCTATATATATTTATTTATATATATGTTTTATATATAAAAATACATGCCCCAATAATCATAACATTTTAAAAGAAAACGTTTCATTTCACATTATAAGGATCGATATGATATTTAAGTCTAAAATTGCCGAAATGACCGTGTGGAAGATAAAAAAAATCAATGTGTTGTTTTATTATTATTTTAAGGGTTTGTCAATATTATCAGTCAATGCTGCACTTCTGTGGAGGAGATCTTCTGTTACTCTAGCAGTGAATTAAATATTAAACATTATAAAAAGCTAACGGAAAATATGAGGGCGCGAGAAAGCTGCAGTGTGAAGTTTCAGGGGCAGCTCTGGCTAAGAGACGCTAAATGAGGCTAATTAATTCATTACTGTGTGAGAGGCGTAAGCACCCACAGACATGCAGCAATATAGTGAGACAGTTTGGGCCAAAGTCTAATTTCATGTTTAAACGCCTGAGGTTTCAGAAAGCAATAGCGATATCACACGTGGACCAGGCAAAAGCACATGGCACCTTTTTTACCCCGAATTCCTCGGCTTATCGAAAAGCACTGCATCCGCGCTACTTTTACTTTGATTCAGGTGCCTTCCGCTGGGGTTAATCACCTCGCCAAGCTAAATGAGCTAACTGATAAATTTATTAATATCATTCTAATCATGAGAAGCACCAGGCAGGTTGGTCTCGTTTCTCCGTGACAGCTGGTGACGGCGCCTCCTGATTCACCATAATCCACTTTTTATTATGAAGAAATTGCCCGTGTTTCTGAATTCAGACGGGAGCAAATGAATATTATGCAAGGAGTGGACACAGGACAAGCGAAGAGAAAGGAAGGCAGTTCAGACGACTTGGAACGAGGCCTGTGCTTCTGGACAACAGGATGGCCCTAGAAGGGCCCGACTTTGATGTGTTAAAATACCTAAACCAGAAACACGAATGTCGCAGTCCAGGAATCCATGCGTTTACGATTATGCGGGCCTGGAACCAGCGGTGAATGTCAGTTTTGTAGCTGTCACTGATAAAACATAGCTCTTTTACATTTATTGATATGGATTTCAGGTTTTAATATTATTATAACAATCAGTACTCTAATAAATCCCTTCACACACATATACCTAATGCAAAGGCATTTTAGTATGATTTTATTATGGTAATTGACAAAAGGTATATGGTGAAGTTATATATAGCAGCAGGTATACTGGGTAAGGGCTGTATGGATGGATGTCATCACAATGCATATTTGCCCCGTCTTTGAACTGGTGTTTATTCCATACTCTCTGGGATACATGCACATTTGCATATAAATAATGAACTCTTATTGTAGCACATGTTTCTGGCAAAAGAGAATATTTGCCATCTATTATTATGTTTTTCCTTTTTAATAGTGGACAGATGTTTTGTGTCTACTAAGATTTTCTTCAACATAATTCATTATCTATTAAATTATCAACTATTTCATAACACTGCTTATGTGCTGCAAGAATGTGTCACGCTATGCTTATTAAGATATATTATTATATTACTTCTAAACAATACAACTGGCTACATAATGCAGCTTAATATGCAATGATGTCTCAGTCCATTTCATGAGATTATAAAACTCCATGTGTTTTGAGGGTTAATGTAGTCGCATGATCGGTGCTAAATCCTCTTTGTGCTTAAACTCCCGACCAGCTGAAGTGCAAAAATTTAAATTGGAGTCAATTGCTAAAAAAATTGGATTACAAGATTCATATGTAGAATCTTCAATTTTCTTTTTTTTTCATTTGGGGGGGGGGGGATATCACACTGTAAGAAATGGAGATTTTTTACCGAGCCTTATTTAGCTGCGTTGTTAAACAAAGATACCACTGATCCAGACTAACAAAGAACGACTTAAAAAAACCTTCCAAAGAATACACAGGCAGTGTGGCACAAGCAAATACACATAAAAACAAGGGAACGAGCAGGGTTAAGACCGAGATAATATATCCGTATAGGGTTCACCAGTTGGAGACTGGGGGGTTGGGGGGGGCGCTGTAGATACCGCTTTTTAGCTACTTCCACAGCAAACAGCATTATCTTGATTAAAGTTTAATTAAGGATCACATTTGGCAGCCCGCTTCACAGCGATCTACACCAAACAGATTTCCGAGAGCTTAACTCCATCGCGGGGAAAATCCTCTTTTATTACTTTCAACCTGTTGTAAAAGCTGTTGGCGGCGAGTGGAGGCTGTCTCACTCGCCGGCCTTGTTTGCTGCTGGAAAAATCCCAGGTCTCTGGAGACACCCCCACAGTGGTTCAATTTCATATCTGTCCTATCATTACAAGGCGCCGGCTCATTATTAATGATACTATTCATTAATTTCTTGTTGGGCTGATGTTGTTATTTATTAAAATATTAAAGAAAGCCCTTGAGACTCACACATAATGAGTGATGCCTACTCCCCTTCTCTCTCTCTCTCTCTCTCTCTCTCTCTCTGGATGGAATTACCCCATACCCACGCTGCTCTCGCCCCCCACCCTCCCTCTCTCATTAAATCCTTCCTCTGGGCTGAGTGACACTGCGAATCCATCCCATGGTCCGGGACCGGTCCCGGACCGGTACGGGCCCTGCACAAACCCAGAAGCCCCTCCCCCAGCCCCACTAACGAGCTATGCCGACTATAGAGCTGTTAGGACATAGCTAACAGCCAGTAATAGCTCCATTCCTGTTGGTGGCGTAGTTTTAAATAGTGTGTTCACCTAGGACCAGCAGCACTAAGTTTAAATGATCGTAGATGGCGGCCTCTTCGTCGCCGCCGCGGTTAGCGTCTTTTAGCGTGTCTGGCTGACTACCGTATGACAAACAATATCACAGATGTCAAACTGTCCAAATACAGCAAGAAGCAGTGTATTTTTAGGAGTTTTAAAGTAATACTACAGTGTCGCCCATCCACATTCACAAATTGGACATTTGTGGTTTTGCTTATTTGTGAGCTGGCCGTGAACAGTTAAACAAGGATATTTTTGGACGCCGCATAAGCCGTGGCAGGAGTGGGACAGATGGGTATCAGCAAGAGTGAATGGGAAGGTTAACAAGATGATACTGAGACCAGCTATGTTATATGGGCTGGAGACGGTGGCACTGACGAAAAAGACAGGAGGCAGAGCTGAAGGTAGCAGAGTTGAAGATATTACAATTTGCATTGGGAGTGATAGGGATGGACAGGATTATTAACGAGTATATTACAGGGACAACTCGTGTCGGACAATTTGGAGACAAAGCCAGAGAGGCGAGATTGCGTTGGTCTGGACATGTACAGAGCAGAGATGCTGACATGTAGAGAGAAGGATGCTGAGGACAGAGCTGCCTGGCAAGAGGAAAAGAGGAAGGTCTAAGAGGAGGTTTATATATATGGGGAGAGAGGATGTGCAGGTGGATGTGTGAAAGAGGAAGGTCTAAGAGGAGGTTTATGGATGCGGTGAGAGAGGACGTG
>JAODKC010000001.1:41414205-41433686 GCA_026777985.1 Mormyrops attenuatus
GTGCAGGTGGATGTGTGAAAGAGGAAGGTCTAAGAGGAGGTTTATGGATGCGGTGAGAGAGGACGTGCAGGTGGATGGTGTGAAAGAGGAAGGTCTAAGAGGAGGTTTATGGATGTGGTGAGAGAGGATGTGCAGGTGGATGTGTGAAAGAGGAAGGTCTAAGAGGAGGTTTATGGATGTGGTGAGAGAGGATGTGCAGGTGGATGGTGTGAAAGAGGAAGATGCAGAGGACAGGAAGAAATGGAACCAGAAGATGCGCTGAGGTGGCTCCTTACGGGAGCAGCCAAAAGACGAAGCATAAACAAAAAATATATAAACAATACTGAAAATGATTTGGATCACATAAAATATATAAATATCAGTGTTATTCAATATTTGTCAATGTAAGTGTGTACTATTAATTTTCCTTTCGGTAAAATTTTTTAAAAAGAACCGTGGCATCAACACGTCTTGGCTTGGGTACGCTGTGCATTTTTATCTCAGCTACCAGCCTCTCTCACCTATTGTTCTCCATGACTGCGGAATTCCTGCATCTCTCGTTGTAACGTTTAAACTCTTTAATATTTTTAAAGATGGATGCAAGTTTTATTCACAAATCTTTTTTGCCCCCTAACACTGTCTAACGTGAAAGGGTTACTATATAAGCAAAAGTCAACGGGAGAGTGAGGCTGATGCAGTGGCTTCATTGACGTCGGAACTGGCAACCACATAGTATACTAGACCACTAATAAGACTAATCTTATTTTGTCAACTATTTACGGGCCCATATTGGCTCCAAACAGGTCAACCCTCAGAAACAAACGGCATCGAATCCCACAGAATCCGCATATCATCACCCTATTGTCCTAAACTGTATGCGCTCTACGGCCAAGAGGTTCTCCATCCTATCGCTGAATGCAAACTAGCACGTAAACTCCTGCGTGAGGGTACAGCGTTGGGGGGGGGTGCTTCACATAAGCAGCATGTGGTTATTAAAAAAGGGCCGAGACTCTACACCGGTTCCCAGAAACATCACTCCGACACCTTTAATTTGTCCACGTCTACTATTTGATAGTGGCGGTATTAATGGTTTGGCGAGGAAGCCCTCTCCCATTAATCATAATAATTAATCAGATCCAATTATATTGCATATAAATGCGAACAAATTGCTGGAAAAATAATGATCTATCACCGACGTGTCACGGGGAAAAAGAGAATGAAACAGTAATTAGAAGGAGGGATTTTTAGTCGAGTACAATTTTACTGTGGATGATTGTAACAGTGTTAGGATCTGATGATGTAATTAGCAAGGAGTGAGAGAACTGGGTCCTTCTGCAGACTCTTTAATGAATGTCTGGTGAATGGAAGAGGGAAGCACTGCGTTTCATTAGTGTGCAATCTGACCAGCTTCTGGTAATGAATTTCAGCGCCGGTGACAAAAGTGACTTATTGTTTTTTCTTTCTTTGTAACTCATTTGTCTGTCTCTGCTTCCCAACCAAAAACTTTTTAACCGGGCGCCTTCGATTACGCCGGAATTGGAGTTTCCTTTTGCATTTTTAAATTGGATTTCTACAGGTTGGGAACAGGGTCGGGGCAGAATTCAGGGCCTGGTCTGCCATGTATGCCAAATATGGCAGCTATACAGTAGCACCACACCTTGTGAATCCTCTGGCATTTGATCAAAGAATTTAAGAAAGTCTGTATCATGACAGAGCTGTGTGCAGGACCCTAATAGCGCTCTGCAAAAGGAAACGTACACCTCAAAATCCTCCACTAGAGATAAGAGGGTGAAAGAGAAAGATAGATGTGTCCCTTCTGTGATGAAATCAGTGTTTTGATGCTGGAGGCACGGAAACACATTGTAACATTTGTAACAAAAACTCCTGATTGCTCCCAAAAGTGCCCCCCTCCCTTGCATTATGGATGGAGACCCCCAATTTTAAGCCAAGCAACCTCTTTAACCTGCAGGGGAGCAGATTTCCCAAACAGAACAGAGAGTAAGTCACACGTAAACACGATTTGCAACACCACACCCCGCCCCGTTCCTCTCCTCATTATAAGTGCCAATTGCCGCTCCCTCAGGGGTATAAAATTAATCACCTGCTCCATTTACAGCCTCCAACCTAAAACCTGAGGACAGAGGTAATAACAGAGACCCTTTGGGGACACATGCTATGGTGGAAATAAATATTATGTAAATTGCGGAAAAGTTTTTTTTTTTCCCCAGTTTTTTCCTCTGAGGATCCTGTGTGCTACTTTCAGACAGCCTTCGGTGGCTGTTTAACGTCTGTCCATGGGTGGTAGGGAGTTGGAAATGGAAGCAGACAGAGGGTCATGAGTAATTAAGCAGTGTTTTGCCAAGCATAAATAATTCTGTTTATATCGGCCCTTCTGAGGAAGAGGGAATGTAGGAGGTAGGGCGGGACACCAGGAAATAAACCTTGCTTCCTTTCCATAGATCTCCCCAGTGTTAAGCAGCAAGTAAGCCTCATCCTCGTGTGAGTATAATTATTTTTTTTCTATCCTGCCTCCCTCCATGCTTCCTGGGGACTGGCGTTCATCCTTTAGGATACCCACAGAAGAAGAAAAGGGTGGTGGTCACATGACTGAGGAAGAGACGCAAAGAGGCGGCCGTGGGATAAGCAGGTTTTTAGATGGCATGGGTGGGCTGAAAGTCAGGCGCCCCCCTTTGGTCACAGAGATGATGACAGGTGAGCTCAGCAGTTCGACAGGTAGAAGGCTGACAGCTCCAATCAGGCGTTTAAAGCGTGAGGGTGTTGGTCGTGAAGGATGTGTCGGAAAAGGCAGTTTTTGATTCCGTCTTATATTGCCTGCCGGTGGTGTAATAACTCGACGGTGCTTTTACGGGAGAATGGGCCGACAGAGGCCACAGCAGGGAGAGGCACACGGCCGCTTGTGTGTTTTTGAAATCGATTACAGGAAGCGGAGTCCTGCACATTCCACCTGGGAATAATGACAGAGAGCCACTCAGCACCTGCCCTGCCAGACATTAAAATGTCACACTTTAAATGTGTTGTACAGTATTGGGCCCCTCTCAAAAAGTCATTACAGGAATCCCCCTCAGTCGTTCACCCTCCCATCTAGTGTAGTGACTGCATGTGGCCAACAGGGGTCCCTCACACTTCAGGGGCCCCAGGCAGGCATGGTCTGAGTGATGACAAATATTGCTCTTAGGTAGAGGGATGGTGTTTCTCTTTTACGCTTAAGAAAATTAACTCAAGTTGCCTTGCAAGCTGGTCTGCTCAGGCTGTTTTATTCACACTGATCCTGCTCCATGCATTTACATGTACCTCTACACGACACAGAAATTCATGATGGCCTTCGCCCAACATGTGACAGAATCTTCTGCTTTTCCAGTTTAAGGATCGCCTACCTTAAACCTCAGCTGAGTGACACAAAATGTGACTTGATAAGAGCTTAAAATGCACGGCAGCTGCATGACTGCTGCATGTTTGCCCAGTTCCAGTATAAACTATTCTTTAAAAAAAGCATTATATTTACTGCATTACTTCAGTTTAGCTTATTACCCGCAACCTACCACACCATAACTATGGCTGCTGGTGCTCCTGTACATGTCATTTTTAATACTATGCTTGTACGTTTATGTGTCAAACCATGTTCTGACCATTCATGCTCTCTGCCTTCCCACATGTCCGGGTGGTGCCCGGGGTGAGCACCATCTGAGCAGGAGTCCTGGATCAGTCCCATGGAGGGGTCACATCGCAAATGGGTCATACAAACTGTATCACCGTGGGTGCAGCCTTCAGTGCCCCCCGACACAGCTGAACGTGGTGAAAAGACTTTGGCCCCCCCTCAGAGGCCAACATGGATAACGGACTCATTGATGGACTTTGTCTTCATTCTTAATCATGGCATATACCTACCTTTTAGCAAGCATGTCCACTCTTTTCTGTTTTCAGTGATGTTAGTATGCCCAGGGGGATTGGGCAGGCAGTTGACCTTGGACTCCCAGAGGTTTTTTTTCTCCCTACTTGGGATTTTTTGGTTCCTCTCCTCCGTTGTCTTCTGGCTTTCTTCTTTCTTTATTCAATTTCTTTCCTTCCTTCTTTCTCGTTCTGTATCTCCCACTACTTATGTTATATGTATCACAGCACAACCCTGTAAAGCACTTTGGGACAACTATGTTGTGAAAGGTGCTATATAAAAATGAATTAAATTGAATTGAATTGAACTGCAGTGTGGGGTTGCAGTTTATATATTTCAGGTGCTTTTCTATTGCCCATAGTGTGTGTGTGTGTGTGTGCGTGTGTGTGTGTGTGATTTTCTGCGTACATGCCTGCAGTGTAAAGGCATCCTCGCCACGGTGTACCCCAGGTCTGAACCTGATGCTGCATGGTAGAAGGGAACCTTGGCCTGGATTAACAACTAGAAGATGGATGTAATTTTACAGAGCACTAATAGCGAACCCACTTTCCTGTCCTGAATTTTTTTGGACAAGTCAGCAGCTGATTCAAGAGCTCATGCTCTAGGCTACGTGATCCACTGGGTACAATTGGAGAGATTCTCTGCAGAAGGAAAGGGCAAACTTGTCCAGGGAAGCCACAGGTAGCAGGTCAGTTGTCATGGTTACGAGAGGGAAGGCGATCCCTTCTAGGGAGACTGCAGACCCCAGCGGCAGGAAGGCAAAGGCATTCGGCCCGGTGCACCAATAACTTTGACGGGTCAGGCCAAGGAGGCACAGGAAAACAGCAAACGGATAACGAGGCCATAATATGACTGTTAATCAATAATAATCATATTAAAATGCAGTAAAACTGGGTGGATGTGAATTTACACAATTCTCCAAAAAAACTAAATTATGATCCTGCACTCTGCGATTGCGAGAAATCTCAAAATCTGAAGAACTCATCACTTTGTATTTATGTATGATATATGTATTTACTTTCCATTCTAGAGGCAAAGTTTCAGCAGGGGATAGATGCAGTGATAAAAAGACTGACTAATTTGAGGAGCAGGTCATTTCGGTGTCGATGAAACAAAATTACACCCAAAATGAGTTCTTCATAGATTTTTAGGGGTAATTAGTTATAATTTTAAAGGGAGACCGAGAAATAATTGGCAGGTACTAACGGAAAATGACAGTGTGGTCAATAGCCTCTGTAATTAGCAGCTGGTGATGATTATATAAAAATATATCAGGTTAACTTTGACATTTTGGATTGGAAGACAAAAAAAATGGTGAAAATATGGCTGACTTGGGGAAATGTAAGGAAGGCAATGAGGACCGACAAAACCAGCACTAACCTAATGAAGAGCACAAGCATTGGCTGGTTGGGGCAAAAACGTCCCCAAGAGAGGCGGCAACGTTTTTGCGAGTGTGAAGAAGTGACCGCACACCGTTATCTGATCACCACGATAGCACTATGGAAGCCAGCGTAGGCTGCACTACACTGTAATCCAGTCCCACTCATGGAATGCAAAGTGCGTACAACTGGCCCAAGAGAATCCAGAGTTATAGACATGTACTTTCTATCTAACTGATCTAGCGGATAAAGGCGTCATATTTAAAACACACAAATAATCTAATCATGGATTTGCAATGCTTGGATATGCGTTCATCAGTAACACATTGCATTACATTATTATATTGTCCTAGATCCAACAACTCAAATACAAGTGTATCTATCACTTGAACATGTTTCCAAGCAAATGAACCCTATTTACTGCAAACCCAGGATCAGATCTAGCAGAAATCTATCAAGCATCAGTCCTTATAATCAAAATCACCATCATTTGTTTGCCGCTTTTCACAACCGAATCCATTTGTTTCCAACCTCAGTTAATTAATAATCGAAGCCCTGGGCAACTGAGTATTTATGACTTTTTTTTGTTTTTAGTTTTTTTTCTTTTATCCACCAGTCGACTTATTTATCAGAACAGGTACGGCGACAACACAGTAACCTAACGCTGCACATCAACATCTACTCATTCATTACAGGAGTGAAATGCACTGCATGCACATACATCATTCATTCATTTATTATTTTGCTCTTTTCAGGGTGGGGGGGGTTAGCGGGGGCACACTTAAAATTAGCTATCAGTGTACAATGGCAGGACACTGCTCCCCTCACATTAATAATCATTCTGCATTCGTTTCTGGAACCACCACAGAATTTTGGCTTCTTCTTATTATGATTATTACTAGTATTATTATTAATACTACTACTGCTACTACTACTAATAATAATAATAATAATAATAATAATAAATACTGTCGCCCTGGGAAGCATGATACATAAACAAAGACTTTCCTCTTGATAAACGCGTCTCACTTTAAGACAGTGAAATTTGTTATCAGTGACTAATATCAGTTGTGCCGCACATGAGCCTGTGAATATTTTACCTTTAAAATTAATTTATCTTTTTTTTCAGGTGACAATGAATCATGTCTCTGTATATTACATTAGTCACGCTGCTGTTTCATAAACAAATTGAATTAATTATTGACAGGCAAAAGACTATTAGTACAGTAGATATTTTCCTGCAAAAGCATTTGTTTTACGCATGCAGTAAAAGATTGCTTTCAAAGGCTGAAAACACAGACATGACAGACACACACCCAGACACACGCAGCAGTAAGCAGACAGACAGAAATCTTCACTGATAAGGATATCTTCCTTATCGTCTTGTAAAATCTAGGGGGGAAAAGTGTGTACGGTTTGATTTTAGCGTTAAATTAATCAACTGTAAGTGTGATTTAATTTAAGGATATTATTTGAAAGCGTAATTGCCCACTGGGATTAAAATGAGCTCTGCAAGTCACAGCGTCACCCCACTGAGCCCCGTCCAGTTTTTAGATGGATATGCATCTCGTAAGAAGCGGACTTTAATCTGAATCGCGAAGGACATTTAAGGATCGCTCCTGGAGACCCTCCGCCGCAGCAGTCGCTGCGTCCACCGTGCAAAATCCCCAGGCCGCATTCCTCCCCCCTCCACACGCGATTTAAATCGCTTTAGCGGAGGGCTGGGGAGCATTTTACCGTGCATATTAATTACGCGGGGGGTCCCGCCGGTCATGCTGGCTAAGCCGGCTCATTTGAACTGGGAGCAGGGGCCCCCCAGTGCATGCTGAGCGCATCAGGGGGCGGCGACGGCCCGCTGGAGCGATCACCGGCCCGCAAATAAATGCCAATTTCTCAGTTGCACCTGCAGACTCATGTACTGGTGTTTTTAATGTCTAAGTGCACAAGATGGGCTGCTTTACTGCCGCTGATAGCTCCCCTATATGCGATCTTAAGATTGTCTTCGTATCCTTCCACAGCTTGAACCTGTGGACGCCCAGCGGGTGTGTTTAAGCTACCTTAGTGCATTGTTCATTGTTCCAAAATAGTCACGGCAGCTACGAAATTAGTAAAGCGTTAGTAAATATGGCCGCCATGTTTTCTTTCTGTCTCTCTTGGCTTGGTCCTCTGCCTGTCATTGGATCCTTCTGCTCATTTTGAGAGTCGGGTTCATCTGCCCACTGTGTTCCCTCTGACGCAAAAAAAGCCCTCTGATGAGGCCCAATGGTTTGAGGCTGGTTAGGCAGACTTTCCCAGTTACCCAGTCCCAGACAGTCATTATGGACAAACTGGGAGATTTTGACAGCGGTCATTCCAAAGGCAGCAGCTTTGAAAGTAAAACGTTAAGTAAAGATTATGTGCGAGTTTTTGCCATGACCGAATTTTAAGCCTGAACCTTTCTTTAAGAAAAGAAGAGAAAGGATTTTTTTATGCATATTGGCAATAAAAGCTCAATTATTGTCTTCTTGTTAAGAGTCACATGTACACACCTATCTTGGCCTCATCGCAGGCTCGGCCCAAAGTGAGCATGAGCGCGAAAGCAAACAGGTAACCCGAAGCCAGGACACCCTCCCTGGTTTCAGTCACTTAAACCTGGTCTTTTTTTAACCATATCTGTCACGCAAATGTCCAGCACCGACCACATACATCACAGCGTGCAGCTCTGTTTGATTATGCCCATTCATATGATTTAATCCTCTGCTGCAGGGGCGCTGAACATTTAAATTGTTCCCAGCAATGCACAGACACAAACCAAACAAAACGGGACCGTCCAGCTGAAATTGAAACGGAATCGATCAGCATATGGTTGGGTGGGGGGGTGTTCAGCGATTCAGCTCGAATTCCGGACGCGTTTTACGCTACGAACGAATTGCATGTCGATCCATATAAATAAAGGCTAAAACAATTACCATATATTTCCTTAAACCAACCCAGTACGATAAATGTGGGGCCTTGACGCTAACATGCTCATGAGCGCCAATCCCCAGACCATCAGCCCCACAATCAATGGGGGTGGGGGCTGGGCGGTAGCCTGGTTACAAATGTTTATTTTTAATATCAAATTACCAGCTGCTTGACGTCGCAGCCATGACAGTGGCTAGCTTCCATTTATCTGGCGCTGCATGCCGCGTGTACATTTATAACGCCGGTGCGGTGCCCTTTGCTCGCGTTTTCATTGGTGGGCTGCAGTCGCCAGGGTAAAAGGTCAGCGCCACTGGAGTGAAACCGTGCACCGGCATGGCGCCGAGCATAAAATCCACTCAGCGTGTTGAATAGAATGGGCGCATAATGTGTTTTCAACCGTAGGTGCGATAAAACTCGGAAGATGCCGAAGACAGTGAGGAGCCTTCGCCCGGCCGGCCCGTCAGTGCATGGAAAATAGGGATGCAAACCAGAGAATGGAATGAGCACGTGCTTGGGCATGCACCGGACACCCGAGCATTCTATAGCATCGCTCGCAAGGCCCCCAGATTGCCTTCTCTAATTGGCTATACCGTGACAGGGGCCACCTGAGGGGCCTCATATTATGTACAGGACACCCACACACAAGCATACACAACAAACTATATAGAAGTACAGAAACAAACTTAACTTAATTCATTCGTAAGAAGATAATCAATGTACTTTATAGACTCCAGACAGTATATAAGCTCTCTGTTCAATACCACCTTCCCTAAGAATGAGGTGTTGAGCTTCAAGCTACCTAATTATCTGTTAAATGTGGCAGCATGAATCTTTTGTGTTCCTGGCAATGACATGTCTATTTTTGTGACAGGAATTCATATATATGTATAGTGATTGTTACCTGAAGCAGATACAGAGATCTGGGCATTCCTGTTTGTATCAAGAACATCGCTGCTAGCATGTCTGAATTTCCGCTCTTCTTTATCTTATCGCCGTGAACTTTGTGTTCAAATATCAAACCAGATGAAGGCGCCGCACGCAGCCGGCACGCAGTCAGCGGACGACGGAAACGTACAAATGAGGGCAAGACGAAGTAAAAGAAGAATACTTCCAAACTCTGTTCCGATGTGTCCTTTGCAGGCACATCTAACAAGTTGCCCGGTTTCTGAAAGCTCAGCAGAAACCTTGCGATAGTTTACCTTGATGAATTAGGGGAGAGGGAATTTAATGAACAGCACACGGGGTTACCTTTGTTTCTTGGGGGGGCGACGAGTAAAAACAAACAGATTTTTCTTACTGCCTGCCACACGCCTCTCCTTAATAATCAGATTTCTCTTCCCGTTCTAATGGAAGCTGTACCAAATCTCATTAGATTATCTCGCTGAGTAGAGAGAGAGAGAAACTTCTCCTTTGACTCTTGTGGTAAACTGAGGAAAAGGCACCAGCTTCTGCTTATTTGCATATATGTCTGAGTCCTCTTACAGATATGTAAATGACTTGGGTGAAAACTAAATGCTAAAGTCTACACCATTAGATTTCCACTTTATAATCTCCACATGGGGCTGTTAGCGAGATAATGTACCATACAATACATGGTTTACTTTTAATTAATAGGAAAATGTATTTTGAAATGAATATTAAATCTAGATTAATGTGAAAAACCTCAAAGCTCCGTTGTCCCTTTTTAATTTAAGGCTCTATTACATTGCAAGGAAATAAGAAGGTTGCGTAGGAGACTTTGTGGGAGAAAGGGGGGAAAAAATCTTTATAAATATTTATATTCAAAAGGCATGAAATTGTTTTGGGGAACAATGGCACATCACAAGTTTGTAATTTGCCGGATATGAAGTAAATAAAGAGCAGAATCTGAGAATCGCACTACAAAGGAGGGTATTAAAGGAGATGGAGACAGGACTAAAAGTGAATTTTATCCTTGTAATGGGATTGAAAGAATAAGGTACATGATGACAGTGTCACACCCTCAATCCGGGGGGGTTAGAGTGGAGGTGGGCCAAACAGCAGCTGGTTCCATATGGTATTCATGAGTCATAGTGAAAACAGATGACCAGCAGACATTTCTGTAGGTTGTCCTGGAGCGTAGGGGCACCTGACCGCAAGCCTCACAGACCAAGTGCTGGATATTGATTTTACAACATTAGACAGAGTGTGTGACCTACCCTGAAACACTGGCAGAAGGCTCCTGAGGCCAGGCCAAGACCGGCGCATGGGGGACCCCAGGGGACCGAGTTTTTGGGGTGTCGTTTTTGAAGTTGCAACATCAATCCATCACGGACAAAGCGGTCCCACAGCAACACCTTTGGCTATGGTATCGCTGTGTCATTCCATGTCTGTTTCTCAAAGACGGAGGTTGACGATGGCTACCGTCTGGCTAAACCAAAACCTGTTGACACCTGAATGACCCGATTTTGATCTTCTCGGGCTTGTATTGTGGGGAAAAAATAAATCTAAGAGGACCACTTCTGTGATGTCAGATACTACTGCAAAGTAGTTACCAGGCTAACGAAATCTCCCCTTTATTTCCTTCCTGATTGTTACCTTCTTGTTGTACTGTAAAATGTCTCCCCTCACTGTTTTAAGGCTGTGTTCGATTCACTTCCGAGGTCGGAACTCGGAACTGGGAATGACATCACACACAAGTTAAACACGTTCCAGTACAGCAAGTTGGAAAGCCATACCAGGGACCCATTTCAAAAAGTACGATTTCTTGCTTAGCTGGAAAACAACTTTGAGGTATCTCCGTTTAAATGGGCTTTATCTTCGTTCACTTACATTTAGCTCAGATTTCCAGAAATCCAGCTAAACATGAAATCCAGTTCTAGCCCAGTTAATTGTTAGCTATTGTTAGCAATATCAGTTGATAAGAACACATTATGCAGTGTTTTGCGCATAAAATTTCATAGCAACACATCTGTAGATAAGTTGGACAGCACTGTGTGTACGACCAATTTAATGAGACACAAATAAGACGTAAGTGCTAATTAACTGTATAAAACTACAACTTTCACTTCTGTTGATAAAGGGCGCAGCCATCTTGGATTCTGAGCTCACAAGGCAGAATTCCAACTTGAGTGGGCGTTCCAGTTGAAAATTCCAACTAGGAACTTGGAATTTCTGAGTTACGAGTTCAAATGGAACGCAGCATGAGTCCATGACTCCTACCCTGACCCCTGGGTCCTTGAATCCGCCCCCCCATGAAAAAGCCAGTTGATTTCAATTCACGTCTCAGAAGGTTTCCTCTTCAACAGAGCATATGATGTCACACACGTGTCAGAACACCCAGCGATAGCTATAAGCATTGCTCTCGCTGCCTGCGTCAACTTCAACAGCACAATAAGTTTTAATCATGCCGCTTTTGCTTCAGACGGGAAGGGCGAGGCCTTCGCCAGCTGCATAACAGCTGAGGTGTCAATCTGGCAGCAGGCGCAGCGTAGCATGCGTTAATGGGCTCGGCACACGTGCCTGCGGAGGCCCCACTGTGCCTAGAACTTTCCATTGTGTTAAGATTAAATCAGATGGAATTGACACGCTTTGAAAAATATTTGAAATGCAAGCTTGTAGGAACGTCTAGTTTCTTAGAAACCTTGCCTGCCAGCCAGAAGTCATCTTGGTGAACTCATGCAATGGTCAAGGGGTGTTTTTCAATATGCGTACTTCACCATACTTGTGTTCTTGTGTACCCGTCTTACGTCATTGCCGAAGATAAGTTCTAATTCTAAGAACATAAGTACAGAGGACAGTAAAAATCCCCAGATGTCATTTTTGCCCCGCCCAAAATATCAAGAATACATTGGTTGTGTCCTTGTCAAACAAGACCAATCCCATGATTCATTGCTCCCTAAGTTTGTTCTTGGAAGGCATGTTAGCAAGACTGCTCTTGCCAAGACCACAAGTACAACTTTGGCGTTCTAGATGGTGAAAAATACCAAGGTTTACACAGACACTTTTGGCAAAAGCGACATCATGACCTCAGGGAATTTCTGTGATTATGATTATCACAAGAGGCATTGTGACACACTGAGACTGGGAGTGGATACTTGTGCACAGGATTAAGTAATTGTTCACACAGTCATACTATTAGTCCCAAGATGAGCTAATTTGTACACTTTCTAAGAAAAATACATATTTAAGGACTAATGAGATGGTGATTGGGAAAATTATGTCGGAAGATTGGGAGAGGATGAAAACCAGCACAAATATGACTTTTTGGAAGTGAAATTTGCTATCCAAGCCATATCTTGGTATTGTCATAAAGGACCCTGTACTAATATTACTTATGAGCACATAAGTAGTAACAGGCATGAGCAGGGGCCTGGCCAGGGATCGCCTCATGGTCCCGTATTAAAGCAGGAAAAGCATTTTCCTCCACTATTGATAGTGGCAGTGGGAATATTTTACCTGACATGAGACGAGTGCTTTACAGGGCACAACCAACCACCATTGGCCCATTAAATATATGTAAATGAGAAGAAACTCAGGAGGACTGGGCAATAATAGCAGGCTTGAGAGAGAAATGGATTCCGGATAGTGATTAATTTATTTGATGATGCCTCTAGTGAGGAATTTTAGGTCACAAATTAAGTGACAGGATGACAAATTACCATTTTAAGGAATTTACTCGGAATCATTAACGAACAATCGTCAGGAAGTTTATGGCGGCTCAAGAAGACGGTATAAATATAGATCTTCTTCCTTATCTGAGATGAATTATTAATTATCTTCTTGAAAAGCTCTCCCAAGTGTTAGTCTGAGTGGGTGTTATGCATGGTATACTTCTAACTAAATTGGAGAATCATTTAGAGCGAATGCTAGTGTAATTTCATGATCAGACTGTGCAGTCAGAGAGCCAAATTGACTAGCTGATAGAAACAAGGACATTTTGTCAGTTTCCCTTTCATTGTAGAAGCCGCTACATAAAATCTTCATTTTATGAAACAGGCATAAATAATTTGCTAAATAAAAAGACATTCGCAAACCTGATAACTATTAAGGTGCTAACAAAACAAAACTGAGGTGTAAGTTTCTAGTGTGAGTCTTTATGTGTCATCGGTTATAACTGTATGCAACTACAAAAATAAAGCACTGAGAACAAGAGGAATAAAATGTATGCTCTTGAAATAACAGGCATTATTGGTCTATGCGTCAGTAAAAGTAAAAACAAATAATTCTGGTTAAATTTATTGAACTACTGGAATATTTCCCTAATGTTTTCCACTCACATGCAAGACAAAGTCTTTGTGATTTCTGTCGCTTGCCTTTTTATTTTCCTCTAATCCAGACGTGGATCCTAACTGGCATCCTCACTTTAGCCGAATGGTTACCATTTCCTCCTCTTGCACGTCTACACGCCGTGTTATTGCCGAGTGGCTTGAAATTAAGCCCCGCAGTCCAAGAGTTTTCATTATTAACTGGCTTCACTGCATTGCTGAACAAAAAAAAAACAGCACACATTAGAACACACGTTAAAAGTGCAAAGTATAGTACGCACTACAAAAGCATGGATGCCGTTATCCATCGTAACGCTTAAAGATCTAGAATTGTGACTAGAAGAGACACTACTGGTTTACAGATGTTGCATCAATGTGTCTTCATTAGAAGCAACTGAGAACAAATACTAGAGTATACAAACATGAAAAATGCAAATTCATGGCCCAATGTGCACCTTAGTTCTGTTTTGTATTTCTTTCTATGCCCATGAGGAATACGTCCAGGAACACTGGCTACCTCCAGCATTCTAAAAACATGCAGATGGCTAAACCACTACCTCTAAACTGCCCATAGTGTGTGTGTGTATATATATATATATATATATGAATGTGACTCTAGGCTGGCCCCTGCCTTGTGCCCTGTGCTTCTGAGAATAGGTTGCAGGCCTGCTGCAAACCGTCCATCCATCCATTATCTGAAACCACCCAATCCCAACTGGGGTTGTGTGGGGCACCAGAGCCTATCCTGGGAACAATGGGTGCAGGCAGGAACCAACCCTGGGCAGTCGCCAGCACACCACAGGGTGCACTCATTCACACCTACAGGGCCAATTGAGACACACCAATCGACCTATCCTGCATGCTTTTGGACTGTGGGAGGAAACCAGAGCCCGCAGTGAAGATGAGGAGAGTGTGTGAACTCCACACAGGAAGGACCTGGGACCAAACCCAGGACTCCCTTGCTGTGAGGCAGCAGCGCTAACCACCGTGCCACCCCCACTGCAAGCTGGTGCTGGATAAAGGACTATGACGACAAGGATGGATGAATAAAGTTATAGATCACTGCGTCTGCTAAGTAGCTAAAAAATACCCAATATATTGTAATCTTTCAGGCTAAAACTAGGGTTGTTATTCTACATTCAGTTGGAAGACAGAGGATTTCTGATTACACACAGTAAGAAGCTAGACCCTCGATATTTTGCCTGCATTAATAACGCACAGCTGGCTGTACTGGATGAGAAAAAGACGAGCTGCTGGGCTAATTAAAGGAAACGACCAGGTCCTCCACCAAACTACGTCTATAAGAGGCCAATAAATGTTTCAATTTTGTTGCTACAGAACTAATGTAACCCAAGACAAACTTGATGTCAAGTTGACTGTTATATTAATTTTACAGTAAATGTTCTGAAAAATGGGCACCCCATTACATCAAAAGGAATGTTCACTCTGATTAACGCTCCAATATCAAACTTCCAGTATTAAATCCTCTCTCCAACCTTCGACCATTACCTTGTTGAAGTATTGTGTGTGAGCCAAAAACATGGGAGACCAAGCAAAATAAATAAATGCCTTTGATATCTTTGGTATCGTTTCACTCCATCATCAGAGCAAATGCGCTTGACATTTTAAGAGTCTCTCTTTCGCTACATGCGCTCAATAAGATCAGCAACAAACTGATTATTTTGCATGGTTACCTTATGATTAATCCTTAATTGTATAATTAGACACATGCCTTTGCTGATTACCGAATGGATGCTGAAGAGAGGATGCCTACAGGGCCACCTTGAGGACAGCAGCTGAAATGCAGATCAGACTGCTTGATGATTTTATGTTTTTTTTAAAAAAAAAAAACTAAGAAAAAAATCTGGGCCCAACTCAAGTTTAATGTTGTTCACCTGCTACAAAGGTCACTGGTTCTGGGTGTACCTTACCTTTAATTAACTTCATGATCAATTCAAGAACACAAATCCTAGAATCAGAAACAGTTGTTACAAGAGTCATGGATAGTAAAAGATACAGTCACGTCCCAAAGTAGTTCATCCTTGACTTGATTCCATATATTTCTCACCAAAAGATAATGAGCATTGATATGTTTTATTTCAGTTGCATACAAAACAGCACATCGAGGCAATTATGTTGGATTGAGCACGCTGCTATTTTTCATGCTTTTATAATGTCCGAAAAGACCTTTAAGTCTGCCAAGTGGAATGCAATCGCAGACTGTGCTGCTCAGATTTTATCACAGCTTCCCTGGCACAACCCATTAATCCATTAATTACAGTTAAACTAATATTTAAAGGTACAAGATCGCACTTTATTTAACTGTTAAGAAAGCCAGATGCTCCAACGCGAGTCTCTGTCAGGGCTGTCGCAGCCGTTTGGCACGCCGTGTTTGAACCCCTCCCAAAATGTGGATGAGAGGAGGCAGGGGTGACAGGAGGGACATCCGCTGTGTACATTAATCAGACAGAGTCCTTGATTTCCCTTCTGGGTCTACTTACGAGAGTCAGTGTTCAGCAGCGGTAGGCAAGACAAATGCAATCTTCAGTTTAACAATCCTGCCCCGGCACTTTCACACTTAAAAAAGTCATGTTTTCCAAAGAAAGAAAAAAAAAAAGAATTAAAATAAGCACTTCACAGCTTTGGCGTTGTCACAATAATTTCTGTAATTTTAGGGCATTGGGGATTTTGATTGTCTGAGCTCGTTAAACGGATGCTATGCCTGACGCCGTGTTAATTGTGCATTTGTACAGCAGAATGAGAAAGAAAGGTTATGTCATAATTTATATCCGTAATCCATAATGCATGATTCCTGTGCTTTCGGTTGAGATTATCCAGTCCCGGAAGGGAATTATAAAGTGTTTCTCATCTGATAGCTCAAAGAATCAATCAATTCATTGATTGTCATACAGGACGTCATACAAAAACAGGCAGAACTTTTGATTTAAGTAAAAAGTTTTAGCTGGATATAAGAAACTTTTCTCCAGTGCATTTCTTGTTCAAACCTTAATTTACAATTAAGTAGCTGATAAGCTATTGTAATTACTAGAACATATAATAGCACTAATGTTTTCAAATGAAAAAGACTGACATTCAATCATAAAATTGCAACCCCATCCATCAGACTTTTAAACTGATACCTTACAAAATGACAACTAAATTCACACATTGGTGGCACAATCTAAAGTTTCCTGGACAGCAAGCAAGAAGTATCCACCAAAGCATATTATTCACCAAGCAGTTAAGAGACACTATGTGAGAGATATATGGTAGGTTATGGAATGTTAAAAAAGGAATTCCACTTTTCACCATCCGACTCCAGTTTCAGAAGTGTCCTCAGAAGCAATGATTTATGCAGTTCATGGGATATGCATCCACTTTGCTTTCCTTGGTCCTGAAATAAATTGAATGGGATCTCGCAGTGGGGCAGTCACGTGCTCGCCAGAGATCTGGGCTATTTTTCCCCCTGCAAGCTTTGCCCCAAATTAATTACATGAGCGATTACTTTGTTCAGAGGAGAAACACGACTGCTGGTCTTACAGCCAGCCTGGTCCAGATCACTGGTGCGTTCACAGTCCATTTCCCTAGCTGGACTGTAGCTTCCCCTTTCCCTTCCTAAGTTTACATGCTGCAATAGAACTGCTAGGAGATGTGACCACATCCAGGAGATGATCTATTTGCCTCACTGGCATTCCTCAGTTCTCGCCCCATGTTCACAACCAAAACTGATTTATTGATTATTTAATGAGCTGGTTTATCACTTGTCCAAAAGTCCAAGTTGCCACGGCCGGTGAATAAATCACAGGGTTTCACACGAAATATGACTGAAATCATCACCTTTTAAAGTGCCACATGGGTGATGTGAGACCCTAACCTTCATGTTGAGATGAGTGTGTTGACTCTGCAGTGGCCACATCTTATGGGTCATTATGGGTCACCATTAATAGTTAATTGTAAGTTGATTTATTACCTGTATGTTACTTTGGACGGAAGTGTCAGTTAAATACATAACTGTTAATATCAAGGTTACATCAGGGCTTACATTGTAAATAGTCCAGATTTTTGTTTCTTTTGCACATCTCTTCTCTTTCAATTATGTTGTATTTTCTTTATATTATTTAGCCTTATTTCGCAACTCTTGAGATTTTCAAAGACATCAAGCCTGTCCATCCATTTTTTAACCAGCAATCCAGTACAGGATCACGGATACATGTATATCTATTATTTTATATAATGAATGTTCCCCTTTTGTAAGATAAAATGTGAAAAAGTTGAATGTTCTGTTGTGTTTCCACAGTATTTAGTCATCCATGCTGTGTCAGTGGGGAAAGACGACATAGAAATTGTGAGAAGCGCAGAGCCCACATGAATGCTCGTTGAGCTTAAATTCAGGAAATCCCCGACTACCTCTCCTTGTCACAAGCGAGCGCACGAGTGGCCCCGGCCGTGTTCGTGCTGCACCTTGAAGGGGGAACCGTGCTTCTTTGTTCCCTACGTTGAGCCTAATTTCATGCCGCGGTGATCACTGAGGTACCGACGGTCACTGAAGCGCGAACAACGCTGTAGCCGATCGCAGAGCGGTAGGCTCATTACGTCATCACGCTAATTTAATGTTCAGTTGGCTTACCTTTATTCTTTATAAACGAAAATAGCAGACTTCTTCCCATGAGTGTTTTCATCCAGTCAACCAACCGATTAATCAATCAACCAGAATTCAGCCAATCGATCAATAAATTGTCATTCAGTTACATTTTTTGCTGCGGTATTATATTTTAAATAAATCTGTAGAACACCTTGCACATTAATAAGTGAATGAGTGATTTGTGTAATGTATACAAATTCACATTTATTTTATGTATACTTTTGTCTATAGAGCCTAACAGGTTGTTTATACCATTTATCTAGTGCAGGGTTGCAGCCAACAAACAAACAAATAGCAGACATGCATCTTCTTTGTAACATAAAAAGCTCAAACAGCTAGTAAAACACACCTCTGAATAAATGCTGAATCAGTTATTTCCATTTTTGCATCATTCAAACAAATATACTTTTTCACATTTTCTTTGTGTTTTCTCTTAGCAATCATCTGCAATTCAGCAGCAAATGAGCGTTGGACGTCCACCGACAATTTGGCCACATTTCTGAGCGGAACAGATTTTCTGCTCTCAAAAGGAACACAAAACCATCAGTCCGTCAGTATGGAAATCAGGCGCGTCCGCGGCATCTCACCGTCATAACGAGGCCGAGTGTAAATAACGTGTGACCCGCATCTCAGAGAGGATCCTCCCTCGCTACGTCTCCTTTGACGGCGGGCAGGTACTGACAAAAAAGCCCTAACGCGTGATACGCCGCTTCTGGACGCGGCATGATTAACCTCTGCTCTGGGCCGCTGCTTCCCGAAGCATTATCGCCTATTGACCTGGGCCGTCTCATTGCCGCAGCTGTTGCGAAAGGTCTGGAGATCGGGGACTTGCTGTAGTAATGGGCAAGAGACTAATTGTCTGTTCTTTGTAGGCTAAAGTTATTGGCAGCTGCCATTGTATCAAACAGTCTGCTGTCACGCCGAGAAACTAACCAGAGCACACTAATTGCGATGGCCTTTTCATCATCTGAAATCGGCTTGCTGAGGGGTGTGCTGGAGAGAACCTCTTCGACGCTGATGTCAGAGCCAGCTGAGATGCCGGTCGAGGCGAGCGGGCCATGACCACCGAGATCGTCCCTCAAGGCCCGCCCCCGGTCCCGGTAGCATCATGGGCCTGTGTTCCGTCACCCCCGTCGTTTAGGAGGGGTGCTTGGGGGCAACTCAGGAGGGGTGAGGGTGGGGGGTGGAGGCAGAGGCGGGGCTGAAGGGGAGGCCAGTGGAAAGTTCAGTGGCACCAGGGTTGTGCGACGGGAAAGTGGTCACCACATGACAAGGGATCAATACTGTCCTCAGAGAGGCTGGAGTCAAACTGCTGGGTCTGACAGGGGGCCACACGGTATAATTGGATCACACAGGCTCTGCGAGTCGCCTAACCGCCCACCCCCACCAACTCCACCCCCCCCCCC
>JAODKC010000001.1:41433767-41450229 GCA_026777985.1 Mormyrops attenuatus
TCGCCCCATGCAAATGTCCACTTAGCAGATGAATACCGCCGATATTAGACACATTCTTCATGCTTTTATGCAAACGAAAGATCTGTGTCATCCCAGGATTTCATGGAAATAAGGCGCAATTTATTCCTCGTGGGAAGAGTGAAGCCGCCTGTAAAGAATGGGGAAATTGTTTGGTTCAGCCTATTAAAATGGGCGATAAAATACGGTCCTGAAAAACAAACAGTGGCAGAGTTTGGGGGTAAGAGGGAATTAAGGAAAAGCAGCAGCTTTGTGCGGAGGAGAAAACACAGGGAATGAAAGAGGCACCCTCTATTTCAGAATTCATTCTTCACCTGTAACCCTGCGCACTTTATAGCCATTGTACTGACGCTTACATTCAATGCTGGGACAATCACAATAGTTTTTTTGAAAAATGTATTTTATGTTCAGGTCTATGGTAAGGGCTGAGCAGCTGAAGAAGTGGAAGTGGCAGTACTTAAGGAATCAGCTGAACACGTTTGTATTCGTAGCTTGTGTGTTGTTTGTATCATAGGTACTACAGGTACATGAGAAGGAGGTGATTACAAAAACTGCTGGCATTTTTGCATGTAGTTTTCAAAGCTATACGTCAGTATAACTGTGTGTATATATATATATATATATATATATATAGTTTTTATTATATATTTTTAGGAGGATGTAAGTGGTAGTGCTTCAGAAAGCAGTTTCATGGCGCTACCTTGTCTTTTTCGTGTGAGGACACTGAACAAAAGAAATTTTAGAGATCGCTGCATGTAGACGAAGGGCCGAGACCGCGACAGGCGTGACTAAAATACTTACCAAGTCATCCAGCTAAAAAGCTAATTACAGCCTTTTTATCACCAAAGCTGAACCATGTTTGCAACATTAGCGCGGAGGGCGAGTCACATGACCGACTCCGGAATTTCAAACCGCAGACATCTGAGCCAGGTGGATTAAAGGTTGGTTAAACATTGAACCGGAATCCATATGTAAATTTCTAACACCAATTAGAAGACGCCGTTTGTGATGTATCTCTCCACCACATTACACTGCTCTGTTTTCAAACAATTCATTTAATTTAATCAAATTAAAAGCTCAGAACTCTGAGGTTATGGGTTTCTGAACAAAACGAGGTCCGTCTTGTTTCTGTTCTTTTAACCAGACAATAAGAGATTCGATTACAGTGTATTTGATGACCAAAATCAATGTGTTGAACACCGTTGTTTAAAAAAAAAAGCGGATTTATTGATTGTTTTTCTGAGTTGATGAAGCATGATTACGAATTTGAGCAGCAGCGATAAGAATGCAGGAGTGAGTGAAACCACATTGGTGTGAAGGTGTCGCTGTGGTCATCCTGAGGCGTTTGAGGAAGACCGCAACGTTGGAACCACCCAAGCATGCACCGGTGAGACTGAATCAATGTTTTGCCATTCTATGTCAGGCCCAGCCCTGGGCCGAGAGATCAGCGGTCCCCAAAGACACGGTTAACAAATAGAGAGGAAGAAAAAAGGCAGAGAAAAACTTCTGGGCGGTCACTGGGCTGGTGCTAAGTGATCTGTGTTTGCTCCGGACACGCCATTCCCTAACCCTGTGAAATTAAGAGCCCTTCCTGACATCTGACCCCCTGACCTCACACATAATATCAAATTCAAAAAGCACCATGCATGAGTGTTCCCGAGTAATGTAAAAAAGTCACCCCCAACCCGAAATGACCATGCCAGTGTTTTTATCCAGCAAAGCTTTGGTGAGCCCACGGTTCGTCTACGAACCTCAACTTCAAGACGAGAGTTAACACAAGGAAACAAAGACGACTCAACCTGCCCATTTCCTTCCTGTTCCTACAAAAATCCTTCCCAGTTCCATTATGAGGTTGTTTTTCCTCAATTAAGCCAGAAAATAAGACTGTAGACACCCTTAATGGTTTCAAAATGGTTATTTTTTTCCCCCACCTGCAACAAAAATCTGTACAGAATGTGCCAGGTTTTTTTATGGTTTCTGGAAGCATTAAAGGGGTAAAGAAGTGTTTTTTAATGAAAATAATTTCACGGCTACCACCTGGAGGATGACAGCGTACAAGAGTAGGTACAACGTGCTGCATGCCTCTCTTAGACTCTGCCGAAGGGAAGATTGGCAGCCTGAAGTGGGGTTTACAGGCAGACCTACACACAAGACCTCTTCACCCATGATTCATAATCACTACTCAGCAAGAGACGTATGTCCCAGGAAAAAGGCTGTCGCAGCCATTAGAGGTGTGCTTAAACTCCACTTAAATATCACTCCGTCGACTATTACTTAAACCATAGTTTGGTATTTAAATGACACTTTTAGGTGCTTTTTAAGTTTGGTAATACAATTGCTGGCGAGCTGCGACTGAGATCTGGCATTGTTGTGAAAGAGTGGCCAATGCGGGGAACCCTGCAATGCCAAGAAATGACAAAAGCAATCAGCGCTAAGGGGATGTCCCTCAGTGCCTTCGGACCATAACACTTCTCATTAAGAGTGACTTGCTTTTCTTATAAAGATGAGCCGTGAATACTATAGTAGAGGCTCACCTTTAGGTGTTATTTAATGTTTTTTTTTAGCCTCTACAGAATATCATGGAAATATAGATCACTTCCGCGATTGAATATTCAATTCATTTTGGTTCAAAGAGAGGGAAACGTTGACACCTTTCCGCAACGTCCGAATCCTTTAGACAAAAAAACTGATGGTTATAGATTTCTTTGAGAAATGTCACTCAGAAGCTGATGCATTTGTTTATTATAATTTTTTTTAGTCCCTTATTTTTCTTTCCACTAGTTGTACCGCGGTAGGAAATGGCCTCCCAGACCCATATATTACATGAGCGTCGGCAGGTCCTGGAGCGGGATGAACTAGCGGATCCACCCCAGGGTCAGCCACGGAGTCCCGCTCCTCCAAGAAGCAGAGTCAGGGTGATGGCGTGTAAACAAACGTGACGGATCCTGTGACAGGCACACGCGGCGGATCGAGCGTTTAACGATGGCCGCCCATAATCCTGGCTGGGAGGTGCGGGATGCCGTGGAAACACGGTCAGAACATCCGTCACCGTCGCTGCTGGCCCCTTTGACATCCTCCACAAACCTGACCTGACTGCTTATTGCTAACATATGGCTTAGTCACCCCTTTAAACAATCATTAATCCATCCATCCATCCATCTTCTGTCGCCGCTTATCCAGTGCAGGGCCGTGAGGGGCCCCCGGAGCCTATCCCAGGATGCACAGGGCAGAAAGTGCCCTGGATGGGATGTCAGTTCATCACAAGGCGCACGCACACACACACATACACACACACACACACACACACATACACACACACACTCACACATATTACTCCTCACTTTTCATTTTACATCCTCCTGATCACAGCCTTATGTAATGTCACTGATACCATTGTGTTTATTGTCGTATTTCACAGTTTTATTTTATTGCTATCTTAACATTATTATTTTTCATTAACCTTGTTGTGCTATTACAGTTCTTTGTATTACATACTTCCCTTTTGAGCATAATCCAGAAAGCAGGCAGAAAAAGCATTTCACAACACGCATGTACAATGTAACAAATAAAATGACAAGTAAAACGTGAAGCTGGCAGATCAGAAACAGCGATACATCTCACTGCATGGCTCTGCACTGTGTAAAATAGGGCAAATGAGAACATAAATCACCCATACAACTAAAGAGGCAGTGACCAGCCTGTCCCCCAAATCTCCTGTGATTACAGTTGACCCTTCCACATTGCAGGAGTTAGGGGTGCAGGCACCCTGTGATCTGGAAAAACCGTGTCGTATTTTTTGGCAAGTGGAGCAAAGCGAAGCGAAAAGATACGAGAAACACTAGATGTAACGATCCCTGGGAGATCACGTGATATCTGGAGACATCATGTGAGAGGCTGCCGTAAACACACATGGCATCCTCCAAACCAGCACTGTACGTATACTTTCTGTATTTTTGAGTCACTCAACTTTTTGTGTGTCGCCTGCTGGCCCTTATTGCAGTTTTCACAAAACTCCCCAAAAAAATTCCCATTTAATTTCTTATGCCGACTCCACGATATATTGAAACCACGATGTGGAATGTCGTGATGCAGAAGGGTCAAATGTATACATAATTTAATAATTTATGCGTGACTCTCTGTGTTTTAATATATTTTTTACTTATTAAGTATATTTGTTATTTCTTGGTTTTGTTCAATTTTGAATATGCTACACTACAGTTTAATTTTTGTCGAATACTACTCAGTTAGTAATCCACTTTTCTTCAGTTAATCTACTGCGTAAGGCAGATTTACAGCCCGATACTCTTTGCCACAGGCTCCAGAAGTGAAATTTAACCACACTTTGTAGATAACAGAATTAGCCTGGTGTTAGTGGTCAGTATTTATCATTCTGAGGCGTGATGATATCTGTTAAGAGGACAAGGCAATAGTATGTGGTTGTTTTATGTTCAGAGAAACACTAAATTAAAGTCATGGCACTCATTTTCTACAGTCAACATGCTTTATTGATCGTTTTATTTTATTTAGATTGATTTTTTTTTAGAAAATAGTGTTCCGCTCAATAAGTTTAAAGCCGTGTTCAGACAGATTATCTAACATACTATGGGATATTATTTCACGTAGTTTCTTGGAGACAGTCTTTCATTGCGTAAAATTAATGCGCTGTTTATAATTTGCTATTTAGTTATTAGCATATTTTGGGATCTGCTCTGGGAATCTTTTAGATGTTGAGAGCTTATGGCTGCACATCATGATAGATGCTTGGGTACCCGTGATCAAAAGTAAAATCCCCATGGGTTATTCCACTACAGATATGTAACATAAACCCATGCTTCCCATTTAACGGGACATGATTGTCAGAGACTTGGGAAAAAAACACTGAAAAACTCTTGAGCAATTTAACCCTTTAGATGTACATTACTTCTGACTGTAATATGATTCCATGATTTGAAACAGGTACACTAAAATATTTACAGTAGAAATATAGCTTGTACATGACAGAGATGAAGAACCTTGGCTTCCCATCCTCTTTGGAGGCCAGTAATGAAAACCCCCAAAGATAATCGCCATCCTGTCACACCCTGCCCATTGGACCCTCCTGTTTCCTCCCTAGTGTGGCCTAATGAGCCACGCCTGTTACCTGTTGTCTTAACTCCTGTTCCTAACTCTTATGTGAATCACTCCCAGCTGCCTCTTGTTTGGTCCTTCATTAGTCATGTATTTAAGTGCTTCCCAGTGCTGTGGTCCCCAGTCTCGGCATTAACGTCAAACGTCCGTGTAGCCTATGCTTTCCCTAGTTCCCAGATTCCCGTTTTGGATCCCCAGTGATCTCGTTTGTTTTCAGTATTTGGTAATTCAGTTAAATAAAACCTGCCTGCTCCCATGTTCTTTGTCCCTCAACACATGGAACATCTTGCAAATTTAGCCTTAGCACTCAGCGGCCTGGTACCCATAACCAAGCTAAGGGGAAGGTCCATTGGGGAGAGCCTACCCCCCCATCCCCCCTCCGTTTACCTCTCGCACCAGTGTTTACGAATAATTGCATTTCACTATATATAATTCATTTCAATCAACAGGCTTGTGGGCAAGGCGAACTCTCGTTTCCGTGGGAGTTCGTCTAATAAGCGGCAGGGCTGTGAGGAAGGCTTGTCAATGTTTGCCAGTGCGTTTGCTCAGGGATAAAGCGCGTGATGAATTTCCCCACATCCGCATGTATGCATGCGGCCCAGATTCTGCTTGGTGCGAGGAACGCCCCTGGTGTGCCTTTAAAACTCCCCAAGAATCAAAGAATTAACAGTTCCAGACCACACAAAAAACCCTAAATCCCGCTTTAATAACTATTTTATTTCGGTTGCACTTTGGAAAAAGAACAGAGGAAAGGTATGCATATGAGTACCTTCTTTATGTTGTCATGGACATACTGCATTCTTTCAGGATTAAACCCTAAAATCTTGTTTACTTTAATATATGGAAAATTTGCATGGTAACAAAGGTCTGTAAATCATGGGTCAATAATAAGAAAGAAACAATAATAATAATTTGGATAAATTGCATGGTTCACCCCACATTGCTTCGATATTCAAGCAGGATATCATGGAAATTTTAACAGTCATAGCAGATTAACCTTGTGCGTGCTTTTCTTACCATCAATCTGATGAATTTACATGCATCAGAATGAAAATGCTCTCTGGAGGGAAAAGGTGTTTTTTCCCCCTTCACATCTTGGACCACCTCCCTGTGAAAAATCTGAACTATTATACTGGCATTTTTAAGCATTAATAATAAATCATGCATGGCTTGAGTGGGAGATGAGAGACGTAATGTTGGTGAAGTGGTTTCTTGGGTACCTCCTTGTCAAGTGACTTGGAAAGAGCGCCTCACAATGAAATCGCTAATCTGCTTTTTGTGTACGCTGGTGAGACACGTGACCCTTTGTAATGCAAACGCTAAAGATATTGCATGTGACTGTTTTGGAAGGGTAATTGTAGGTATGCTCTATACTGGAAAGTCTAAATGTTGCCTGCGAATCCATGAAATGCATGGGAATTTTTAACAGTCCAGTTAGGAGATGTCATTATAATATAAACATTTTAACTTAAGGAATCCCTTGGTTTGGGGAGTTTTTCTCGTTTGTTTCATGTATTCTATGTGACCATTTGCGTCAGTCGTACGGAAACACTTATTAATACCGCAAGTACTAACTGGAAAATGGATAATATGAAAAAATATGACTGAAGAATTACAAGGTTTCTCATGAGGAATATTTTGAATATCACTGCAGCCCATTCTGGAAGGACTTATCCAGCTCTCCTTTACCTCTGCCTGAGTTGTGAAGAGTAATGGTTTTGGAGAAGATGGTTATGGAGAAGATGGTTATGGAGAAGATGGTTATGGAGAACAGCACATTGACATTTGTTAAAGGAGATCTATGAGGACGGCTGAGATTACGATTTAAAATGCAATTTAAAAACAATAATACCAATCAATAGGCCCAAATAGTAGGAGATGTAGCTTCTGAATGACAGGAGGGACTGGTAGGGACACAGGAATGTGCATCCTCATTGACCTCAGATGGAATTGATAAACAGCAGCTTGCTGTCAAGGACAAGGCATTGTGGGTAGGGTGGTAGGGATTCATCATGCCTACTGTGTCAGTTACCACATGTCCGTTTTCATGCCTCATTGAAAGCTGTCTCAAGAGCAGCAGCTATACACTTAATGCTGTATTAATTGAAACTGGAAAATGACTGGCTTCAGAATAAACATTCCTTCCTTTTGTGTATTTGCGAGCTGGTATTTAATGGTGGGTCACTATGCATCACAGAATGGGAATAAACTCTCAGTGTGCTGGTTGTACAGTCTCCAGAAATAAACTGATTATCTCTTATTAATTTAACTATATATATTATCTTTTCGCTTTTTTATCAGGAGACACCTCTTTAAGCAGCACAGATTCAAGGTAATAACATCGAACATACGTCCGGGTGCTACATTCAGCACTGTCAGCCCAAGAAAAGTCCTGCCGCAACATCTGTTAAGAATAAAGAAGAGAGCAAATGTTATCAGACAGGGCTCTTACAAGGACCCCAGTGGCGTGTCAGGATCTTCGGAATTAGAATGTGAATATTAATCAATCCCCCGGCTTGAATTAAACGCCGAAATCCCTGCCTCATAAGATTTCGAGGCAAGAAATGTAGATTTCCTTTATTAGACTGTCTTCATTGTCTGTTTAGCTACTTAATTGCTCTGTGCCTTTGCTCGCCAGAAGTCGCCCCATGCCAAGTCCCCACCAAATTACTCCACTTAAGCTCCTGCTCCCGATATATTACGGGCTACCTTTCTTAGAGGTGTGAGTATTCCGACACTAGTTGCCCAAGAACCGCTTTCCTATATTTTCTGAGCTGTGATGTTGCAAAAAAGAGGCATAATATTATCAATAATGGCTTTGTGACATATATTCTTACACTGCAAAATTTTTCAAGCTCCTTTGGACAAGGGTGCCTCTTGTCTGGCGTGCCGTGTTGGAGGACTGTTTCTCAATGTAGTGAACCCAGCTCATAGCGTTGGGACCCCTAAAATGCATATGGTTTCTCTGAACACTGTGATGGACAACCTGACCAATTCACATTGCCAAATTTTTAAGGACGAAAGCAGTACTCTTACTTTTTAAAAATGTATGTTTATATCTAGCATAAGAAAAGCCCATATTGGTATAATTTAAAGGGTGACAAACACATTACATCAGCATGGAAGATTGAGAAGTGGCAACCCCAGCCACATGTACATGATTTCTAACTCTACTCTTTCCTATGAATTTAGTTATTTAGTTGTCATTGCTAACCTATATCGGACTTTTGCCTATATACCGCCATGGAAAATTATTGCTCTCTTATAACAGTTAATTTTTGCAGGTGGAACTTCCACAAACAGTACGGATTACTGTCAGAATAACTATTGAGAGTATGAATATTGAAAGGGCAACACCAGTTATGACAGTATCGAATTATCCTCTTGAGATGTCTGTCCTCTAACAAAAGTTATTGACATTGAGGAGAATGCCAGGAGACGCCATTATGGCCCTTGTGATTATGTACTGGATCAGGTCCGTGCCACTTTACAGAAATTTGTAATGGTGTCTAGAGATTGGGATGACAGTTATTTTAGCATTTCCCAGCAGCATGGAAGCAGAGATATGTAACGGGAGATAGTAAGCATTTATATGAATATGAAAATCATCAGCCTGTCCTATTTTCATAAATCATCGGCCCTCGGTGAGAGGGGACTGCAGGGGCGCTCTCCATTCACAGATACAGCAGCGGCGGCCCGCGGACAGAAATCATGCTGAATGTGCTTGGGTAGATAACTACACGTGTCGGACGGCCAGCGGAAACTGTTTACACAAAACAGGGAGCAGATAGGAGGAGATCTAATTGACTTGTAAGAGACTGTGCCGAGCTTGCCCGGTGATTCCGCGGCTGCTGCCGGAACGGGCTCGCAGTGGGGCCGGCCGCGAGGCTGCACATCAGCGCTGGTATCCCCGGCGTGGCGATTCAGTGATTCACGGCATATGAATCCTTGTCGTATTCTCTCTTCATTTGGCTTAGCATTCGCTTGGTGATGCAAGAGTCAGCTACGGGTGGGGAGGGAGAGGGGGGGCAAACACAGGGCCATTGAGTGCTGGGGGATGGGGTTATGTCCTGGAAGCCCGGCATTCAGGGACCCCCATTGAGTCGGGTGATGGTGACAGGTCCGCACCGTGGACCAGACCTGTCACTCACCATCTTCTCAGCAGTTAGCGGAAAATAGCAGGAGGGGAGATCAGGCTGCATGTATCTCTCCTTCCGTTATTATCGTGTTATGTCTTTATGCGAAGTGGCCCCCCGTTTCCCTCCCTTTTTACGTGGAAAAATAATACATGATAGCTAAATACATTTATCATAAATGCCATGGTGCAAAGCTTTTAATCGCAGTCACTGTCATGACCCGTCCTGTCCATCCCCTGGTATGACCAGCAGGGGCTGCTGCTGGTCCTCCGGATCCCTCCTGATTCTTCCCAGGTGTGTCTTTCTCGTTGTCCCCAACCCTGTTGTGTTAATCATCCTCACCTGCATCCTGGCAGCACCTTGTTAGTCCTGCATATATGTGCTTCCCAGTCCTGTGTTCCCCAGTCCGGTCATTGATGTCAGCCCTCTTGTTGCCTGTACCCTTCCCAGTACTAGTCTTCCAGTTTTGACCCCTCGCAGTCCAGTTTGTTTCCCCACTCCTGTTTTGTCCCTTTTGTTTTCCGGACGCATGATCTTGAGTTCTTTACTTTTTTTAGTCACGATATTCATTTTGATTTGAAGATGGCAAATATATCATGTAAATATATTCTAAGTGTTAGTCATTCGAATTTTATTCTGTGATGAATATTATAGGATGAATATCTTTTACGAAATGTAAACGGCCCACATAAAGCATTTGCTTGGCAAAAAAATATTTTTTTATAAAGACTGCTTAGCAATATTTTACAGTAAACTATGCAAAGAGAGGTACCAGTTCACAGTAACGCTCCATTTCACCTTTTATAAATAGTAGTAAGTCATTAATGAAAAGACAACTGTTATAACCTGTTTAGATTCGTCTAATAATGATTTACGAAGTGATACACCCTAATTAATAACCCCGTCATAAACCATTCATAAACCCTTTATAAGGGTAGTCTTATTGTAAAGTGGTACCTGAAAAGAATTACAGGATTAAGAAAAATATTTTTTTTTTAAAAACTGCAACCAGCATTTTGGTAAAGTTTTCAATAAAAAAACACAACAACAATAATTTCCTGCCCTAGAAAACAGTGTGAAGTGTTTCAAACAGAGGCAGACCTTCTGTAATTCTCTTCCAACAGCAGGTCTGTAAAACCTGCAGCTGTACTTCACGTCTGTGTGGAACATGGGGCGGGGGGTGGGTGCGTGGACATGCTCGTTCGTCAGATGCACCCTGCGCACCTGAAAGCAGGGGCTCTGACTGGGATGTCAAGGTACTGCCAATTCGCCAAATTCACAGGTTACCATAGCGACCATTACCAACACTACACAACTTATTTTTTTGTAGACACCTATTACAAAATCAAAGACAGTTTAGTTTTTTACCCCTGGTTTTTAAAGACCCGGGTCCCAGCTGGCACATTGTTGACTGATCAGTAATCCATCCATCCATTTTTTGAAACCGGGGAATCCCAACTGGGGTCGCGGGGGGGCCGGAGCCTATCTGATCAGTAATTTCCCCCCAAATTCATTTCCAGGTGGCAGGCTGTTCATGCCACAGGCGACACCCAACTTTCTAATTATGAACTGATGCTCAAAACTGTTTCATAGAGCTGGTGAATTTTTTAGCTCTGTAATCCAAATAGGTCAGTCACTGCTGTTTGTCTAATACTACAACAAATGTTATCAGTGTTAGGGAAACCGAGGCAGGGAACCCTGTCACATCGCTACAGACTGAGAAGCTGAGCAGCTGAAGCTGCAGGAAGCCATCAGAAACTGTTACCCCGTCCGTCCACTGTCCAGACAGTGGCCCGGCCAGTCCAACCCCCCACCAAGCGGGGGGCCGACACGAGTCGGACGACCCACCCAATGACATCAACTACCACTTCAATACCGCTCAGAGCTACATGGCCACCAACTCAGAACCAGCAGCATAATTTTACGCTTCCTACAGACATAAAAACACCGGCATGACCATCACCCCCCAGGGCCTGTAGCTTAACCTGGACACCAGATGGGGGGTGGCTGGTAAGAAACGTCACCCCACGCAAACGTAACTTTTTAGCCATTGGCTGGAAGTTTTGTCGGTCACGTGGAAACGGCAGGTATGAATTATAAATGTCCTGGACAGACTGCTGAGGAGCGCATTAATCACGCTAAAAAAGACACAGCCGTTCCCCCACCCTGAGTGTACAGCCCTCAATTATTATTGTGCCCTTACTGAGACCATCATGTACCAGAAAGCTCTGCACATCTGCCTTAGAGTACCCAAAATTTTTATTGGGATGTGCCCTGTTTAAAAGCAAATTACAGGTGCTAGAGTAAAAACAGCTGGTTGAACGTAATCATCGGTGCCACTAAGCTGCCAATGAGGTCAAAGTCAACGTCGTTGGCAGGAATCGTTCTAAAACAGCCTCATGTAACGTCACTTTCTTTGAATCCCAACCATACTTTTTTTTCCACTCAGGAGAACATACGCAAGCTGGAATGCTGATGAGAGTGGAGATCAAATGTCTCCCAGCCATGTAGGGGAAAGAGAGAGAAAGAGAGAGAGGGAGAGATTAACGGCAAATTGCTAATAGAGTAAATGAAACGGAGAAGCAGGCAATCATATTGCAGCAATTACCGCCCAGATGTCCCCATTCAGATCTCTGGGTGTCCTGTTTCATTAGGAGGCCGCCATTGCCTTGTTAAACCCACACCTCGCGGCTCTCAGGGGCGTACAGAGCCCCAGACCCAGGGAACATTTAAAACAACAAAGTGCCATTTGACGCCCTCCACATCCACAGAAGTGGCTCCTCTTCCTGCCTTTGATGTGGCAGGGATTTATTTAATCAATTATGAATCAAAGTTGAGTTTTTCATCCCTTTAGAGGTGGAACTCAAAGATGTGTCTACTGCACTCGCATCCTACTGAAGCGCCCGGCTGATTTCCATCGTGGGTCCATATATTATTCTGTCATCCCCTCCATCTTTTTAAATGGTGTGCGTGTGCTGATGGCCTGGCGCTCCTCGCAGACGAAAGGGTTCCCTCCGTAGGCGACACGTCTACGGCCTACATAAGTCCTCGCTTTACATGGCAGATGGGGCAGGAGAGACCTGGGGGATGGCCTGACAGCAGGGGAAGACTTTGGCCCGACACGTGTAAAGGCAGAACATAAAAAGGATGGTCAATTACACGGCCAAATTACATGTTTAGATTCCGATTAGCCTAACAGGATTAGCTAAGAATTTTCAAAAATAAATAAATTGACAACCAGAAACAAATACCCTGGGTGCAAACATACTTGGTCAATAAACTGATTCTAAATAAATTACGACTACTACTAATACTAACAATAATTATAGTAATAATAATAATAATAACAATAACAAATATGCCCTGTTATGGACTGGCATTCCAGCCTTGTGCCCATTCCTGCCTGGGATAGGCTCCAAGACTCGGTGCAACACTGTACTCAAGAAGCAGTTGGAGGATGGAATAAAATAATAATAACAATGCTCCATGCATTCATTTTCTGTCCTATACAGGGTCGTGGGGGGTCTGTAGGCTATGGGAACAAGGCAGAGAATAACCCACAATGGGGCGCCCACCCATCACAGGGCACAAGGCAGAGAATAACCCAGGATGGGGCGCCCACCCATCACAGGGCACAAGACAGGGAACAACCCAGGATGGGGCGCCCACCCATCACAGGGCACAAGACAGGGAACAACCCAGGATGGGGCGCCCATCCATCGCAGGGCACAAGCCCATACCAGTCACTCACACATGCACGTATATGGGCAATATGGTCATTCCAATTAACCTCAGAGTGTTTTTGAACTGTGGGGGGAAATCTGAGTATCCAAAGGACACCCCATGATGACATAGGGAGAATTTGCAAACCCCACATACATGGAGCCATGGTGGAGACTCAAACGTGGGTCCCAGCGGTGTGAGGCAACAGTGCTAACTACTGCACCACCATGCCGTCAATAATAATAATATTAATAATAATAATAATAATAATAATAATAATACTTTAGCAGATGTGCATATTTCATGTACTAATCCTTTTGTCAGTCATCATTAATAATGTGCAATATGCTTGTACAAAATTTTAAAAAAATGATTACACTTTACTACAAAATTTATTTATTTATTTAATTAATGACACACTCATTCCATAATCCCTCTGTTTCGTCATAATTGCACGATTAGCTCAGATCCTCACATGGTCCTTCCTTCCTTGGTGCAGTGCTGGAAATGCATTTCAGGGGTCTCCTTCCGAAAAATCAACCCAAACATCTTTTACGGTATAAACACGGATGTCGCTTCCCGCTCGCAAAGACATCTTTAGGGTGCTGTTCTCCCTCATTTTTTGTTAGGCGAACTGAAGAGTACACCCCCCCCCAAAGAAGGCCAAGAAGGTTTTATCCCCCCTCCCCATCCCTGTCCTAGCACCAAGGTGGAGGGCAGCTTGGGACTCAAAGGATGGAGTAACAATGTGGATGACATCAGGTCACTCTGCCTCTTCACAGTTACCTGCCTGATAGAATTGTCCCCAGTGTAGATAGGAGGGCTACTGAAGCCTCGCTTTTTGTCAATGCCACTGCATATGATTGATGGCTCAATGGCCACAGTGAATATGCCCTTTTTAAATAATTTATGTTTCCATCACCCGCACGCACTAGTTCATAACTAGCCCGGTGTTTTTTTTTTTTTTTTTTACGTTGACCAGATGAATCAATGAGCTTAAAGACAGGAGATGGTCACCACTGAAAGGTTTAACGGCATCTCCAAGGGGCAGAGATTCTATTAAAGGCCTGAATATTTACTCAGGTGCTCACAATGGCGTTGAAATGTAAATGTTTTTCTCAAGGTGATAGTTAAATGTTAGAAGAGCGGAGACAGGTTAAGCGTTACATATAGCTGTCCATAGACCTTGAATGCGTTTGTGGCACCAAATGAAGTCTGTATCGCTAAAGTGTCAATCCGTGTGAAAAGTGTGTGCTATCACAGACTACATCTCAGCTGCTCGTGTCAGCCGGATGTTTTCAATCACGCTACTTCCATGGGCCAGTCGTGTTCCACTGCTGTGCTTGAAAAAACGGAGTGGAAATATTGGGTAAGTTCACATAGCTAAGAGTTTGCTATCTGATTAGAATGGGCGGCTGTCATGTCTCAGCAGCAGCAGCCATGCAAATGGCAAGACAACAGAGGTGATTAAGGGACCGAAACTTTGATTTTTTCTTTTGCACTGAATTGTGAGGCACACAAATGGTCCGAACACGAAACCACTGGAAAAAGACCCGCTGTAAATCAAATATTCCCTTTATTTGTCTTTTAACAAAATGACAAATTAGCTAAACAATACTGTTTGAATTCTTATTAAAGTTGATTAATTCATATCATTAGTTAACTACATAATAGCTTGCAAAAGATAGCAAATTAATTTTTATAATGTGATTAATTTGTGAAACACTTGAATTAACATCAATAAATCAATTTTTTAAATCAATTACATTATCATTTTTAAATATAGAGCTAATAGTGTACATTAAAAATGTGTAAAAATGACCATCTATCATTTGGTTTTAGCAGAAGGAAGCTTAAATGATCAATGAACATTTTTTTTTCCCACTGGCCCTTAAGATGAATTAAAACCTTTGTTAGAGCTACAGATTTTCTACCAAAAAATTGAATTAATCTGGTGTCTTTAGTTTCTACAAAATGAACAGAAAAAACACAGTTAATCTCACATCTTCTTGTATGAACCCTATATATAGTACAGTGCTTAGGTTTCATACAAGCCATTTCCATATTTTCAGAAAAGTGAGATAAAATCAAATAAGAAAATATTATTCTATGTTCCTTCCTAGTTTCTCCGTTGATGTCAACGCAATTATTTATGGTTGATTTCTTGCTTAAAATGGAGCCAGCAAATGGGCTTATTTTCATTAAAAAGCCACATGCCCACAGTTGTCCTGGATTTCCTATAGAAACACATGTTTATTTTACCAGGCTATAGTCCAGAAGAATAAAAGAATTGTATGGTTCCGGCAATTGTTCTAACACTCCTTCTGGGATATCCTATATAATAACTGAATTAGGTCAAATGTTTCCTGTACGTGTATTCAAGTATGTGCTTTACATCTTTCACATCTACATGTATGTTCATCCATCCATCCATCCATCTTCCAACAGTTTACAGTCCAGGGTCATGAAGGGTGCCAGGCACCAAAGGTCACAAGTCAAGCCACACCCTGAACGGGATAATGAGTATGTCACTATACATGTATACAGTATTTGACCCCAATACAGAATGTTATTTATCAAAATATGCTGGGTATTTAAAACTACTGTCAGTGATGAGTGCCAAATCGTAACAAAAAAACAAACAATCCGTTTCTTTTGGATATCAGATCGCTGTCTTCCACAGGAAGTGCTGGGTCCTGGTCACTTTGCGAGCAAGCTGGAAGGACAGCGGCAAAGTAGTGCTCGCAGTCATAATGTTAGAGATCTCTGCTTTCACCTAGAGCTGCTTACCCCATTTTTTTCCCAGAAACCCACTGGGCATCCCCATTTATGTGGGCCTATATTTTACAGGAGCAGTTTGGATCAAGCACCCTGGTCTGGAAGACCATAGTGGCCGGCCTTGAGGTCATAAGCATACTTTTGTCCAAGCCTTAAAATAAGGACATGGCTCTTTTTTTGCAGATGGTGTCATCAGTAAAATAACATTAACCGGTGCCTTCAACAGTCTGTCCCCATGCCTCAGGTGACATGGTTTTTCATCTTTGGTAGCGAAGGTCTGGACTCTGACGGCTCAGGTGGCTAATGGACTCAGAGCGCGCAGAGATCGCAGGAGGCGTGTGGAGGACGCAGGGCTTCTGCAGTGCCATTCATGTTTACAGAAACGGCAGCTGAGTTCTAGAATTTTCCATTGCGCTCGTATTTAGGTCATGCTGTCCACGGTGTCCCCCTGCCTGTTGTCCTTGGTTAAGCAGGATAGCCTTCAGACTCACCATAAGCCCATACTGGGTAAATGGTGTGGAAAAGGGGTGCATGGAAGGATTTATGTATTCTGGTCCATTTTTCATGCATAAAGTATGCGTGAGTAGCGTTTGTTTTACTGTGAGGGCGGCAGGTAAGAACCAGACCTTGATTTTCACATTTTCCCCGCCCTTTTTCAAGGATCAGCATGTGGGGGTTGG
>JAODKC010000001.1:41450329-41463454 GCA_026777985.1 Mormyrops attenuatus
TACTGCATAATTTTTGGGTTTTTTGGTTTTGTTTTAGTGTGTGGGCGGAAGTTAATAACAAGACTTTGATTTTCACTTTTTCCCCGCCGTTTTTCATGGATCTGCTTGTGGGGGTTGGGGGGCAGTGGGAGCAATGGGGGTGAGGGTGGTAAAAAGGAATCTTCAGGGGGCGGGATGGGAGGGGAGACATAAAACTGTGGGGGATGGAAAAAAAGACATGCAGAGGAGAGGTATAATCACATTGCGACTGTTTTAGGCCACGGGCAGAAATGGGCTCGTCCTGTGTTACTGCGGAGGTTACTACACAGAAGACACCAGTGTGTAGGAGAGACAGGTGGGGAGGAGGATCGATGACAATCCCAAGACTGATGACCCCATACAGGTATTACTTTAAATTACATCACATGAATAGATCGAGGTGTGAATACACTTCAAACACCAGTCAACAATTTAATTTAAATAGCAGAGCAGCCGATTAAGGCATTACCCTCTATGTTGTCAGCTGCATCGCATAACCATTGCCCATACTTGTTACGCTGGCCATTTGAGGGATTCAAGTACGAAACACCAATGAATGCCAGCGTCAAACAATCAGCTTTCAGTCTCAAGTCAAAACGATTCTTTTGAAGATGCTGATACAAGAACAATCTTCCTGCACCGATTGCTTGATGTAGCTAAAACGATATTACGCGTAAATATAAGAAAATGTACATTTTTTTGTTCGTTTTATTTTTCTAAAAAATTATGACAAGAATAAGTAAAAATGTTTTGTTGGGGGAGCATTAATTATCACCCACATCCGGACGTGTTTATGAAGGAATACTGAAAGCCGGGTGTAATAACAGACCGTTCTGGGAGAGCAGGGCCGTTTATGAATCGCTGGAGGTTGTGGCACGAGCCGCCTCTCCCCCAACCCCCCCTCCCCGCCAGCCCCACATCCGTCCCGAGAGGCAGGATTTGTGCCGAACACCCGTCTGATTGTCGGGAAGGTAAAGAGCCAATAGCAGCGTGTTCAGAGGTTTAATTTAAAGTGTGTTTCTCACTAGGCTGCTCACAACACTTAATTAAACTCCGCTGTTTTTGGCAATGACAAATGTTGTGGAGTCGCGGGACACTGGTCTTCTGCGGCTGCCCACCCTTTCTAATTTCTTTCATGTGCAGCGACAGCGAGATCCAGGTCAGAAAGTAGAGAATTAAAGAACTAAACAAGATTTAGGAAACAGAGAGTGTTTGGCAGCCATTTCGTTCACATAAACGAACCCCCCCCCCGCCGTCCAAGCCTTTGTCAGCATTCAAACTGTATTTTGTCATAGATTTATGGGAGGTTGGGGTAATATGCCCTGTTTGCATATCCTGTTTGCCCCATTGAATTTTTCTCTCTTTTTTTTTTTAGTATGCTTGAGAAATGAATTTTCTGCCTGTCGAGCTTTCAGAAGTTTCCGTCAGGTCTCTGAAACGCGGTTGTGGTTTTATTTCCAGGGCAGGCTGATTCTGGGCCCCAGCCTTTAAGAATCACAGACATATTACCTTTTTAAACTAGCTCATAATTATTTTTTAATAGTTTTTGTCCTATGTGTAAAGCCATTCACGGTCAAAACATAACTGTAAAACTCACAGATTGGGTTCTGAATTGTCAACACCTGGTGTGAGACCATACTTAGCCATTCTTGTATATATGAATAGTTCTTTATTGTGTTAAGTGAGGGAAAAAAAATTACCCAGATTTATTTGGCATTTAGTAAACCTCCATAATATTTTCTTGCTTAATGTGACCTTTTATCTTTTTCAGGTGTACGTCCTTGTGAGTGTCTGATGGGACGCAACAGCAATGTCTGCAGCTGCGACCACAGGTATAAAAAAAATAGTTTTTTCAGGCAGATTATAATCTGCCCCAATGCTATATTTTTTGCAGTAAGAAAGCGCAAAATCATAACTGGCATCATGCACAATTAAAATGTTCAGATTTTTACATGTATATGATTAATTACAGTATGAACTGACAATCCCACCCAGGGTATACCCCGCCTTGTGCCCTGTGCTTCCTGGCATCAACTTCAGGTTCACTCCAGCCCTGCACATAAGCGCTTGGAACAAGTAGGTTGAGTTTCATCACTGGGAGGGAGCAAATCAGCCCTGAACCCAACCCATGTTGCTACTGTCCATACCCAAATTTATGCCCTTGGGTTGGAAGATGGATGGATGGATGGATGGAAGGATGGATGGATGGATTATAGTAGTTCAGTAACCCCTTCACATTCGTGCTTTTGATATTCATGGTTTTGATTATTCGTGAGATGGCCATGAACAAGTAAAGGGGAAAATATTTGGAGCTTTCAAAGATCGCAGACACTCGCATACTTTGCATAAGCAAAAAATACCGAAAATGATTTGGACCACATAAAATCATCCATCCATCCAACTTAAGGTGAAACCGCTTGTCCAATACAGGGTCATGGTGGGTCCAGAGCCTATCCCGGAGACTATGGGCGCAAGGCAGGAACCAGCCCAGGACGGGCACAATCCATCGCAGGGCGCATACAATCGTATAAAAATTAATTTAGGCTATTTAAACAGAGCGGTGGCTGTATGCTGAGAGGTGGCTCTGAGACTGGGGATCTGTGCCAGCAATCGGAAGGTTGCTGGTTTGAATCCCATGAATGCCAGGAGTGATCCTATTCTGTGGGGCCCTTCAGCAAGACCCGTAACCTGCAATTGCTTCATCCTGGGTGTGACGTTAATCTACATCTAGCCCAGTAAGGAAGTCCTCCAACTTACAGGGAAATCTGGAGGTTGGTGGCAGGATTGGCACTCCAGCCGCTGGGAAAAACTCATACTGGTACATTTGGACTAGTGTGGTGCTGAGGTATCACCTGCTGCACTCGGGTTCTCGTCCCTGATGTGGTTCGTCACGTGGTGGGTGCAGTAATGTCCTGTCACCGCATGTTCCTTACCTCTGCTCAGGCTGATCTAGAATGCGTTTGGAAAACAAACTGTTCTTGAACTGGCAGTATGTGTCATGTATGATAAAAATATGACTATAGGTGTTTCTTCTGCTGTGGATGCATATCCTGTAAGCTAATTCTACTTTACATCCTATCATATTGAACTTGTGTAATTTCACGCATTCCCTGAATGAGTAACAGACCACTATCAGGTTTCCTCCTTGCTTCACCATGGTGAAAACCCAATATGACTGGTGTCCTTATGGACTTCAGTAACAAACTTAATAACACTGACTTCAGATACATCCATCCATTTTCTATACCCTCTTGTGCTATTTAGGCTCAAAGGAGTCTGGAGTCTCATCTAAGAATCTCAGAAGCTAGGCTATAGGCACAAGGCAGGGAATCACCCAGGAGGGGGCACCAACCCGTGACAGGGTGCTCACACCATTCACGGGCCATTTGGTAACTCCAATTCACTTTGGCATGTTTTTGATCTGTGAGGGAAACCAGAGCACCCAGAGGAAACCCACACTGACACAAGGAGAACATGCAAACTCCATGTAAAAAGCCAGGGCAGAGACTCGAACCCTGGTCCCAGAGGTGAGAGCTATGTGAATCGTAAGCATGAACAACAATTGGTGATAATAGGTTGATTGTTTTGATTGCCGAACCACTACTGTATTTGTACTGGTAACACTTTATATCTACCACTGCATATTTTAATATAATTTGTCAGTTCAGCTAATAAAAATCCATCCACTTTTTTTTGTTTATTTTATGGGCTCAGCTACACACTAATAATCATCACAGTTTCGAGGAATAAATCTAAGAGATTGAAATTTTTAAAGTTCACCTAATATATCAAAGAGTGAAAACTGAAGCAAGCAGTGTCCCACGTGAGTCAGGAACATTACACACTGGAGATAAAATTTTGCACAAATGGACACTTCGGTGATACGGCTTAGAAACACGGATCTGTGCGGATTTGCTTGTGTCGAAACATCAGCAAGAAAGTGGACCAAACAAACACCTATATAGGTGCAAATATATTAAGTAAAAGTATGTTCTGGGGCGATGATGGGCTAATACAATGTGAATACATGTTTTTGAAAGTAACTCCTCATTTTGGATAGTAATAAATTGCGAGACTACTTGTAATATTCCAACATGCTACCTTTGATGCTGCCAAAATGCTATACTGTATATTACTCAGTCTTGCTACTCCATCATCACTTCACTTTTGATTACAGTATTACTAAGCAATGCAATTTATAGATCACATTTTAAATCTGTGTTCAGTACTTTCATTACTATGCTGTGCATAACGCTGCCACCCTCTACCAGATAAGTTGGTGTAACACGGAATACCGTACGGTAATGCCTTAGCATTTTAGCATTCTACCCAGTGAAACAAATGTGTTTCGGCACCATTCACTCTTTTGAGTGTCTCAACATTACCGACTGAAAGTGCAAACAAAACGGAAAATCAAGTGAAAATCAAGCCACAACTCTGAGCAAAGACTAGACTGAACTGACATGTGGACGTCTCCAAGTTGCATGATTGAATTCTCTCCTAAATGGTACAGATATGCATTTTTTATCGATAATGCATATTTGCCCATGTGCATAAATATGGAAAAGGTCAATAATGAGCAAACGTGATTCTAGTTAGTATTTTGCCTTTTTCTGTAATGACAATGGGCACTTTAACATATGCTGTGTACAATTTTATGTAATTCAGACAGAAATATAAAGGATTTGTAGAGATTCGTATGGGTCTATATTTCATATCTACAGTGTGCAATTTGCAAGGAGAGACTCCAAAAAAAACCCACAGCACTCGTTACACAATTAGGTAAAAATGTTTGATATCTTTAACGTGTATGTGAACAAAAAAACAAGCGGTGGCGCATTTCTGCGTTTCGTAAATGCCAGGCGGACGCGGCAGCTCTGGTCGGAGTTAACAGTGCAGCACTTTTGCGTTCACCAGCACAAATCATTAATCATGTGACCGGCCGCGTTCTCAGGAGCGCCTCCGCTTTCATTACTCGGCCTAATTAAACAGTTCTGTGAACTGGAATCTGGAGATTCCTCTGTTACAGATTATCATTAATTATGGCGAAAGTGCTCAGAGATGTTGGACTCAATTATATCCTGCTCAACCCTGCCATTCCGTGATTCATTGCGCTGAGAGCCCTGTCTCTGCTTATCACCGGCTTCCACTTTTGTAAATTGGGCTCCGCCAGCCAACAAAGTAAGAGTTATGTGCTGCTTTTTTTCATTAAAATCATGTTGGAGGAGCCCAGGCCAATTAAGGACGCCGTATTCTGTACAGAATGATGGGACACTGGCACAGAGAGAGCCTGGCTGCAATAGCATGTGACCACGTTGCTGTGTCTTCATCACACCGTTGCACACTGATCATACTCCTAGTGAATCCTAGTGAATATGAAGCGTGCACAGGCGCTTTCTGACCCCTAAGATTGAACACCTCGGCTTTCACACTGAGAAAAGCTTTCTTTTGTTTTAGTGACACATCGGGATTTAATTTGACGCATAATTTCATAATTCTAATTTGAACGTGCTGTAATGTAATGCAATATGATGTGCTCCCAAACGAACCCAGACAGAGTGTGACGAAATTATCAAAGACGCCCACAACTTTATGAGATACTATGGCTTCATTTCGGACTGAGAACTAAATAATGATCCTGAATAACATTTGCGATTTTATTCCTGAAGTCATTGTTTTCAATGCTTTTCTTGGACTTCTGTGTCCAGAATTAGAATGAAACTGTAGCCCAAGTTATAGTAGCAAGTTATGCTTTTCCAGTTTGCAGCCTTCCTCTACCAATTGAAATGTCTGTTATATTTGAACACCAGTATTCCTGCATATCTGTTGTTGACACCTAAAATAAGACCAGAAAAATGTTTCCCTGCACCTAACTTATCAAAAACGCACCTTTTTCCAACACAATCCCAAACCATGAAGGTGGTACGAAAATGCTGGACTGGGCATCACCGCGAATAAAGAAACACAATACAAAAGCTAAATGAATCCAACCAAAGTCCCAAGCGATAAATAAATAAAAACCACAGAAAACCAGTTATTTCAAAGTATATATGTCGACGAACACAAATATCATTGTATTATAAACATTATTTGTTTTAGTTCATCTCTCGCAAATACAAACATTAATCATAATGGCTTCAGTGCTCTGAAAGGGGGGGGGGGGGGAGGAAGAGGGAGAAGGAGCAGAGAGATCTTGACAAGCAGAAACAGGGTAGGCAGCTCATTGAAAATGTAATACACTACTGCCAAGTCACAGGTCAGCTGGCAATCTGAATTTTAAAAGGAATATGAATAATATTCTGTTTTATTTTGAAAATGAACTTTGTGCCCTCCATCATGAATCCAATATATGTCTTAATCTTCTGAGCCCTTGAAGCTGCCGGCTGCTCGTGAAGGCCTTTGACTCCTGAACCTAATAAGGAAATCAGTTGTTTTTTTTCCCCCCATCACTTCTCTCGTTTTTATAGGGGCCGACGCACGCGCGCCGGAAAAAAAAGAAGCCCTTATTTTGAAAGTAATTGGCAAAGCATGAAAACATGTGCGTTATATAATTTCAGGCCCAAAAGGGAGTCAAGCCTTTGCTTCGCTTTTCTATGTGTGATTATGATGTCATACTTCACTGAGACACAATTGACAGAGTAAACAAGCGGTAAAGAAAATAAATAAGTAAGCAGAGGCCCGTACAGCATTCTCTGCTGTGCCACCCACTAACTTACGGCAACGGGACCGTCTGTAGGGTTTGCAACTTGTTATGTATTAATTGGTTAATTAGTTATTAAATCTATCTGTTACTGGGTGTTGCTAAGCAGTGTTCATTACTGTCATACATCTACTTCAGAACACACCAGTACTGCCACAAAATCATACGGAACCAATGATTCATGAGCTCAAGACCTAGGAAATATTCCCAACATAAATTCAATCAATTTATCACTGCGCCAGAAGAAATATATTTTTCAGGAAAAAAGAAAACTGACAGATGCTTCCATAATTTCCATTTAATTTCAAAATGTAAATGAAACACCTTAAACACCATAGAATCATGCACTTCTAAATAAATAACCCAATTCATGAACGAATTTTCGGTCAAGCAGTGTTCAGACATAACGCGTGCATTACATCACTGCATTTCAAGTTATTATAGATATATAGGTCGTGCAGCGTCATTGGCCACTGGACAAGGAACAGGAAGTTGGACAGCTCTCTGGTGACACATGGAACATGGGTATGAATTTATATTTAAATACCAAGAAGGAATCTGCAGCGGCATAACAAAACGTTTGCAATCTTAGTGCAGCATTGTGCACTGTGACATCACAGCTACAACAAAACTACACACATTTGCCATATCTGCATGATGATTTGCATGACCCTCAGTATAAAAAAAGAAGTCTTTAAGAGTGATGGATATTTGCCTCTGTTACCTTTGCATCCCATAGGTACCACGCTAACCTCTGCGGCTATCGGCCGAAACCATTTGCCGTTAAAATAGCCACTTAGCTTTGACTGACACTAATTTTTAGTACAAGTAACCCCAGAAGCCTCCTACCCCCTCCTCCTCCCATCTGGAAATTACAAAAGACGGAGTTTGTGATGTCCCCGCCGCCTGATCCTTGAGCCTGTCAGATCAGAACGTGCGATATGACGGAGCGGGCCGGCGTGCGCGCGCGGCAGGCGGGGGGCGGGGGGGGGACCTGTCATGAGCGGCATAACGCGCCGTGTGTCATCCGCCCTGACTGATCCGCGGGGCCGCGGGACTGTCATCCCACCTGACTGTACGAGTCAACACAAATAAAAGCGCGCCGGCGTGGCTGTAATGGCTGCGAGAGATCCGGGGCTCGTGGCGGCCATAGCTTTTATTCAGAACCTTCCAGATGACATGATGTGAAAAATGAGCCAGTGTCTACTCGGGTGCCCATTAGTGAGTGAGCACATTATCTGCCCCTTTTCACGTTCAATCTTCCCCCTCCACAGTGGCACGCGCTACACAGAAGTCACTCACTTTTATGGGTTTTTGACTGCTGTACTCTTTTAAATTTGAGGCTGCTGCAATCCGGAAAGCATGACTGTCACCTCAGTTCATCCCTGAGACACCCACTTCTTTAAACACCTTCCATCCATCCATCCATCCATCCATCCATTTATCTATTTGAAAATTCAGGTCTTTGATGAGTAATTAAACCCTTTGTAGGCCCACAGCCAGAAACAAATTTCGTGGGAGGTTCAGCAACTCTAGGTCTCTCTCGGTAGATTTTGCCAACCGGGGGGGCTGAAGCTATTTTCGAGGGGGAACTCAAGCTTGTAACTATACTACCTGGCAATGTGCCGGCCTCTTTCCTCCCATCCATTGGGGTAAACCGGCAGATAGTTTTGAACTTTCTTGGTCATGGAGAGATCTGACTGGGTTTGGGGGGGGTCAGTGGCATGGGTTCTGACACCTTGGATTCTGACAGCTAATTTAGCTAACATCTAAATGCCGATAGCTAGCAGCTAATTCGCTGTTAAGGTTATGAAGAGATCTCACTGAGGAAAGCCCATATGGGGTTTAGTAATCCGTAAATATGAGAAAAACATTTATAAATTGTGGATGATATATAGATGATAAATGAAATACACACACACACATCATATCCATCCATCTATAACTGCTTATCCAGTATAGTGTTGGAGGTGCACATGTAAATGCTTGTCCAGTCTGCTGGAAGAAGGATTCCACACCTCCTCACACATCCAAAGCAGCCATTCAATCATCCAATCAATTAATTTCTCAGCTCAGTTCGCCACTGTCACATTGTTTTGGCCCGGGTTTCGTCCGCCGCGTGGGGGAGAGTGCCTTATCAACAGCTCGGCCCGCTACACAAGCTGACACGTTAAGTCAGCATCGTCCGCCAGCCGTGTGAATTGGGGGGGGGTTACGACTGGCAAGAAGAGGTTCCCGGGGATGTTTTAACACTTTCCGTTTTTCTCCGTGCCTCATGCTTTAAAAGGGGGGGGGGACACCATTTTAATGTCCTCTGGTGATTCAATTTTCAATACCGACTAAACACCTATTTTACTGCACATGACACATTAACAGGACAGCTTCTGTATCACCACACTGGAAGGAGTTGGAGCACGTTTGGAATAAATGACATACTGGCTACATAATACTTATCTGTCTTTATTGCTGCATGGTTTAGTGGTGAAACACGGCAGGTCCGTCGTTTTCATGAAACCAAATATTGATTTGTAACAAAAGGCCAAATTTAACAGTGCACCCTAACAATATGATTCACAATAGCTCTGTACAAAAGGAAAACAGCTATTAAATTTGAAAGAATTGTAGCAAATGTAATGAAAAAATTATCCTTGTAATATGTAATATGTTATACAGGAAAAAAAGTGTTTTAGCTGAGAAAAAAAACGTTAAAATCCTGAAACAATGGCTTTCACACTCTGAGGGTGCCTGTAGTAAATGTTCGGCTTTGCTGCTCGCTGCAGAGGCAGAATAATTATTTTGCAAAGCAGGCAGAAATTTGTACAATTAGTATAACGATTTACTGACATACAGAAAATTCCAGCATAACCCTAACAGTTTGGTTAGGGTGACAATAATGCAAAATGTTTGCCTTAATTTATAAGAAGGGCAGTTGGGAGGATTAACCCAGCTTTTAAAAGTAGCTGTACGATTTATTTTATTATTTCTTTTAACGGTATGTCAGACGGCTGTACGGTGGCATTGTTGCTCTCCCGAATGACTGACAGGAAGGGTACTGTGACAGCATCGGGCACATAGACCAGGTCCCAGCCCGCATGGAGTCTGATCTGATCTGCGATGCGAGGCAGCACACCTCAGGGATGCCATGACGGCGCCGATCTTAACGCGACATTATCGGTATCAGCTACATAGAAGGCTCGGCTCACGCCGTCCAGGGAGAGCTCCCCTTCTGCAAGGGAGCCAGGCTTTAGGAACGCCGCACCAGCTGCCCCCTCTCCCGACGGCCGATCCTGCCGTCTATCTTCCCATGGGCCCCTTCCCATTAGCATTGCGTTGCTAGCGCAGCAGGGCTATGGCATGCGACCAGTAGCATGGGCTGACCGGCATGCACATACCGCCTGAGCTGGCAATCAATGACGGTGCTTCCTTAATATCGACTGAGTATGCAAATTCCACAGTCCTATGGCCCTACACTGCTTTCCAGCAGCAATTTGCAGTCACCCAGCATCGAGAGGAGAAGACCATATAAAACATACAAAAGTATTTCTCCTTCACACTGTTATGCAGTATACCAACACTGTCAATAGAAGTGAAATGGCAAACACATGCATAAGATTACTAATAATGGCTATCTGCTGATTCGGGATTTTTTTTTCTTCCTTGGCATGTTCTGTTATGACAGCTAACCATTTGTTTATTTTACGTTGTTAAGAAAACATTTATAGCATCTGTTACAACATGGAAGTAATACTGTTGTCAGATGGCAACAGCTGCACTTCCGTTCAATTAAAATGGAATGCTAATCGGCAGTGATCTCTTTCAGATTTGGCTACCATTAAGAACATTAATTATCAGCTGGTATCCATCTGAAAAGTCAGCCTTTTCCTCTTTTAGATGTGACAAATAAGAACATAGCTTCTCTTTATTAGATCTCATTTGCTTAAAGCTTAATGGAAAATAAAGGCTTTTTTTAACTGATTATTGACAAAATTGGGCAAATATTGTGACTTCCATGAGATGAATACATAAAACATAGATAGAGACATAAAAATAAGTTTTCAAACGTCTTTGAAGACTACAAATTAAAGACTGAAAACAGAGAATATAGACCTTAATTCCTTTGGCTATAACTCTCTTTTAAGAGAAAGCTTAATTTAGATATAATGGCCGCATATTAAGTAACCTTTACAAACAATTTATGATATTGAAAGGCAGAACCTGGCCAAGTAGTATTCAACTTATCCAATACGAACGGGCAATACATTTATCACCCATTAACCTGTAAATTTCTGTGACGTTATCGAATGGGCATTGAGGTGACTCCTCAGTAAAACTAACCGTCACTGCAGAGGTATTTACCATACTTTGGCTTTGTATTAAGGAAATTAAGGTGTGATATGGCTATTTCACATTTTTTTCCACGACTGACTGGTTAACGTTATTTTTTTTCTTAACTAATCATCTAAAAAAACGTTTGCTAGTTTCTTTTACAGAAAACAAAACAGTTTGACATGCTGTGTTACAAACCCACTACACACACACACACACACACACACACACACACACACACAGACACACATATGTATACATATGGAAATAACAAACAACAAAAAGATACATATCGGCTAAGTGTGGTCGTATACACAAGTCCACATTTCGTCTTCCCCTTTCTGATTTCTTGGTGTTTCTGTCCTTAATCAGCATGCATGCCGTTAACAGTCCGCACCGCTCATGCCAGAAGAGACGTCAAGCTGATATCTCAGTGCGGGGGAGGCAGCATGACATGGCCCAAACGATGATCTTAACTTTAGACGCTACAAAAGATGGCAAAGAGGGACGGGGCAGGACAACGAGGTGGATGTGGAGATTCCCAGCTGCAGATACAGAAACCAGCTCACAGCAAATACACCTGGCCACTCGCAAAAACGGAGAAGAAATATTCTTTTTATCCTGTGGAGGTGGACGAAGCCACCACCAGCGTGTCCTGCTGTTTATGAAATGCAAATTAAAATTTGTATAAACATCTGTGCCACAAGCCCTGTGGTATTTGCCCATCGGTTAGACACACTGGCGTCCCACGGTATGGGGCTAGGGGCCGACCCGCACGGCAAACAGCGGCGAGCCCAGCTGCCGGCTCAATAAGACCTAAAGTACCTTTTTATTTCCCCTGCTGCTCACTCTGTCAGATCCAACAGTTTGTCCAGCAAACTTACAAATGACTTGTATTGCTGTTTTTTTGGTCCCTCTCTGTTTTTGTTCCTTTTTCTTAAGGGTTTATGGCCTGGGGATTTGTTGTTTAATTAAATAATGACCAATCCATAACAGGGAATGAAGGGTACTAAGCAATTAGCATACTATTAAACTTACCATCTATACCGTTTATGAGCAAGGTGATCCTCATTGAGTTCGCTAAACTTGCTTCTGAATGTTAGATAGAATGCAGTTAAAACATGGTCAGTAAATGCATGTGATATTGATGTACTCTACCGCTGACATTCACAATTAAACGGGTCCATATTAAAAATGTACAATGGCCCACAAGTGCAAGGTGCACCATATTAAGAAAATACAAAAAATACTCTTTTTCTGTTTTATTAATGTTTTTTTTATTTTACTGATGTTCTCTGTGAAGTTTTTGCATTTTATTTATTTGTTGTGTCTTGCGCTTTAGGGGGCAGTATAGAAGTATTGGATTATTTTGGATTGTTTTACTGAAAATATCATTGCATAACAGTGCAGGAAAAAAACCCTCCTTTATATTATCAGGCTGAAACAAAGTTTCAAAAAAGATGCAGCAAATGGTGCAATGCAGAGCTCTGTATACAGAAATAGGCAGCATTTTCTCATCACAGCTGTTGAGGTACTGCCAAGCAACTATACTTAAAATATAAGAACAGACACATAAAAAACCTACAACATCTGGATACTCAGATTTTCTGCAAGCATTTGAAAAGCCTGTACAAAACATACAATTCATATACCGTAGAGGCTGCAGACAGTGTGCTCTTTAGGACCATGGACATCTTATGGATCTCATGAACACAAGTTGGAGTCAATGCAGGAAAGGCAAACTCAAAGTATTTTGAGTATTGATACTGAGTATCGAATCAAGTACTGAGCTAAAACTCAAAAATCAGAATATAGTGTTGGGTGCTGGAATAATGCCCCTCCTCCCTGCTACGTTCCATAGTGACCCAGAGTTCCAGAATTCCTTCCACTTGCATCACATGCTCTTCCTAACATGCTAACGAAAGGCGACAGGGGGACTTCAGGGCAAAGCACACGTCTTTCAGATTCCATTTCCACAATGCCCCTACCGGGGGGGGGGGGGGGGGGGGCGGGGGGGGGGGGGGGGCGGGGGCCGCCCGGCGGCGCGCGGCGGCCGGCCCGGCGCGCGGCGGGACCCGCCG
>JAODKC010000001.1:41474996-41494136 GCA_026777985.1 Mormyrops attenuatus
TAATTAGATTACTAATTAGAGGACTGATTGGCTGAAGAGTCCTCACACCTGGGTTTGAACAGCTGACCTAAGGGTTATCCCAAAAACCTGCACACATACCGGCCCTTTGCGGATAAGATTGGCTACCCCTGTACCTGAGAAATGGTGTGGCTCATCAGAAGCCAGGTAGGATAGAAAACCTACTGGATAGTGGCTCTCCAGGACTGGAGTTGGAGACTCCTGTCTTAGACAGTCTAAAAAAATGATCTCTATGTTGGTGTAAAACTATGATATTATGCCTGTCAAAGTGTGTCAACATATCCACTTCAGAATCTCCTCTAACCTCACCCCAGTATTTGCTACAACCATCCAATACATCCATGTACTTTTTGATTTGACCAGGGGTGAGTTTCCCGAAGCCTTCTTAACGCTAGCAGTGTTCTTCATACCAACCAAAAGGGTATAGAAACCTCCATAATAAAAAGCTGGATTGTCCTGGATATGCCCTGGTCGGACGATAACCACTGCCGCGCTAAATATTCGCGTTTTTGTACAGTGTGCGGTTTGACCTCTTGTGCCTACCGTAGTACGGTTACCAAGGGGACGACGGAGCGAGTCCATGACGGGAAGATAATGCGTCCTAAGCCTGAAGTAAAAACGTAGATAACTCTCCAAATAATAAAAATAACCAGAAAGACGTAGCCGTTAAGAATAAACCAAGCTGCAATGGCATCTATGTTGGATGCTCTTTGGGAAGACAGGGATGTTAGGTTTGATATTACTGCGCAGTAAGTTACCTGCAATCTGTTGTATACTTACCGATTAAAAGATATAGTTCCACAAGAATACCTTGCATGGCTGTTCACAAAGAATATTCGCTCACCCTGTATATGTCTCTTGTGCAAGCAATGGTACTGGCCATATGTAGAATACTAACTAAATTGCATGATATGTGCTTTAAGCCATTTGCAGTTCCTTAAATATATTTGAACTGATATTATAAAAATAGCAATAATAAACAATAATACGCAGTGTTAATATAGTCGAAATGTGTTTGCTTTATTCCTAATAATGTTTCTTGTCGTAAAGGCAAATGAAAACGAGACCAGGCGAAGTCCTTATAGATTGCTTAGATTCTATTGAAGACACCAAAGGAAATAATGGAGACAGAGGTACGGTATTTTTAAAAATAATAATCTCTGCTAAATATTAGTCGTGCAATACATTTATTTAATGTAGTTTTCTTGCCGTGCATCATCCGAGTTTTTGGATTTTCAGGGAGGCTTCTTGTGACAAATCTGAGAATCATCTGGCACTCTTTGGCTTTACCCAGAGTCAATTTGTGTAAGTAGCACGGTCTGTGCCACCCCCCATCAAGAAATACCGCTGCATGTGCTGTGGGAGCCACGCAAGATAAGACAGTTACTACTTTATCATTCTGACCTTGACAACAGGTTTGACTAGACTGTGGTAAATCAAAATGTCTTGGTTCTGTCCTGATGAGCCCAGTTCTACAGCCAGATTCTGACAGCAGTTCCAAAGAATGGCTATACAGATCTGTTCTAACCACATCCCTTTACTGTATTAGTGGTTATGGATGGATGGATGGATGGATGGATGGAACCAATGTAAATTCTCAAGCCTGAGAAATAAAACAATACCAAAATAAAAAATCCACTTTAAGTTGAAAAAAAATGTCAATGATAGGTTATTTACATGCTAATTGCACACGTTTTACTCTAACGTGTGAAAAAATAACTTTTTTTTACTTCTTCAGCTGTGGGATACAACTCAATTATTAATATCACCACAAGAACTGCTAATTCAGTAAGTATATGTACCGTATATTTCAGCAGAAGTGATTTCCTTTGATGGGTGGCATGGGGGCTCAGTGGGCGACACTCTAGCTTCACTCCCCCATATTTCAGGTTTTCGGTATGTGTGGAGTTTAAATTGTCTCCCATGTCATGCAGGTCTTTCTTCAGATATTCAGGATTCCTTCTCTACTGCAAACACATTCAATTAGCCTAAGTTTCCCATAGTGTATTGCCATCACCTGGCAAGTTTGCTATGGTTTACTCCTGTCTGAATGCTGCCTGAGATCAGCTCCGAGCCCCCATCACCCTGACAGGATAAGAGGTTGATGGATGGATGGATGGATGGATGGATGGATCGTTGGATATTTTTCTCTGTTCCAGAAACTGAGGGGGCAGACTGAAGCACTGTACATATTAACCAAGAGCAATAACACCAGGTTTGAGTTTATTTTCACCAGTGTGGTTCCTGGAAGCCCCAGGTTGTTCACATCCGTCATTGCAGTCCACAGGTACTTTAAATGCAACCCTACACATCTCTGACTTATGACTTTGTAACAGATTAACTGTGGGACTGTAAAGGAAAGTCCATTTTTTATTCTTGGATTTATAGGCAGAAATCAGTCTTGGAGCATCTAAAAAGTGTCATTTTTCCTTCCTTCAAAGGGCTTATGAAACCTCAAAGATGTATCGTGACTTGAAATTGAGAGCAGCTCTTATTCATAACAAACAGCTGAGACTTTTGCCTCAAGAACAGGTTTATGACAAAATTAACGGAGTGTGGAACTTATCCAGCGACCAGGTATATAAAACATTTTTGCAATTAGATCACATAAGGCACTTGTTTGTAATGTGCCCAGTATTTGACATAGTACTGCACTGCTTACACTTACGCTTATCTTTGATATGAGGCAGTTTAAAAATACCCACAACTCCATGGTAGAGCTTTTGCTGTACTTATCCTGTACTTAAGTATGTGCTAGATCACTGTAGTTACTGTAGTGATTTTGAAAGATTTTTCATCCTTGTTCTTTCTAAACCTAACTTTCCAGTCCTTGTTCCACAGCTTCCCCAAATGTCATTTTATATTACATATGCTATGCAAATCCTTCCTTACTCAGTATTAAACAGTGCTGTTCTAGAAGCAAAATGAACTTTATGTTTGCACCTAAAAGCTTCTTCTGTCTTTCTTTTAACCTGATAGGGTAACCTGGGAACCTTTTTTATCACAAATGTGCGAATTGTGTGGCACGCCAACATGAACGAGAGCTTCAACGTCAGCATCCCTTACCTGCAGATTGTACGTAAGCTCGGTCACATGAGATGTACTGCTTTGGGAGTTTGAATATCCTCTTATTACCCGATTTCATGTAAAACAAAAATGAACACTCAGAGTGTTTTTTTTTTTGCTTTCGTTTTGGTAGTTAGTGTACTTGTGAATGATGCATGTACTCTGAAGAGTTTATATTATCTGATACTGTTTTTTTTTTTCTGAAGCGTTCCATCAAGATCAGAGATTCCAAATTTGGACTGGCGTTAGTGATAGAAAGCTCTCAGCAGGTGAATTCGATCGTGTCGTTAATCCATAACAAATGTATTCACCCTTAATATCGGCATGCTGTATTTGTTAATGGCCTCCACTTTGACTAACACCTTTCTTTGGCAAGCTTCTGCTGTGCATGCCTCAAAGGTGGACTCATGCCTTAATTTAAGCTCAACTAAATGCCACACACCATTATAATTCAGATGTACTCTTTTTCACATCAAATGTAGATCATAATGTGTCATTTTTTGCACATTCCTATTCATTCAGTTGTTGTTCATATGCATAGCATTTTTATGTATTTAACTTTTTTGTCATATCTCATGTTTATGTCTTAAAATGTGGTATTTAAATGTCTTACAAATGTATATTCCATTTTTTACTTTTTTGAATAACAAGAACTATATTTCATCTCGTTGTACAAGCCATGCAGTACAGAGCTGAAGATGACAATAAAGGTACTTTGACATTATTCCTAACATGTCTGTATTTTACATTCGTCATTTAGACAGGTGGTTATGTACTTGGTTTCAAGATCGACCCCATAGAGAAACTACAGGATGTGGTGAAAGAGATCAACTCTCTGCACAAGGTTTACTCTGCAAGTCCCATCTTTGGAGTAGAGTATGAGATGGAAGAAAAGGTACCTTCCGATCCTTAACTAACCCCACACAAAACACTCACGGAGTTTTCCCTGTCACCCAGTCTAAATGTACAGATAGAATTTGCTATTTCATTTAAAGTGTCTTTTAATTACAAAAAAGTCTTTCTGGTACCACTTTACAATAAGGCTCCCTTTTGCCACTTGTAAATGGTAGTAACTCATTAATTAAAAAGAAAACTGTTATAACTTCTTCATTAATTGTCTATTAATAATTTACAAAGTGTAACAACCTAATTAATAACCAGATTGTAAGCCATTCATAAACTCTTTATATGGGTAGCCTTATTGTAAAGTGGCGCAGTCTTTCTTGACTTTTGCACAAAAAAATTACAGTACTTAAATAAATTGCAAATAAATGTAATTACTTTCTCAATGGGATGATGGAATTAAAAGATTGTTAATTTAAAAGCAAAGGTTTCTTGTGTGGAGCATTTCAGGATTGCTAAATAATGGCACAAGCATTATCTCATATTGAGACTCACTGTAAGCCCCCCAGTTCCAGCAGTGATGATATGAAATGCGTAATGTTTAGCCTGGATCCCCTCGCTTTCTCCTACGCTCTCAGCCGCAACCACTGGAGGAGCTGACAGTGGAGCAGCCTGCCGATGACGTGGAGATCGAGCCAGATGAGCAGACAGATGCTTTCACGGTGAGTGGGCTGTGGCAGCAGGTCCTCTGGGAAGACTCCCCTGTCACACTCTCAAAATAGTGGGTTGCTAAAGGATTGTACCACAGCCTGGTACAAACAGGACCACATGTTGCCTGGGTTACATAGTGTTTATGAACAGATTCTGCTTCAGGGGGCTCAGTCACTTTTAACATGTAGATTTGACTTTTGATAAATGCAGTTATTTGTATGACTAAAACCATGACAATGTATTGGGTAAAATGGATAGATGGATAAAACAATTTAACTGAATTATTCCAGTGGTTTGCTATGTGAACATATATATATAATGAACATTTCATTTATATACAATATACTCATATATTTCTCTTTTTTTAGGCATACTTTGCAGATGGCCATAAGGTAATATAAATATGACATGATATTCATGTATGAAATGTCTTTTGTTAACTTCAATGTTGTCATGCTTGCTACAGAAGTGCTAACTAATAGATTAATGGTGTAAATTTGTTCAAAGCAACAAGACAGAGAAGCAGTGTTCTGTGAGGAGCTTGGACTGGCTATTGAAAAGCTGAAAGAGGGATTTACACTGCAAGGACTCTGGGAAGTCGTGCCTTAAGAACATCGTCTGCTTTTTTATTGTACTTTTGCTGTCACAGTTTCGGCTCCAAACGTCGTCTGTTATTATTGAGTTTCTACATAGGACAGTACGGGAGTGTGGCTGTTAATTTATAATGTATACATGTACAAAGTATTTTCTGATATTGGCATTATAATTAAACTGTTACATTCTGAATATTTCAGTATTTTGAAGGAACGTATATTGTCTCAGTATTGGTAAGTTGTCTTCTGCTTGCTTATTTCCTCCTATGTACTATATTTGTATCTGTAAATAACAAATATAAGTACCATTTTAGAACATGAGGAGGGCTGAGTCATTTGTTTGGTTTGGAGTGCTGAGACCCCCCCCCCAAGTGAACAATGATCCAGTGGCTATTTACAAACGTGTCCGGGGGATTGACCCACGTCACAATCTGTTGAAGAGGATTGACTCTCACCTGTTACGTTAAGCAGCTGTTCCTTGACCTTGCTTCCAGGCAAGGCCTTGCCTTTGTATGGGTAGAGGGGTAGGGGAATATTAGCCTTAACTTAACATGCTTCACGTGAGAAGGTTATGAGTCAACTTGGGTTAATTTTTCACCATACATGTTACATCCCTTCCTAAACCTACCTACTCATGCCGTACTAGTTATTAATGAACCCAACCACATTTCACATCATTTTGACGTAAATACTTTACGTCTATCCTTCCAGTGTAATAATCAGCTATGGTTCATTTTAAATTACAGTCCCGTACCAATGTTGGAAAAAAATGAATGAAATGGTAAAAAAGTTTGTTTGTCCTCTGCTAATGTACTCACACATTTATTATAGCTACATAGGACAAAATAATGATGACAAAATTTCAGCTCTGTGAGCATCACTAGCTCAGTGATAACCATAAAGCTAAATTTCCCTGGTGACCGGCTATCACAGTTGCTTCTTTCAGTCTGTTGACAGCTGCATGAGATGGGACCCTTTCAGATTTGGCTAACCTGAATTCCAGGAGGCTGGGGTTGGGGTGCTATTTTTAGAGGAGCAAGATTAAATTGCAGGGGGTTCACTGCAAGCTACGAACAGCGCTCAGCCTTTTCTAGCCGTGACCGTGTGCCGAGAAGTACGACGGCCAGCTCTCCTAGTCCAGGAATGGATCTGAAAAGTATGAAAGAAGATCTACGACTCTATCAGAGCACTCTGCTCCAGGACGGCCTGAAGGAACTCCTGAATGAGAACAAATTTGTGGACTGCACCCTCAAAGTGGGTGACCGGAGCTTGCCCTGCCACAGGCTCATCATGGCTGCCTGTAGCCCTTACTTCCGTGAGGTCTTCTTCTCTGAAGATGGCAAGGAAATCAAGGGTACCAATGAGGTGGTTCTTGAGAACGTGGACCCAAATGTCATGAACATGATTGTAAACTACCTCTATTCCGCAGAAATCGACCTCACAGATGAGAACGTGCAGGAAATTTTTGCTTTGGCAAACCGTTTCCAAATCCCCTCTGTGTTCACTGTGTGTGTAAACTACTTGCAACGGAAGCTTTCTGTTGGAAACTGCCTGGCTATATTCCGATTGGGGCTGGTTCTCAGTTGCCCTCGTTTGGCTGTGGCCGCCCGAGATTACATTGCGGACCGCTTTGAGATCCTTTCCCATGAGGAGGACTTCCTTCAGCTGGAGCCACATGAGCTCTTTGCCATTATTGGCGGGGATTCGCTGAATGTTGAGAAAGAGGAGGTGGTATTTGAGTCCCTGATGAATTGGGTCAGGACCGACAAGGAAAAGCGGGTGAAAAACCTAAACGACGCCTTTGACTGTATCCGCTTCCGCCTGCTGCCTGAGAAGTACTTCAAGGAGAAGGTAGAGAAGGATGACATAATCAAGGCAGACCCAGAACTCCTAAAGAAAATCAAGGTCATCAAAGATGCTTTTGTTGGGAAGTTGCCTGCGAAAGAGAAGAAGAAGGGAGAATCTAGTGCAGCGGTAGTAAATGGGGAAGCAGGAGAGGATGAAATGTTGCCGGGTTATCTTAACGACGTCCGAAGGCAAGGAATGTATGCCAAGGATTTGATCGTGCTTATCAATGACACCGCTGCGGTGGCCTACGACGCCAATGAGAATGAATGCTTTCTCGCTGCCATGGCAGAGCAGATCCCACGAAACCATGTCAGTGTGACCTCAAAGAAGAACCAGCTCTACATCCTGGGAGGGTTGTTTGTGGATGAGGAGAATAAAGAGACGCCTCTGCAGTGCTACTTCTATCAGGTGATCAGCCACGTTTTATCATATTAATGTAATCTATTCTGGCACTGTAGGATAAAATTTGATAACTGTGACAATTCGTTTACCTTTGTATTAACAATAACATGCAAGAACTTTATACGAGGAGAATGTAGCACTTTGAGGTACCGTTTGGAACAAAGTATTTAATGACCGTCAAATCATTCTTTGGCGAGTTATTGATTTCTACTTTATGCCATTTATGCATTTCCTGCTTTAGATGCAGCTGTAATTAATTTTTCTCTTGCATTAACATCCCAGCTATCATGTGCATAGTTTAACATTTGTAATTAAACATTATAAACTATTTCTAGCAAAACTAAGTTTTAGGTTTGCCATGCTTGTCCTTACCAACCAACTCTTCCTGTTGTAGCTGGATAGTCTTGCCTCTGATTGGATCGCTCTGCCACCAATGCCATCGCCGAGGTGTCTGTTCGGAATGGGAGAGTATGGAAACCTGATCTTCGCAGTGGCTGGAAAAGACCTCCAGACCAACGAGTCCCTTGACTCGGTGATGTGCTATGACACTGAGTAAGCATAAATCACCCCTTTTTTCACCTTCCATACTGGTAACTTAAGTACCTGACTTTTTATTTGTCATCTACTTGTAAACACTAAGAAAAATGAAGTGGACTGAGACGAAAAAGCTGCCTCTCCGGATCCACGGACATGCCGTGGTGTCCCAGAATGGGCTGTTATACTGCATCGGTGGAAAGACAGATGACAAGTAAGCCACGGTTTTTAATATCTACCCCAAAATCCTTATAAGCCAACTGGTTCCAAAAAATGACTTTTTTCCATTGATCTGCAGCAAAGCCATCAACAAGATGTTTGCATATAATCACAAGCAATCAGAGTGGAGAGAGCTGGCCGCTATGAAAACTCCTAGGGCGATGTTTGGGGCCATTATTCACAATGGAAAGATTGTGGTGGCCGGAGGAGTCAACGAAGACGGTCTCATTGCCACGTCCGAGGTCTACGACTTTGGAACCAACAAGTATGACATGACATTTTTTATCACATTTTCTTTGGTGATAATTCAGTGATATTCTGTCACTTACATCTGGTTGCTCAGCTGACATTCATCCAATGTGACTTACATTTTTAATTCAGGCAAAACTTTTTCATGGTTAATATAACATTATCCCAGCCTTCTTGCCAGAAGCCCATGTCATTTTGCACTGTGAAATGCAAAGGTGAAACAGTTGAAATATCTAACTAATTAAGGCCAACATGTCATCTCTCTCTTCAGATGGATGCCCTTCACAGAGTTCCCCCAGGAGAGGAGCTCCGTCAACCTCGTCAGTAGTGGAGGTGCCCTGTATGCTGTTGGAGGTTTTGCCATGATCCAGATGGAGAACAAAGAGTGTGCCCCCACTGAGATCACAGACATCTGGCAGTAAGCTCTCAAAACTGTTCTACCTCAGGGTTTCTCAAACTAGTCCTCGGGGACCCCTGGACTGTCTATGTTTTTACTTCTGGGAGCTGGAAGGAGCAAAAATGAGGACCATCTGGCCGGGAGATGGGAGGTAGCAAAAACGTGGACCATCTGGGGGTTCCCAAGAACCAGGTTGAAAAACACTGTTTTGTCTCATTATAGAAAATGAAAGTGTTGAATATAAGTAACCAGCCATCTCTCTGTCATCAGTGTAGTAAAATATTGATCCATTCATCTCCTTCCAGGTACGAGGAGGACAAGAAGCAGTGGAGCGGGATGCTGAGGGAGCTGCGTTATGCCTCCGGGTCATCCTGCGTCACCATGCGCCTCAACCCAGCCAAGATGCCCAAGCTCTGATCAGCAGCACCAGCACCTGCTCCTGCAGCCTCTTATTACTGATAGTTTGTCTTTCTGAAGTGGAAATATCCTAATAACTATGACAGATCATTTGACAGGTTAATGAAAGGGAAGGAAAGTCAATTTTAACAAAGTTACCACCTGGAATGCCTCCATGGTTAGCATCTATGTGCCTAAAAAAAATTGAGGCCAATGTTGAACTTTCAGTTTTACCTAGATTGTATTTATGTACTTCTTTTTGTAAACTATTTATAAAGTGTTCCTAAGCTGCCTGAGTGGAGAAATAGATCAACCGTCAACATTTCTGATATTTTTCCCCCTCATACATACACTAAAGAGTGCATAACAGTATCACTGATTTTTTTATTAACAATCTATAATGAATATTTAAAAAACTTTACGAGATTGAAAACATCATATTACATTATTTTATATCAAAGCTTTGTGAACTCTAAATACAGGAAAATACACTATGAATTCATGGTACTGGAAGCAACGTGTGAGGTAGCTCCTTGCATTCACAAGTTTTTAGAAATACTTCATTATAAAATAACCCCAAAAATGCATAAACCTCCACGCACAGCCATGTTCCATTACAGACAATTCTCCAAATTACGTAAAAACAAAACAGACGTAAATGGCCTTTACCAAGGTTTCTTTAATGAAGTACAGATCATTAAAGGTACTATGGCAGCTTAGTAAAGATCTTCTTTCTTAGATAGTCCTTCCAAGCTTCCATGGTAGAGAGTTCCATGGAGTTCCACTCGAAGTGAGGAATCTGTTTAATGAAAGGCCAGAATTAAGACTTGAAGATGGAACATTCTGAAAACAATGAATGAGATTGTCTATTATGATTCCACACACCTGCACGACCTGATAACCCAAAATCTCCAGGTGCCTCTTCCTCATTGTCGCTTCCCCTTTCATGTGACCCGTGTTCCTGCAGAAGGACTTGGAATCCAGGAAGATCAAAGCAATGCTGTGGAGAAGAAAATCAGCGATCCAAAAGACATTTACCCTTCAAGGTTACTCAAACTCGTGTGCTGATGACAGACGGGGGCGGGGCCCGAGATGTTATCAGCGGAATGAAAATGTCACACGTTACATACAAGCAAGCTGTGTATAAAGATCTCCTACCGTTGTGCCCCAGGGGGCATCTCACTTGTCTCCTTCCACGCAGAGTTCAGTCCCCACTGGACCTTCTCCTCCTCTGTGATCTGTAACTGGTTCTGCTCAGTGTAGGGTACCGCCCGCATGTGCTTGTCCATCACGCACTCAAAATCTGTCAGAATCCACATGGGTGATAACTAGACACTGCTACACTTATAAAAATGACAAGCAGTAAATACTACAGGACAATCACCATCGACACTGAAACTCACTACCGAACCTGTACAACCTAGGCAAAGCCGCAAACACATTCCACATACCTACGGTATAGAAGTATGGAGTAGACACAGCCACTTTGGCGTAGTTCATCCCTCCAAAGATCTCTCCCAGCATCTTGTGGATCTGCTGCTGTACTGGACTGATGCCACCATTGCCTAAAGAGAAAATGAACCAGATTATACAATATATACCATTTAGGCAACCGTACATAAGTCTACAATGAATCGGCTCAGTGAAGACCTGCATAAAGCCTCAAAACAAACTTTTTCTGGATTTAACAAGGGCTGAAAAGTAATTCTCCAGTAGCGGTTGTATCAGGATACCAGCAGTACTATGCAATACCACCCATTCTCCAACCTGGACAGGGTCCAGGTGAAGACCTGGAGCTCATTCCAAGCAGCAGGGGACAGTAGGACAAGAAGCCAGTCCACTGAAGAACACAAACACACTACAGAGGCTCCAGATCAACAACTGACTGCTTTTGTACTATGGGAAGCACAGTGTTGGGGATTAATTGTAAACTCCACAGAAAGACCAGAAGCAGGATTCAAATCCCACAGGCCTGGAGTATGAGGTAACAGCACTACCACTGAGCCACCATGCCACACTACTAGTAGTACCATGACTTCTAGAAAAGAAAAGCCAGAAATAAATGCCAAAGTACTAAAAGTTGTTCATTCTCCTAAAATTTCAGTTGTTACTGTTTGTCTAGCCTACTCTTGATGTGTTGTTACCTTTCCTCTGCATCTGCAGGCAGTAGCGTTCATGGAACCAAGGCACCTGGAACTCGGGGCACTCGAGACACACGGCCCGGTTGAGCTCCATCAAACGCAGGCGGATCCTCATGTTCAGGGCATCGGGTAGTGCTGCCAGGGAAACGTAGGCATGTGACAGTTCAGGACATTTTAATAGGCTACAATTCAGTGTTTCCTAATCCATTCCTCCGGGACTCACAGTCAGTCTGCATTTTTGCTCGCTTCCAACTCCCAGAAGGAAGCAAAAATGTGGACTGTCTGGCAGGGAGCTGGGAGGAAGCAAAAATGTGGACTGCCTCTGGGTCCTGAAGGACCGGGCTGGAAAACAATGTGGTGCATTTTAACAAAAATTATTGTTATTATTTTGACCAGAAAGATGGTTTATCGTACTTTCTAGCTGGGAGTCCAACTTGGCCAAGAAATCCACGTTAAAAATCTCCTTGACCAATTCTTCTGGAAAGTAGTCAGCCAGCGCCAAAGTATAAGCCATGAGCACCAAGAGGTGGGGGTCAAAAGAGCCTGGGGACAATGAAAAGGTGTAAACCCAAGTGTAAACTTAATTCAACCCTATAAATGTACTTTGTCTGTAGCATTTACCAATATGTGGAGTGAATTTCTGGATGCAGGACTCAAAGAAGTCGTCTCCATCTGGTGGATCGTAATCCAACACAGCGAACGGCAGAAGAATGGCGTAAGTCGCTGAATAATGAATCTGCCCAAAATTCAGTGGGGGAGAAAGAAGCACATCAGTTCACGGCATGGTATGATCATGGGTTTACATGCTGCAAAATCATTAGTCAGGTTGCTTGTTTTCGAAATGGTACCTTATGGATGTTCTCTTTGGTTACACTGGCGATATGATCCAGAAGTGGGGCGAAAACACAGTTGGTTTTGGTCAGGAAGAGGCAAACCTCTGGCAGGTTGCTCACGGAAATCTGGTCCATGAGTCTCTGGAGGGTCAGCATAGTATCATCCAGGAGCATCTCCTCAAACCACTCCCCAGAAACGTACTTGAGTTCCTCCAGCAGCAGGTCCAGCTTGTCCGCCATGCGCACCCGCTCCAGCGCACAACGATTCAGCACCTGCAGCAGGTGTGAGTGCACGCTAGGCGCACTGTGGCGATACGTGGGGTCGCCGCGTAACCACTTGATGATGGCTTGGGCAAGGCTGCTGAGCTCGCTGAGGTTACACTGGGGCAAGATGGCGTTCACCCGTGAAATCACTGCCTCTTCCAGCCGGGGAGATGGCAGCATGGCGAGCACGCGTGTTAGCATGGACACCTCCTGGGGGACGATGCTAACCTGCACGTGGCTAACAAAAGAAAATATATATGAGCTATACCAGCTGACCACAGCATAGGCCCTTATTGAACCTTCTTGAGTTTCAACTCACCCCACTAGTTTGATCCTTAACTTAGTTAACAACTCTGGGTTCTGGTAATGAAGCATAATCAGGGCCTGGGTGATCCTGGCTATCTCCACGGGTCGATATACATCCAGGTTCTTATGCAACACCGAAGCAATCCTGCAATGATCGAATGCGATGAAAAAGAAAGGCACTAGCGCACACCGCCCACGCAAAAGATCCGCGACAGTTGCACTGACTTGTTGATCAACGGAAGGTTCCGGCACTGAATTTCCTCCAGGGTCTCTACCACAGCCAATGCTTGCTGGGCACTGAACTCGGCAGCCAACAGCAGCGCTGAACTCTCCAACCTACAAAAACAGTGGCGTCAAAAGACTTATCTTCGTCTCATAAATATTTATCATGATTACAATGCTGTAGTTATGAATTTTTGTGTGAAGCAATATTGTCATGCTAAATTGAATCTTAGTGGCCAAAAACTAAATTAAATTAATTAATCAAATAAAAAATACATTTTATCTAATTAAAAGAACCTTAAAATTATCTCTTTAATGGCATAATAATGGCATTTAACTTCAGGTGTTAGCCAGGTTTCCCGCCCCCGACAGGTAACATGATTATACCCTACCCCTCTCTGGCTTCTTGTCCAGCAATAGGTGCAAGGGCAGCAAAAAACTTGCTGAAGGACAGAGGATCAGAACAAGCATCTGTGTGTTTCATCATCCTCCGTTTTGCAGCCAGGCGGAAGTCACAGCTATTAAACTGTAGGGACTGGTACAGGCCCAGGACAATTCCGATGTCCTCAGCATCCATGGTGGGGACGTTGTGGATGAGTATTTTATCACATTTTTCCAGCAGAGGGCGGTAGCAGTACTTGATGTTGCGCAGAAATTGGACAATCCTCCTTGGGTTGCGGAAGAGAGAGGAGTCCATGCTGTCCAAGAGGGAGTCTGCCCTCTCTATGAGTGCATCCCTCAGATGAGGAGAGACTAAAGTAGATATGCTAATCATTAGGCTAGTCAGAATCCTGCAGCAAAGACAAAATAAGATTATGAAAATCTGAAAAGGAAAATTTTGATTATGCAGAGTGCAGACACAAAGTCATTTGTGTATTAACGAGTGGCAGATACTGAAATGTCTTCGTTACGTACCTGATATCCTCAATAGAGTCAAGCTTCTGGTTTAAAATCTCAGTAATCTGACCCATCAGCGGACTGCAGTGAAGATGCTGATCACTCAGACAGACAGAGAACTTGGACAGTGTGGCCAGATCAAGTCTGTAAAACAACAGAAAGTCATGCAGGCACCCCTCACACAGTCCATGTGCTGCTTATGAAATGTTGGCCTTTACTCACCGATCTAACCTGGTCCATGCTTCTGCGACCAGTTGCTGGACGAGGGAATCGTGGGGTTCCACAGTGAGCCTGCAGATGATAAAGTATAAGCTTTTGGTAAAATAACTATCATCTATGCCAGTGTTTCCCACTCCACAGACAGTGGGAGGGAGCAAAAGCGTGGGCCGACTGTGGGTTCCCGAGGACCGGACTGGGAAACGCTGATCTATGCAAATCACAGGATGTGGAATTCACACTGAAATATAAGGCGGACTAAAGCTTGGGTTTACTTTTAATCCTGATCCGTACCTTAACACATCGTACAGCATGTTCACCACTGTGTCGTCATCCATGAGGGAGATCTTGTTCTCTGCTAACACACGGAGTGTGAGGAATTGTGGGTGAGTCCTGACAAACTCCAATGTGCGAAGCATGTAGGGCTTCTCTTTCTGAAATTGCCACAGCATCCCAAGTGCACAGCCCACATGTCCGGCTGATAGTTTGGCCTTGTTCTTGCCCACCACGTCAAACACCTGGTCCTCAGTGGAACACACACGCAACTGCTCTAAAACCTGGTCCCGGTTTGGTGTCCCGACGTGTATGGCCCTGCGAGGACCACGCCACAAAGCCCGGAGCCAGAACATAATGGGGGCTACGGCTGGGAAAGGAGGGAATTCAAGAATTGGCTGGGGTGATCCAAACACAATCCCTCATTTCAAGATGACCAGGACTCACAGTTTTTGGCATTAGAACCACTTGGCTTGATGTTCCTGTAGTATAACATCCATTCTTGAAGACATATTAATCCAGAAAAACAAAATGAAAAAAGGAGCTATATATTTCATCCTTAACCTCGTCAATAATGTTGCCCCTGCAGGAAGATAAAAATGTCTTTTATAATCCACTTTTTTATTTATCTGTTATTTTGCTTGACAGCCTGAGTAACTGGATCTGTGTTTCATTGCGAGTTGCACCTGTATAACTATGCATGTGACAAATAAACAAATCCTGAAATCTTGAATCTTAAAATAGTGGTATAGCTACATTGACGTGTAATCCTCTGCCCTCCTAAAACAACGGATTCATTACAGATCTAGGTATCATCCTAAGCAAAACTAACTTTATATTTTAGCGACTAATGAGAGGTAAAATGAATCAATTTAGAATGCACCCTTTGCTAATAACTGTGACAATAATCTTCTCGAAGAAACTGGTGTATAAAGAACAATGTCTGGTTCAACTGAATAAACTGTGGTTCCTTCGCACTTATACAAAACCGACCTAGCTCGTGTATGTTTTCAATTCCGGTGAAAATTACATTTATTAGCGATTCGGTAAGTCTGCTACAGTAGTTTAAATTAAAGTAATTTTTTTGTTACATTCACTTAGCATCGAAAAATGCTGGTAAGTAAAATATAAAACAAAATTACTATATCCTTCGCATCGTAGCTACACTGACAACTTCGTTTTCTGTATAGCCTGCTATAATAATCCAAGTTTGACTTTCATGGGAACCAAGACTGCAAAAGCATGGCATCTCCACACGGAGACCCACGTGGGCACCGCAACGTACCGATATACTGACAGCTATTCCGGGTCTTCATGAATCTGTATGGTTTCTAATTTTAAATTACTGATACTATTTTACTCACATTATAAATTAATATGACATCAGGCAAAACAAACTAAGTACCACAAACCTAAGAGCACACGATGCTCTTTCCTGTCGCTAGATTCGATACGTAAGGGACCGTCGGCTACTTCCTAACATTACAATGTCAAAAGGGCATTTCAAAGTAGTACAACTATGATTCTGCTCAAAAAAGAAAACAATTCTTTGGAACGTGTACTACTTTAATTATATATAAGTCTGTATTAGTATAACTGCAAAAGAAGGGTATCGGCGTTGTTGTTTATTTGATGTTAAAAACGAAAAATAACTACTCACTATTCCCAAACCCTTACCCAATTACCGTAATCCTTAGACAAAATAGAACAACGGCAAAATGATCATAACACCCTTCAGTTTGCTTTGCATTGCAGCTACATGATGTTACTAGTATAATAAATTTGGGGTATATGGCAACACAAACTGTTTGCCTCGGAATAAAGCAGAGCAAATAATGCGAATTACAAAAAAATCGCTTTACTAAAACACTGAATGGCACGTTTAACAAAATGACAACTAACACCTATGTTTAATCAGACATAAAACGATACTTCATGTTCTATCGTGTCAAGGGAAGCATGGTCCTGTATATTAAGGGAAGGCTCTTCTGGCTAATCCAACAGTTACAAAATCCTAACGCCCGTTTATTTGAGATACACACCGGAAGACTGTAGCACTTGGGAGATTCAGTGCTTTGGTTACTGCTCGCTGATTGGTGGATCAGTGACTTGTGTTTCGTGCTGTTTCTAAAATGTTGATGGCTCAAACGTGATAAGCTCGTCCCTTAACGTTTTTGGTATATAAATGACAGCCTAAAAGTAAACACTTTGTACATTTTTACATATGTGTAGTTATCTTGGTGATGATGGTACTTAAATACGTGAAGGAAATAATTCAGGAACTTCGTGTGACTCAAGACATCGAGGACGCCCCGTCAGGTGTATTTCATGAAAAGCGCACATGTGGAAATGTTCAGCAATGAATGGGAAACTTATTTTTTATTTATATAATTAAAATCTGGCAGGGAAGGTAAAGAGGACATTGTTAAAATTCGGGAGAAGTTGAAAGAAACGGTTAGGGAAAAAAAGACTTTTAGAATCACTGGAATGAAATTATTAGGTGGAGATTACGTTGGGGATGACTGAAGGCACACCGAACCTAGCAGGAGCAGTAACATGGCGTTAGGAAGAGTCCTTGCCGAAGCAAGACTTTTAGGAGGGGAGGGGAGTTGGTATCAACAGCAAGGATGGGCGGGATTTGTAAAAAAAATGACGTAAATAAGCAGCACTGGGACCTCAAATGTAACAGGGTATATTCTGACGCGGGACTTCCTTTAATGTCAGGTTTATGTTGAAAGGCAGCTCACTTCATAGGTCATTGTAAAGGTGACTTGTCTACATGAATTCTACTCTGAAGCATGTTAAGGCATGTAGCTGGTGAAACTTTTAGCAGTCACGGTGTCTCCGCTTATAAATTGCAGACCTTGGTTTGAGTGTTTATTATGAAATAGAGGATCGCTTCTATCAAACGTTACCCACTGTAGTTTTATGTCACTACAGAACTTCCACGAGACACAGTTTGGCCGCTCGCATTCCCAGTCATTGCTGGGATGATGAAATTTCCCCCATGCATTATAGACATAACTAATGACAACCATAGCGCTTGGCAGCTGAACACATGCCACTTACACTTTTTTTATGATAAGAAACGACTTAGAGAGTGGCACGTATATAGTCAACTGACTTTCTTACATGGCCTTGGAATCGGGTTTATTTTGCATGCATTTCTGTCTAATTATAATTTACGTTTAATGCGTAGTTCTATTCTAAAGACGCCCCCTTCTGGTATACAGGTAGTATTGTCATCAGCTCCTAACCAAGACCAAAGGTGGCAGAGTTGTTGACCATTGGTGATGCTATTATTAATTTGTTTAAATAATTTAAAATGGATTTTAAAAAATACACAAAGTATAAGGTTACACTGAAACTTGGACATACATCTACAATATAGGACATTTAAAAGCGTATGGAAAGCCTAATATATTTGAGCATTCCTTTTTTTTTTAATAATTCATGTTCTGCTTTGTGCTTTTACTTATGCTAATTTAATTGTACTGTAAAATCCAGACAATAAACTGTAGATAATACAGGTTTAATGTAATTGGTGAAACAAAACAAACTGATTGGTACCATGACAGCCCTTAAGTTTACCAGGCAAACCCTAGTCGCTTCTTCGACTGTTGAATGTCTTCTGTTGCATGTAGCCCCTTGATGACTCGTGTTGTGTCAGAGACAAAGGCAGGCAGCTGAACGCCAGTCTCATCATGGACTAAAAAGCGCTGTTCACCTAAGAGGGGGCCCAGCCTGCCGCTGCCAGTCTGCCTGGCAGCCTTCTGGAGTGGGTAAGTGTTTCTCTTTGTTTCAACCGCTGCACTGATGATTCCCCGGGCATAGGTTTGGAACTGCCTCTCTTGCATAGTAAGAAGCTCCATGTTTTTTGCGTCAAACTCCATCTGCTCTTTCTGCAGAAGCTGCTCCTTAACATGCCTTTCAGCCTAAGGGAAAGTTTGAATATGTTAAGAAACTCAAAAATTAGACATTGGAAATGGTGGATACTGGCTTGTCGTGTCACATGTTTAGCAAGTCGTCATTTCTGATAAAAAAGGAAATGACCAGTTTCATGTTGAATGTATTTCAGACTTGGGATTTAAACAATGAGTATTTCTTACCATTTGCTGGATGTGTATGTCTTGCAGAGCTTTACAATCATCCTTCATTTTTTGTGCCTTTAGCTGCTGTTTTTCTCTGAATTCTCTGTCTGCTTCTTTTTGGCCACAAAGCATTTCCAGTGCCTTCTGTTTGTCTTCTCTCTCCTTCTCCTTCCTTTGTTGCCGCTAAAATAATATTTTATCCATGAGAAGGATATAGAACATGTTGCATCTAAAAATAGCTTCTGAATATCTGTACCAGTATCCTATTAATTAGTATTTTATTAACTTGATTGTAGCACAAATATATGCTACAATTTGGATATTCACCTATCTGTAGGTCACTGGTTGTACATGCACTGTGGTAAACTCACGATTTCCTCAGCTATTCAATTTCAGCAGAGAGCAAAGTTTTCATTTTCCTAAATTCTTTTAATCTTTAAGTATTTCTTATAGAAATACTGTATATATTCTAGCAGTTGCAGATTCTGTAAGGTAACTGCTCAAGCAACATTTGAATCCAGAGGTGGACGTTCAGGTGCAGAAAGTAAAAATCCAGACCAAGATTTTGTTTCAACCAACCAGTTGAGTATAAAGAGTCACAGACCACTCAACTGGTTGGTT
>JAODKC010000001.1:41494236-41525924 GCA_026777985.1 Mormyrops attenuatus
ACCAAGATTTTGTTTCAACCAACCAGTTGAGTATAAAGAGTCACAGACCACTCAACTGGTTGGTTGAAACAAAATCTTGGTCTGGATTTTTACTTTCTGGACCTGAACTATCCACCTCTGTTTGAATCACTAGGAATCTGAGAGAGAGAAAAAAAGTATCCTTAGATCAGTGTTTCCCGATCTGGTCATCCGGGCCCTACATAGTCCACGTTTTTTCTGGGAGCTGGGAGGGAGGAAAAACATGGACTGTCTGTGGGTCCCCGAGGATCGGTTTGGGAAGCACAGCCTTAGATAATTAGTCTGATGCTGGAGGTACCATGGCTTCTCTGTGTGAGGTAATGGCATCCAGCATGGCTGCCTCCTTTTCATCTTTCTCTTTCTGCTCCTTGGCCAGCCTGGCTTCCCTCTGGGCCACGGCCTTGGTGATGTGTTCCTCTTCATCGATCACCTGCTCCTGCTTCCTCGCTGCCAGCTTCTCTAATACTTTCTCCTTGTACAACTGGACTTCCCTTATATGAGGACAGATATGTCATAACCAAACTGTGGAAACAACCCCAAAATTCTCAAATACCCATATTATTACACAGCTGCGCAGTCCCGTTCGCCAAAAGACTAATGCCCTTTTATTTGGAGGGAAAACCTGCCTGGTTGTACCAGTTATTCTGAATATGTAAAATCAGGATTTTTTGTCATAAATTCTGCACCAGAATTAGTGTACTTGCCTGAACATCTCAGCTTCTTTCTCATTTCTCAGTTTCATCATTTTCTCTTTAGCACTGGCAAAAAGTCTCCTATGTTCCTCTTCCATCTCCTCCTTTTGTTTTTTTATAGCCCCGATAACTTCCTGTTTAGCCAAATGCTCCTAAAGATGTAACAATGCTTATGTTCATCCACCCTCCATGAAATACAGGACACACAGCAGAGGTACACCCTATACAGTATGCCAGTCCATCACAGGGCCCGATTTTTGACACACACAGAAACACACTATGGGCAACTTAAAGAAGTCAGTTACCCTAGCCCAGTGGTTCTCAATCCTGTTCCTGGTGCCCCCTGCCAGAATGTTTTCACTCTAACCCACACTGCTTTCAACCTACCACATTTATTATTAGCCTGTTAAGGACCATATAAGCCTGAATAAGGTAGGGTTGGAATGAAAACAGCCTGGCAGGGGCGGTGCCAGGAACAGGATGGAGAACTACTGCCCTAACATCATGTTTTGGACTGTGGGAAGAGTGACCCAGAGGAAACCTACATGATATGGGGTGAACCTGCAAACTCTACGCACAAAGATAGGGTGGGATTGAAACCATCAACCCTGGAGGCATGAGGCTACAGTATTGCCCACTGAGCCACCACGGTAACATTTAACAAAATGATGATGCTATCTGGCTGAACACAGCCTTCTTCAAACTAGCCCTGCCTCACTGCGCACTGTACACACTCTCACCATGTGAGTTTTCATGGTGTTTCTCTTCTCCTCCCGCTGCCTCTGCTCCTGTCTGCTCCTCTCCAAGCTGTAGAGGTCCTGGAGCCGCTGCAGTTCCTCCTTTTCTCTCGTTCTCTCCAGTGCCTCCTGCTCTTTAATGAGCTCATGCTCCATTATCCTGCATTTTTCAAAAATGGCAGTAATACTAGATACCTTGTACAATACTGTAATTACATGCACCCTAATAAAATATAATATTGCAGGAATAATTATTGGCTTGATTGGTAATACACTTGCCGTTTGTATTGAAAACACTTGTGTGCATTTAGATAATCATTCATTTATACAATTTAATTAATTGGAAAGTTTGATCACAGGAGGGATTTGTTGACATTGTTTGATATATTCTGTAGCCTATCCCAGTGTAAGAGGCAGGGTGAACACCGGACTGGATACCACTGCATCACAGAGCGCCCCAATCTATATGTAGGGAAGAAGCCTGCGTGAACATGGGGAGAACATAAAAACCACACACAGTCAAGTAATCAAGTCCACACTGGAGATTTGAGGCCAGTTTGTACCCAATATGATGTCCTTGTTTGATATGTACAGTACAGCTGCTTGAATGCTTGCTGTTTGTGATTACTGTATTAGTAAATAGGGTGACCAGATAATCCATGTCAGTGAGGACATTTTGAACTAGGATAGGATTTGTAAACTACTATTTCAATTAAAAGGACATGGATTTGACAGAGCTCTTGCTATGTGCTGATTGGTCACTCTCCTGTAAGCATGCATGTGTCACTAATGTTAATGTTGAACAGCTGGATGAGTCTTTCAATCAAGGAAACAAACCAGTCAAAGTGCAAGAAGAACTAGGGCACGTTTAATCTGAAGACGGTGTGCAAGATTTTGTTGCAGTTTCCAGGTTGAATGACATGTTTCCTTGAAAGAGTGTGAAATGTCGTGCAACAAAGTTTGTGGGACATTTTCTCTTGCTTGGTGGGTGTCACAGTTGTTACCCAATCAGTAGTGACATGTATATAATCCCCGGCATATTAAAAAGACCATGCCCACAATAGATCCTATATCATAGTTGCAACGCTTGCATAACAGGGTATGCAACGCACCACTGTTCCCATTTGGATAAATGTTTTTCAATGTTTCCTCAGGGCTGAATGTAACCTTGAACTATTTTGCCATGCACAGGAGCTTTTTAGTTTTAAAGTAATTTGTAAAACCTGAAGCCAAAATATCCTCTCTGACATGGATTATCTGGTCACCCTGTTAATAAGGAGGTGAAGATCAGGCTTACTGTTGCTTTAGCTCTTCTGCTATGAGCTTGTTTTTTTGCCTCTTCTGTTCTGCGTCACACTGATCGCGCTTCAGTGCCTCCTGGTCCTGGCTCCAGAGCTGGGCAGCAGTGTCTCTGTCCGCATTTCGCCGGGTGTCCAGTTGACGCAGTTTCAGCTCCAGTTGAGCCTCCCGCTCCTTTAGGACTTCTGACAACTGCAGTGCGCGCTGGAGTAACAGAGAAAATGCAACCGGCATGCGGATAGAACCTTATAAAATAGCACAAAGTTCCAGTCGCAATTTTTAATTGAAAAAAATGGATATTTGTTTTTTCCTATTAAAACATACTAAATATTTGCATTCTAATGAACAGTACATTCAACATGAAAAGAAATGTTGAATAAAATATAAAATAAAGCACAGGGATGTGAGAATGTGCACAAACATGAAGCCCCTTCACTCTGTCAGTCTGGTAGTGTTGTTGCATCCTGGATTTTTCAATGGCTTCCTTTCGCTTCCCCTGCTGGTACTTGGCTTCTTCTAAATCAATTTCTTCTCTTTCCTTTTCTTCCATCTCCTTCTTTAGTTTTTTGGCTTCTAAGTCTTTTTGTCGTCTCCCCTGTATGGGAATACACGCACAGACACCGATATAGGCTTACATGTGTGTTTCCTAGCACTTTGACTACTTTTATAATTAGCATTATCCTTATTTTACACTATTCTGATTTGTTCTTACTTCCACAACTAGTTTAAGACCTGGATATTGGTTTTCATTTCAGACTCACTTTAGTGAAAATGAATCGATTTACCACAGATTGATCAATTAATTGATTATACTAATAATCGTTTGCATTGTAGCATGCGTACAGCAATGGTATTGGGCCAGAATTTAACCACTTCTTGCGAGCGTAGGTGCAGAATTTCCCGCTGCTTGTACGCTTCCTTGAGGCTCTCGTTTTGCTTATTAATATGATTCAGGCCGTCTTGAATTCGGAGCCACTCGGCGTTTGGTACCACTGCCACTTGCCGGAGATCCGGAGCTTGAACTGGAAGCATTGTCTTGTCCTTAACATTTACTGAAGTACACATACGTAACAAATAAAAAAATGCAAAAATTATGGTAAGCATGAAAACAGGTTAAATAAATACCAGAGGTTACAGCACATAAAGCTCCTACAAACTTACCAGAAGTGTTTTTCGCAGAACCTTTTCTTCTCCCGTATTGGACAACCGAAGCTGACGATAGTACCATCTTGATCAAATGTACGTTAACGTAAAATATAGTTTTCTCTTAGGGATCCATTAATCGATTTAAACGCATATATGTGTAGCATACAAATTAGCTGACAACAAAACGTTTATGTCCCACCAAGAACATTCTGTATTAAAGACACGTTGTAGCAACCAAACGGTTTCCCGGCAACGGCAAACATTGCGGGTTATATAGTCTCGCGATGTTGACATACTGACGAACCAATCAAAATGCAGATAAACGTCATTTTTGCAAGACCGGGGTGGAGCGTAGACAAGAGTGAAACGAAAGGTAATGGAGTTTTTGGGTATCCAACTGCTAATAAAGCTGATTTTTTTGTATTAAAAACAAATAAACCAAATAGTAAGTCGATATACACGTTGGGGCGTGTGTGTCTGTTAAGCCCGTCCGGATGACATTTGTCTAGTAATCCTTAAAATGTCTTTGGTGCTGGAAGCCGGTTAGGCATTATCTTAAATGTAAGCAAATATTTTTATTTTCTCTTTCACAGGCTGCAGAATGAAGACTTTAGTCGTTTTCGATTTCGATCACACGTTGGTGGATGGCAATAGCGACACTTGGGTGATCAAATGTGCCCCCGACCAGTGTATCCCAGATTGGCTGAAGGACTCGTACCAAAAAGGACGATGGACTGAATATATGGGACGTGTGCTCACCTACTTAGGAGATAATGCAGTCAGTCGGGACACTGTACGAAGTGTCATGGAAACACTACCCTTCACAGACGGGATGATTGAACTGCTGAAGTTCATCGCGAGTAACAAAAATTGCATAGACTGCATAATAATTTCTGATTCCAATACCCTGTTCATCGACTGGATTTTACAAGCCGCCGGCGTGCAAACGGCTGTTGATCGCGTGTTCACTAATCCCGCCAGGTTTGATGAACGGGGTTACATGATAGTGGAGTGTTACCATTCCCACGAATGTCGGCAATGCCCAGTCAACCTGTGCAAGAATAAAGTGCTGGACGATTTCCTAAAAAGTCAGTCGCAGCACGGCGTTGAATACCATTTAATCTGCTATATTGGCGATGGTGGAAATGACCTTTGTCCCATAAAGAGCTTGAAGCCGAGCGATTTGGTGCTGCCACGCAAGGGGTATGCTTTGGAGAGACTGCTGACGAAGTCCGAATTGGAGTTACTGAAACCTCGAATAGTAGTGTGGTCCGACGGCTTTGAAATTTTGAATGAAATAACTGCACTAATTGAGTAATGTATTCTAAATGTAGACTAGGTGTAACTAAATGAACGGGCATCTTAATGCACTTGTTGCACATGGCTAGTAAAATATCTAGAATCTTGATTTTTGAACTACTTTGAGGTTTGTTGGATACAAACACTACTTGACGGGGCACAAATACTTAGTAATAACTCAGTTACTGCTGAAGTACAAATCATGAACAACTGGGGTCGCTACTTGAAAATAGATTTGTAAAGATTCAGATGAACAAACATGATCAGTATTTCACTTGTGTTATTCATTACTGGTTCTTCCAGTAGTTCCTTCGGTAGCTCACAAAGGTTTACAGAATTAACAAACATGGTAACTACTTGGGATGAAGGATGCATCATGAATCATTAATGATGAGCAAATATGAATCCGTATTTCACTTGTGTTATACAAGACTTGTTCCGTTCAGTAGTTCTTTCAATAGTTCTCAAAGGTTTACAGAATTAACAGATATAGTAATAAATATAGTAACTGCCTGAGATAAAACATGCGTCACGATTCATTGATGATGAATTAATATAAGATCAATATGTAAGTAAGTTTGTGATTAATTGATACATAAGTAATAGCATAATACTATATTATTTGTACCTCGTCAAGTGTTATCAATAGTTTTGTGAAGGAAACTGCATAAATTCATGAAGAACTGTCAATTGTATAATCAGAATATGACGAAGGACAGTAGTATTTAGGAAGTTTTATATTGGCATTTATTTATGAGACTGCCTATTGCTATTGTATTCAATTTAAAAGAAATGTCCATATGTGTGTTATTCTGTATTCTGCATTTATGTATGTTGAAATATGTGTTATGCAGATATTTTAATAATATGATCCCCATATCCCGTTTACAGTACTTCTAAGGCATTAAGGCTACAGAACAAGCCTATGTATACCATAATCTTAAAGTGAATGAAATGTGTTGTTATGTCTGTCTTTTGTAAAAAGGAGAATTATTTGCAGGTTATATTGAAATCCAGTAGGCTAATTCATGATAGAAGGTGCTTTCATGGCTCAAAATAGTGATGGGAAAAGTGAAGCACTGAATCCCATGAATCACATGTGCAGACTCTAAAAGTATACACGCTAAGTCATGACTTACAGCACGATCTTAGTTATAAGTAACTCCCTGAAATAGTTGTGCCAATGGTTTTCTTTAGGAATATTTGGGAAACCAACCCTAATAGGAGTGGATCGGGTGGTATAATGGTCATTGCCGGAGCAAATTACAAAATTACATTTTTTATCCAGGACACCAATAGTTCATAAAATATATCATTTTACATATTCTCTCATCTGTATGAAACAAAAAGAGATGTCTTTGGCTTGTGCGACTCTGTTAAAATCCAAGTCAGGTGTGTACATTAAGTTGAATTTTGTGTAAATTTTTTGTGTTTTATATATAAATTATTCTCTAGAAAAGGCATTTTTTTATTTACACCGGTCTCATATGAGTGCTGTCAAAGAAAAAAATCAGCTAATTAAAATGCAAGACAAATGTGCGGTGCATGGTATTGCTGTAGTCGGCCTAATAGGCTTATGTGACAAGCTCCGAAACTGTTTTTCGTAACTCTTAAATTAGAAATGCGCTGACTATATCATTAAACGCAACAAATTATTTATTCGGGAATCGCTGGGTTTCTGGTTTGGTAGGTTGCGTTTAGGCCTCTCCCACTTTCACATGAATGAACAGATTGGTGGGGGCGGGGGGGCCCTCAAAGTCCCCGTAGGCGGAGTTGACGTGTAAGCGATGTGCTCCCCTGCAGAGATCGAGCCGAATCTCAAGATAGGGCAGCAAACTATTTTCTCTGATTCATTGATCGGTAAGCCTGTTGAAAACTGCAAAAAATGGCCCCTATATCCATCAAACGCATTTTGATTAGTGAGAGTGTCGACCAGGGTTGTAAAAAGATACTCCAAGAAAATGGTATCCAGGTTACCGAGAAGCTGAACATGACCAAGGATGAGCTGATTGCTCAAATAAAGGTAATGTGCCATTTTAAAATAAGAAATTACACTATGGATCGGACGGATGCAGTATAGTATAGAATAATCTTATCAATATCTCCATCAGGAGAAGCCATTGTCATATTGATCGGAAGTTAGCGAAGGTTTTTGTAGGCGATTTTTCAAACTTAATTTTAAATCGTAGCTAACTGGTCAACAACCACCTTCGCATGACATCTGTTCAGCGCCGCCTTCACCTCAGAAGTCTGACGCAACAGTTCATGCCACCTCATTTGTTTTTCTGTGCCAATTATCTTGTGTCTTTAACATAGTTAGAAGTTTCTTTTTATAGACAATTACTTTAAATATATTTCTAGAATTTATTTATTTTTACCATCTTGCATTAAATTAATGATAGCTATGTCTCGAGACTTCAGCTAGCCGGTACTCAGGCAAGATTTAATTTTAACCGCGTTGCATTCAATCATACGAGAGAAACGCCATGCTTCGTTTCTAGTGCAGTTCACGCCAATATAGGACTAGGCAAAGTAAAGCAAAGTAAACCGAAGAGTCAACTATGAGCGATTCGTTTTCACGTTCGTTTCTAGATAAAGTCGACAGTTCTGATTGTGATTTAACAAGTGCATTTTGTCATTCAAATCTTGCTGTACTTTTCTGCAACAGGATTACGACGGACTGATTGTTCGATCTGCTACTAAAGTTACCGCTGAAATCATCAATGCTGCTGATAACCTTAAAATTGTCGGCAGAGCTGGGACCGGCGTGGACAACGTAAATGTGGATGCGGCCACTAAGAAAGGCGTTATTGTCATGAAGTAAGATGATGTCCCGAAGAAGAAAAGAAAATGACATGTGCATGTTTATTAAAACGCGACTATAGAACCCTCGACGGCACGTGCTTAATTACATCATTCTAACTCCGGACAACTGCGTTGCACGCAGATCTGTATCTAAATATTAGAATAGTATCGTGGCTACTGTTCGCACGGCTAAGTACTTTTATCTCTTCTTTTGGATAGCACCCCCAGTGGCAACACGATCAGTGCCGCTGAACTAACTTGCTCGATGATAATAAGTCTCTCTAGGTAAGACACCAGCAGTGACTAGACCATGCCAATATATATCTGGCATTTTCCTCTGTGTCTTCTGCTGTATGTGAAATTTTATGGATGGAAATGGTAATAAGGTTATTTTTATGTCCATAGACATGTACCACAAGCTGTTATGTCCATGAAAGCAGGGAATTGGGATCGTAAGAAGGTAAACGTTTTTGGTTCGTTTCCAGTATGACTACGTACGTTGTACCTGTTGTGAATAGATTATTCTGGTGGTCGGTCAGTCGTAACTAATAGCCTGAACGTTGTGATTATACGTGTCTGACATGATGCTTATGGTCTTATCTGATGTTTCTAATAACCTTTCAGTTCATGGGTTCAGAGCTATATGGGAAAGTTCTTGGAATAGTTGGACTGGGAAGAATAGGAAAGGAGGTGGCAACCAGGATGCAGTCCTTTGGAATGAAGGTCAGGGGGGATTTTGCTTAATCCCCAGAGAGGTACAGCCTTTTTATGTGAGGTTGTTCAAATTTGGTGTAAACTATGTGCCTGGTTTGTTTGGGTTGATAGACTATTGGCTATGACCCCATCACCCCACCTGAAGTTTCTACCACTTGGGGTGTGCAGCAGATGTCTCTGGAGCAGATGTGGCCTCTGTGTGATTACATCACTGTGCACACCCCCCTCATGCCCTCCACCACAGGTAACGCTCGCCTAGCTCAGTGTGACTTTGGAGTTTGGGCTGCAGGACACATTTTAGGGGGGGAGGCAGAAAGTGACATGGTCAATTTGTTTGCTGTTCAAACTCTCCGAGATATAACACTTTTGTTTTAAAGAAAATGGATATAATTAAGTTTTGTTCTAAAAATGTTTTTTCATTACTGCATTCTTAATGATGCTCCAAAAATTACTCGGGGACCCCCCCCCCACTCCCCCCCTCCTATTCCACAACCCATACTTTGGAGTTTGGTGTTCAGAAGAAAGGTAGATCTTCAGGCAAGTGAAAAGTTTACAGTGTTAGGGAAAACTGAACTACTGTCCTAAATTTATTTGTAGAAAATGATAATGTACCATTTACACCTGTAAAATCTGTTATGTCGTGAGTTATTTGCTGTGTCTTCAGTGTTGCCAAATCTCACGCATCCGGTGTGACACTCATGCTTTCAGACTCTCACGCAAGAAATCTTAAGGCAAATCTATATTGTTACATTATAAATCTAGAGTTAGCTACATCAAAAGCCTTGGGTGGTTTGCAAACCTTACAGACTATTTACAAGGTAATAAAACTGTTACACACATGTAAATATGTGTGCATGTGTGTGCAGACTTGTCTCAAATTGAAAATCTCACCCCAGCCAGCTGACCAAAGTTGGAAACCTTGCATTTTTTGTGATGGAATTGGAGGTAATTTCTTTTTTTGCTTTTTAGGGTTGCTGAATGATGCTTCCTTCGCTAAATGTAAGAAGGGTGTAAAGGTTGTGAACTGTGCACGTGGGGGCATCATTGATGAAGCTGCCCTTCTGCGGGCTCTGGAGTCTGGCCAGTGTGGAGGGGCTGGGCTCGATGTGTTTGAAGAGGTGAGCATACACTGGATATACTGCACGAAGTCCCAATGTTGCAACATGTTGGTTTTTTGCTCAGAATTTTTAGGCTTCCCTTTTCATTGTGGAATGTTCTTTTTGAACTGGAGGAACATTTAATTTGTTTGCTTGCTTGTTTGTGGGGGTAAACAGGGGTTAAGTCAAAATCAGAGTCAAAAACATGTCAGATACCAAGAAGAAAAAAAGGTTGATGTTGAAGGCGGCGGCGCTGCATTGTGGCAAGGTGTGATTTGGGTAAAAAGAGCCAGAACTGGGCTCCATCTGTTGGGCTACTTAAACTCTGGGGGTAAACAGAGATGTTGTGAGTGCTTTAAAAAAAAGAAAAGAAACATCTTTTTGGGTGAGATTCAGAAATTTGTTGAAGTGATCATGCCAAAACAGAAACACACGCACCACTGTGTTCATTGTTGCACTGATTGACGAAGCACACCACCCCCATTCCCATTTTCACAGGAGCCACCAAAGAATCGCGCCTTGGTGGATCACTACAACGTGATCAGCTGCCCTCACCTAGGTGCCAGCACCAGAGAGGCGCAGGCTCGCTGCGGCCAGGACATCGGCACGCAGATTGTGGACTTGCTGAAGGGCAGGGCTTTGATTGGAGCGGTACGATCACGGCCATCCATTCACACAGTCTCCTGTTGACTTCCTTTGCAGTGCAACTTCTGGAGAAAACTGAAAGCTGTTTGAGATGAGTTCTTCTCGAGTTTTGATTATTCCTGTACATTCAACAATAATAATCACAACAACAACAACTATTATTATTATTATTATAATTGTTGCTACTGTTATATTTTCTTGTAGTAAAAATATGTTGATTGTACTTCAAGTAAATTGTTACACTTGGTTCTCTTATGTTTCAAATGGACAAACAATGTATTTCTGCACACAGGTGAATGCCCAGGCACTGGCCTGCTCATTCTTTCCAGAGTCCCACCTCTGGATCAGACTGGGACAGGCTCTAGGGGCAGTCCTGAGATCCGGCAACCCATCAAACCTGCCTTTGACTCAAGTGGAAATAACAACCATAGGTAAAATATTTTTATTTTAGTTATTTTACATTTATCTAGAAGACGTTTGTACCAATATCACTGGGCACTTGACAAAGCAGGGTGAGACAGCCTCTGTAGTAGTTGGGGTTAAGCGCCTTGTTCAAGTGCCCAGCTGTGAAATCACTCTGCTGGCCATGGGATTTGAACTCCAAGAGTCACACACCCCCAAAGATCTATTTTTTTTAAACTCAACCTCTGTTTCTTTCATATGCAGTTAAGACCAATTTTCACAGTTGCTTATTCATGTTCACAGTAGTAAAATAATTTCTGGCCAGCCAAAAATTAGGCAGAATCCCTTCTTTTGAGCTAATCTATAGTATGAAATATCTCCTCTCAGTGGTTAGAGTTTGCCATTGCATCATTTTTGCAAAATCAATAATTTTTTTGCTATAAATAACGTTATGGCACTCTAACGTGGAAACTACTACTAGAATGGGCATAATAAAAATAATATTTAGAATTTAATCTAATTATCTTGGATAATTAACCACTTCTAAAGTAGTATGTATATTTAAACAAAACAATTTGCCTTTCATTCAGGGGAATCACTAAAACGTTTCTCTGACCTACTGAGTTCAGCCATGTTGATGGGCTTATTAAAGGACAGTTCGAAAAATGGCCCCAACCTTGTCAATGCATTAACCATTGCAGAGGAGGTTGGAATTAAGGTAAGTTGTCTCTTTTTAGAGATGTTTTTTACCTTGAACCATCACCAGATGGAAACTAGTTGATAGCTATTAAGTAAAGCATTACAGGTGTAAAACATTAAACAAATAGGCATATAATGTGTACATACGCTAGAATCTTCTATTATGGTATTTCAGTCATTGCAAGTTGTATATATTATCCAATAAACAGAAAGTATCCAATGAACACAGTTGGTCATGACACACTTTTGACTTTTACTTTCAGGTCAATAAGAAACACAGTGATGGGCCCCCAGCTGGGAGTCAGACAGCATGTGTAATAGATTTGTCCATCAGTGGCACGAGCTTCAAGGCCACTGGTTCGGTCCAGGGCGAAATCCCAGTTCTGGTGGAACTGGCCGGGAGTCAGTTTTGGCAGCCCGTTCCTCTTTCTGGGAATCTGCTGTTTCTCAAAGCTGCCGTCACCCCTCTGCTTTTGTCTGAAATCACTGGTGAGAGAGCGCCCCCCTTCTTCACTTCCTGCGCCTTCACATATGACCTCAAATGACTGCTGCACGGTACAAGGGACAATTGGGCCATTCTTTTCCTGGCCTCTTTTGTTCAGGGGAGAGGGACTAAGAGGGGTTTATCCAAATAGCACACTGAGCTGGCTCTACACAATACAGCATGTCTCTGGTTTTTAATTTTGTCCTAAATACCGACCATTTTTTGCATTTTTCAGTTCCCACTTTTTGTCTTTCAGCCCTCATTTGAATTAAACCAAAGCTGTAAATACTAAATCCTTCCTATGTTAGAACTCTAGTTAACTGTACCACTTAGAGCTGTCATTTTGCATACACTACAGAGCCCCCATTGCCTTGTCCATAAAGATCTTGCAAGCACGTGATTTCTTTTTCCCCCAAATGCCTTGTCTCCCAGGTGTGCTGGCAGCTGCTGGTGTGGGAATCGAGTCTTTCACCGCCTCTGCTGCCTGTGATGGGGACCAGTGGTGTTGCATTGGCCTGTCATGCCCCCTCGGTGACCTGAGTGTCTTGAAATCTGTAGTGAATGAGGCCAATCAGGTCTCAATCTGAATGCTGCACAGAGAGCATTACACCAGTTACTGAGGATGTGGATGCGGTTTAACATTTCTCAGAGCTCACAAACGAGCCTCTAAAATGTAGTACTTGTTTAAAGCTGCACTAGGGCATGCCTGTTAGATTTATTTACATGTAGGCTTTTCAAGGGTATAAACTAAGGCAAAAGAAATCTCAGACTTAAGTGTTTATAATGTTCTGAAAATAAAACTAACATGAAAATATTTCCTGTGTATTTAATATTAGCAGGATCTCTCTGTTATGAATGATTAAACAAGAACACAAGACAGTTGAACCATTCGCATTTATTGCACATTTCAGTTGTTTTCTGCTGCTAAATTTAAAATGAATGTCCTTCATTGTACAGATGTCCTTCATGAAGAGGCAATACTAATCCTGTTGTCTGTTAGTTTGGATGAACTGATCTGCATGATTGCAAAGGCAATCTACATGCTATAGTGTGTGCGGTTAGTGTGACAGGTGCAGTAATTTTTTTGGGAGGGTATGTGAAATAAACACCTCATTTCTAATTAATCAGTCTCACAATGTAACATTATCACTCCTGTGATAATAAGGTCCTGAAATGCTGTGAGGAGCTCTCCCTGTGATGCATGGTTAGTCAGCTCTATCTTTTCTGGGGCTCTAGGCAAGGTTTTCCTTGGAATGCACTCTCTGCTGGCTACAGCCGTCCTTGGTTGCCAGATACTACATTTTCTCCAGCAGTTCAAAGGCATTCAGTTAATTTGGCATCTCTAAACTGTCTATAGCGTGTGATTATGTGTGTTCCAATATGCGTGTGTATATTCTGTGTGATCGGCGGGAATCCTGTTTAGGGTATAGGCCTGCTTTTTATTTTTACTCCTCGTTTAAGTGCAGTGTTTCCTAACCCAGTCCTTGGAGACCCTCAGACGGTCCACATTTTTGTTCCTATCCAGCCAATCAGGAATACCAAACGCCGGGTACGGGTATGTTGGAGTCTGGGAGAGAGCAAAAACGTGAACTATATGAGAGTCCCCCTGGACTGGGCTGGGAAACACTGAATGAAGGGAACCACGAGACCGGAAGTAGTCATCAGGAAGTAAAAAGGCAAACATGGCAGCGCTCTTTAAATTAGCACTCCCGGATAGTTTCAAGTTTGTTTTATTTCAAGTGTCGAATTTAAGCTTCTTATAAATGTTGGTTGTACTATGTAATAAGATTTCGTAACATAAATGATAAATGTGGGGACCCTAGCGTGTCAGTTAGGTTAGGTAGCTAAAACGTTATTAGCCGCTTTTATTTACTGCTTGCATCGTATTATTGCTGAGCTGTATTAAAAATGTCGAGTTTCAGTTCGGAGCTCATTGATTACTTAGAGGGAAAGATTTCGTTTGAGGAGTTTGAAATACTAAGAGAAGAGAGAAAGGCCAGAGATAAGGTAAAGTCGGCAGTCGATGTGTAAACAGCAAAGCTGGAGGAATATTTCTTTCGTGTTTAATTTCTATTAACAGGCCTCCTTTGTCTGTCGTTGCTCATGATTCGTAAAATGGAAACAAATGGTTGTTAAATCGGTGTTGTGCAGAATGCATTTTGTTTATGGGCAGGATTTAGTAAGCCCTCATGAAGCCGGTGATGGGGAATCGGAGGAGGACGAAGCCTCCCCTTTCGACAGTGCTGGCCCCAGTACTTCGCGTAGCTCCTGCAGACGCCGAAAAAAGAAGACGACAGGTTATTATCCTTGTACTTGGGGCCCAGAATGGTCGTAGGATGTGCTCCCGTTGTAAACACTAACTGGCCCTCTTTTAGTGTTAGAGGAATCGGATGATGGAGTGAGCCTCCCTGTTCAGAAGGCGTTTGCCTCCATGCTGGGAGAAGTGGCTGAAGAAGGGGAAGCGGATGGCAAGGAATTGGAGCAGAATGAGTCACTATCTGCCGGGGATGTGTTTGCCCTGGAAATGGAACTGAACCGTGAGAACAAGAAGATGATGAGGGTGAGGATGGCAAAAAAAAACTGTCTAGCTGCTAAACTCTGTTGTTTGTGTTTTAGACAATAAGTATGACATATGCATGTATATGGGTTTTGTGGAAGTCCGGTTTGACTTTTGCGTGCATCTTGTTGCGCTCAGGAACGGCGACAGCGGAGCAAACTGCCGCGAGCCCTTCGCGGACTGATGGGAGAAGCCAATATTCGCTATGCCAGGGGGGAAAAGGAAGATGCCATCACTATGTGCATGGAGATTATTAGACAGGGTGAGTGTGAATTTAGCCTATGCTACACTGATTTATTATGAATAATAATTAACATTAATTTCCCCCTAGGATCAGATTATTGAATTTTACTTACTTTATATACAGTGATTTTAATGGTCTCCATTTCATCTGTATGCCCAACAGCTCCTCTGGCTTATGAGCCTTTCTCGACCCTGGCTATGATCTATGAGGACCAGGGGGATATGGAGAAGGCTCTACAGTTTGGCTTGATTGCTGCCCATTTAAACCCCAGTGATTATGAGGAATGGGTGAAGCTGGCTGACCTGTCCTTGGAGCAGGACAATATAAAACAGGCCATCATCTGCTACTCCAAAGGTATGACTAAGGTTTAGGAATTGAAGCACTACTAGATATAGACAGACAGACCGACAGTTAGGTTGAGAGAATGATACTTTATTGGTTCTGAGGTTTGCATGTCTGTTATTTATACACTTTGACACACTTTGTTGTTGCTTCCGTACCCCTCCCCAGCCATCAAGTATAACCCCAGTAATGTGCGTTATCTGTGGGAGCGCTCCAGTCTTTACGAGCAAGTGGGAGATCACAAGCAAGCAATGGATGGTTATCGCCGCATACTGAACCTGCTGCCCCCAACTGATGGAGCAAACTTCATGCAGCTCTCCCGGGACATGGCCAAGTTAGTGTACTGTTTCTTAGCCACTTTGTGCTTTATACATATATGACATTGTGTCCATTAGAATTGCATTTTAGATATCCCAGACGTTACGTGTCCATCAGAATGGCATTTTAGATATCCCAGACGTTATGTGTCCATCAGAATGGCATTTTAGATATCCCAGACGTTATGCGTCCATCAGAATGGCATTTTAGACATCCCAGACGTTATGTGTCCATCAGAATGGCATTTTAGATATCCCAGACGTTATGCGTCCATCAGAATGGCATTTTAGACATCCCACACGTTATGTGTCCATCAGAATGGCATTTTAGATATCCCACACGTTATGTGTCCATCAGAATGGCATTTTAGACATCCCACACGTTATGTATCCATCAGAATGGCATTTTAGACATCCCAGACGTTATGTGTCCATCAGAATTGGCGTTTTAGATATGACGTTATGCATCCTACTTGCTGTAGGAGCTACTATGAGACCAACGATCTACAGTCATCAATGGGTGTTATGGAGGAGGCCCTGAATCGGTATCCGCACCTGGCCACCAATGAATGTGTTAATATGGCCGCAGAACTATACATTACCAATAGGCAACATGAGAAGGCTTTGCAGGTATGTAATTTTGGCTATTATACAATTCTGTTATACTAGCAAGGAGCACTTGTCCTGGGGTGTTTCTAGGATTTTTTTTTAATAGGGTGGCACAGGGGGGACAAAGAATCAGTTGGGGGCCCTGGAAATCTGAGAATTGTATCACAAATACAGTGTTGAAAATTAGCTTAGAAGACAGTTTTACACTGAGCTTTTTTGCATGGACATTTCTACACCTGCCCCTGCACTTGTCCACTGCCTCTTTAGTGGCAGTTTGCTGTACCACAGTAGTACACAGACTATTGTAGTACGTGAGCTCCCTCTAGTGGTACATGAAGGTATCTACTTAAATGCCAGTCATAATAATAATGATAAATCCTTTATTTGCCATTTGCATGAGTACAAGTATAGGTTCACCATCTTGCGCTCCATAGCTTGGGGTGCAGGGCATGTGACTGTTCTGCTGAGGCCAGGGCTTAAACCGGTGACCTTCCGATCACGGGCACTGAGGCCTAAACTTTTCTGAGGTCGTATGCGGTCCACAAAGTCTGAGAACCGGTAGTCTAGCGCACTAAATGCAGTTATGTCATGATGTTAAATGTAGCAATAACTGCTTTTTGTTTGTAGGGATATTTAAGAAAGCAGTCAAAATAATGACCTTGAGTTTCTCGGTTGACTAACAGTAAGTATTCACAGGTAATGCAGCAGTTCTGTGGGATTGTGCTGGAGAGGGATTCCAAACAGGAGAAAGGCGAGGGCCAGCAGAGTGACGGCAAACAGGCAGACAAAGAAGAGGGTGAGGTGTTCGGTTTAGCAAGCAGAGCTTTAGGCGCTTACATTTTTTTAAACAAACATCAAAAGGGTTAAAGTGGGAGAGGTCTTGGGTGGTCAGGAAAGGGGTGGTCTATGCAATGTTTGCCTGCCCCAGATTGATATAACTACACTCAATCCCAATTTATAAGATATACTAATGGTCTTCTCCTACAAATATTGTTGTGCATTTCAGATCCAGAAAGTACAAATCCAGGCCAAGATTTTCTTTCTACCAACCAGTTGTGCATAAAGAGTCACAGAGTACTCAACTGGTTGGTTGAAACAAAACCTTGGTCTGGATTTGTACTTTCTGGACCTGAAATGCCCATCACTGCCTCAAAGGTACATACAGCATCCTGCCCAGACCAAGAGGTTCAGTTACTGAGGAGCTATGCTTTAAAACAGCTAAGACGTGTGATCGAAGCACCTGGTTGGTGCCAGAGGTGGCAGTTCTAGCATTTCAGAAAGAGGCGCCTTACCATTGGAGAGCGTACAGAGGATGATGTGGGCAAAAATCACCTATATGAGAGAAGGTCAGCGGACTGGCCCGGCCTGTTAGTCGACAGGAGGGTTACAAGTGCAAAAATGTCATGACCCAGACTTCATTTTCCTCACCTTGTTGAGTCAATGCCTCAAATAATTCAGGATGTTCTATAGGCAAAAGGTGGTTCTACCTGGTATTTGGTAAGTGTACCTGATAAAGTGAGCGCTGCGTGCATGTATCAAGAGAGCAAGAGCTTGTTTTTTTATTTTGCAGAATATTTTAATCCTCTTTGGATGTTCACTTTCTTCAGGGGAGATTTTGGGGGTGCTGATTCCAGAGGACGTCCCAATTGACATCAGAGTGAAGCTCATGATTTGTCTGATCCAGCAGCACGTGTTCGAGCCTCTACATGTGAGTATGCACTAACACCAACAAGTGGCACACATCTCTGCCTGACACTAACGTCTTTGCGATGTCGCAGCCAATGTTGACGGCGCTGATGGAGCAAAGCCCGGAGGAGCTTGGGGATCTGTACCTGGATGTGGCTGACGCGTTCCAGGAGGAGGGCGAATACAGCTCTGCGCTACCCCTGCTCTCTGCGCTCGTCTGCTCCGAGAGATACAATCTGCCCGCGGTGTGGTTGAGACATGCTGGTACGTTCCTGAATATACTTATTCAGTTTTGTATATTCATCATGCTGGCATAGAGACTTGGTGACTATAGTCTCACATCCAAGGGGTTCTGGGTTTAATTTCTGACCCAGTTATTCTCAGTAGTATCAGCATTAAGACTTTTGTAATACTTTAGACAAATGTGCTTAGCTAGGTTTTAAGTTACGGTAAAAATTATCGTTATGCCACTTTGGAATATCACTTGTGGAGTATGAACTTGAAATGGTCTGCAAAGTTTATCAAATTTTCTAAGAACTATTTTTCAATATTTTATCATAGAACCGATTGAGTCTAATGAAGGCTTAGCGATGTTTATCATGCCTTTTGGGATACTAAACCAGTTGCGTTTGCTTGTGTTAAGAATGCCTGAAGGCTCTGGGGCACATGGAAGTGGCCGTGAATAGCTACATCAAGGTGGTTGAGATGGCCCCTCTGCACCTGGAGGCCCGCCTGTCCCTGTCCACCCTGCAGCAGCAGCTGGGAAACCCTGATGGAGCTCTGCAGGCTCTGCAGCCCATGTACGACCCAGAGACTCTAGCCCAGGACTCTGCTGCTGCCCAGCAGGTAAACCCCACGGCAGCTTACGCAAGTTGACTTGTGTGTATGTTGTGTGCAGATTTTATGCTTGTGTTATATTCTCCATCTAGTGTCTCTCTTTTCTGTGTAGGAACTTAAACTCTTACTACACCGCTCCATTCTGCTGCGTTCCCAAAGCCGGATGGATGACTACTTGGACACTGTGCTGACCATGCTGGCTATGCTACTTAAGGTCAAGCTCTTTTCTCCTCCTCTACATCACTAATTGATGGTCTTGCTTTAAATGGGCATCAGTCTTATAATGATTGGGAGTATAAACGGATGAATTGAGTAGACTTGCCACCTTCACTTCACTGGAGGTCATCCACGCCTCTCCTCTGTTAAGCTGTTAGACTAAAGGTTTTTAAACAAAGCATTAATAAATCATATCAGGATTTTTCTGTCCAAACTGTCTGTAAATCAGTTACTTGTGCACCTTGTTTTGATTTCTTGTCATTGTCCACTATCAGTTGAGTAATTGCAATAATTTTTTTTATGACCATATTTCCCTTACAGGTGGCCATGAATCGTGCCCAGGTTTGTCTGATCTCTAGGTGTAATTCTGGGGAGAGACACCTTTACCTTGTTAAAGTGTCTCGAGAAAAAATCTCTGACATCGAAGACCAGGAGGCTGCTTACCTTGATGTGATAGGTGGGAGTCTGACATCTGCCATTGTATACTCCTGACACTCTTTCCAACAGATGTCTTGCCAGTTCTGGATCGTCTTTCAAATATTTTTTCCACATTTGTGTAACATTGTGGGGCTCCATTTTCATTCTGATTCTGAAGACCATTGTTATATTGCACATAATAGATGCTGAGTTTTCCCCCCCACAGTTCTATGCATATCATGTGTCCTCTCTCCTTCATCCGAAGGGAAGACCAGCGTTCTGTCCCGCGACGACTGGTGGCAGCTTCTGCTGCGCTGTGTCTGTGTTATGTGTGAGCAGAACCGCTTCGGGGAGGCGGAGCTTCTGGTGGACTCCTCCCTGGAGTACTACTCCTTTTATGATGACCGTGTTAAGCGGAAGGAGCTGGAGTACTTCGGACTGTCTGCCGCCATCCTGGACCACAATTTCAGGAAGGCGTACAACTACATCAGGTGAGGCGCCCCGGGGCGTGGGGCTACACCAGGTGAGGCACATCAGGTGAGGCGCCCCGGGGCGCGGGGCTACACCAGGTGAGGCGCCCCGGGGCGTGGGGCTACACCAGGTGAGGCGCCCCGGGGCGTGTTTCTCTGTAGCAGTTACTCATTACAGTTGTATTTTAAAGACAGTGGAAGTTTTAGATGGGGGGATAATGTAACTTTACTATGTAACATTGTGTAACATTGAGACAAATCGCAGCAACATTGATGACATGCTGCTTAGTGACAACAAAGGAAACTACTTGGGAGAGTGTATAGGGAGGCTTGAGATTGGAGAAGGGTGTGAAAGGAGTTGGGGTTGGGGGTGTGTGACAGATTTGTTCATATCGTTCTAATTGCATCTAGTTATGCTAGTGAACATAGTTTTTAGACTGATTCCAACTTGTTCGCAGACTGATGCTGATGGATAACGTAGAACGGCCCCAGCTGTGGAACATCTTCAACCAGGTGACCATGCACTCCCAGGATGTACGGCATCACCGCTTCTGCCTGCGGCTGATGTTAAAGAACCCAGAGAACCACGCACTGTGCGTACTGAATGGCCACAATGCTTTCGTCTCGGGGAGCTTCAAGCATGCCCTTGGTACGATTCATGCAGATATTTATATATCGGATACATTTTCCCTCCCATACAGCACACAGACACTTTAAGCATCGTGGGTCAGTTTTCGTTCTCTCAAACCATGGTGATTATTCAAGGCTTGTGTTGTGCTTGTAGATTACATCTGGCGTTTCTCTGTTACCAAGAATGCAAATATTGTACTTGTGGTCTTGACAAGACTGGTCTTGCTAACCTGCCTTCCAAGGACAGACTTGGGGCACAATGAATTATGGGATTGGTCCTGCTTGGTGAGAGTGCAACCAACGAATCCTTGATATTTGGCAGGGAGGGGGGCAAGAACAGGGATTTTTATCATCCTCTGTACTTCTGTTCTCGAGTCTTCAACAATGGAAGATGACGTAAAATGGGTGCGCAAGAACGCGGTCAAGTATGCATATTGAGAAACACCCCTTGGTATTTTGACAAGCAACAATAGGCTTCTGAGTAAAAATATAACCGACTAAAAGTTCCGCGTTCAGCCAGTCCATGGTCAGTATGTCTCCATCCTTTCTAATTTAAGTCTTCCGTTCTCTATCTGGCCCTTTAGGACAGTATGTACAGACGTTTCGGGCTCAGCCTAGCGAGCCGCTGTACAGTCTTTGCGTGGGACTTACGTTCTTCCACATGGCTTCGCAGAAATTTGTGGTTAAACGGCACCCACTTCTGCTACAGGTTTGTCCACCTACATCATCATTTATGTGGTTTGTGAACGGTGCACTTTTCTGCTAAAAAATCACAGGTCTCCTAATTGTGACTTTATTCTGTTGGATAAATAGTATATTGGTCAGCGCTAGTGTTAGATGTTCGTTTCTGAGAAATACCTGGTGATCTACTATATAAAATATCCGTAAGATAAGCTATGTGAGGAAAGGTGTTATTTTATTTGTTCTAGGCCAAGGTTTTGTAGTTTTAAAAGCATTTTTGTCCTGTTATCTATACAGCATTTTGTGACTTTTCTTGGAGTGAAATATATGAAATTAGAACCTTGACAAGCAGAGTTAGGAATAGGATGTGTGTGAACTTTTGGTAATCTTTTGTTTGGTAAATTTTTACATTTAAAATGTCTTTTTGCTTTAAGACAAAGCATGGTTTGGGTTTAAAGCATATTTAGGTGTCTTCTGAAATGAAATACCGACAGCATAAATGATCCCTCTAAGTTATCTGCTTTTGGCTGCTACTTGTAAGCTGGAGGTATTGATTTTGCAGAAGGTGCATTTTGTCAGTTTTCAGCTGTTACCATGACTGTGATTCCCTATTAATGGGTATACCAATACCTGTATTGAAATAGAAATATTGATGCATCAATTCCCTTTTTGCACAGGGCTTCTCCTTCCTGTGGCGTTATGCTGAGCTGCGTGGGCACTGTCAGGAGAGCTTCTACAACCTGGGCCGGGCCCTTCAGCAGCTCGGTTTATCGCATCTGGCTATACTTTACTACCAAAGGGCCTTGAGCTGCGAGCCGCCCTCGTTGGAGGTACTTGCACAATGTTTTATACCAGGCCTACATGACTTTGTGTTGTGCTGATATTTCACTGTCTGCTCACTGGAGTTTGCCAAATTAGACAACCACTGTTATTACAGCGGTAATATAAAAAATGACTTGGCACGTATACCTTTTTCAGCAGGAAATTCAGGATAGTGTCGCCTTAGTGAATATGACTGTGTGCACTTGGGTTTTTCGATGTCATTTTTGGAGCAGTTATCTTTTATTAATTCTCTCTTCTCGTATTCCTATCTTCAGGGCATTGACGGCGAGCAAGTGGACTTGGCTCGGGAAATTGCTTATAACCTGTCTCTCATCTACCAGGCTAGCGGCAACAAAGAGATGGTGCAGCACCTTCTCCACACTTACTGCTCTATATGAATCACCTCTCTCCTGCTGGATTTCATTATTATTATTATTAGCACTTGGTTCTTGGTCTGTATAGTTTCTTGAAACTTGTTTTTGAAGAAGAAAAAACTGTCCATTCATTGTTTGTGACAGTCCCTTTTAATAAAAATTCGAGCCTTTAGGTCTTTCCAAGACTAAACATAAAACTGGACTGTTTCTGTATTTTTTTCCATAGTAAAATAGCTAAAGAGAATAATACTGCTCCTATATGTTTTCACATTAATAGCATAGCCCGAAACTCATGTAAACCTATATATTTTAAAACCTTTCAAAGAAAGGAATCTTTGGATGTATTGCCAAAGCATATTTACATGTAAACATTGTACCTTTAGACTTACTATATGCAAAAAGATTTCAGATTAACCAATGCATTTCATGTGGGAGCTGCCGTCTTCTAAATTTCCAATCCATTTTACAGAAAGACTGCAAGTTGCTGAAAAATTGAAATGGCATTTTGACGTGAGCGATGATGATTTCCGCTGTACTCATTTGTAAATACTGTGCCATCTACTGAGCCACTGTGACCCCCTATTTAAATATTTTCCTTTTCACTTTGGTAAGAATGAAGTGCATATCTCCAAAAATCACTTATTAAACAAACATTTTTAATTGATCAAAACAAGTCATATACCAGCAGCATTTCACCAGTAGATCAATGCTGTGAAAGTGTTATGAGGATTAAATCAACATTCTTTACCACACATACCCAAAGAAATAAATCATGTATTTAATCCAATATTTAGGCATCCAGTCACCAGGAAGATATCCAGTAGGGAATTATGTTAAATGCATTGAATTTGGCATTCAAATTAAAAAGGATTTACTCTTCCTTTAGCAAAAGATAAGTGTTTAACTTGGCTCATATCTTCCACATAAAAACCACTTAGTGTCTTGGTGATCTCCCTTACACAAGGGAAAGTCTTTACTTCTGTCCTCTTAAAGAGTCACTATTGCAAGTTGATCACATTTAGTTATTACACAAAACCATTCATCAGGCAAATGCTGTAAACAGGGGTCTCCAACCTTATTTAAATAGCTACTTCTACAAAGAAAATTATCTGGGGAGGTGTGTGTTTGATATGTGGTTGTCTATTGGGGTAGAGATTGGCATGACAACCGTTGATGGCAACATGGGCTAACAAACATGAGTCTCACAAGTAAACCACAAGACTTGACACCTATGGTCTAATATTACCAAACAATACTCATCAACTAACATTTAACACATATATGCAAGAAATAAGATGCATTGTTCATCCCAGGAGTACTGAAAGAGGGAGTAACTGTTCTGGCAATCGCAATATGATTGTATAAGGTGTGCCCACTTCAAGGTGTGCAATTAATTGCGATTAAAATAGTCTAAAAATAGTTAAAATAGCCATACTGTGCTAACCTAACAGCATCCTTGACACCTTTCCCTCCCCTCATATCGTTTAGTCGTTCTGCGTTGGCACCACACAGGAAATGAGAATTTTAGGGTGCTGACTTGGTCACCTGATTTTACTTTGGAACAGCATCAGAGACAAAGGGAAAATTCTTGTAGTGCCTCAGTGTACATGTGTAGAGTGTAAGTAATAATAATAATAATAATTGATACTTTATTAATCCCCGTAAGGAAATTGTCTTTTACGCCTCCCTCAACTTGCTCTTTGCAGAGTAAGTTGTCCGCGAAGGGCTGCCACCTGTAACGGCGCCCAGGGAGCTGGGGTTTAAGGGCCTTGCTCAAGGACCCGCAGACGTACTAAGGCTGGGTTTGAACCGGCGACCTTGTGATTACAAGCACACAGGCTTAGTCCACTGAGCCACACGCTGCCCTCAAATAAAACAAAAAATGAGATTACCATAATCGATCCTATTTCTAAGTAGTGTTATGGGAGCTAGTTATCGGCTTCCTGTGAGCAGCTAGTACCTTACAAGTGATGCGCTGGTGACCACTGCATTAGAACTTTAATCAGAAGACTTCTTCATTTTCTGCGATCTTAAAACTGGACATGCTTTATACTAGTACCAGTAGTTTCCAGGCTGTTAAATTAACTTTCCTCTCCTTCATAATTGTCATTCTCTATGATCAGAGAGACCCTGTCCCAGGTCTCCTCAGAGTAGGAGTTGTAGGAGCTATCATTAGGTATGTTGGAGAAGTCATGCTGAAAATAAAATATAAGAAAAGTTATTAATATATGATAAAATATTTCAAAAGATACAATGTTTAGGGAACTTAAGGATGTATAGATTGCAAGTTTTTTTTTTTTTACTGTAAAAGGCTACTGTAGCAATTGCAAAACATCAATTATATCAGTGTTTGAGTAGTACAGGGGGTCCTCGGGTTACGACACAGTTCCGTTCCTATGACAGTGGCATAACCCGCATTTTGGTGTAAGTCAAAACACACCCTTTTTCTGATCTCTACAATGTCTAATTTCACTTCCATCATGATGGCTTTCCTCTTCACAAATGGAACACTTGCGCTTTTAACAGTCCAAAATGGCGCAGGTAAGTGTACTGGGGGACACCAATTCCCTCACTCATACGCTGCATTACTACGTATCCTTCCATCGCGCGCAACAAAACTAGATCGCCTCCATAGTCCATAAGTACGACGCTAATGGCGTAAGCCGAAACACTCGCATCTCAATTTATTTTATTTTTTTTATGGGAGTGAGCGTAAACTCAAAACGTACGTCGAGACGTTGTAACCCGAAGACCACCGGTACTCGTAAAATATTAATGAAAGGCATATTGTGAAGCCCAGAAGTTAGTAATCTATATAAATTCAGCGTATCCTTATGTCTATGTCCCTTCCTTCACCAACGCTTCAGTGCTTATCGCTTCCAAGGTATACCAAAACAGCAATATACTCCGCTAACTGAATTTAATACTAGATTACCAACTTTTGGGAGTCACAATACATCCCTCATTAGTATTTTAGGCATACTACTAATCTGCTTATCAGGCTGAGGGTGTAAGTAAATGTTCGCATAATACAGAAAACCCAGCATCTGGAGAGAGTGGTACACCCCTCTAAAGCCCTGCTATCTGTATATTTCTTGTCACATAACATGGAATTAGGTATAATACCTCCTGAATCCATGAGTCTGCACTGAGATCAGGCCAAAGAGACTCTTTGACTTTGCTGTAGTTTTGGATAACCACAAAGATGAATCCCGATACAACTGCACCCGAAAGGATGACAAAAAGAACTGACAGCCACGCAATTCGGATCACCCTCTCCTTTTCTGAAGATAGAAGACGAGAAAGCATGTTTACTAAAATAGACGCTGAGCACACAGCAACAAGAGACAGCAATCTGCATGGGCAATCAAACAAAAACACTTTGCCAAAAACCTTTCATATTTGAAATGTTAAGTAATTAATGTTTAAAAACAAGTCTAAACTTCTTACCTGACTCTTCAGTGGTGACACACTCTAATTCGCTGGGACTGTTGCCCAGTCTCATATCAGGGTAAATGACGTAGTACACCTGAAAGCAATACTTCACCCCAGCCTCCAGGGAATTAATGATCACTGGGGAATGCAAGTCACCATGAATCTATGAAAAGTCAAACCGCAGTATCCATCACACTTTATCCGTAATGTGACATCCTTTGTGTCTATCTCGCTAAAAATGCTAAAACAAAGGTCGGGCAGCAAACTCAAGGGCTGGCATGCTCAGTTGTACTTTGTGGCATATTTTTAAATTTCAATTCATTCCATCTATTCATCCATCCATCCATCTTCTATACCCACTTGCAGGATCATGGGCGTCCGGAGCCTGCCCTGGAAGCAACTAATAAAAATTTCTGAGCTGTTAAATTATCACCCCGCGAACAGAAATTCCCAGAGATTCTGAATGTTATTGCTTCTGTTTCTGAATTTAGATGTTTGTATAAGCCAATTCAAATAATACATTGGGAGTGGCATATCATGCTTATTAAACACTCTTATGTTTTCATGACAATTTGACAAAAATATTAACTAATCAAAATGTAGAGTGGCTTAACTGCTGATAAATCAGGAAAGAAAAACCCAGAACAAACTACACAAAGTTCCTCTTTCAATTTGATTGAAATCAATATTCAGTCAGAGAAAGATTTAAAATACTCATTATGACAAGAATTATACAATTAATCCTACCCTCAAAGCTTCATGTTCTTTTCCATAGAAGACTCTATACTTGAGTGTATCGCCATAGATTTTTTTGAGATTAGTATCAGGGTCAATCTCCATTTGCAAAGAGTGGAGGTCCACAGGAGTTAGTGTTACGTTTGGATGACCCAGTCGGCCTAAGGCAGCAAAAGACAAGGAAAAGATTATAAATATTTCCATTCTATAGACAACCAATACAAAACGTACCCTAATTTACCTTTTTCCAGGCCTTGTTCATTGAGAGCTTTTGTTTCAGTATAAATTGTTCTACATGTCATATGTCTACTTGAAAACCATTGTTACTGCGTGGCCCATACACGATCACCAGTAGGGCTGTAATGGGACATACATTTGCCGTATACCACTCCATACATCATTTTTGGTTCGGTACACACAATGAAACAAATGAATACATTTGACATGGGTGGAGCCTAAACTCACAAGTCAATGTTCAACGTGGAAAACATTATGCTAACTGTGGCTGTGAGTTGGTTATGGCTAACGATTCGTTTTACATATTTGTTTACAATATGCATGTAAGCATGTTAGGTTTTGTTATATCAATAGACCTATTGCTTTAGTTTACAACCGTGTTTGTGTTTGCATACTTGGTAACACTTTCAAACAAACTCTGTTTTCTCTGCTGTACCAAAACTAGACCGAACTGTGAACTCAAAACAGCGGTTCAGAACAAACCGCCAGTTTTGTGTAGTTACACCCCTAAAAAGCAATGACTGTATTTGTTTTAATTCCCCAGCTTTAACAGAGAGGAAAAAAAAACTTGAATTGTGCAATTCTTCCTGGCATGACTTGAATGCTCAGATCACAACATCCTGGTAGAACCAGCAGAGCTGGACCATCATGTATGATAACTCGACAATATATATCCGATCAAGATTCATTTTTCTGATCTCCATGAAATACACCTGTAATCTGTGTACACTTTGTGAAGTGTTTTGTGGATTTGTTGTGAATATTCAAACAGCCACGCTCTCTCTACCTACTTTGTAGAAAAGGAAAAAATAGAAATCATTTAACTGGTTTCTCAGCCATAGAGTTTAAAGTCTGACTTCCATCCATTTCATGACCAAACCTGAAATTTTCTGGCTTAAAAGTCTATATATGACAAATAAACATTTCAAGAAATATTTTGAAATTATCCATTTAAAGGCATGCTGAAATTACACGGCAAACACCAAGGAGCTTAAAAGCCTAGAGAGCTATTAGTATAATCCATTATCCATTATGTTCATGCTAACAAGACATCCATAATCTACACCCATTATCTTAAGAAACTTGCCCCTCTGAATTAAATAAAATAAAAATAAACTGGCTGCAATTAAATACAACATGCCATGTCAGGACATTGACATAGTCTCTAGATTAGTATTGGAGCAGCTGTGTAATCTAAATGATTATTAATGTAATGAGATTTGGTGCCAGATGTGGTGGGTCCAGAGTTTCAAGGTCAGAAGCGAACAGCTATGCTCTACATTAACAAGGAAGTCCAAAACCAACAGCTATGTACAACACTGGGGTGCAGAAAGGCTTCCCTGAACTCATTTACCCTTGAAACAATCTTGCAGGCGAAAGAGGGTCATACCTATAACTAATATGAGGTACAAGTGCGCCTGAAAAAAAGCCCAATAAGTGCATTATCCCATAACCACAGTCCAGTGTAGGGTCATAGTAAGCCTGAAGCCTATGGCAAGAATCACAGGACACACGGCAGCAGACACTCAGGATGGGACTTCTTCAAAGGGCACACGTTCAACGGAGAATTAGACCGATAACGGATGGCCACAACGCTTCCCCCCTGAGCGAGCACATCTCCAGTGTTTAGAGAATGCAGTACTATGACCAGCCAAGGCACATCAAAGGTGAGTCATGCCACCGGCTTCCCGGAACGGGCTCTAAATAAACCTGAACAGGCCTGATAGGTAGTTACTGAAAATTATGGTTAGAAGGATGATGTAAGCTATAAAAATTGAGAAATATTTTAGGGTGCATCACCCAGTGGTATTAAATAGACTGAAAATCTCTAATTTTTTGTTATACGTTTTTAATTTATGCCAAAACATTGCAATCCTCTTTGATGGCTGCTTTATAACTGTATATTTTATACAAGAGACATGACTGATATATTGCAGGCGGCATGAGGTAAATAGAAAGATGATTCTTACTCTGAATGTGTCCCATAAATGGCTGAGTCTGAGACCACGGTGAACTTTGATTTCCAGCCTGAGCGTGGACCCGCAGGGTCACGTTAACGTATGGACGTTGAGGGAGAAAACTGCAATAGGTGTCCACTGTAGGGGCACAGCCTTCATAATTCTTCCAAGCATCAACGCCACTGCTAAAAGAGGCAAAGGAAACACACTGAATCAGTCACTTTTCATCAGAATCCCACGGTGGCGTTAGCATTGCATAGTTAATATAACAGTTTATTTAGAAAATCTTGGACACAGATAATTATTTTAACATTTAAATAATGAGAACATGGGAACTGCTAGGATCTAAAGCTGGGGTCTCCAATTCCTGTCCTGCAGAGCTGCTGCCCAGTATATTTTCCACCCTACCTTGTTTCTGATGAACCACATCTGTCCTCAGGTAAATACCAGGAACAGGTGTGGCTCATCAGAAGGCAGGTAGGATAGAAAACCTACTGCATAGTAGCTCTCCAAGACTGGAGTTGGAGACCCCCTGATCTAAAGGTATCAAGGGCTCAGCCTAGAGGCCTAATCTGTCCGAGGGCCGTCATATTGAATTCTCCCCCTTCAAAGTTACGATGATCGTAGCGCAGCCCTGGACCAGGAGTGTTGTGATGTATGAATTCTCAAACGGACAGCATGGTTGTTATAACATCTGAGCTAAAATCATTCAGGGCTCGCCTGGATTCACTCGGCACCGCAGGCTGAATGAAAATATACTTACTATTTGTACTGAACTATGTATTTTAATGTTGTATTGTCCAAAGGCTGTAGAGCACTCCAATGTATCACATTATGTAAATTATATGAATCAATCGTTACATTCTCCAGCCTTGGCAGGGACAAACCTATTGAACAGTAAGAAATAACGCAAAGCACTGTTACACAAAAGAATACGTACATGCTTACTTTTTAGGTACATACATATATTTAATACGTTGATGTCACACATGAAAAATACAGTATTCCGTTTTGTGTGGAGTATTAGAGAGAACGGTGAATTCGTTATTCACTGCTGATTTTTGCATGCTTACGCATTACCAATCACTTTAATGTACGTAAGTTCGCCGTATCAGTGGTAAAGATGAGCGTTAAAATTAATTCCCACAGAAAAGACACTGCTAAGTATTTAAACAACTAAACTTATATACCGTATTTAACTACATTTGAATCAATATTCTATAATCTGATGTTCTTGCATCATTTCTGACTTTTCTTAAATTACAGTTCATTTTAACTTGTTCGTAAACAACTGCGTGCACAAAAATAAAATAATTTAAAATAACTATAGCAGCACGACTTAATAAGCGGTTAAACGTTAGCTCTATCGTTACGATGAAAACCTTTTCGATCACTGCGACTCGATCAATTAATTAAACACAGAAAACATACGTGCACAATTTCACGGAAACGTTCACAAAAAAAGCTTTAAAAAATAGAAAATCTTACCTTCAACCAGAAACTGTATAAGAAATGCGCCTACTGACAACATATAATGCGTGATCATATTTCAGTTTATTGGTTAAAAAAAAAAAACTCGCTGATACGCATTTAGGCTTACATCCTAGCTTCCAGAGAAATCCCCTCTCTATGAATTCCCATTGGCGAATACAATCGGACATCTTTCCATTCGGGAAGCGGAACTGGGTAGAGAGTCATGACCCTAAGCGGAAGCAGCGCACTGAGAAATCATAAATACTCCTACAATACGTGGTGCGTTGTGAAACAATTGTAACGCGAAGTACAACATTTTTACGCAACATGTAACCGGTCAAAATAATAATAATAATAACAATAATAATAATAATAATAAATGTTTCTTTTTTGCATTATGCGTTTGTTCACTTATGGTTATATCATTATTAAAACTGCAAGTGAAGTTTTACATCCATTCTATATCCAGAATCAAATGGACAGTCATACAATTAGCAAGAGGGTCCGTTTACAGACTCTCTGCCTTCCCTTTTCCAGCGTCTTCCGTTTCGGCGAAGGCATTGAGTAAGAGCCCTGAGCAGAAGCACCAACCGTCACCTATATAGCTTCTTTCCCCAAGTGAACTTCCCTTTAAAAAAAGGACCCATGGGAAACTGTCTCATAATCTCACCACCCACTGCACAAGTTTCATACCCTTATACTGTCGTTCGCATTATACCCAAGCTGTTTGCACATTACATTTATTCACTTGCTTATTTTTGTCTTTGTTTCTCAACGTTTGTCTCATCATTGCATGCCTTTTTCATTTCTATTCTTTTATATTATATATATTTCTTCTGAAAAATACGTTTTTTGCTTTATTCTAATTACTGCCTTTGTATTTTTACATTTAGATTTTTAGAATAAAAGATTCTGATTCTGGGGAATCTGGCTTTCTGTGTTCCTCACTGCTCAGCATTTTTGAATAGTGCTATTACTTGGGGTAGCGTGGTGGCTCAGTAGGTCATACTGTTGCCCTAAACCTGTAAGGTTTGAGGTTAAAATCCCACTGTTAGGAGGAATCTGTAGGCTTAGGTTCTGTTTATTGTAAGGGCACTTTGGTTTCAAATGGGCAGTCATACATAGATAAACTGAAGTTACTCATAATTTGTATGCCTTGCTCCTTGCATTTTCTGGACTCAGGTTCAGGTTAACACCATGACCCTTTACTGAAGGAGTCAGCAACCTCTTTAAAGCAAAGAGAAATATTATCCCAAAATTTACAAATAGCCACAATGGGTAGAGAAGGGGGGTTTGAGGTACAATTTTAAAATCCGATATGGGTATATATGCATTTAACTTCAAGTACTTACAAATCATAAAGAAAAACAATATTGGGATGAGCATCTCAGTTTTAAATCATTCAGACGCGTAACAGCACAAAAGTGATTACCATAACCTTTCTTGAGTAAAGTTCGTTTGGCTTTGCCAAAAAACTTATACAGGTGCAGCAGTAATCAGCCTAGATCAGGGGTCTCCGACTCCAGTCCTGGACAGCTACTATCCAGTAGGTTTTCTATTCTACCTGGCTTCTGATGAGCCACACCTATTCCTGGTATTTACCTGAGAAAT
>JAODKC010000001.1:41527110-41562388 GCA_026777985.1 Mormyrops attenuatus
TTACACAGAACAAACCTGCTCCGAGCAGGTTTGAGGATTTGGATGTGCTGCTATGACAACACATCCAGCAAGAGTTTAGAAAAACCGACAGATCCAGGATCATGCCAAATCGTCAACAATTACGTCCGGTTAAACGAGTAATCCACGTACGGAAAATACCCCCCCTGACCCCTTGTGGTCCTGTTATTTTCTGATCTTCCTCATGTGTGTTTGTCTTAGTTTTGGTTTTGTTAATAAACCCTGCTTGTCTTGGAGCTGCCCAGTGGATCGTTCTTCCTGCCTGCACCATGCCCTGCCCTCATGATATGTGTACATGTATAGTCAGGGCCATATCTATCTTTTCTGGGCCCCTCGGTAAAGTTTAACTTGGGAGACCCGGCTACCAAAAAAAGATGATCTTCCTCCACAACTCGTATGGCACACTAAGCAACTGCCTATTCTGACTATAGCTATGTGTAATAGTTCCTGAATAAATTCATTCTGTACTGTGAAGCAGCGAATGCAAACACCAAGGTGAAGGGCCACACACTATGCATACTGATAACATAATTTGTGGTCATATTAAGTTAATTGGTAAAAGATACATATTTTGACTTAAATGCTGGCTTCTTGCGAAAGTCCCCTCTTCGTTCTAGTGGTGAATTAACTCGTTAATGTCTTTCCATTTGTGAAGCAGAAATGGAATAGAGAATCATAACCCTGACCATTAGCAGAGCACAAAAATCTGCAAGGTAAATACTTCTGAAATGCATGGTGTAAATTTAGTATGCTTTTTAGTAACTTAAACGTTTCATAATATTGTGCCTCATAGTTCAAATTTTACATACGAAATATAATTTTAAATGGTACATGTTATTACTGGTTTTTCCCAGTAGAGGGTGTATTTCCATCACATATTGTCTAATCGACGTTCAGTATATTGGGAAACTTTACAGTATTCTGAATACCTCTGAAAACTGTAAAACTGCGTTTTTTCCTAATTTGATTTTTAGAAAAATTATACTTTAAGGTGTAGTAACTTTCACGGTGTTGAAGGGAGTGGTAAGTAAAGGCGCTGGAATGCGAGTAGGGGCTCCACATTCCCATGAGGCACTGTTTCCACATTTTCAGCATTACTCAGGAAAGAAGACGTCATAGAAGGTCCACAAACAATAGCTCCGACAGGAAGGCAGACCTATTAAACCAGTGGATACATGGAAAAGTGCGACGGGAAGGTGAGGCACATACAAAACACAAAGAAGCAATGCAGGTCTGCTTGGACAGACTTTGTACACTTACACAATCACTACAGCATTGCCTCTACTGAGATCTATTTGGTGCAGCATCCAAGAGAAACAGAAATTACCACAACTGGTGCTTTGAAGAACTATTAATCAATAATAAAATATAAATAAATAAGAATACAGCACCAAAAAGAAAAATACATACACCACACACACACCTTGTGATTTCATGCCAGGACATTACTCCTAATGATTCTTCATATTTTGTTCCTTTCCTCCGAGCAAAAAACAGTCAAAAAGCAAATTTAGAGACTTTAGGGAGGAGTTAAGTTTATGCTTCACACATATACAAACGGAGAAGCGATTTTCCCAGCACTGGGCCGGGCTAGCTACCATGGAAACCAAGCTCCTCCCAGACTAATATGGGGCGAGGTTCCTAAGCTGTGTAGACAGAATGTTCCTATGCTTTAGACCGCTGTGTGGCTATATCTGAAAGAGTCAGAGGGGGAGAGGGAGAGAGAGAGAGTATGAACGTTCCATGTGAAAAAGGGTGGGGACACCAAATCTAAGCGCAAAGAAGAAGTTTTTTCCTCAGCTTGGTAAACTGAAGATCTGGACTTCAACCTGTAGAATTAAGTTAAAAGTAACATAGAAAGAAAGTAGCAATCCGAGTTGAAAAGTTTTGCAAGTTTGAGAACATTTGTACTTCAGAATGGGTGAAGATGCAGTACAGGCTGAGAGGAGCAGCACGATGACTTCACACGAAAGCCAGGACCTTGTGGTGCCCAGCCCTAGTCCCACTCAGATGTCACCTACAGTAGGGGAGTCCATGGCAGCAAAGAAGGACAACAATGGGGACAACCAGGTCAATGCTATTACAGTACTGACACTACTGGACAAGCTCGTTAACATGCTGGACACCGTCCAAGAAAATCAGCAGAAGATGGAACAGCAGCAACTGGACATGGAGAGTGTTGTGCGTGGCATCCAAACTGATATGACCAAGCTATCCAAGAGCCACACCTCCACCTCGAACACTGTCAGCAAGCTGCTGGAAAAGTCCCGTAAGGTCAGCGTCCACATGAAGGAGGTTAAGGACAAAATGGACAAGCAGGCCATACAGGTGAAAAAACTAGAAGCTAACCACTCCCATCTCCTCAAGAGGAACAACTTCAAAGTGCTGATCTTCCAGGTAAGACTCAAGACAGAAAGTTACAAAAAGGAATGATAGGAATGGAAGGCAAGATGGGAAAGCATTTTGTATGCTAGGTAGAATGTCTTTTTTATGCCTGATCACTGGCTTACATGCCAACCATTATCTGATGATAATTATTAGAACTCGATTCTCTTAATGCCAGTGAAAGCTCACTGGAACAAGTCCCCAGTGTGGCTCTGATGTTGTATGATATCGGAATTGGAAGAGCATGGACAAAGTAAAAAGGACAAGGGGGGTAATTCATTATTATTTATACAATACCACAACTAAATAAGTGATGAATAAGTATATACACATACATACACACCCGTACTCATATCATTGAAGGAACTATCCATTCATTTCTATGGTCAAAACTCTAATCCCAGCAATAACACCCTTAACCTCTACCCAGCTCTAACCTTAGCCATGAGTAACCAAGCTAAATACAAGAGGTCTGGCATTTTTAGTTTCTTGATTGTAGTCTCAGATTTTTATGAAATTGAATTTCCCCTTGTGGGGACCATCAAAATAACAGGTTTTAATCACATTGTGGGTCCAAATGTCCCCACGATGCGATGTTTACCTGGACCATACAGACAGACACACACACACAATGGCAAAACACATAGAGCTACGTTCACATGTGAAGTACCACTAAACACTGCAGTACTGAGCACCTATGTGAAGGTGTAAAATTGGTGAAATAGCTTGACTTCAGGTTACTTGCCAACTGTAAGTTATGCCAACCATAAGGGAGGCCTTCAAGCTCGAGTGGGGAGACCAGTCTGCTCCAGTAATTTGTATCTGACCCAGGAATTTCTGAACTGGGTGTGACAATATGTAGGGAGATAAAATACTTCTTGCATAGCCGTCTTATTTCAGTAGGTGAAAATATTTGGGCATATTTGGAGTTCCATGAAGTCATCGTTTGAGTCTATCCAGCTGTAAGATTTACAACCAATCTCTCAGCAGAAGATAAAAAAACTGAGAAAAGCAGTGAGACTCAGCTTAAAGTCAACTTTAAGTTATTTCTTGTTGAATTTTTGGTTTTTGCTTGTATTCTTCCGTGATGAAGGCAAGACAGATTTTTAAAATACGCTTAGTGTTTTTGATGCTGACGGCAAGGTTTTTCAGTTCACACAATTTAAATGCATGCATGCATCCATTAATAAATGTATCTATCCATCCATCCACCCATCCATCCATCCATCCATCTTCCAGCCACTTATGCTGGTCAAGGTCATGGGAGTTTATCTAAAAACCACAATAGTCCTAAAAAGTAATTTTAGATTTTAAAGAGTAGTCTTTGGTTTATATGGAAATTATATGGAGAGTACCCAGCCTTGTACCCTGTGCTGCCTGGTACAGGCACCAGACCTACCATGTGACCCTGACCATGATAAGCGGTTAGGAGATGAATGTATTTCTTAAGGATTTAAGGACTTCATTTAAACTTTATTCTTTAAGCATAAAGATTTCTTTATTCTCGGTGAACAGAATGAGAAGTATTGTGAGACTCTAGCTTGCACGCAAACAGGACTTTATTTGCAAGTAAAAAATTATGCATTCCTTGATCCTTGTGCCTTTTTCAGTAGTATGCAGAATTAATATAATAAAGGAGATGAGGTTTACCCACAGTGGAAATTATGTGTAAACCAACATGAAAGAATCATTTGTATCTGATGTTTGTGTTATATTTTCAATGGCATATTTTTCCGCCTCAGAATGTCTCATTAATGTCTCAAAACTATTTACAAGACGCCACCAGCTACAGATTTCCCATTCTACGTCCCCTTTTTGGGGACAGTCCCTTAGTTGGGCAATCCAAATTTGAAATGTGGAATGTGGTAAATTACTCTTAAGTACAGCTGGAATTTTTATGGAAAGACTCCTTATAAATACAGATAATTCCGCTTCTATTAGTGTTTTGCATTAAAATTACATCAGCTTTACATCAATATTATATCACACACGATACATAGCAGATGCCTGTTTAATACTGCCATTGCGCCTTAATTATTGCCCGTGCAAACTGAGCACTTAATGGACTGCTTATGTGTGCTCCCTCCCATAAAGAATCTACATTACTGTAGTTATCTGCTGGCTAATTCCCAATACATTTGGCATTGTGAATGTGGGGCAAGGGTAGGACAAGTTTCCAGTTGGTGTATGAATCACAATCCAAAATAATAAATAATGACTGTGAAACAGCAGTGCGACCATAGAGACAGATGCCTCTTAAAATACAAATAAACTTTGAGAGTCATGGAATAACCCCAATTTTTTTGCACAATTTTTTTTTTGCATAACTAGTAGTGAAGGTTTCAAAACCTAAGTAAGAATAAAAAGGAAAAGGGGGGAAGGGATGTGACAGAAAGAACGAATAAACAACTAATCACCCTCCCCCCCCAGAACACCTATGGAAATTCTGAGTGCTGCTTCATCCTGGTGTTCTTCCTCGTTTCCTGACATTTCCATTTACATCATCGTTGTTTCCCCGACAAGAGAGGAATCGCCTTTGTGTGATTGTGGACTGTAGCTCACAGCCGAGCTCCGTTCCATGCATTCCAACAGCATAAATCACTTTCTCTAAATTTGCCTTGGAGATCAAAGAAGAAACCCTTGTACACATAGTTTTAGATGACGCATTTCATATTTTTGCAAACGTGATTGAACTTTACACATTTTTTTGTGCAAGCCCCCATGGATAGAAAGAGTATCTTTAACTAGACCTACATTAAAATCAAGCACATTATTAGCAATTTTATGCTGTTTGATGAATATAAGAATTCTGTGATAAAGATGTAAACATGATTAGTTAAGCAGATGTCAGTAGGCGGTAGCCTAGAGTCTGTCCCAGGCAGCACAGGGTATCAAGATGCATGGATGTTCCAAAATAAATTTGAAAGTATAACAAACAGGTAAACAGAAAACATCAATTTACTGTAATAAGAATAATCCTTGCCACTTAATAGTCCTTCCTGAGACAACCATATTATGCATCCATCTGTCTTTAATATACTTAACCTCATGTGAGAGTCTTGGGCGGGCTGGGGGTGGTGAGAGTCGGTCTAGAGTCTGTCCCAGTCTGCACAGGGTACCAGGCTGTGGTTCACCCTGAGACTGTGGGAGAAAACTAGCATATCTAGATGAAGACTGCCACACTTTCACCCACTGAGCCATCCATGACCACAGCTGTTTCTATGACTTTGATATTTAATATATCATTTGTAATGAAAAACAAGCCCTATTACAGTTAAATAACATAAATAGTGTTATGTAAGCTAATTACCAAATGCTGTTTGCTGGAAGAATAATAAGATTATTAACTTTAAACTTTAAACTTTTTTTGTTTTTATCACATATTGCATTAGGAGGAGAATGAAATTCCTGCTACTGCCTTTGTGAAGGACCCTGTGCCCTACCCTCGTGACGTGGAGGAAGAGGTGCCCACAGTGGATGCCAATCGTTCACAGGAAGAGGGGCTTCAGACAATAAACTTATCATCTGATGAAGAACTGGGGCTTGATGAGGAAGACGATGACAGCGGGACTGGGGAGAAGGTGGATGAGACAATGCAGAAGTCCCGGGCTGAAAAGATCAAGCGTTCCAGCCTGAAGAAAGTTGACAGCCTCAAAAAGGCCTTCTCTCGTCAGAACATTGAAAAGAAGATGAATAAAATCAGCACCAAGATCAGTACCAGTGTCGCTACTGAGAAGCGTGAGAAACACAAGCAGAGCAATCCCAGCACCAAGAGCTCCTCCTTTAAGGTGCCAACTCTCTCATTCGGTATCAAGAAAACACAGGATGCCCAGGCCTCTCCAAAGGCTGAGGGCCCATCGGCAGTAGTGGCTGCAATTGAGATGGCTCCCATTAAAAGCCTAGATGAAAATCTCCCTTTCACTGAGGTGCACTCTGACCTGGCCCCAGCGTTGGAGGAAGCCCTCACTAACTCCTCCACTCACATAGATGCTGAGCAATCCTTGGAAGAGGATGAAGACCATGAGTATACCCTGTCTGCCACATTGCCCCAGGAAGATTCCATACCACACCTTTCCTCCGCTCTGCACCAATTAGATGAAGAGAAAGAACTAGAAGAACAAGATGAGGAAGAGGAGAAAAAAGAGTCTCTCTAGCGGAAGACTAGGATCTGTATGGAGGCTGTGATCCCAACCTGAGGTCTTGCGGTGGAATGATGCGGTCATTTTATTTTTTTTCTATTTCCCATCCACAGCATCTAGCACCTCAGTATCTTTCTTTCTGTTAATATCCTTCATCTATCATTCTCCTCATGCACACATTTTTCAGACGTTTCCCTCTTTCATTTAACATACGAACACCATTTTGTATTACTGTACACATGCATGTCTATGGTTAATCAGATTTTGTATGTAGTACAATGTAGTTAATTCTTATGTAAGCTTTGTCCGCTTTGATCATGTCTTACCTACCAATTGTATATTCAGGATGCTTTAAGCAATTTCACCCTGCTACCTGTTCTGAGGGCTTATTTTTGCTAAACAAAATTCAACAAACCAAATTAGGTCTTTTAAGCACAGTTTTTTACCTTGGTTCAGCCCCACTGAAGACTCTAAAGATCAACAGCAAGACCAACAGCACACAGAACCGGAGACTGACCCTGCTGTAACTTAACTATGAAGACTGTGCTAACTTGTTGTGACAAGCTTTCTTGTCTAGTCTTAGTTTAACGCTCATTTTTATTAAACAATGTTTCAGGTCAATGTCTGCCACTTTGAAAAAATATAGGTCAACAAAATAGAAGGGTATATCAATAATTTTAATCAACAGTACAATAACAACGTAAGTCTATATTTCCAGTGTTCAGTTTTGGATTCAGAGAGAATATCAAAGCTCCAGTTCAACAAATGTAATGCAATTGTATACAGTCTTCTTTGTTCTAATTGTCTTGCATATGAATATCTTCCTGGGAGCTTTGATTATATTGTTTAAGATGTGTTAAAATGTCACTGGAGTGTCAACCCACCCAAGACAAATAAGATATTGGTCATCCTCACATATTTTCCAGTGAGGAGGGGATAGGCCATATGACAGACAGGCATAGTTAGCCTTTGAGTTTATCTTAAAAGCAAATATAAAACTTTTTAAAATAGTAAACATTGCTCTAATAAACAAAGATATAATGCTTCATTCCATAATTAAATCTGTAAAACTGCAGTCTGTTTTTCCTGATTAATGAATGAGTTGTATTTTGAAAAATAAGCATATATGTAGAGTCTGTATACTATTTCACTTACTAGTAATGCCAACTAAGCTTTTTAATCACAGACACAGCTTATAATCAGTTTATCATTTATGCCTTTTTTTCTGTGAAAACATTTTTTTTCCAAAAATGATACAAGTCCCCAAATAAAGAAAATTTAAAATGAGACAGCTTATGATAACAGGATTCATTGTAATATCGTCAGATTGTAGTGCCACAGTTTTATGCATAAAGTAAATATATCATATTTGAAGAGACCATAGCAACATGCACGGCAATAACATTTATGATTGTAGTCAATAAATTCCAGTTAATGTGACAGTAAGGAATGTTACACACCTTACCACCATCATCTATTACCTCTACAGAACAATATGAAATAGTAAATCCTTTATATATCCACTAAAAATAACACAAAATGAAATCAGGGCTGAAAAATCTACTTATTATAAATGCAAATTTACATCCACTTATAGAGGTTTGCACTGTTGCCTTATACCTTTAAGACCAGTGTTCAGGTCTCTGCTATGGCTACTGTACATGCGTGTAGAGCTAGCATGTTCTCCCGGTGTTGACATAAAGTTTCCATTAGGTACTCCATTTTCCCTCCACGGTCCAAAAACATGCTGAGGTTAACTGGAGTTACCAAATTGCTAATAGATGTGAGTGTGCTCTGCAATGGATTGTTGCCCCATTCTAGGTTGTTCCTTGCCCTTCACCCACAGGCTCCAGATCCCCTGCAACCCAGAATAGGATAGGTGGATACAGAAAATGGATGGATGGATTTTGTCAACACGAAATGTGTTGGATAAATTATATAAACATAAAGACAATAACGATTTAAACAGAAGTGAAACACAAATTACATGACCATCTGTCTCCTAACTGCCTACCCTGTACAGGGTCAAGAGGAGGCCTGGATCCTATTCCAGGATGCACTGGACACATGGGTGGGGTACACCCTGGGCTGCACAGCAGTCCATGACAAGGCACACACATTCACACACTATGGGCAATTTAGAAAATGTTTTTCAATTAAATAAATATCTGTGAGATACAGGAGGAATCCGGTGCGACAAGGTATTACAGAATATATCACAAGGTATTTCAGAAAAAGAGGGCTTTACTACTGACCCATATACCTGCCAAAAAGATTATTAAATAAAGCACAGTAGCACTCATTGCAAAGTACTCGTATGCAGTCATCGTATTTTCAACGTCCCTGTTTTGGTACACGGAGATGCAGAAATTTCCTATGGTAAATGCATGCAAATAATTTGAAAATACTTTCTTTGCCCAGAAAACAAAACAGTGGTACGGCCCATATAACTGCCATTGGTGTAATTAGGGTTGTGGCAATCTGGGAGCCCACATCAGGAAGCATGGGGCAGGGAGGAAACGTACACCCTGGAAAGGATGCCAGTCTGCCACAGGCAGGGGCGAACCTAGGAGACGTGGGCCCGGGTATGCATGCTCCTCCGACGCCTTTGCCACGGGTCACACCCATACATGATATACACAAAGAAAAGATGGTGTAGGTGGTGGGAAAGGGGGGGGGCAATCAGGTCATTTCAATGTACAACATGTCTTCATGTGCAAGCAGATCTGGGCAAGAGTGTGATTAGGAGTGTTCTAGTGTTAATACATTGTTACACGTAACATGGAACAAGGCTGGAGCTAAATTAAATTAAATTAATTTTTATGTAGGGCCTTACACAACGCAGTTGCCCAAGGCACTTGACAGGAGTGTGCGGCAATCCATTGTTAGTGCAAGTACACTGAATGGTTCATGATACAGGGAGAAAGGGGAAGGAGCAGAGGTGAAGAACCAAAAACTCTCTGGGGGTCCAGTTTTGACTGGCTGCCGCTGAGTATGCTAACAGTACATAATACAAAGAAAATCAGCATGCTTTAATAAATGTGTGGTGTAAACTGTGGTCGAGGTCCATCAAAAAGCCAGATGTTCATGCAGATCACTGCAAGTCAGCAGATTATATGCTGCATCCACGATGTCACAGTTCCATGGGTTTAAAATGGCACCCCAGCTTTGATGGTGCTGGCTCCAGGCATCATCCAGACGTGCAGCAGTGGAAGAGAGTCATGTATGAAGGGGCGTGGTGTCACATGACCATGTAAACAAACATTTATGTCTCAGAAAGTAAAGCAGCACAAACAAAATTTTTACCAGCAGAAATCCGCACAAGGGCAGCACAAATCACTGACACCAGTTTGGTTGAATGTGGAGGCAAATGAGAGGGGGCAACGTCACCGCGATTATGTCACCATGTCAACAAACATTTACATCTCAAAAACTAAAGCAGCAGAAAGGAAATTTTCAACGGTAGAAACAAAAATTTAAACTGCAGAAACCGCCAAAAAAGATTGAGGCCGGTTTGAGTAAAATCAGAAAAATATGGGGGGGGGGGCAACTTCACATAGGTCTTTAACCCTTCTATCTCTGACATCCTGACGATTCTGGCAAATATGGGGTCAGAAGGTGGACATTGTGGGTGCTGACCAACCAAAGGAGCGGAGACATCAGCCACTACTCCGCCTCAAGAGTCAAAATTCAACTTGAAGAGCAAGCGAGTGTTTGGCAGAGGCGCGCGCAGAGAGCTGGCCACGGCCTCGTGCTCGCGAGGCCGCATATGTGCGCGCGGAGCAGAAGTACGTCCTCGCGAAGATGCTTTTCCGCTCGCGGATGCTGCTGCGTACGCTCACACACGCGCGTGGTTTTTATTTGTTTATTAATTTTTTTGATACCCCCATGGTTTTTATGTGTATGAGTTTTAACGTCATAATAACAGTTACTAAAAATGCATCCTCCGAGCTTTGCACTGGGCGAAATTATTGAGCGCAGTATTTAAGTTCAGTCTCACTGATGTGCTTCGTATTGAGAACCAATGCTTTAACTTCCAATTTCCTCAACGTTTTTGAGCGCAACGTTTTGTTTTTACTCTGCTCACCTTGAGCTAGCTGCTAAACAAAGAACTTTTGGCGCACCTTTGGGATAACATTTTTTGCTGGACAACAAGCGATGTAGCGACCATATCCCAGAATACGTTTCTCACGAGTAATTCGATCATATTGTGACTGAACATACAAATATGATCAGCTCACACACATTACAATTAGAAAAAATATAAATAACTGTAATTATTATTGACTGTTCAAAAACAACAATTAGAACTGATCGTAGGGCTGGACGATATAAAAAAGTAACATATGATAATTTAATAAAAAAATATCTGGATAAACGATAATATCCAACTGCCCCCCGCCGCCACACATGCCCATGGCAAGCAGGACCAAGCAGGACACTTACATTTTTTAGACGAAATAAAAACACATTGTGTGTATATATAATGTGTATTGGTCTGTCACAGTCAACACGTAATTGTTCTTTCACTTAATTACTGTTTTATGTAATGGACCAGTTAGGTTCAGGCATACCAAGTTTCTGTTACACGAAAAAACGTGCTCAGTTCTGAAATCACGTTTGTCTTGATATAGGAAGAGTGCAGAAAGCAGTATATTGATATAATACAAAACTAGTTTCACTCTCACTGAAGGCGTCTGGCACTGATGACACCTCATCTGAATAAATGTTACTAAGGAACATCTTGGGAAACAGATATAAATAACGTATTTCATAGAATATAAAATTTGGAACTCACTCAATATTCCCTATATAGGCAAATCTATGTAGTTTACTATATTTGGAATTACTGACAACATTCCAATACGCTAGACGGTATCCTGGCAACAGAAAATCTATTTATTTTTATAATTTTTAAACTATTATTTGCCATTAAGATGTTAGATCCAGTCTTTTCAGAAATCGCTAGTATCAGGATAAGTTACTTGTCAAAATAAAAAATGTTCTAACATTCTAACATTCTAACATATGCAGATCTGAGTTTTGGCTTCGGTTCTGCGTCGGAGGACCCAAACAGCCTACTTAGGGGCTGCCTATGTAGCGCCTGATCGCAAGTGTCGGGGTCAATGACCAGGGAGATGCAATTGGACTTTAGGATTTGGCCAATTAGAGATATTGTTACCTTTCCTCTCGTACAATTTGTGATTTTAAGAGTATTGGAATTATATGTTTTACATTTATATTACATTAGTATTGCATGTGGGAGACAACGAAACTGTATTGTAATATGATCGTTGGAAAGAGGAATGTTCTGGGAAGGGTGTCGAGTATTTAAGGATCTCAACTTTCCTTTGGAGGGCGGCTGGACAGGGTTGTTGTGGTGTGAAGTGTAGCAGGCGCAGGAATGAGTTATAATGATTGTGGAAATGAGGCTTTTGAATGATCCATGAAGCAATTCGGAAAATGATGCGAGCTTTGGAAACGTTTGAAATATAGCATGGCAGTGACATCTGGTGGCGAAATGGTGCTCACTATACACATTCCACAGGTAGAGTGGCTGAAAGAGAAAGAACTAGAGCTACTTTTATTAAAGGCCATTTACTTCAGTCAGTACCTCATTCTATATTGTGTTGATTGAACAGAGTAATACTGGGCAGCTGACTTTGCAAGATCCCACTCAGGGCTTCTCTTATATAGGATTATCAGAGTGTAAGATGCTTTGTGAATCCAATATTGGATCTCCACATAATTTTGAGACAATGATTCCACATTGAAAGTTTAGTTCCGAAACTTTTAACTAAAGGTGAAATGTTTAAGAAAAATTCCCATATTACCTACCAGCAGCCATGATGTTAAACGGATGCATAACTTGTCTCTCCTAATAGTAATGCAGGACCCATGGTGATAGTTATTGCAAAACCAAAGCCCGGGACACATAATAGTTATGCATGTACAGTATAGTTATCACATGTATAGTGATGCATTGCACTATTGTTGCTCCACCTTTGGGGTTTATTGCTGAGGCTGTGGGGCTTTGAGGAGGACAGGAAGGCAGGACAATGATGGGGAAGGAGGGAAGTGAAAGTCAGTTGCAGACTTGCAGCTGTTTCTGCCACTCAGCCAGCTGCAGTTCAGTTTCCCTGAGTTAATGCAAATATAGTAGGCCAGAAAAAAATGCCATCACATATGAATTCAGGTATCTTCTGAAACAGCTGTAGGGATGACTCAAATGCTCTTGTCACTCAATGCATTTACTCAGTTTGTTGGATCATCAGCGAGAAATAAATTTGCCAATGCGGTTTATGCAGTTTTCACCATTTCTGGTGGAACGAAAACATACATATGCTGCATAAAGTGAATTTCAGATCCCTCATTTAGAACCCAGACGAATCAATGATGCTCAGAGTGATCTTTGTGTATGTTGGGTTTCAACTCAACTGGATCTGATTAGACTTGATTAGGCTATTAAAATAGTACTTATCTGTGCATAATATCAAGTCATGATTTAAAATTGTTAAAAGATTAATAGCTATGAATGACTGTTAAAAAACTATGGACTAATTAATTAAACTTCCATAGTTAAATTAGCATGAAAATAATAAGCATGTAACTGCTGGAAAATTGATTATGCCTCAAAAGAAGTGCCTAGAAACAAATAACAAAAGGAACAATGGTCAGGAAAACACTTACAGTGTACAGCTTAAATAATACAAAATCCAACATTTATATATATATGTACAGTATATATATATATATATATATATATCAGATACAGTTTGACTTTAAATTGTAACTTTTAAATGTCTCTCAGTATTCATGGAAATACAAATTTAGAATGAACATAACCAATACATTTATGACGGCCTTTCTTATCACCAGTGAAGTAGACCATCTCTTACAGATCATACATGTATGTAAACTTTAATTCTCCAACTAATTACAGACCATGAGTATGGAATCTGTATAATGTATTGTGCTGTCAGGTGGGACTTTGAAAAATGAAATTAACTGCAATATATTTAAGCTGCATCCAGAAACAGACAGGCATATAAAATGCCCTCAGGAGATTTCATATTTTGTTACTAGGACTGGGCATTCAAATTGCTCTCAGTCATTGTATTAATATCTGCTGACTGAATGATTTGTCAGACATTTAATTCCATTGAATTCATCATCGGACTTGTCATTAGTCTCATAAGTCATACTCCTTAAAATTTGTTTCTGTATGGATTTATGGAACAGGTGGTCTTTTCAAACAGATCACTAGGTATATTTAGCTTTTGAAATCTGAGCGAGCAGCTTTCTGATTGGTTATTTGGACCACATGATAACCAAGATGCTGATGTATTCCTTTGCTTTCTCCTAGCATTTCTCTGGAGGGAAGAGGTGGGGAGTCTCCGGTGACTTGGGATACTTTTAAAAGTCAAATATCTGGTAAGTCAAAGAATCATTTTTATATGCTTGGTCTGCATGGTCTATTTCATCCAAGTTGTTGGTGGAGCATGAACAAGCCAATTCAAGCACCTGCAAGGTGCACTGCTCTTATTAGAAGGGCTTATGCAGTGCTACCTGTAAAAGTGGTAATTCCCCAACAGATTGCCTTGGATACTCACTAGCATAAACCTGTTCCTCTCCCATTCCATATTACAGCAGTATATTTGATCATTTTCTTCCCTTGTTCATGCAAGGATTTTTATAATAAAATATCCAAGATGGGTCCTAAAAAAGGGTCACAGTTTGCCATCCTATATTTAACCTGCAGCCTCAGAAGGCATTGGTGTTCAGCTAGCTAAACAAAGTCAACCAATCAGGTTCTAGCGTTAGCTTATATGACAAATAGCTCAAGTGCCAAGGAGCAGCTGTCTGGAGACTTCAGGATCCCCAGAGCCTGCGGGGGCTTCTTAGGTGTCACCTTAAGACTTTGGGAGGCCTGCAGAAAGAATTCAAATGCTCACTGTGCTATACTTATGTATTACTAAGACCATTTATTAAATATTCACAAAGGAACTCATTGTTATTCTTTTAGTTTTTCAGAAACAAAGTAAGATTGTTTCTGGACCCCTTTGAATGGAAACTAAAGGGCTTCCTTCCTGCATTCTTTCATGTTATTGGTATGTCAAGTTTATCTCAGTGTTACTTAAAAAAAAAGTTTCTCCAGATCGGCCATGTAATCTTAATTGAATATCAATATTTATAACTATGATATAATTCTGTGCCGATGTTTTTGTTAACAACATTTTCTGGAGTAACAAAGAAGGCATGGTAAGAAATGGAATTGGATCAATAGCCTAGAATGCTTCATGAGACTTGGTCCAATGCTGTCTTTCTTTGTAAATATGGATTAATTAGTTGTAGTCATAGTGCTTGCAAACGTGACCTCATCTCATAATGGGAATATATTTTAAGATGCTATTTCTTTGCAAAAACTTTGCATAGATTCTCTAAAACTGGAAAATAATGCGGCGGGTGAAACGGGTGGAGTATGAAGAAGAAGGGGAGGTAAGATATATGTCTCTAATCACTGGAAATGAATTCATGGTGTAAACTGAATGTTCTAAGAACACGCCCATAGCAGAGACACTAAGGGAGAATCAGCGTATTAGTACAGTGGTATGTGCATCAGCAGCAACATGTGACAAGTTCAGACAAGCACCTTCGGATGTTTTGTAATGCACTGGCATTTTCTTTATGTTGAATGTAAACTGCATGGATGTTTAACTTGCAACATGATGTATGATAAGGACATTGTACATCAAGTTGTACTGTATGTATTGTATGTCTACAAAAATATGTGTTGGTTTGATGCTACTGTGAAATATGATATATGACTGGATGGAAGCATTCAACTGGAAAGTACTTGTTTCTCTGCACAGTTGAATAATCTGCGTTTTGAAAGTGGAGATGTTTGTTATGAGGAGGACATCTGCAATAAAGAAAGCCCAGCAACCTACAAACTTGATTGCAAACTTCTATTGGCTGAAGTGATGCTAAAGTGATCTGTAGTTACACCTTGCACTTTAAATTAGATACAGCAATCAAAATTATTCACTTCACTGCATTTTTATTTGATTTACATACTGGCATTTTGTGCAAACTTGCAAAGACAAAGTTGTATTCTGAATGTGGCCCCAGTATTTATAATCAGCACTGACAGATCTTAAAGCTTCCATTTTTAGGAAATATTATTCTGTTATTTTTATTCTAAGGAAAAGAACAGAATAGCATTCTAATGTTTTTAGGTTAAAATATTTTATACTGTTGCATTTTTCATACAGTTGGGCATTTACACAATAATGAAAAGTTCTAAATATTCACTTATTTTATAATCATTTGGAAAATAATTTGGATTATTGGATAATTAAATTGTATTTATATTTTGTTGTTTGCTTAATTTTTTTCTTTTTATAAAGTGTCTGATCTTAATTTGTGATTTCTATTTCACAAAACAATCACAAATATCAAATCACTATTTAGATTAATTAGGATTTAATTAATATTTTTTCAGTTATAAAAAGGGACAAATATAGTAAGATATGTCTAGAGGATATTCATGGGGAGGTAGGAGAGTAAAGGTACTCTAAATCTGTAACTCATATAGCTGGCAAAATTAACGTCACACTACTATAAATGTCACAGTGGTAAGGATGGAAAAAAAAACTTGTGGGGTAAAGTGTGAATATGATTCGTGTTCCAGTCCCATCCCTCTTTATTCCTCTTGGAGGTTGAGTAGGTTCTGATAAGGAAGCCCTAGAAATTTCTGGATAGTTGTAGTATGCAGGACAGTTTCCAGCTCTGGTTTTGTCACTAACGCATAATTTAGCCTAGTAGATTTACAGCTAGTTTAGTTCCAAATTTATTGAGTAAAAGCTTGTCGAGGAGTTTGAATGGTCGTGTGAAAATTCATTATATTTTTGGAAAGTTTTTCATCCTGACTTGGAACAGTGTGTGTGGTATTACTATAGCCTAATTGTCCCTAACAAGGTAGCCATTCAGAATCAAGATGTTTCAAGATTACTAATGGGATATTATTCTTTGTAACAGTAAAAGTGAAATGATGCAAATATTTTCAGACCATGTCTTTTTATACTTCATTCTGGCAGTAATTACATGGTGATAAACCGATGTATTTTAATTATCCTTCTCCTACTCTGAGTTCAGTAAGACATCAATAAACTTTGAAGTGTACAATAGTAAGGCGAGTGTTATCCCTTATGTAAGTTATCCCTTAGTGCTGCTATTAGCACTGATGTTATGTTTGTCCCCTTTCTGACATCCCAGCCTTGGTGCAACATGACAGCAAACGATTGTACTGCATAATATTACAGATGGCGCGATATCTTTTTTTTCTGCTTATACCGATACCAATCCAATATTTTTCCCCCTTTATCTACTATTTGCAAGGGTTAGGGACAGAAGTTCCCAGCAAATGTGAAAATTCACAAAAAAATACTTGGGTGCCCCTAACCTCAACCCATAATGGCCTGCTAGTTTGAGCGATATAGTAAAAACTGAAAAGTCTCTTTATTACCAGTTTCTAAATAGTGCTGTGCTGTACCTTTGCATATTAAAGTACTTCATCATTTCCTATGAAGACCTTTTTATGTAATAATAAACCATGTAAATTATGCCCCAGTATGTACAAAGTTGGTACTGTACGCACTGATAGGACTACGGAGGTGTTGTGGTAGAGAGAAATATTATCTTGTAGTAACTCGTGCTCCTGAATTAATAATTTGTGCTCTCAAATTTATTTCGTGCTCTCTCGAGTTAGTAATTGCGGAGCTACCTGATTAGCCAATGAATGCCTGAGCATGTGACTGGCCAATCAGATTCTCTCATGAATATTAATGAATTTCTCTGACCAACTGTGTAAAATGAAAATACGCGTCCCACTCACCTCATATTAAGACATTTCAGACGTTCTAATGGCTTGTCATAACCTGAGCATACATTTTCTTAATTTGAAAACACAGATTACTACAAGATAATATTTTCGTCTACCATGACACCCAAGGGGCTCCGTAGAGTGCTACGTTTTGGATCCATTATTTCAAAATGCAAAATTTATGGCGTTAAAAAATTACTCCGATATCTCACGTTCGCAAAGATAGCTAACATGTTAGTGAGTCTGGTTGCGGAGAGAAAGATGCGTGGTGTACCGAAGCCAAGACTTTTAACATTAAATATATGATATGCGTTTACTCTAACAAATATTATGTGTCACTACTATTTATATATTGTGTGATTTTATGTGATCCAAATCATTTTCAACATTGTTTGCGGCTTACGTGTCAACTTCAAGTTTCTGCATTTTTTCTGCCAAAAACGTTCCTTTGTAATTGTCCATGGCCAACTGGAAAATAACAAACGCCTCCCGCCTCAGTGACAGCTCCAAGGCTCACCTGAACATCTAGCTATTGATCGATGCTTTATTGATCCCCATGGGGCAATTCTCTTTACATCACCCCTAACTTGCTCTCTGTAGGTGAGTGCAAGCTGCCCGTAAAGGGCAGCTGCCTGTTGTGGCGCCCATGGAGCTGAGGGACTTTGCTCAAGGACGCACATACATGCTGGGCTAAGGCTGCAAGAATTTTAGCGATTTTTTCAGGCTAGGCCTATCTCTGATGGAAAATCATATCAAATTCTTACTCCCCCGTCCCCCAATAACTGATCCATCATGTTTTTTGCCGGTATCGATATAGTGGGTATCGATAAGTGCCATCGCTATGTAACATATAAGTAAATATATTTTGGCTATGAATATTTCTACAATACATTATCACGAATTTTGTTATTGTTGACTTATACGTACCACGGCTGGGAAATGTCAGTACCTTTGATTCTGATTTTGAAACAATGGAGTTTGTCCTGTATTTGTAGTATGTTGTGGAGACTTCGAAGGTGATGTCGTACGAAACACAGGTCACCGAGGTAAATTTCTAGATTAACATGGTGAACAAGATGTACAGCTGCAGCTTCCAGGGTGTGCTTGCAAACTCTCGGGGTTATTCCATCAAACCATCTGTAAAATTGTAAATATGATCTGTAAACATGCACTTCTGGTAAATTCGTGAATATTTGTCTTTAATTTGAAATTAATTTCTCAGAGGTGGAGTTGCTGGAGTTTAAATTTAAAATTAAAATTTTTTAAAAACACAGTCAAGAAATTGTATATTTCTGTCGTAGTGCTGTACGCACAAAACCTCCCGAAGTGTGAGATGAAATAACCCTCATGCAATTTTTACGATCATGTCTGAAAAGTAAGAAGAGTCATGTAGCTAGCTTTTAAATGCATGCGACTTATCTATGGCATGCATGCAAAGATGGACTATGATTGAACCACCATTAGACCATTTGTACTAAACTTTATATATCTAATAATTCCTGTCCTAACACAACAAAACCAGGTTTGACCTGATATTCCTTTTTACTGGTAATGTATTTAATATGCTTCTGACATTCTAAGGTTTAAGCCAATAATACATTTCATTTCATTTGTTGTCTTGGAAAAGTAAATATGGATATTTTGTATTCTCTAAAAGATTGCCTGAATGATCTTGAAATATAGTATAATTTATTTTTTAAAATAAGGAAAAATGATTAATTAATTAATTAACCATTACTAAGTTCCTCAAAGTGAAAGATTCAGCACTAAATTTTTATATTTATAGTTTATCATTAGGATTGTCACTAACCTCGATTATATGTCTTAATATACTCCATTTTGGTTTTCTAGTCTGGTGACTTGCCTGTACGGAAGGTCAAGAAGAAAGCAAATGTTGACACTTCTAAGTTCATGACCCCATACCTGGCTCACAGCCAGAAGATGCAGGAACTCTTCAGCCATGTGAGGGCATTTCATAAATGTACTCGAGCTGCCTGTTGGTCTCCCCTGTTTTGGATGCATGGTTTGCAGTCATTTGGTTGTTTTACGTTTGTAGAACAAGTACAGGGAAAGTTATGACCTGAACAAAGGCCAGCCGTACTTCATCACATCGGACGTTCCTGAGATGATCAGGATCAAAAAAGCCCAGGAGCAGCTCAGTGAGGTATTCTATTAGTTTATTTCAGTTATTTTGTTTTTTTTTTCTTCAAAAATAACAAAGCTTATATTTAGTCTTTTTTAAAATAATTTGATCTGTTTTCTCTTTCAACCTTTATTTGATTACTAGGTCAAATATCGTATGGAGGGAGTAAAATCCCAAACCATGTGTAACTATGACGGAGAGGCCAGGGAAATAGCCCATGTAAGGAATGTTTCTGAGCTGGTCAGCAAAGTAAGTGTCAAAATATCAACATGATGTACTGGCAACTTATTGTATTCTTGTGCATATTTGAGTCATTTGGTGTATATTACTCACTAAATGTTTATAAAACTAAAAAAGTAATTGTTTGACTTGACTAGTTCATTGACTGTTTCAACATATATTTTGTAATATTAAAGAATGCGCACATGTAGAAGGAAAAAACACAACAGTATCCTGAATTTCTTGCGTCTCTGAGCTGTGAGAAAAATGTTGGTGGACTTCCTGTAGGTTCTGTACAGACAGAAGTGGGATGAAACTAAGGATAAGTACTTGCTGCCCCCAGACGCCCCAGACCTTGTACTAGCTGTGAAGAATGCTGCAAACTTTAGCAAGGTATTTCTTACAGAGAGAAACCAATTAATCACAGAGTAAAATGAAAAAAGTGAGCCTCCTGTAAATGATTTAATTATTTCTCTGTACTATTCAGAAACTGTACACAGAGTCCTGGGATGGGGAAAAAACAATGTACTACCCTTACAGTGACAGTCCAGAGCTTCGCAGAGTGGCCAAAGCACAGGAGATCCTGAGTGATGTGAGTGATGCTTCTTCCTCTTTTATAAAGTTACAAAGGCTGGTTGAGACAAACGGTGACTATGCAGTGAAATAGTCACTTAATAAATAGTAATTAATTAACAGAAACATGGTCGCCTTGTTTGTGTTTGTTATTGTTTGTTGTCTATTTGTTTATTAATTGATTGTTTGATTCATGCATTGTTGCTTCACATCTCTGGGACCAGGGCTTGAGTCTCCTCCTTGGCTCCATGTGTGTAGAGGTTGCATGTTCTCCCCGTGTCATTGTGGGGTTTCCTCCAGGTACCCTCCACATTCCAAAAACATGCTGAGGTTAATTGGAGTCACCAAATTGCCCATAGGTGTGTGAGTGTACCCTGCGATGGGCTGGTACCCCATCCTGGGTCGTTCCCTGCATTGCGCCATAGCCTCCGGGACAGACTCAGGACCCCCCCCCCCCGCGCGATGCTGAATAGGACAAGCAGTTACAGAGAATGGATGAATGGATGGATGGATGATTGGTTCATTGATTGAAGTGGGACATAATGAGGATTTTGCAGTTTACTTGTTCCCCTGCTTCTTTTTGCAAAAGAAAAACATGTCGGGTTGCTCAATGCCATTGTAATAGAATAAATGATACGTTTTACTTTTTTAACCTAATTTCAGGTGAAGTATAAGAAGGGGCATGATGAGCGGAAAAGAAAGTATACCTCACTGGCAGACCCCCCTGATGTAGAGCTGGCCAAGAAAGTCTTTACTCAACGAAGTGATGTAAGTGGTCCGTGTTGCCTGGATAGACACTATACCTTTCATTGCGATACATTGTTTCTACCAGCTTGTACCTACTTACATATTATAAATATGCACTTCTTGTTTTTATTAAAAATTATTGTTTGCAAAAAAAAAATCACTTATACCTCTTTGAGATAACATGTACCTAAAATCAAAATGGATGGACATTATAAATTTGACAAATGCTTTGGGCACACATAGATCAGGCCTGCTTATGGGATATTTTGTCAGGTTACTGTTTTTTTTGGCTAATTACACTGTCAGAAAAAAAGAGCACCAATTTGTACCCTTGCCTATCATTGGGACTGTACCCTCATGGGCTACAGGTACTTGTACCTTTTAAGATACAAAAATGGACTGAGGAACATTAGTACATTAGGTACATTAACGTTGTTTACCTTAGGGAGTCCATTTATGTACCTTAAAAAGCAGTTACCTACATCTATAGGGTATAATTAGCAGACCCTTGAGGGTATAGTGCCAGTGACAAGCAAAGGTACAAAGTGGTACTCTTTTTTCTGGTAGTGTATGGCTGAATCCTGGTCCATCATACAAATAACTGGGGGGACATGAGGTCACCGGTAGGCTAGCAAGTAGGGAAGGCATTTGTCTCCTTTGCTAGATTCCCCAGTCCACATACAAACGTGGTTACAGCTTTGTCATCTTGAGGAGTAACCAGCTTTAAGGCTGTAGTTAATCATCTGCTAATCATAGCGATGATGCTAATAATAGGTAAAGCACATGTTTTGAAGTTGTTGAACATATAAGTTATATTACATCTGCCTGTTTTATTTTGAATATATTTGTTAGTATCTAATGCTCTGCAATACAGTTTTTGTTCAGTTAAATTAAGATTATTATGAATTTTACTTGGGAATGGTATGTAAGTGTGTCCTACAATGGGTTGGCGCCCCCTCCTGGGTCGTTCCCGGCTTGACACCCATAGCCTCCAGGATCGGGTCCGGACCATCACCCCAACCCTGATCAGGATAAGCGGTTACAGAAAATGGATGGATGGATGGACTCGGGAATGGAGACTCTGAAACATGTGCTTTTTGTACTAAGGCAAAATGTGTTTCTCTTGATTTCTTCAGTTATGCTGTTATTTTATTATTGCTGAATATGTATCATCCCCCTTTTGTGCAGAATTCGATTTACATTTCGTTCTTCATTACTGATACCTTTCCGTCATAATGCTAGTTCATGCCAAAGTGTAAGAGAATACAATTATACTGAAAACCGCTCTCTGACATCTGCAGCTCAAGTACCGCGAGGACTACAACAAGAACGTTAAGGGCCAGTGGTGTGAGACGCCATATTTTGATGTAGCTGTCGGAAAAATGGTTATGGACAACATCAGCGCAGTAAGTATTCTACCAAAAGGTGATTCAACAAAATACATTCTCAACATAATTTAAGATATCAGAGAACACAATTTTTCTTCGATTTTGTTTTATTTTTACAGCAATTTTGGTATCTCCTAAATGTAAACAAAGTTTAGCATGTCTTATTTATTTTTTTATTTTTCACCCCCCTAGAAAAAGTACACAGCCGACTATGAAGAAATCAAAGACCAAATTTACTTCATGCAAACAGAGACCCCAGAATATGAATCACACAAAAAATCTGGAAGTGCTGCTAGTGGAGTGAGTATTCTGGTTGATCGATCACAGCACGCTTGGGATGGATGACCTGTCCACTACTGCTCACATAAGAATGGAGACACTGGTCATCTGACCTTTTTCTGAAACCCATGAACCAATCATATATATACTGTGTATTAGTATGGGTAAAATATATTCAATATTAGGTGAATTATTTATTTATAATTAATTAACTGTCTATCCAAAACATTATTATTTTTGAATTTCTGTAGTTTTTATGTAGTAAAGGGTTGCAGTGTAACTCTGGGTGTCTTACCATGCAATTCTAACTTTTGAATTAACAATGGATTCCACAAGTGCTTCCTTGTGAAATATCATAAACTAAAAATCTTCCTCACTGATAAACCTGTAGTGATTTATACTTGCACAGTAAGGGTGAGGCAGCATGGTGGTACAGTGGTTAGTACTGCTTGCTCCCTCCTCTGGGACCTGCTCTGAAGTCTGGTTCCATGTGTGTGGAGTTTGTATGTTCTATCCATGTCATTGTGGGGTTTCCTCTGGGTACTCCAGTTTACCTCCACAGTCCAAAAACATGCTGTGGTTAATTAGAGTTGCCAAATTGCCCATAGGTATGAATGGTGTGTAAGTGTGCCCTGTGATGGGCTGGAGTTCCATTCATTCTTCTTACTCCATCATTCCTTTCTTCTAGGTTAAGTACAAGAAGGACTATGAGAAGACCAAAGCAGTGGCCGATTACAATGTTCTCCCAGCCACCGAAAACCCCCTGCTGAGACAAATGAGATATGCTGGCAATATTCTGAGTGATGTGTGTTTACTTCTGTGCCCTTTTTACTGACTAAAAAAATGTATAGCTAATATTTAAATCTAAAATGATATTTCAGGAAAATGCATTGCTCCAATAATAATATGATAGCAATATTAGTCAGAATTGTCAGAACGTAATATGTACATTTAACATTAAAAGGTAAAAGAGACTAATTGCAAATTGGACTAAGTTATAGACACGATATTCTGGCTTAAATGGATGGAGGTATGAATTAGCGACACGTATATCAGCTGCTCTGCCATTTTGTTGGAGATGACTTGAGTTTCTCCAGTTGGAGTTTACTTGATTTGCTTATCTATTATGTATGCACTGCAGATAGTCTACAAGGAGAGCTATGAGAAATCGAGGGGATCAAGTATCAATTATTGTGACACCCCCAAGTACAAAATGGACAACGTGCTAAAGAAGTTTTCTGATGTAAGTGTGTGTGTCTGTAAATGTAAATATATGCAGTTGGTGTGTCAATGTGTAAGTAAACGGATCATCTGCAACATGCATTCAACTTCACTGGATTGTGTAATGTTTTTTCTTTGTTCTCTGTGTATAGCTACACTATAAAGAAGTTTATGAGAGTCAGGTGAAGGGACATTACATGGGCAGCTTCGAGGACATCTGCACGCTTCGCTGCCAGAAGATAGAGGAGATGAAGAGTGATGTAAGTCCTAATTATAGCAACAAGCTTCACGTTGCAACTTTAAGTTATGCATTTTCAAGTCATCATACAAGTATCTAATAGAACAGTATTATATTTTTTTATGCTTTGTTCATAATTCTTTTTTTTAAAACCATTCATGTACATATACACATTATTATTTTTTCTTCTTCAAGTAATGTTTTTTTATTTTTCATTTTCAGAAAAATTATAAAGCAGATTATGAAGACATGAAGACAAGATGCTACTTTCCCCAGACAATAACTCCTGAATATGAAGCAATAAAGAAATTAAAGGACTGTAGTGATGTAAGAACTATATTTCACATTAAATATAATATCTAGTCGTAACCGTTTTACTTGAATGCCATAATTTGCTTTTCCAGAAAAAATACAAACGTCATCCAGACACTGTGAAGTTCACCCAAGTGACAGACTCGCCTGTTCTGGTGCAAGCAGCTATCAACGCCAAGCAACTAAGTGATGTATGTGTTTAAAAAACATAAATACGAACTCACCATGATAGACATGGAACTGAAGTACTGATCATGACGAGAGATTCAGGTCAAAATGTCCCTGTTCCTGCCATCTTTAGGCTGGCAAAATCGGAAATAAACAACTGTATTATTACAATATAAAATGTATGGCTTAAACAATGTGTAAGTCAGAGCATCTTTGACTAAATATAAATTTTTTCGTGCCTGGTGAGGTGAAAAAGTTTCTTGCTTGATGCATGATGTAGCGTTCTTTCTACGTTCTTTGTACGTTCTTTGTACGTTTATTCACAGATATTTATTTGTGTTTCAGCTCAATTACAAAGAACACTATGAAAAGGAGAAGTTCAAATGTAATTTACCCGTTGAATACCCTGGCTTCCTGCAATCCAGAGTCAATGCTTACAACCTCAGTGATGTAAGTACCAATGCTACTAAGTGACAGATTCATATCTAAGACAAACGTAACTGCCTGTAAATCTCTGTGGTATTTTGTAGGGTTATTTTTAAATTTATATAGTCTGACATTCTGGCATTTTTTTTCCTGTTTCAGACTTGTTACAAGTATAACTGGGAGAAAGAAAAGGCCAAACACTTCAGGATTAAAGAAGACGCCATCTCAGTACTTGCAGCCCGTGCTCACGCTAACATAGCCAGCGATGTAAGTGTGCTTGCTTATAAATTTTATAAAAATTTATAGTTTATAAAATAATATCATTTATAATTTTATAAAAATCTGTGAATGCAATCAAAAAAATGCCAAAAGTCTTGTATTTTGTTTGGTTACTTATGGTTAAGGTTAGGTCTGGGTAGGGGTTAAGGGTTTCATGATTAGGATTAGTGTTTTTCCCATAGAAATGAATGGAAGGTCCTCATTCAGATAGGTACACCAATGTGTGTGTGTGTGTCTGTGAGCGGATATATCTTACTTTATGGGGACACAATGTCCCCACGACGTGATGAATACCCGTTTTTTTCCCTTATGGGGACCAGTTAGGGCTGGGTAGGGGTTACGCTTGTCATAGTTAGCGTTAGCATTTTTCCCATAGAAATGAATGAGCGGTCCCCATAAAGATATGTTGACCCGACGTGTGTGTGCGCGTGCATGCGCGTGTGTGTGTGTTTGTTAGTTAGTGTTAGCACTGTGTACAGTAGTTGTCAGAGGCACTGATGCCTCACACCTTTGGGACCAGGGTTCAAGTCTCCTCAAACTTTCTGTGTGTGAAGTTTGCATGTTCTCCCCATGGGGTTTCCTCTGGGTACTCTGGTTCTCCCTCCCACAGTCCAAAAGCATGCAAATTGAAGGTGTGCACTTGTGACTGAATGGTATATGAGTGTGCCGTGCAATGGATTGGCATCCCATCCAGGGTTATTCCCTGCCTTGCACCCGTAGTTTCCAGCATAGGCTCCAGACCTGCCCCCCCCTCCCTTGAGTAGGACAAGCAACTTCAGAAGATTGATATAGATGAATTTCTCCTTCACAGAAAGTTTTTGTTCTTCTTACGTGTCTAAGGCGAGGATAAATGATTGTGTAATAATAATGATATCACTATTTTTTCTTTTATTTCAGGTGAAATACAAGAAGGAGTATGAGAAGCAGAGAGGACGTATGATTGGGGCCCTCAGTATTCAAGACGACCCAAAGATCTTGCATTCTGTTCATGTAGCTAAAATTCAGAGTGACGTAAGTACGCACTATACACTAATGATGAGTCTTGAAAGGTGTGCTAGTGTCACATATAAACACACAGGTTCAATAAGAGCGTGTATTAGCAGCCTGTGCTGTTTACTTCCTGGAGAAGGCCGTGACCCTTGGCTGGTAAAGCACTTATTGAAAAGGGATGGCTGTATGAACGTACACAGTACTGTATAGGTCTTGTCTTAGGACCAACCCTTCAATATCTTGCAGCGTGAATACAAGAAGCATTATGAGAAGTCGAAGACCAAGTATCACACACCAGTGGACATGATGCTGGTCACTCTGGCAAAGAAATCACAAACCATTGCCAGTAATAGGGGCTACAAGAACCTCATTCACCGCTACTTCTTGCCCTATGACAGCATCTCCCTGGAGCTGGCTAAGAAAGCTAACATGCTGCAGAGTGAGGTGAGAGTCACACCGTGCATCAGTATTTCCATTCACTGTCAAATAAAGCAAAGTACCATTTTAAACTAAAAACAAAATCAATAGAATCAATGGAAAAAAGGTTTTTATTAATCAGTGTAAAGCTAAAGTCTTTAGGAAAATGAAAACATAGCAGATGACACGAATGTCTGCAAAATAAGTGTACTAGCGAAATTGAGGAACAGTAGTCTTATTTTAGTTTTCATATTCATACATTTATTGGTTTGAATTACAGCTATAGCAGCACAATTGGAAAAAGGCCTATTTCAGCCTATTTAATTTCAACATCTAAAGGATACAAAGATATGCAAAATTCACCACCTTTAGTTAAGTAAAGTCTGAAACTCAAAAATAAAACACGTAAAATGATTTTTAAAAATGAAAGCTAAGCAAATAGAAACTTAAGAATAAAGTGTATGTATGATTGAAAATATGCTATTTGAAATAAAATATTTAAAGTGATTTCATGTTACAGAACGAGTATCGAGATGACTATAAAGCCAATGTTAAGGGAACTCCATGGGTCCCTTTTGGCTCAATAGATGTGGAGAAAGCTAAGAAGGCAGCCCAGATCCTCAGCGAGGTAGGACGGTTTTATTATATCCAGCACATTATTTTATTACTAGATTTTCTTCTTCACCATCATAAATAAAAGGTAGTCGTTTTTGAAAAAACAATGCACCAGAAACTCAATTTGATCCAAGCTACAGTCTTATTTTCTTTTTGTGTATGCGCAGAAAATCCTTCCCAGCTACCAACGCTAATCTTTTGTCTCTCTGCTGCTGCAGAAAAAATACAGGCAGCACCCAGACACCATCCGCTTCACGGCTATCCCTGACCACCCTGTCATGATGCAGGCCTTAGTAAACCAGATTCAGAGGAGTGATGTAAGTATATATGTCGGAGAATTATTTCAATATATGACTGTATTTGCAATATGTGACTTTAAAAAAGATTGTAAAATGTTGGCAACACATTACTGGATGGGGCCCAAATAAATAGTTATAAATAGTATTATACTATTTCTTACACCGCCAGTCAAAGTTTTGCACACCACAGGTTTTTACTACTTTTTCATTTATTTCATAAACTGCAGATTTTTAATTCATGCATTGGAAGGTTGAGGGAACAACTATGAATGAAAATATGTCAGATAAAAAAGTCTCCTTTATAACATGGAAAGATGATGTAACAGTGCATGTCTGACATTGTATGAACTGGTAGTGTGGTGTTGGCATAGTCAAGTTCTAGGCTGTCCTTTAGGCTGTCCTTTAGGCTGTCCTTTAGGGTGTCCTTTAGGCTGTCCTTTAGGTTGTCCTTTAGGCTGTCCTTTAGGCTGTCCTTTAGGCTGTCCTTTAGGTTGTCCTTTAGGCTGTCCTTTAGGCTGTCCTTTTTGAATTTTCTCTGCTGGTACAACTGCAAGAGGAGGTTATTTTGATGAATCAAAGACATGACATTTTCTTGCTAATGAAGGTACTTAAATGGTAAACATACTGTAAATGTATTTGTTAGCCAATAATATTGATTGTATTTTTAGTAAATCTTAAATGAATAACATGCAAATGTAGAAAATTTGCGCAAAAACTTTACTGGTAGTGCATGTATTAATTAACCACAAACTAAGTCTTAGTTACATACTGATCTCATGTTAATTCATCATTAATGAATCATGGTGCATGTTTTATCTGTTACTATATTTGTTAATTCTGTAAACCTTTGTGAACTACTGATGAAAGTACAGAAGGAACAAGTCACGAATAACACAAGTTAAATACTGATCTCATATTTGTTCATTATTAATGAATCATGGTGCATCTTTCATCCCAAGTGGTTACTCTATTTGTTACTATACCTATTAATTCCATAAACCTTCGTGAACTACTGAAGGAACTGCTGAAGTAAGAATTAACACAAGTGAAATATTGATCTCATGTTTGTTCATCATTACCGAATCAATGTATTTCTCAAGTAATGACTGCATTTGTTCATGATTTGTTAATCATTTGTACTTCAGCAGTAACTGAGTTATTACTAAGTATTTGTGTCCCGTCAAGTAGTGTTTATCAAAATGTGTATAAATATTTTATCGTGATGTGAGATTAGTCATTGACTTATTATTTCAATTTATCACATTTTATCAAAGCTGCACTACAAGAAAGGCCTGGGTGGGATTCTTCAAAAATATTCCCTGCCCCCTGATGCCCCAGGGTTTCTCCAGGCCAAATGTAACGCCTACAACCTGAGCCAGGTAAGTCTCTAGCTGTTAGCAATTAGTGGTTAGTAGTGTCGGTATGTTCCGTGCCTACACGTAATGTTTTACGTGTTTTCAGAAATACTACAAACTCGACTGGCAGAAAACCATCGCGAAAGGACATGACCTGAAGAATGATGCCATTTCTGTCATCGCCGCAAAGAAAGCCCGGCATGTTGCCAGTGACGTGAGTGACACTGACACTTTCTCGTGGGCTGAATTCATAAGTATACATCTAAGTTATGCTTTTTGAAATGTAAGCTGTGACATGCTTGGCTGAGAGGTGCATATTGCCGCTCAATTAACCATTGGGAATAAGTCGATTACAGTATCTGAGGTATTATAAGGTTTAAATTGATGCAGTAAGTAGTGTCTAGTGAGTAGTGTAGCGTTATTTTTACTTAAAAAAATCGATCCAATTTGAGAACTTTTGGCCATTTTTTAAGGCTTGTTTTAGAATTATTAACTGTGTTCTTGTGTTTCCTTTCAGTACCAATACAAGAAAGAGTTTGTGAAGGCTAGAGGACATCACGTGGGCTTCCGCAGTCTCCAGGACGATCCCTTGCTGGTCCATTACATGCATGTGGCTAAGATACAAAGTAATCGAGAGTACACAAAAGACTACCACAAGATCAAACTGAAGTACCAGTCTCCGGTAGACATGCTCGCTGTTACACAAGCCAAGCATGCTTCTTCTGTAAACACCAACATCGGCTATAAACGCCTCATTCATCGTTACTTCCTTCTACCTGATGCCATGAACTTTGACTTAACTCGGAATATGAGCAATATTGCCAGTGATGTAAGTTCATATGTTACTAAACTTCAAAAATCAGATATTGCACATTTGGTAGCTTCCCATCAAACCGAACTTTCGTATTAACGTGGCTTTGAACTTGCAGCATAACTACAAATTGGACTACGAGAGCTACGTGAAGGGAACTGGCTGGATCCCTATAGGTTCTCTTGATGTGGAGAAAGCTAAAAAGGCTGCAGCAGCTCTGAATGAGAAGAAATACAGACAGCACCCTGACACCATCAAGTTTACCTCTGTTATGGACACCCCTGTCTTTGTGCAAGCCAAACTCAGTGGACAGCAACTAAGTGATGTTAGCCACATTAAGATTTTTTTCCCGTATTTTTTTTTGATAGATTGTGCATTTAATTTAATGAAATGTTACCTTGACCAGACTATGCTGCAAATTTCATGTTGTCTGCAGTGTATAAAAAGCTAATGAATAATTTGTTTGTGTACATCTATACTTGGCAGTAGAAACATAATACGACACTAATGAAATCGTATAGAATGCTTAAATAATGTTATATCAGATGAAGGCCTTACATATGTGTAGCTTTGTGACACTTTTGCAGGGGTATTTGAGATTAAAATGGAATGAAATGTATTTCAGAGACAATACAAAGCCAGTGGAGAGAAGTTTGCACACACCTACCATCTTCCGGCAGATGCTCCGCAGTTCTTGCAGGCCAAGTATAACGCAGCAAACATCAGCCCAGTGAGTATTCAGACTGTCAGTAATATTAATTACATAAACTACAGTAGAGAGCAATTGGTTTGCTCTCAAAACAGCATCAAGACCTTCATTGAATCTAAGCAAGTTGCTGTTGCCATTTTAAGCCACTGTTTCAAAGTACCGCAGGTTTACATTCAGTATGAAACAGTCTCCTTGTTGTTTGATATTTATGTATCTTTTTCTGCAGAGTTATTACAAGTATAACCATAAAAAAGATCTCCTGAAGGGTCACCATTTGAAGGAAGATTCCCTTCCAGTTGTTGCTGCTAAGTCTTCCAGAGATATTGCCAGTGATGTGAGTATGTTGCCAAAAGAATTTGTAACTGGTCTTCCACAGTTTCTGTGACAGCCAGCCTACTGTATAAATGCGTAACCAAACCCTAAAGCTCTAACCAAATGACTGTGCCACAACTTTGCAGTATAAATACAAGCTAGCCTACATGAAATCCCGAGGACATCACGTGGGCTTCCGCAGCATCAAGGATGACCCCTTGCTAGTGCACTACATGGGGGTGGCCAAAATGCAGAGTGACAGAAACTACAAGAAGGAGTACCACAAGGCCAAGCTGAAGTACCATGCGCCTGTGGACATGCTCAGTGTCGTGCAGGCCAAGCATGCCTCTGCCGTGAGCACGCACATCGGCTATAAGAAACTTATCCACAACTACGTTCTCCTGCCTGATGCTATGAACCTGCAACTGAGCCGGAACATGATGGAGATACAGAGTGATGTAATAATATTTTCAATTCAATTCAATTCAATTCAATTCAATTCAATTCAAATAACTTTATTTATCCCCGAGGGACAAATAAATTTTCGCCATTTTAACTGTTATCATGTGTGGAGTCTTTGATGTGTCCTGTGGATTTATTACATTCAGGTTCAGTTTGTTTGTACATGATTGCCCTTTATTCCCATCAGAACATCTACAAGTACGATTACAACAACATATACAAGGGTGCGGGCTGGGTCCCCATTGGATCCTTGGATGTAGAGAAAGCCAAAACAGCTCGCCGGGCCCTCGACGAAAAGTCTTACCGCCAGCATCCCAGCACCTTCAAGTTCACCAGCCTCTTGGACTCAATGAATATGTCTCTGGCCATGAGCAACACCAAGATGTTTAATGATGTAAGGCTCTTTGCAGTTACATTGGAATATACAGTTAAAGTATAGGTAGCAGTGAGTACTGTGGAATACACTACAGCTGTTTGTCACATCTTGAAGCCACTATTTTTCCTTCCTATCCCTTTAGGAGGCTTATAAGTCTTCCGGTGAGAAGGTGAAGCACATATACCACCTCCCTGCCGACAGTCCACAGTTCCTCCAAGCCAAGTTTAATGCCATAAGTCTGAGTGAGGTTAGTAGAGAAAAATACAGAGAATGAATGTCTATCAAGGGCCAAATGAATTTATAGTTTTACTAGTCGGCTAATGTTTGGTTGTATTTCTAGGTTCACTATAAACACCAGTGGAAGAAGGACATTAAAAAGGGATATGATATGAAACCAGATGCCGTCTCCATTGTTGCAGCTAAACACGGAAGACACATTGCTAGCAACGTGAGTTTTTCTCAAATAATTGATGTTGCAATAGGCTTTTTTTTGTCTAGAGTTTGTGTTTTTCTGTCTCACAAAGAGGTACCAAATTCCTTATGTAGGAAAAATGAGTATTTTTCCCCAGTCTTTGAACTGCTCTGCTGATTTCTAGTCATCCGTCATTGCATTTGTATTTATTTACAGTATCAATATAAGAAGGAATACGAGAAGGCCAGGGGTCACCACGTGGGCTTCCGGAGTCTGCAGGATGATCCCTTGCTAGTGCACTACATGGAGGTGGCCAGGATTCAGAGCGACAGAAACTACAAGAAGGAGTACCACAAGGCCAAGCTGAAGTACCACGCACCGGTGGACATGCTCAGTGTCGTGCAGGCCAAGCATTCCTCTGCCGTGAGCACGCACATCGGCTATAAGAAACTTATCCACAACTACGTCCTCCTGCCTGACGCCATGCCTCTGGAGCTAGCTCGTACCAGGAATGTTACTTCCAGTGACGTAAGTTTCTACTTTTGTTGCATTTTGCTTATGATCCGAACGCTGCAGTTAAAGTAAATGGGAGAATTAATTTTTTTTGTTCGTTTTTTGTTGTTTGTTTAGTACTGCACTGTTTCTACTTTAGTTGTATTCTGCTGATGAACTGATAGCTACAGTTATAGTAAATTGTAGAATACTTTTTTAAAGCAATTTTATAAATTAGGCAAATAAAAACTCATGGCTCTATCCCTTTTAATTATGCTATTTTATATTTTGTGTCCCTGTCTGTAGTATGAATATAAGAGCGACTACAACAGTTATGTGAAGGGAATAGGGTGGGTACCCATCGGCTCAATAGCAGTGGAAACCGCGAAGGTTGGCAGTCGGCTGCAGAGTGATAAGAAGTACAAGACTCATCCATCCACGTTCCAGTTCAAAAAGTTGATGGATTCAATGGACTTGGCTCTTGCTACTGCCAACAACCAGACCATGAACAAGGTAGACAACACTAACTCATATGGAATAAAAACTGTTTTGCTTATTTATTACAATGACACATGTTTCACACGTTTTGCCTGTTTTGTTACAGAAAGCATACACAGAGGCGTGGAATAAAGATAAGACCAAGATCCACATCATGCCTGACAGTCCTGAAATAGTTCTGGCGAAGGCAAATGCTATCAACACAAGTGAGGTAAATACTATTGACTGCAATAAGGTTAAGTATCATTTAGCACCTGTGGCGAAAATGGAAGGTAGCACTATAACATGTAACAGTGTGAATAATTTTACTGCAAGAATGCAAGAATGATTCGGACTATAAGAATTTATAATTAATGCTTAGAATGCATGATAAAAATGATGTTAAATAGGCAGTACCATGTAACACTGGAAATTTGTAAATGGGCTGCAGTTTTGTTAGGGAGATTCCTTTATCAAGTGCGCATGGGGAACATAAAGGTTGACATTTGTGTATAAAACACGTCTTGTTGAACAAAAATTCAGTTTTTCAGGTAACAGTAAACTGTCAAAGGGAAAGAAGTTAAGACGATTCCAATGGGCCCTAAAAACTTCAGAACATAATTGGATTAGTCTGGGTTGGGGGCTCCGTGTGATATGCTCTCATGGGGCTCAAAATGTGTAGTGGCTCCCCTGCTGCACATATAGGAGCTTTGCTCATCAGACATATAGTTTCATTTGACTCTAAACAAAAAAAAAGAAAAAACACAAACAAGGAACAGAAGGAATTACTGCAAACAATGAAAGGAACCTAAATGTTACTCCAGATGGGCTGAGGCCCTGCTCCTGTCCTTACTCATACTGTAATTATTAACAGTACTTCAAGTCATATATTTTCGGCTAAATGTGTTAAATACAAGTATTTTTCTATATTTTAGAAAGCCTATAAAGCAGCTTGGAAGGAAGTCATAAATAAAGGTCACAACCTCAAACAAGACGCCATAGCAGTTCAAGCTGCCAAGGCCTCTGCAAACATCGCCAGTAACGTGAGTCATTTTAATTCTGGAGGTCATTACCTTCAAATACTACGGTACCTATTTTTTTTTTATTGAATATTCAACATTCCCACAGTACAAGTATAAACTGGCCTATGAGAAATCCCGAGGACATCACGTGGGCTTCCGCAGCATCAAGGATGACCCCTTGCTAGTGCACTACATGGGGGTGGCCAAAATGCAGAGCGACAGAAACTACAAGAAGGAGTATCACAAAGCCAAGCTGAAGTACCACGCGCCGGTGGACATGATCAGTGTCGTGCAGGCTAAACTGGCCTCAAAAATAGTCACCAATGCCGGCTATAAACAGCCTCATCACCGCTACATCCTTCTGCCTGATGCAATGAACATGCAGCTAACGCGGAACATGCAAATGATTTCCAGCGATGTGAGTAAACGGAAAGCATTTGCTCTGCCGGTGGGAAAACAATGCTTATATGTATGAACCATCTTGTTATGCAGGAAGTCTAGGAAAAGAAAACATTGTGGCCCTGGTGAAAATACTTTCCTTTAAGAAAATAAAATTGAATAAATCAAGTAAGATATGTGAGCTACTTAAAAAAACGTTTCTGCAGGTCTCAGTTTTTTGTTTTATGATTATTTGCTTGCTTGCTAAACCACTGAGTTTTACTGAATGGTAACTTTTTTTTATTTAGTGTGCTAACCTTAGTATGCACTATGTTTGTTTTCTTCTTTCACAGAATGTCTACAAGAGTGATTATAATAGTTATATGAAAGGCGTAGGATGGATACCTATTGGCTCTTTAGATGTACAGAAAGCTAAGACAGGAGGCCAGATTCAAAGTGAGAAACTGTACCGTCAACATCCCAGCATCTTTAAATTTTCCAGAGACACCCAAGCCATGGACATAGCGCTGGCGAAATCAAATGCTCAGGTTATGAACAAGGTAAGAGATTAACAGGTTCGCGTCTCTGTACGAACCATTAGGAATGGCGATGGCGTATATAACCACAATATAACCACAATAGCAAAGGAAGTGGTGGGGGGGGGGGCAGAGGGGAATCTGCTCCCAGGCCCAGGGTAGGGGGTCCGCAGAAAAGATTAACCAAGGGACCCC